>OU343060.1:17560857-18267470 GCA_910593695.2 Ocypus olens | reverse complement strand
CATCCAGCTGGGTTTAATAGAAAAATAATCCTCGGCAATATATCCAGAATTTTACAAAGAAAAAATACGTCTGGCAGTCCCGGATTACTTGCAGATTCTTTAGCCTTTTTTCTTTAATTCTGACCAAACATATTTAAAATTTGAAATATCTGTATATGTTCTGATATAATATTTTTCTGCTTGCTTTTCTGCTTTTCGAATTGAAAAATAAAATCCTCTGGCCCCAAGAAATGTTTTATTGCACGCGAGGGGGCGGCCAACTCATAATTTGCACGCGGGCGGCCAAGGATCTAGGATCGGCCCTGTGTGAAAGTTCATTTTTATTTTTCCTTAATTTCGTTCGTCACCCGTTACCTTCTTCAATTTTAATAGGCTGCGCACAATTTAATTGCTTAATTTTAATAGGTCACGCACTAACGACGGCGCAGCGCAGCGGAGCCGTCGTTCGTCACCAGTTACTTTGGTCAATTGTAATGAGATACGCACATACGACGGCGCAGCGCAGCGGAGCCGTCGTTCGTCACCGGTTACTTTGCTCAATTTTAATGAGATACGCATAGACGACGGCGCAGCGTAGCGGTGCCGTCGTTTGTCACCATTACTTTGGACAATTTTAAAGAGATACGCAAAGACGACGGCGCAGCGCAGCGGAGCCGTCGTTCGTCACCGGTTACTTTGTTCAATGTTAATGAGATACGCACAGACGACGGCGCAGCGTAGCGGAGTCACCAGTTAATTTTCTTAATTTTATATTTCACTATTTCACATAAAGAACACAATTTCACATGCTTGAAAAACTAGTTGATGATTCTAAAATACTGCGATGAGTATATGAACTACATTTTACTTTTACCCGCATTTCGTATTTTCTCATTTAATCCCGAGGTTCACACCTGAATTTTATTCGGCTCTTGCGGAGTTCGTTCGCGTATCGTAAACGTATTTTACGAGGATATTGTAAATCTAAACACAATCTTATCGCCTTTAACCCCGGCCCAACAACCAAGCGACCGAACGCTCCGTCCGCAGAGAAAAAAAAATTATAGGGCGGCATAAATCTTTAAGAGAGGTCCAACAGAATATCACGTTTTTAAAGGGAGAACGTGCCCAGAAATGTAAATCGCGATCGATAATCAACTTTACCATAACACTCATTCAATAAAGCAGCGTTTTTATTTTTTGTTCTCCCGCTGTCGAGGATCGGAATCGTGCCGAAATTTAAAATATTTTGTTATCCGAATTCTGTACAGTATGCAGTATCTAGCACACACGGGCATTAGTTGATATACTCATGTGTGCCACACCATGAAAATTGTATCTCGAATTTTTACATTGGTGCTAATTACTTGTAATTGCCTTAGTGGGTCATCAGGAAATTTATGATATTTTGAAAACCTATCATAATGAAAATGTCTTTAATAGTTTGTGAATTATATAGAACGTTAGTAATAATTAATCAGAATGATAAACTTTGTTCAATGGAATCCAAGAGCTGCCTTTTTAAATTTTCTTAAATTTCATTTATACAATCTGAAATATTATAATTCTATCGAAATTCTTAATTTAAGTACACTGAGAATTTGAAAATTCAATTGTAAATGTTAATACAGTTTGAGGAAAAATCAACTTTTGCAATCAGCTACATTTGCTTATTCAAACACCTGAAATTGCATTACACCAACGAGAAGAGACGTATTCCTGGAATCTCTCTGCGTCGGCTTTAATCCGTCAGACTTAAAATTAATCCAGAGACACTGTCTAGACATCAACGCCACACATTAGCGAGAAGTGACGATAATAAAACCCTAACCAGGCAATTACACAATTATCGTAAACTAAAACATTAATTAGTGTTACGTGATGGATTACCATTATCTGTCTAATTGATCGAGCAGCAACAGATGCAAGAGATCGGTGCGTTTTTCTGGTGAGTTCCAGTCGTTTTCTCTTATTGCCGCTTTTAAAGTGGGAAGGCGTCCCTTGATTGATAATGGGAAAAAATTGTGGCCCTCTCGGGGAATGGCTTCGCTTAATTGACTCGGTTTTAATCGCCGCAATGAAATTCCTTTATCGGGGCGATTTCATTCCGTATCTGACGGTTTCAGATATTTTAACGATGTTGATGCTCGTAAAAGTTGATGCCGGCTGAGTAACTAGTTTAAGGGTTAATGATGTTCAAAAGGGTGGAACGTATTATTTATATACATGACCATTTGTTTTAAATCTGTTGTTTTATGATGATGATGTCTGTTGAAGTCATTAGTGTATTTACATATCCTTAACAATTGTGTTGTTGGCTTCTTCCTCTCGTAATAAAGTTCTTTTTTGTAAATGTACTAGCAAAATTGCATATTTTTGGCTTTACTTCTAGTCCAAACCTAGGCAAGCGAATTTGCCTTTGGGTCTGGATGGTGGAGGGAGTAAAAAGGTACCAATTGTTTTGAAAGTCCGAAAATTTGTTAACAGACAAACTTGACAGTTTTATGGCTCTCACTTTTAAAATCCCCTAAAAAAGTTTACGTTTCCTTGAAACGTTGAAATCTGGCGAAAACCTGGGGATCTTCTCTATTCAAACGACCTCTCATCGCCGCATATAGCAATTGTTTTTATATTTTGTTCGGGTCGACAAAATGACTACAATTTTTCATAAATTTACATCGTGTTTGCATGAAATATCGCAAATGCTATTAACGGAATCTGCTGTAATTTTTCACCAAATCATTCTTGAATTAATAGTGATTTTGAGAAGTTTTAAAGTGGATAGCAATTGTTTTTATATTTATTATTCAACAATATTAATATAAATTTACATTACAATTTTTACTTTCTCCGTTACGAAGTACGAGAAAGTATTGTGATCGTGATTTTTTTTTCAAATTTTTTTTACGGAAATATCCGTTTTGGGGTCCCTAGATGCCATTTCAATAATTTCTGGAAAAAAAAAAATGTGTCTGTGTATGTGTGTGTGTGTGTCTGTCTGTGCGCGCTGTATCTCAAAAACTAATAGAGCAGTTGATATGAAACTTTAAACATCCGTCTTATTTAATAATCTGAAGAACTGAAAAGCTTTTGGTAAAATTTTGTACACCGGAAGTGGGCGTTTACCTTAACTGTTTTTTGTTTTTTGCCAATATTTTCTTAAATATGAAAAATATCACAAAAACATTTAAACAAACTTTGAAGACAACAAAGAAATTAACATCTTTTGCTTGAAAACATTTTTCATAATAATCATTTTTGTTCGAGAAAAAAATTTATTTTTTTTTTTTAAATTTTTGGTTTATAATTATAAAACGATAATAGTTACAGCAAATTTTTTTTAAGTAAAACGTACAGTGATAAGGGTATACATGTAAATACATTTCCAATGTTTTCTTGTGTTTCAGGCGAAAGCCAACGATGCGAAGCCGCTTCCCCATTGGCTGCTCTTTGATAAATCCGGAGGCGTCTTTTGGGGCCTGCCCCTACACGAAGACATCGGAACCATACATATCACAGTCAAAACCATAGAACCTAGAATTAGTGCAGACGTTGAGTTTACCTTAGTCGTAGAACCAAGTGGATCCAAGGAGACGGTCGAGAAGTGCCCTCAAAATGAGGACAAGACCGTCTTGACCCTACTCATAGACAGAAGCATCCACGTCATCAAGCCCAAAGAACGGATCATTGCGATCAATAATATCGCAAAGTTTTTCGGTCTACCTTACGTAAGTAGAAGTGCAAAACACGTTAACAATTACATGATGTGGGTAGACCTTATAGTTTCTGCTATATACAACAGTGGGCTAAAGAAATGTTGCCTCTGAACTTTCTTTAAATGCTCATTTTGTTAGATTGGTTTAAGGTAAAGATGTGATCTAAAGTAAGAATCCCATTTTATAGGATTAGTTTAAGGTGGAGATATAGCGATCTAACGGATAAATTTAAATTGAAAAAACGCAACTTTTTTGGTTGTTTGCTTTCTAGTTTGCCTTGTGCTTACTATCTTATTTTGTAAGATTAGTTTAAGGTGAAGATGTAGTGAATTTGATGTATGAATATAGATTGATAACGTTTACAGGGTCTTTTTTTAACTCAGAACATATGATTGTTAATACGGGTGTGAAGTTAGCAATAGATCCAGCAATAGATTTTAAAAATTCATATCTCGGAGAAAAGAACAGCAATTCGAAAAAGAAGTGAACCATACCATTAGGGAAGGTCTAAATTAATAATACAAAAATAATCAACCCTTAATTTGAACCCTTTATATTTGTCACCCCTTTCAAAAAAGTTTTTTTTAAAGTTTGAAATCTGCCATAAATAAATAAAAATGCTTATTCTAATCACTAATACAAGTACTTTAATAATCAAGAGTCAAAAAACGTTACGGGCACTCCTTCAACAAAAAAAAAAAATTCTCCGTAAGTCGCAGAAATCCACACCTCGCGATATAAATCTCGATTTTTGACAAAGTTTGCAATCAGCCATAACTAAATAAAAATTCTTATTCTTATCACTAATAAAAGTACTTTCATAATCAAAAGTCAAAAAAACGTTACGGGCACTCCTTCAACCCAGAAAAAAATAATTTCTCCGTAAGTCGCAGAAATCCACATTTCGCGATATAAATCTCCATTTTTGACAAAGTTTGCAATCAGCCATAACTAAATAAAAATTATTATTCTCATCACTAATAAAGGTACTTTAATAATCAAATGTCAAAAAAACGTTACGGGTACTCCTTCAACCCAGAAAAAAATAATTTAATTTAATAAGTGATCTAAAGTATGAAATTGAATTGTTGATGAAAAATGTTGCATCATCAATTCAATTTCATACTTTAAAAAATTGAATTGATGGTGCAGCATTTTTATTAATTGCCTTTCTAGGCTGCCTTTTCCCTACAACCTCATGTTCTTAAATTAGTTTAAGATGAAGATGAAGTGATCTAAAGTATGAAATTGAATTTTTGTTTGTATGCCTTTCTAGAGTGCCTTTTCCCTACAACCTCAGGATCGGCCGGACGATTTATCAGATAGTACTATAGTGTTAGCCGGCCCAGGAAACCTAGCTGCTCGTACTTCTAAAACTAATTCTTTTATCAAACTGGACGTTGGCTGTGACGGTAGATTGTGGTTGAATTCCGCGCCTCTGGTGCACCAGCTGAAGCAACAGTCGCGCGACGGGACCATTGCCGAAGTCGTCAGGTTGCCCATCATCGGTTGGCGGGTGAGGCTCGAGAGCAGGCAGATCTTCAGGAGCAAAAGACATGTTGATGAATTTGGTAAGTCTATTATTATAAATTACATTTTTTATCCATAGATTTGTACCTGGTATCAAAAAAAATCTAAATCAGTGTCACCTTATCTAACCTGACCTGATTTATTATGGAGCATAAATGATTAATTTTAGAAAATCACGTAACTTCCAACCCTACCCGATTTAATTTTAACGGTTATTAATTTCTTCAAAGGCTAAATTAATTTATTTAGGTTTTTCTGCCGTAAGCAAGAAGTGTTGGCCTGTTCTGTAAAATATTGCCCGGGCCTTGCCAAAAATTTTGCTCTTAACTTGTCTATGCTATTTAACATCAATGTCTTCTTTAACCTACTGACTGACTGATTCTCTTGCCTCCAATTTTTCATTTGCATTTATCTTAAATCTTCTAATACCTGAATCCACCTCCTTGATCTTCACTTTTTTATTTCTTTAAATTACTTTGAAGTAGAAGTCATGAAAATTCATGAATTTTTTCGTTAGCGTAGGAAGAGAGTCGACTCTTTTCAAGTAAAGAAGGTTTAGAGCAGGTTACATATAAAATTTTCTAGGCGTTGTAGCGTTTTTGGAGGACTTTTTTTTGCTCATCACTTTTTTCCAGACATACATGAGTCGACTCATTGCAGTCGACCCTTTTTCACGAGTCGACTCATTGCAGTCGACCCTTTTTCACGAGTCGACTCATTGTTGTCGACCCTTTTTCACGAGTCGACTCACAAAGTCATTTCGCTCACCTCTATTTTGGGGCATCAGTATTTTTCTTATGGTAATAAATTACTGCAGTAACTAACTCTCTCTTTTTGTTGTTAAAATACCTCCAGCTGGCCTTACCTCGAATTTCTTACTTACATTATTCTCAAATCTTCCAATACCTGAATTCACCTCGTTGGTCTTCAATTTATTATTGTTTTTAATTATTTTGGAGCATCCGTGTATTTCTTATGGTAATGAATTAGTGTACTAACTGACTTTCTCTTCTTGTTGTTGCCTTGTCTCCAATTTTTCATTCACATTAATTACTCTCAAATCTTCTATTACCTGAATCCACCTCCACAATCCTCACTTTTTGATTTCTTTGAATTAATGTGAAGCATCAGTATTTTTCTTAAGGTAATGCATTACTGTAGTAACTGACTCTCTCTTCTTGGTGTTAAAATATCTCCAGTTTTTTTATCACTTATATTACTCTGAAATCTTCCAATTTTACCGCCAAATTTACCGCCATGGCCTCCAATTTATTATTTTTTCAATTATTTTGGAGCATCAGTGTTTTCCCTAACCTAATCTATGACTGCAGTAACTGACTTTCTCTTCTTGTCACCAGTTGCGCCCCAATTTACATTATTCTTAATACGTGAATCTACCACCTTGATGTTCACTTTTTATTACTTTGGAGAATCAAAGTCTTCCTTAGCTTAATACTGTAAGAACTGGTGAACACTTTAGATTTTTCTGAGCATCTATGACTTCCTCTGCCTAATACTATAGTAACTGGTATTCTTTTCCTTGTTGTTTTCTGGGTTACAACTCTTTGTGAGCTTTGGCCTACCTTGCAAAATATCACCATTTGGTCATAGTTTGAACATTGATTAAAATATTACAATTTTTTTATTTAGAACGTTTTGGTAATACAGTATTACCCGAAATAAACAGAACTGAAACTATGTTGACGGTGTTTCTATGCGTGCGCCGTCAGACCCAGTATAGACCTGCCATGTAAGCCTTAACAAATTAATTAGTAGGGCCTAATTGTTAAAAATGGTAAAAGTACAGAGGATAAAGTTTTTCTGATGGAGACTTAATGGTGCAAGTCTGCGATATGTGAGTGATCAATTCACACGACAGTTTATTTATTTATTTATTTATTAGCTTTACATATCCTGTTAATATAATATGTGCCAAACAATATATAATTAAAGTTAATCACCCAACAAATTTAGGACACAGGATTTGCAGGCGGAGTTCACAATGTGTTCTTCCACTCAAACCCATTATTCTCTTCCACATGATGGTATTCCCGATCAGCTTCAGATTATTACCATTTAGGTATTATTTTGGCCATTCCTGGCTTATTTATAGCCATTTAATATGGAACTATTTTGTTTGACAAGAAGAATCCTGCAAGAGCTGGCTGCATTTTCGTATGTGATTAAGGTATACCAACAGTTACATCCTCGGGATTATCACGATAGATACAAGTATGAAAAACCTGCATTTTTAAAAAATGTATGGTTTTCAGACAAAGCACATTTTCATTTCATGGGCCATGTAAATATGAATCGGCGCACAACTCGATTTTTTGGTATTTGCCAGACCCGAGTTTAAGAAGTTCCTTTACATAGTGCAAAAGTGAATGTCTGGTGTGTATAATGTACTTTATCGAAAATAATGATAGACAAGGTTCAATCAGCAGCGGTACATACAAATTTTAACACTATCTCTGATCTACGATCCGTCGTACACGTAATTTGGGATTTCAAGACCAAGTTTTTCAGCAGGACGGGGCAACTTGTCATACTGCTGCCGCAGTTCGTCAATTTCGACATTTTCAAAACAAAATCATTTCACGATTTACTAACTTCCCTTATCCTTCACATTCGCTAGACCTCACCTCTTCAGACGCATACATTTGGTGCATGGACAAAGATGCCGTCTTCAAAAGGTCCCCACAAACCATCGATAAATTAAAGGATGCCATTCGAGCCTTCTTCACAGAACTGAGACAACCTTTATTCGATAACATGACGACCAACTTGGAACTTCGTTATGAAGTCTGTCTTGAACGAGGTGGTGCATATTTGGAACATGTAATAAAGTCTAAATAAATCAAAGAATTACAAGTTCAGTACTGTTTATTTTGGGCCATACTGTATATTTAGCTGCAATACTTAAGATTTGATTTAGGTCTTGCCACGCAATGATACGACTTTCTAAATTTTGGATTTGGAACACCACGAAACCAAAGGCAAATCGCCCTCATTTCTGTCTTGAATAACAGCTTTAACTAGAATAAGCAACTTCTTCAAATACCTTCAGACAACGTGGTCTTCCAATGCCCGATTCCAATCCTTTCTTCTTTTAATAAAAAGGAAGGATAATTGATGATAATTCAGATTATGGAAGCGGGAATGATAGTGCGAATTGGCGTTGCTAACTAGGGTATACTTTCACTTAGATTTTTGTAGATCATATAATTCTGAAGGGGCGAACACAGCTTGAACTACAATAAGCAACTTCTTCAGATATTTTTTTTCAAGCACCTCCTTCTAATACTTTCAGACAATGCCTGATTCCAATTCTTTCTTCCTTTAATAAAAAGGAAGAATGATTGATGAGAATTCAGGTTAAGGAAGCGAGGATGATAGTGCGAATTGGCGTAGCTAACTAGGATGTTCTTTCACTTTAGGTTTTTGTAGATTTAGATTCATATACGAGGGCAGGTCAATATGTTCACGGATGAAAGGGAAGGGGGGTGATAAATACAAAAGGTTTATTATTCTTTTTCAATATAATTACCCTTGACTGCTACATATTTTTCTGCTCTAAGAATCCCATCATAAAAATATTTTTTTATCTTTCGTGTCAAAATGCTCAATTATCGCTGCTTTGATCTCTTCGTCGTCGTTAATTTGTTTTCCTCGAAGATCTTTTTTTAAGTTTGGAAACTAATAATAGTCGGAGGGGGCCAGGTCCGGACTGTAAGGTGGATGGTTCAAAATTTGAAAGCCACAAGTCTGCAGGGCAGCCATAGCAACACGACTCGTGCGGACGGGCGCGTTGTCACCCTTTCCCCATTGTTCTCGCATTTTTGCCTTCACGGCTTCTTTTAATTTTTTCCAATAAGTTAGCATAGTACGATCCTGTTATTGTTACATTCTTTTCTTTATAATCAATCAGCAATATGGCTTGTGTGTCCCAAAAAACAGTGGCCATAATCTTTCCGGCCGACTGCGCCACCTTAAACTTCTTGAGGAGAGGAGAACCCTTCTTGAGCCGTTGCATTGACTCTTGTTCATAATGATGAACCCAAGTTTCATCTCCACTAATTATTTTGTCCACGAAAGTGGCTGGGTCCTCGTTGTATAAAGTCAAAAACTCACTTGAACACTGGACGCGCGGATGCATCTGAAGCGCCGTGAACATTCTGGGCACCCATCTTGCACTCACTTTTGACATACCCAGTGGTAGAATATTTAAAACAGTTGTAGCTGATACCCCAACCATCTCTGCAATTTGCTTTTTTTCAAACAGGCATCTTCAATAATCAAATTTTTGATTTTTTTCTCTGTGGGGGCGTCAGCAGATCTTCCTGGGCGAGGATCATCTTCTATCGATTCCCTGCCTTGCTTGAAAAGTGCATGCCACTTATAAATCACAGTCTTGCCAGGACAAGAATCGGTATAAATCGCCACCATCTCATCCCTAATATTTTGAGGTGATTTTCCTTGTTTGGTTAAAAATTTAATCACCGCACGACATTTAGCAAATTGTCAATTTTATTCGATTTCGATTAGGATGAAACTTGTCACTAATGATCGCAAAGAGTTGCTCAGTACAACCAAATAGGCGGTGCTACCCCCACCACCGTCTAACCCCCCTTTCAGCGGAAATCTTGATCCCCTCGTAACTATCAAGGGACGAACAACCGCTTCAACTACAATAAGCGACTTCTTCAGATTTTTTTTCGAACGCCTTCTTCCAATACCTTCAGAGAAAGTGGTCTTCCAATGCCTGATCCCAATTCTTTCTTCTTTTAATAAAAAGGGAGGATGATTGATGAGAATTCGAGTTAAGGAAGCGAAAGGCGAATTGGCGTAGCTAACTGGGGTGTTCTTCCACGTTAGATTGTTGTAGATTTACTTCATATAACTATAAAGGGAGGAACAATAGCTTCAACTACAATAAGCAACTTCTTTCAATACCTTCAGACAACGTAGTTTTCCCAATGCCTGACTACGATCTTTTCTTCTTTTAATAAAAAGAAAGGTTGATTGATGATAATTCGGGTTAAGGAAGTGAGGATGATAGTGCGAATTGGCTTAGCTAACTAGGGCTTTCTTCTGCATTACATTTTTGTAGATATACTTCATAGTTATATGAAGGGACGAACAACAGCTTCAACTACAATAAGCAACTTCTTCAGATTTCTTTTCTAACGCCTCCCAATACCTTCAGACAGCGTAGTCTTCCAATGCCTGATTCGAATCCTTTCTTCTTCTAATGAAAAGGAAGGATTATTGATGAGAATCGAGTTAAGGAAGCGATGATGATAGTGCAAATTGGCGTAGCTAACTAGGGCTTTCTTCCACGTTAGGTTTTTTATAGATTTATTTCATATAACTATAAAGGGACCAACAACACTTTCCGTGTGGAAAAAGTGACCGCCCGGATGGGATTCGAAACCCATGACCCCTAAGCTCATAAGCAAGGACGCTACTCACTAGGCCACCGTGGCCCTCATCTTCCTATTTTTACTTTCTCCGTTACGAAGTACGAGAAAGTATTGTGATCGTGATTTTTTTTTGAAAAATTTTTTTTACGGAAATATCCGTTTTGAGGTCCCTAGATGCCATTTCAACAATTTCTGGAAAAAAAATGTTTGTGTGTGTGTGTGCGCTGTATCTCAAAAACTAATATAGCAATTGATATGAAACTTTGAACATACGTCTTATTTGATAATCTGAAGAACTGAAAAGCTTTTGGTAAAATTTCGTACACCGGAAGTGGGTGTTTACCTTAACTGTTTTTTGTTTTTTGTCAATATTTTCTTGAATATGAAAAATATCACAGAAATATTTAAACAAACATTGAAGACAATAAAAAATGCACATCTTTTGCTTGAAAATATTTTTTATAAAATCATTGCAATTCGAGAAAAAAAATTATTATTTTTTTTAAATTTTTGGTGTATAATTATGAAACCATAATAGTTACAGCAAATTTATGTGAATAATAATTGTAGAAAATGCCAAAATGAACAACTTCTAAAGAATAAGTTTTTTTCGAAATCTCGTTAGTTTTTGAGTAAACCGTTTTTTTTAATTTGAAGTATAATTTTTCCATCTTTCATAATTTTGACGTTTTAAACGTCAGATTCATCCGAGTTTGCGCAACGTTCGATGTACATTTAAAATATGATTTCAATTGAAAATAAACCACGAAAACGTAAATATAAATGGCTATGATACTATCAAGTCGGAGAAAGTAACATGATGGCCACATCACCATTTTTTGAAATTATTTTAACATCAGAATTTTCTTCAACCGAATGTTGTTTCTTCTTGTTTTTCAAAAATTACAACCTTTATGAACCTTTCTTTGCCTAATTAACATAACCAGAGTATCGCACTACCACTGACTCGAAATCTCAACAATACTTCTCCTTCTTTTAGATTGTTTTATTTAATAGAAATTTTGGATTTAAAACGTTTCGGCAATATCTTTAGCTACAGAATTTAATTTCTTCAATAGTTCTTTCTTGTTAATTGCGATTTTAGGTGTCACTACTCTCACTTGAAGATTTGGTTTAGATCTACCCAGAAAATAATATTGCTTTCTAAATTTTCGGATTTGAACAATATCTTCAACTCTTGTGTGCAAACCTGACGCCTGACGTAACATCTTCAGCGATTTTATTTTCTCAATTCGACCTTAGCCAACGTCGCTCATCTTCGCTTATGATTTCGATTCCATTCCTCTTTGCTTAATCCGTTCCGGATATTAGCGATCATCATCACGATCTGAACTTTGTCGACTACAGTCCGAAAAAGTTGCAGCGAAGACTTACCAAACCACTGGCGCAGATTTTTAAGCCAGAGAATTCGTCTTCTTCCTGGGCCTCTTTTTCTTAGCACCTTTCCAGTATTAGTTAGAGTGTAGCCTCACTTACACGAAGACGAGGGGGACCGAAAAATCATTCGTATATGTGAATAGACGTTTTCGTCTATGAATTATACGAATTATATTCGAGTAAATCGTCAGACTCTTTTTCAAAGACGAAGCGTTTTACAACCTCGGATACAGCGACCGTTTGCGTAAAGGTTGGTAGCGTCACGGACTTTTCCTCGTCAGAACCCTCAGAACCAGAATCATCCAAGTTTCCTTCGGCTTCTGGAAGGGCGATTTTCTTCATTTTGGAATGCGCAGATTGCGAGTTTGTTATCTCATTCGATAATTTGTTCAAAAGTTACTACTGAGCTTCCTTGAACATTGGACGAATCAGGAGGTTCTTCGATGTCGTCCACATCATTTGCCGCTTTAGAGGATTCTGCAAGGGCATTGTTTCCCGAAGCCTTATCGACTCCATCTTTAAGGAAGGACATTTCAACAGTAATGGGCTGAACAACCTTCAAAGCCACTGCATGTCTGTAAAACTGTTAGAAAAATTGGTACCACTAATGAAATCGTATGGTGATGTACGTCAAGATTTCGACAAAGACTTTGAATAGAGCAACTTTGTTCATTAAATTGATTTTAAACATTTAAGTCCCAAGCAACACGATCGCGCTGTTGAGTTTTTGTCGGGCCTCTTCGCAATCGGTAAAGACAAGCGCTGTTTGGCGTTTTTCGACCACGTGTTTCCAACGACACCTGGTACTCAAATGGCTAATCTAGGTTTGGTTTTGAAGTTATGAATCGCGACTTTCCAATAATAAGAGGACGTTTATCCGTTGCTTGCTTTTCTTTCCACCGAAGCAGAGGTCACTCTTCGCAGCAAGGGTTTTCAAGGGCAATAGGCTAAAAAAACAGGCCGGTCTTATCGGTGATATAAATGTTTCTTTAATAACCTTCAGCAGAACATTTTCTTTCCAATGCTCAACATCAACGCTTGCAGACTCACCTTATACAGTTCGACCGGTTCCCGTGCCTAGATTTAAATGTTTGAAGCTATCTCATGGACGTTTCCAGATGATATTAAGTTGCCTCGCGAAGTCAAGGGCCTTTTGTTGTAACATGGTTCAGTTTTTGTTTGTTTGGGGTGATCATCAACCACTTTCATTTTGATTGTATCTTATGTAGAAAACATGCAAACTTAATGTTCAGATTAATATTGTTATATTTGCTGCCGCTAGCAATGTCCGTATCTTGTCGGTGTTAAAGCCACTCAGATTTGGTTCAGTACAGCATTCAGGCAATAGATTCCGCCACTTTAGCCTTTCTACCTTTAACATGCTCAATTTTTCTTACTCGTTGTCTGTTTACTTTGTTAATACGTGAAAATTAACAAGCACGTGCTACGAAGATAACAGAATCACTGCCTTTACTGAAATATAAAAATTCGTGAGCGAGAGAGGAAGTGGATGGGCTCAGGAAGAAGGAAACGAGACAGCGGCCGGAAAAACTTCCGCACCGGTCCGACTTTAAATGACAAACCTCGGAAAAAACCCGGGCTCTATTCGTATAACTAAAAAAATCGGAAATCGATTGTCTCTTCGTATATAACTGAATATCGTATAAGCGCACAATTAAGTCCACAGGTTTTATGGGGGTTTTGTCGGGAAAAGAGAAGTACTTCACATAACAAAGTGTTTCGTATAAGTGGACTTCGCATAAATGAGATTCCACTGTATTTAATAATTTCTGACTTGTACTACAATCAGCAAACTTGACAACTTCTTTAGCAAATTTTCTTTTCTTAATAAGGTTTCAGCCAATACCTTCAAACAACGTCGTCTACTAATAACAGATTCCAACTCCTTCATATTTTTCCAAATTATTTCCGAACTTCCGAGTTTTTTGCTCTTTTTTGCTTGAACTACAATAAGCAAATCGACGTAACAATTTCAGTATTTTTTTTCTTTGTGAGATTTTAGCCAACGTCTTCCAATACCTTCAAACAACGTCGTCTACTGATAACAGATTCCATCTCCTTCATATTTTTCCAAATTATTTCCGAATTTCGGAGTTTTTCTGCTCTTGTTATTAAATTGACGTAATATTTACAGCAATTTTTTTTTTATGAGATTTCATCCAGCGTCGTCTTCCAATGCCCTCAGGCAACTTTGTCTTCTAATGCCAGATTCCAACACCTTCCTATTTTTCGAAATTACTTCCGAACAACACCGTTTTCCTTAAACTAATGTAATTCTGTGCTAATGGACTTTTTTCTTCTTGTTATTTTTCTTGATTACATCCCTTTGTGGACATTGCCACAATTTCTTACTGCATTCGTCCATCCATCGATTTGAGGATATTGAAAATTTTAGATTTAAACCAGTTTGGCAATATCTTTAGCTACAATACTTAACTTCCTCTTCTAAAAATGCCATCTTAACTCGCGCAGTCTATACTCAATAACTTGCTTCAACTGCAATAATAAAAAAAAAACTTTTCCTATTGTGATTTTAGGCAGTGGAGGAAGCGGCGCCGGTGATTACGACGAGAACTACGAGAGCGACTACGAGAATTACGAAGATGAGGAATACGACGACTACAGCGACCCGGACGCGCCGCTGCCAACCACCTCGACCACATTTAAAACCACCAAACCTACGACCACAACCGTGGCCACGACCACAACTAAAACCACAACAACCAAGACTACTCCGACGGCAACTATAACGACCCCGACAACACCACCGCCTACTTCCCCACCGATGACCCCACCAGTCACGTCATCGATAGACGGAAGTTCCACCCACCATCACAGACACCACCACGGACAGATATCACCAGCGGATCCGACGAAATTGCATCGCGGAACGGAAACGGAAGCGTACAGACCTACGGAGGATCATCGCACCACGCAGGAGACCACGTCTCAGGCGAGAACTGTCGCGCAGGAGGCGCCGGTCCTAACGACGCCCGTCACAATTCCGGAAGTGATTACGGAGAAAGTTGAAATTCCGAAACCGGACGAGGCGCTTAATTTGAATTACGATGACGATGATGAGGATTACGAGGATGAGGACGATATCGAAAGTGAGACTATAATCCCGGATGCCACGGGTAGGAGCGAGTCTAGGTTTGAAATTGTCACGGACACCGAGATGACGTTAGCTGAAGTCGCGACGACCAAACCGGAAGTCGTTGAGTTTATACCAGAAACCACTGAAATGGTCACTAGACCTACCACCACTAGCACCACACCAGTGACAACTACGGCGACCACTACCACTACGACAGTTGCTCCCACGACTACGGAAACAATAATACTCCCTACAACCATTAAGGATGAACCAACGATACTACCTGAAACTGAACCACCCACAACTTCAACAACAACCACCACAACAACGACGACGACGACAACACAGAAACCTACAGAGACGACCACGACGACCACGGAAAAGGTCACTACCGAACAAGATATGACGACGACTGTCAAGCAAACTACCGTTCGACACTTAACTTCAACACAAAAACCAACTACAAGTTTCTACACCGAAACCATTGAATATGGAGTGAAGAACTTCCCTCCGACCATACAGAATCGTTTGAAGCGAATCGCCACGACGGCAGGAAAAGCTTTTGGTTATATAATTCCGTTGAATACTTTCACGGATATTGAGGATGGGGATAGTCTGCATTTGGAGTTTTTGGATACCGACGGCAAGCCAATGAACAAGACCTCCTGGTGCCAGTTTAATCCGAAGACACGAGAGATTTATGGGCTGTAAGTATATTTTGACTTGTTTTGTTGGAAAAATGCTAAAATTACTAAACACTAGTAATGATCCAAAGCTTTATCAGCATAAATAGCAAGTTATTTGTTGGTTCGGTGTTCTTGCTTGCATTTCAAATAACCATTATGTTATCTGAAAGAAAGAAATCTGAAAAATGATTTATAATTGGAATATATGTATAATTAATAATAACTTTTATGCTGATAAGACTAAAATAGGTCGAAACTGGTCTATATTAATCGACGGCAGGGGAAATAAGTATTCATTTAAAACGCCTCTGCAATGAAGCAATTTTTAAAATATCTTTATAGCTGGCAGCGGCTCGTGAAAGTTCGGAAAAGAGAGTACGGAAGAAAACGACTTGCTTTCTTTATTAGTACACGGGCGGTTGTAGTGGAGATGCGTTAACCAGCGACGGCTCTTGGAAAGTAGATGTGGCTAAGACAGTTGCCGCTCGTAGTGCACTTCTTGCTCTTACGTCGAGCTGCTGTTTTGGTCAAATCGTCATCCGAGGCCTCTTCGGCGAACTTCTACGAGCCGCCGCAGCCGCAAACATTTTTCTCTTAAGGTGTGATTCCTATGACGCATCCTTCGCTGAGCGTCCGCGTTTCGGCTGCTCTCGAAGCAGTACGGACGCTCGATTGATGGTTGGTAGACGCACGTACCTGGATGCTCCAGAGCTTCCATAAGTATATCATTGTACAGGACGGCAAACGTAACTTGCCGTTGCGCAGTGGCAAAATTGTGGGCGGAACCTTCGAAGGGCGCTCTCGATAGATTTCGTGAAGAGTTCGCGCGCCTTGTACATTCATTTTCAAAAGTGACAGCGCCCGATAGAGTTGTAAATGAATAGCGTACGCGAAAAATATGTGCTTGCTTATTACAGAGACTGTACTCGGCCGGCTGTAGAGAGAGAGCTTTCGCTTCCTCTCTGCGCGTCTGGCCAACTTACATTTGCCGTCCTGTAACAGTGTATCGCGACTGTAGTCATAGGAACCACAGCTTTAGCCTCTTCTGCAAAAGTTCACGAACAACTACTAACACGCAGCATTAAAATTCGAAAATCTACAATTCTAGAATAATGATTTAGGAAAGTTTTTAATTTACAATTACTTTTTTCAGTCCATTAGAAGAAGACGTGTCGCGATGGGAATACATCCTAAAAGCCACAGACAAAGAGGGAGCATCCGTTTCCGATCATGTGGAAATTATCGTTCATCACCACAAATCCCGAAGAGTTGTAAACCACGAATTCTCCCTCTACATGCACGTGGAGAAAAAGTGGGAATTCCCGCACGACATCGACTGGTCTTTGAAGACACTTCGAGCAATAGGGCAACTCTATCACATGTCAAATTTGACCGACATCACAGTGCGAAGAATCAACTACACCAGTGAACCAGTGGTCTTCGTATGGACGAATGATTCGCTACCAAAAAGCTACTGTCCTACAGTGGAAATCGAGAAATTATTCGAGGTAAGTGATAATTTTTAGATTACATATTTCTTTAAAATATCAAAGCATAAAAATTGCAAACGCTTACAGCAGCTTCCATAAATTATATCACAGGTATTTTGTTAAATTGGTTCGTCACAATAGCATCCTAAAATATGCATTCTGTGAAGCAGGTGAGATTATTTAATATGGGACAAAACTCCTTGCACCGAAAATTTAAATTTTTAAAATCATCTTATTTTAGATTATTCTATGTAAATCCATTTTCTGGGTTCTCCCGGGGAATAGTTCTTATAATAATAAACTCAACTAGGTCAGTTTTGACTTGAGCCGACTGTTTTTTTTAAACTTTGTGAATTTGATCTGCTATTGTTGCTTAAGAAGAAATTCAAAATACAAGCATTACTTGTAAACTTGTGACTCATCTTCACGCACTTACTTTATTTGCTGGCGTTTTACAAAACAAATCTCTTGTAAGTAATTACTTTCTCCGGAAAGTACCATTCTCTGTAGAGCCATTACCCGGATTCTCGGGTTCGTCCAGGTGTATAAAAATCTCAACTACTTAGCCCAGCTTTCTTTTTCAACTTTAAATATCCACATTTTCTAAATCCGGACCTCCTTTCTTTGTAATTCGATGAATCTGGTCCACTATTATTATGTAATTAGGCACGAATCAACCCCAAAAATAAATGCTTTTCATCTTTGGCCCTCTTTGACTATCAACTGTCAGTATCTTCGAGTCACCGACAATAAATTTCCTCCTAAAACAGCCTATACTTGTTGCGGTTCGGTCTTGCGACGCTCTTTTCAATTTTTTGATGTCCACATCTTTCAAGTTTGGATCTTCTTTCTTTATATCTCGATGAATTTGGTGTAAAACTGCCTGCGCTTGTTGGAATTAACATTTTGGCTAATCTCGTTAGTTTTGACTTGAACCAATTGTGTTTTTCCTCTTTTGATGTCAAAATCTTCCAAATCTAGATCTTCTTTCTTTAGAACTAGATGAATTTGGTCAGCTATTGTTGTGTAATGAGGCATGAATCAAACTGTACTGTGGTTAGCCTTTAGGCTAATCTCGTCAATCTTCACTTGGGTTTTATCTTTTGATGTCCACATCATTTCAAATCTGAACATTTTCTTTGTAACTCGAAAAATTTGGTTCACTGTTATTGTGTAATTAGACACGAATCAACCTGAAAAATAAATGCCTTTGACCTTCATTGACTATCAACTGACACTGTCAGTGACAACTGTCAGTGTCAACAGTCAGTGTCAACCATCAGTGTCAACCGTAGGTGTCAACCGTCAGTGTCAACCGTCACTATCACTGTCACTGTCACTGTCACTGTCACTGTCACTGTCACTGTCACTGTCACTGTCACTGTCAACTGTCACTGTCAACTGTCAACTGTCACTGTCACTGTCAATTATCAACTGTCACTGTCAATTGTCAATTGTCACTGACAACTGCCACCGACATCTATCACTGACAACTGTTACTGTCACTGACAACTGCCACCAACATCTATCACTGACAAATGTCACTGTCAACTGATAGTGTCACTGACAACTGTCACTGTCAACTGATAGTGTCACTGACAACTGTCACTGTCAACTGTCACTGTCAACTGTCACTGTCAACTGTCACTGTCACTGTTAACTGTCACTGTCAATTACCACGATCAACTGTCACTGTCAGCAGGCACTAACAACAGTCACTGTCAACTGCCAGTGACAACTGTCACTGTCAACTATCACTGTCAACTATCACTGTCAACTGTCAGTGAACTGTTACTGTCGGCTCTCACTGTCACTCACTGTCAACTGTTTCTGAAGACTGTCACTGTCACTGTCAACTGTCACTGTCAACTGTCACTCTCAACTGCCACTGGCAACTGTCACTGTCAACTGCCGCTGACAACTGTCACTGTTTACTGTCAACTGTCACTAACAACTGCCCCCGACAACTGTCACAGTCAACTGCCAGGTCAACTGCCACTGTCACTGTTAACTGTCACTGTTAACTATTACTGCCATCTGTCACTGACAACTGCCACCGACAACTGTCACTGACAACAGCCACCGACAACTGTCACTAACAGCTGCCACCGACAACTGTCACTAACAGCTGACACCTACAACTGTCACTGACAACTGTCACTGACAACTGTCACTGTCAACCGTCACTATCACTGTCACTGTCACTGTCACTGTCACTGTCAACTGTCACTGTCAACTGTCAACTGTCAACTGTCAACTGTCAACTGTCACTGTCACTGTCAATTATCAACTGTCACTGTCAATTGTCAATTGTCACTGACAACTGCCACCGACATCTATCACTGACAACTGTTACTGTCACTGACAACTGCCACCAACATCTATCACTGACAAATGTCACTGTCAACTGATAGTGTCACTGACAACTGTCACTGTCAACTGATAGTGTCACTGACAACTGTCACTGTCAACTGTCACTGTCAACTGTCACTGTCAACTGTCACTGTCAACTGTCACTGTCAACTGTCACTGTCACTGTTAACTGTCACTGTCAATTACCACGATCAACTGTCACTGTCAGCAGGCACTAACAACAGTCACTGTCAACTGCCAGTGACAACTGTCACTGTCAACTATCACTGTCAACTATCACTGTCAACTATCACTGTCAACTGTCAGTGAACTGTTACTGTCGGCTCTCACTGTCACTCACTGTCAACTGTTTCTGAAGACTGTCACTGTCACTGTCACTGTCAACTGTCACTGTCAACTGTCACTCTCAACTGCCACTGGCAACTGTCACTGTCAACTGCCGCTGACAACTGTCACTGTTTACTGTCAACTGTCACTAACAACTGCCCCCGACAACTGTCACAGTCAACTGCCAGGTCAACTGCCACTGTCACTGTTAACTGTCACTGTTAACTATTACTGCCATCTGTCACTGACAACTGCCACCGACAACTGTCACTGACAACAGCCACCGACAACTGTCACTAACAGCTGCCACCGACAACTGTCACTAACAGCTGACACCTACAACTGTCACTGACAACTGTCACTGACAACTGTCACTGTCAACTGTCACTGTCACTGTCAACTGTCACTGTCAACTGTTACAGTCACTGACAACTGTCACTATTAAATGTCACTGTCAACTGTCACTGTCAACTGTCACTGTCAACCCCCACGATCAACTGTCACTGTCAGCTGGCATTGACAATTGTCACTGACTACTGCCAGTAACAGCTGTCACTGTCAAATTTTACTGTCAACTAGCACAGTCACTGTCAACTATCAGCTGGTACTGACAACAGTCACTGACAACTGCCAGTTGTGACAGTTGACTGTGACAGTTGCCAGTGACAACTGTCACTGTCAACTGTCACTGTCAACTGTCACTGTCAACTGTCACTGTCAACTGTCACTGTCAACTGTCACTGTCAACTGTCACTGTCAACTGTCACTGTCACTGTCAACTGTCACTGTCAACTGTCAACTGTCACTGTCAACTGTCACTGTCAACTGTCACTTTCGGCTCTCACTGTCACTGTCACTGTCACTGTCACTGTCACTGTCACTGTCACTGTCACTGTCACTGTCACTGTCACTGTCACTGTCACTGTCACTGTCACTGTCACTGTCACTGTCACTGTCACTGTCACTGTCACTGTCACTGTCACTGTCACTGTCACTGTCACTGTCACTGTCACTGTCACTGTCACTGTCACTGTCACTGTCACTGTCACTGTCACTGTCACTGTCACTGTCACTGTCACTGTCACTGTCACTGTCACTGTCACTGTCACTGTCACTGTCACTGTCACTGTCACTGTCACTCACTGTCACTCACTGTCACTGTCACTGTCACTGTCACTGTCACTGTCACTGTCACTGTCACTGTCACTGTCACTGTCACTGTCACTGTCACCTGCCGCTGACAACTGTCACTGTTGACTGTCAACTGTCACTAACAACTGCCCCCCGACAACTATCACATTCAACTGCCAGGTCAAATGTCACTGTTACTGTTAACTGTTACTGTCATCTGTCACTGACAACTGTCACCTACAACTGTCACCTACAACTGTCACTGACAACAGCCACCGACAATTGTCACTAACAGCTGCCACCGACAACTGTCACTGTCAACTGTTACAGTTATTGACAATTGTCACTGTCAAATGTCACTGTCAAATGTCACTGTCAACTGTCACTATCAACTTTCACTGTCAACTATCACTGTCGGCTCTCACTGTCACTCACTGTCAACTGCCCGCTGACAACTGTCACGGTTTACTGTCAACTGTCACGGTTTACTGTATTCTGTCACTAACAACTGCCACCGACAACTGTGACAGTCAACTGCCAGGTCAACTGCCACTGTCACTGTTAACTGTTACTGCCATCTGTCACTGACAACTGCCACCGACAACTGTCACTGACAACAGCCACCGACAACTGTCACTAACAGCTGCCACCGACAACTGTTACTAACAGCTGACACCGACAACTGTCACTGACAACTGTCACTGTCAACTGTTACAGTCACTGACAACTGTCACTGTCAAATGTCACTGTCAACTGTCACTGTCAACTGTGACTGTCAACTCCCACGATCAACTGTCACTGTCAGCTGGCATTGACAACTGTCACTGACTACTGCCAGTAACAGCTGTCACTGTCAAATTTTACTGTCAACTGGCAGTCAACTATCACTGTCAACTGTCAGCTGGCACTGACAACAGTCACTGACAACAGTCACTGACAACAGTCACTGACAACAGTCACTGACAACTGCCAGTTGTGACAGTTGACTGTGACAGTTGCCAGTGACAACTGTCACTGTCAACTGTCACTTCTGGCTCTCACTGTCACTCACTGTCACTGTCACTGTCACTCACTGTCACTGTCACTGTCAACTGGTACTGTCACTGTCAACTGCCGCTCACAACTGTCACTGTTTACTGTCAACTGTCACTAACAACTGCCCCCGACAACTATCACATTCAACTGCCAGGTCAAATGTCACTGTCAATTGTCAACTATCACTATCAACTGTCACCGTCAACTGTCACAGTCAACTGTCACCGTCAACTGGCACTGTCAACTGTCACTGTCAACTGCCACTGACAACATTCTCTGTTTACTAACAACTGCTCCCGACAACTATCACAGTCAACTGCCAGGTCAACAGTCATTGTTAACGGTTACTGTCATCTGTCACTGACAACTGCCACCGACAACTGCCACAACAGCCACCGACAATTGTCACTAACAGCTGCCACCGACAACTGTCAACTATTACAATTGACAATTGACAATTGTCACTGTCAAATGTCACTCTCAACTGTCACTGTCAACGGTGACTGTCAACTGTCACTGTCAACGGTGACTGTCAACTGTCACTGCAAACTGTCACTATTAACTGTCACTATCAACTGTCACTATCAACTGTCACTATCAACTGTCACTATCAACTTTCACTATTAACTATCAACTGTCACTATCAACTATCAACTATCACTATCAACTGCCACTGTCCACTACCAACTGTCACTGTGAAATGTCACTGTCAACTGTCACTGTGAAATGTCACTGTCAACTGTCACTGTCAAATGTCACTGTCAAATGTCACTGTCAACTGTCACTGTTAACCCTTTCTTTCCTGCAGACGCCATATGGTGTCATATCTTTTATCAGGCCCCCATAGTGTGTTGTTTTTTTTGGTACCATTTTCCCAAGGATATGGTATTAAATCAAGAATTTCACCAAAAATTTTTTTTTTATTTCTAAAAATTAATTTTGGAAAGGGAGGGTTAGCTGTCAACTGTAATTTAAAACTGTCACTAATAACTATCACTGTCAGCTGCCACAGTCAACTGCCAATTGTTACTGTTAACTGTCACGGTCGGCAGTCACTGTCGGATGTCACTGTCGGCTGTCACTATCGGATGTCACTGTCGGATGTCACTGTCGGCTGTCACTGTCGGATGTCACTGTCGGCTGTCACTGTCGGCTGTCACTATCGGCTGTCACTGCCGGCTGTCACTGTCGGCTGTCACTGTCGGATGTCACTGTCGGCTGTCACTGTCACTGAAAATGTATCCTAAGACACCCTGCAACTGTTGGGGTTAACATTTTGGCTAATCTCATCAGTTTTGACTTAGACCGACTCTCTTTTTCAGCTTTTGATCTAGATCTTCTTTCTTTAGAACTAGATGAATTTGGTCAGCCCAAAAATAAATGCTTTTCTCCCTTGACCTTTGACCAACAGCTGTCACCATCTTTGAGTCACTGGCAATAAATTGCACTTGTTGGGGTTTGCTTTCGGGCTAACCTCGTCAGTCTTGAGCCTACTATCTTTTATCTTTTGATGTCCACATCTTCCAAATCTGGACCTCCCTTCTTTAGAACTCTATTGTTGTATAAGTAAGCGTGAATCAACCCCAAAAATAAATGCTTCTTTGACTATCAGCTTTTACCATCTTGGTAATAATTTCTCTACACTGACAAAATTTCCTCTTGCATTTGTAGAGGTTGTAATTTGGGCTAGCATCTTGTATCCTCTCATAGATCGATCAAAATCTAACCTGGTGATCTTTGATAGTTCTCCCAAACACTATGGCATCATTGAGATATACCAGAGGACAAAAGAATAGATCAAAATAGTCTCTACAAGTTGCGGAGACTTTAAATGTAACAGCCATCAGTGCATTCATTTCCATACACCACCAAAAACAAATATCAATTTAACGTGTTCTCCACTTGTATAAGTTTTTTGTACACACTCTCTAAAATTGCTCTTTTGGAAACAAAACTATCCACGAAATGCTCATTTAGTGGACAACGTCCTTTAAAGTTGTCATAGCAACATTGTTAAATACTTATATTCACCAAATACAATTATTGTGTAATATGAAAAAAACTGTTTTGCATATTTGTCCACTTTTATCAGTTCTTTTGAATTCGTGACTATTATTATTATAAGCATTTCGACCAGTACCTCACCTAGGCTTACTATGGTCAACCTGGGAGTCACGCCTTATACTGGCCTAGTCGGTGACCATGGCGCTTACATGCACTACCACTTGGCAAATTGGCAAAGCTTGTGGCTTAGATGACTCCTTGCCCGGCTGATATTGTCATCTGTCTCATGATGGGCAAATGACATATTTTATAATTGTATGTCTTCAATTTTTATCTTTTTCATACATTAAAATTATATTAAGCCGGTACGGAGTTATTTGGTTAGACAACTTGATAACAATAATTCTTCCTAACAAAAAAAAATTATAGTGAATGAATGAATTTTGTGTTTACAGTTTAAATATTAATGGTTCTTGTCTGATTAAAATTTACCACTGACATTTTATTTTTTGGTATGTTTCAGGTTTTGACTTCGAATGACGAAGGTGATCCTTCTCACGCCTTGACAAGAGTTCTAGTCCCCGAATTGAGGGTGAAGAAGGTGATGTACCATGGCTTGGGTGTTTGCGAAACCAAACCCCAACCACCTCCCTTGTTGCCCATCACCCCACCCATAAATTTCTCGCCGATTCTGCGCAATCCTGTCGACCACATAAACGCCACCGTTGGAGAACTTTTGGTGTTTAAAGTTCCAGATGTAAGTGTATAAAAATTAAATCCGAATAACGCATAATTGCATAAAACTAAAGCAGTGTTTCATAAACTGAAGGGAAACAGACCGTAAGGAGTGTCGCGAAGTATTACAACTCAACTAGTAAACAAGAAATTTAACACATTTGTTAAGATATTGTTTATGGTGGAGGCTTCTACTTCGTTATACATGTTGTAAATATAATAAAAACACTTTTACTTTGTTGGTATAACACTAATTTGTATTGGTATTAGGAACTTATTAGGAATTTTATAGTCGAAATAAATAATTAGTGAAATTTCAAGTATGTTTTTCTATTCGCTTTTCTTATGTTGAGTTATTATATTATTCATAGAAAAGTTCAGCAATGCTTAGTTACTACGCCAGAAAAACTCATTGGTCGTTAAGGGGTTAAGGTCGCGAAATGTTAATTTTATTTTTCTGGTATTTAAAACTGGTCTAGCAACTAAAAAATTAATTGGTTCGAAGTAAAAAGTCATAATTATCTTTGTTTATTTTCCAGGATACTTTTTATGATCCAGAAGATGTGGATTCGCGCAATTTAAAAATGTCTCTGTTGACGGTGGATCGGCAGCAGATTCCATCGGATCACTGGCTGCAGTTCGACAGCAAAAACAAGGAGTTTTACGGGATTCCCCTGCCCCAGGATGTCGGGCGTAGTGAGTACCAACTGGTTTGTGAGGATAGTGGTGGATTACCAGCCAGTGACAGTTTAGTGGTTGTCGTTCATGTTCCGCCCAAAAGGCACTACAACGTGGAGTTTAGTATGACTTTGGAGACACCGTACGAGAGTTTCATCAACAGCGCTAGTATGCAGAGGAAATTTATCGAAAAGTTGAAGGTATGTACGAAGAGAACATATATACAATTGAAAATGGCATCACTCATGGCTAAACTTGAGAATGCAGTCTTGTAACCAAGGCGCCTCTTATGGAGGAATTACGAACTAAAAGTCCAAAAGTCGTTAAACTGTTTATTAGCTAACTACAAACGTGTAGCATACTTTGGTTAGGGTTAAGTTAAAACCTTTGGTAAAAGTCTGCACTCTTGTAACCGAGGCGCCTCTTGTGGAGGAATTATGAACTAGAAGTCCAATAGTCATTAAATTGTTTATTAGCAAACTACAAACGTGTAGCATACTTTGGTTAGGGTTAAGTTAAAACCTTTGGTAAAAGTCTACAATCTGGGCTTGCGTAAGGAAATTGTCCAGAAAATAAAATTGTATGACTATTTTTTTAATTTATATCATAATCTAATTATTTCAGGACCTCTTCAACGACCAAAACACGAGCTACATCCACTTGAGCTCAATCAGCAGAGGTTCGACCATCGTCAGCTGGTACAACAAATCCATGAGCCTGCACGAATGTCCCCGGCAGCAAATCAAACAACTAGAATCCATACTAGTCAACAATGATCGCACGATCGCCTCAAGAGTACAAGACGTCATGGATCCAGAATTCAAAGTGTCAACGATAAAACTGCAACTCATCGGATCCTGCAAAGGACGCCCGAACATCCAATCGCCAACCAGCAAAGGAGTTCCGGTGGAGGAACCCCCTTTATCGGATCACGAGGATTATCTGATTACGTTCATAGTCCCGGCTGTGATTATCTGCGCCATGCTATTATTAGCCGGAATAGCAGCGTGCGTCTTATATAGACGGAGACGGACCGGAAAGATGAATGTTGAGGAGGACGGGCGGTCTACGTTTGGCAACAAGGGGATTCCCGTTATCTTCCAGGAGGAGTTGGAGGAGAAGCCAGAGCCAGGTACTATTAAATTTCTCAGTAATATCTGATTTTATTATCCTATGTGTAGTTGTGTATTTATCTTTCTTTTTTTTATTGTATAAACACGAATAAACTTTTTACTTTTACACGTAGCACTCTTTATTTTTTCTTCTTTCTTTCTTGCATTCTGGAGTAGTGGAGGTAGTTTGTGTTTTACTATATTGGCTGGAAAATGTCACATTTGGTTTGATAGTTAATGCCCGGTTGGTTTCATTCGCTAGCGCGGTGATATTTATGTTTTTAAATTTTATATATAAATACAAGCCTCATGGTTCTACAAAAGTAAATCGAAAACAGATTTGACTCAAAAGACACTGATATGTGAAAGAAGAGCCCCTGCAGCATTCTTTGGGTGAATCTGGCCATGTGAAGTGGGGACAATCATTATTTGTATTTTGAGACTAGCCCGTTTTCAAGTGGCTATTATTTTAGCTCACCATGTAATATACACTTTTACCTGGCATATGTAAACAGATAAAACTGGTTGTGTATACATTAGGGGCCTTATAATTCGAAGCTTTGAAGAAAACAAAGAGAACTTCCAAAATCATAGTTTTAGAATTTTTCGAGGTTGGGAAGATTCGAAGTTGCGAAATTTCGAATTTTTGAATCCCAAAACCCTAAACAGTTTGGGATTTAAAGTTTTATGCAATATCAAAACTTTTACCTCGAAAACCCAGGGCGTGATACACATGCTGAGTTTCTGTAATAATCAATTAACATCAAAATAATGAATTAACAAGGTAGAAAACAATAACATATCTTGTAAAATGAATCGTTCTTATTAGGATTGAAATAGTTTGATATGAATTAAGTTTTTCATTTGTCAATATTCGCGAAATGAGACTTTGAAAATTCAAAATTTGAAAAATTCGAAGCTTCGAAACTTCTAAACTTCAATCTATGAAGCTTTGAATCTTCGAAATTGAAAATCTTTGAAAAAAAATTCCAGCCCCAGTTTACATAAATAGATTGTGTTGGGTATCCGGGGGTGACCTATTATAGGGCCAAGGGAATATAGAGTAATTATAAACAATTCCGCCCTTTCAATTTAATGGATTTCTCTTGATGCCTACATAAAGAAAATAATGAAAAAACGTAAATCGGAGAAACATATTTTTAAATAGCAGTGGCAGTTCATGAACTTTTCTAGAGGCGGCTAAGAGAGAGAGCGAGAGAGAGAGATGTTTACAAGTTACAATAACGAAGTATCACCAGCCACCCCTGATAATTTTTTAAGTTTATTTCATGCTCTTAAAAATTTAACAGTTTAAAAAAATCGTAATTTAATCACTGTCATATCTGCCATAGCCACGCTTTTAGATGAATTGATTGCGATTTTCCAATTGCCAGCCCATTCTTCATAGGTATTGATAGCTATTTGGAGAGATTTCTCTACATGATCACATGATCTCTGGTACGTGAAGAACAGTAGGGCAGTATCGTCTGCATACAGAGCCATCATTGCCGAAGAGAGATCCAGCATCTCGCTCATGTAGATATTATAGAGCGTTGGGGAAAGGCATGACCCATAAGAAACCCCCACTGCTATCTGTCTCCTAAGGGAGAGAGCAGTATTGTTGACCTTAGCGCAAAACCATCGATGTCGAAGGAAATGTCTTTTCTGTGTGCGAGATCGTCGAGGATAAACTCGGTAACACTTCAGAATCGGAGATGATTCTGTGTTCATCATTGAAATCCCTGAGACGTTTGAGGTCAATTTTCTCGACTAGTTTGCCAGGCTGATAGTTCTGAGGGAAGGTATGTGATTTACTTTGTTTAAAGATATTGGGCAAGAAGGCCAGTTTCCAGGCGCTGGGAAAGAAGCCTAGACAAACGCGTCAAGTTTGCGAGTCGACTCAAAAGTGAATCACAGAGTCATGTGACACCTTTTTTTGCTCTTCAACTTTTCCCAGACATACTTTCCGCTTTATACAAGGAATTCATAAGCCGACTCCTGGAGTCGACTCTTTTCGCCATAGTCAGGGGCTTTTGTTATTGGGCATTTTTTTAAGCTCTTCGTCTTCAGCTGAGGTAGCTTGGATGATTACCCATTGTGAGCTATCTCATGCCATGTAGTTACTGACCGGGGATGTTTTATTTCATATTCTAAATCGAAATCATTGTCGTCGCTCGGATTGAACGTGATGCTAAAGAGAGTTAGCAAACGCTTCGTCCTTCTCGCTATCAGAATTAACAAGTCCTCTCTTACCGTGGTTTGCGGCGCGACCTTGTGGTTTGCGTCGAATACCTTTAGTAATGGCCCAGAATTTGTTCGTAGATTCTCTTGGATATTACGCAGATCGCGTATCTTATCTCTAGCATGAAGAGTTTGCGAGCCTCCGTACGATGGACAGGGTCACGGGTGGACTGCCATCGACGGCAGGCTGCTTTCCTGTCTCTAAGAAATGTCAGGATTTCCAGCGGAATTTCAAGTGGATCTATTTGAGTCGAGGTTCTAGTCCTCGTAAATTTCTTAGCAACCTGAAGAATGGCAGAGGTCAGACTAGCAACTGCGGCATTGAGATCTGCTTTCGACTTAGTGGTTGAAGGAGGAGTGACCTTTTTCCGGAATAGTTTCCTGTCTGTGGACTTAATATACGGGAAGGTTAATGAACTCCCAACGCGATGTCCAGCATAACTGGATTGTGATCTGAGTCTAGGTGGCTTTCGACTCAAATGTAGTGCTCTGCCTTGAGGCAGTATCCAGTATATCCGGGCGGATGTTAGAATTCGCGTGGAAGAACCTAGGGTCATCAGGCGCTACTGGTCTAATCATGGATCATATTGTCAAGGAATGACAGTCTGTTGGTAATTCTACTCTTCCTACTCTTCCAAACCGTGCTTTTGGACTTCAGATCTCCTGTCAGGATGGTATGTTATTGTTAACGATAATATTGAGATCTGTGTCGAGTATAGTACTGGTAGGGGAGTGGTACACAGATACTATTTTAATCGGATCATCGGTGGTATTAAGGACCAAGGTGACAAGGCCGTCGATCGGATAATGGGAGTGGTTAAGTTCCGACTGAATGTAAAGTCCCTCTGCCTGCATCTTTGTCGTTCAAGTATTGTTGATACCCTGCGATTTTTGGAACTCGACTGGCACCAAGTAGAATTTCGCTCACCACAACGTGGACGTTGTGCCTGTGAACGAAATATTCCAACTCGAATATTTTGTCGAATAACCCGTTCGCAATCCAAAAGGCAATGCGGGCGGAATCGATGAGAGCTACTAATGTCAAAGTAAGTAAACAGTCTCGATAATTCATGAGATTTCATTTCAGCAAATGCTCGAGTTATTAGCCAGCATTCTTCCATGAGCTATTTTCGTGATCTCCTGCGTGGGTTGCCCGACCGGGAATTGCCTAAATTAGGCTTCTAGTAGAATCTATATTTGTCCTTAATGGGAATACTTTTAATCATTTACAAGTAGTAGCAGTGGTATTGTTTAAGACTAATTGCCTAACAGCCAAAGTGGTTTTACTCTCACTAGTTACACTACTGACTTTATTAGAAGTAGTAGCAGTATTATTTGTTAGACAATTTTCCTAATAGGCAGAGAGGGGCAAATTTAAATGAGGCCCCACTGAATTACTACATTTCAACAGGATCTCTAGATTACTAGGACAGTATATGGTTTTGCACTGACTGCATTACGACAGCGGTAATTGTTGGAAAATTTGCTTAATAGTCAACGGAGTGGGGGAGGGCAAGTTAGCATAACATCCCTCTAATTACCACATTTCAAACTGCGGGGACCCTTAATTACTGGCGCATTTCGAGGTTTTGCACTTTCTAGTTACACCTCTAACTTACCACTGACACTGAAGCTGATGGTGACGTATGTATTTTCGTACGAACAATTGCATTATACTATATCCACCTTGTTCCATCATTATCTAACAGTATAAAATAAAAGATGAAATATGCGTATGGTGCATGCAAATTTAAGCGGTTAATCAACTTCAGCTTTCAACAGATGGATCATAGAAGTGTTTCCTAACTGATCATCAATCGGGAGACCCTTCTTCAACCGTATAGGTGTATGCACTTGCGTGTGTGTTTGTATCACAAACATCATTAGTAACTTCAATGATTTTCCCATTTACGAAATTATAAACATGATAATATTTATATTATTTGTAAACAAATAATGGAGAAGATTCTCCGTATATAACTGAAGTGTGAACATGCCTCCGACAGGGATCTAGAAGTTGCAGGTTCGATCCCTGTCCGAGGCATGTTCACACTTTTGATCCAGTTATATACTGAGAATCTTCTCCATTATTTGTGTACAAATAATATAAATATTATTATCATTAGTAGCGTTTGCAGATGATGTGGCAATTTTAGCAAGAAAAACAAGAGCCTGGAAGCAGCCGTGACCAGAGAGGAGTTGAGTAAGTCAGTACTTAGTTTGCTGATCTACAAGGCTAAGTCTAAAGATTTATCTACCTTCGAGGCTGCCCTGCCTTTCTCTCCAGAAACTTCTTTCTCCATCATCAGCAGGTCGGCTGGTAGAGCCCTCCCAAAATCTCGTGGCACATTGCGCAGTAAGCATCTAAAATTTCAAGAGACGGGACGCCGGAAACTCATAATTATTCAGCGAGCGCCGCGTGAACATAATTTACATATACACCAGTGACGGTTCGCGGGTTTTTTTTCTGGTACGGCCGAGGAACAAGAGGTGGTAATACAGATAGGTGCGGTCACGCACCCAGCCATCTCTGCAACTGACCCTACCTACCTGTATTACCATCTCTTGTTCCTCGGCCATACCAGAGAAAACTCCGCGAACCATCACTGATATACACAACCATCACAAGGTGATGATTTATATTCAATTCGGTGGTGCGGCTACGCGGAGATATGTTTATCGCGTTCTCTCCGAATACTTTCCGACTCTGCGCAAGCTTTAGCTCCAAGTAACGTCAGGTTTTGGGAGGGCTTGTACGATAAACGCTAGCATCTTCACCGCATTTGCCGAGATCATTCGGTAGGCCTTCATAATGCGGATGCTTCTTTCCTTACTGCTCTGCGTAGTTCCATAGAGTCCCGTTTGCGTGCGCCATCTTGGAAGTTGTCACGCTGGTCTCATACCTTCGCTGAGTTCTCCGATATTAGCTAAAATTCTGGCTTTTGCTGCCTCCGTTCTGGCCGCGCTCTTGGCCATCTCGGTTACCACTATTGTGTGGTTGGGGCTAGCTCCAGCATACCATAGGTATTTCACTGCTCTCCAGGATCACGCTTCCTTTCCTGGTATGATAATTCTGTCCTACCTTCTTGGTTGAGAGCCGTACTGTCTGTGTCATTTCCGCCGTAAGTGTAGGGCCGGTGGATTCCATCTACAGGCCAATTTTGTCCACGGCCTGGATAGCGATGGATTTAAGCGCCCTCAGCGGTGTCAGAGCTGACGATTACCGCCAGGGCATTGGCGATACCGACCCTTTGGGTCCCCGGCCGGAATACCTGTTCATAGTACCTCTACCTGCCTGCATCTGCGAAGGCCACCTCATCTTCGCTGATAAAGCCTCTGATCATATTTCTTAAACATGGTGGAGTGCCTAAGCCTGCGAGGGCCTCCATGATCTTGACCCTTTTTTACATCCAGCTTTCAGTGCTCTCACCTTCTCTATAGTAGCCGCTTTTTGCCTCAGATTTAGAAGCGTTTTGCAGAAGTTGAGTTTGGAGCTCTGGCACTTATGCCGGGTTTACACGTTGCCAATTGGGGAGACAATTTACTGGCATAAAATTATTGGCTACGTGTAAACACCTCTGGCCAATTGGCATGCCAACTGCCCTGCTAGTTGTCCTGAAATTCGATTGTCTCCAGGAGTAGACAGAGGACAATTGTCTGGGCGCAGTGACGCCCCCCACCACTCTATCAAGACAGTTGTCTAGACAATTGGCGCCGTGTGAACGTTGTAGGGCAGTAGATCTCTCATTTTGGGCCAGTTTGCCTTAGTCAGTCGAGACTGTTACGTGTGTGTTTATAATTGTTTATTTTAAAGTTTTCTGTCCTTAACTGGAAAACTATGGCTCCTAAATGATCAATGATTCTTTGATCAATTGTGATGACGCTCCGTGACTGTTTCTTTTCAAAAGCCATTTCCTTGTCCACTCCCTCTTCCTCAGCGATAAATTCCCGACAAAGATCCTCAAACATTACTTTCAATTCATCACGAGACACAAAAGACGATGAGCACTCCATCATTTTTCATCACCAACTGCCGTGGCAATAGTTTCACCGTGTGAACAAGTTCTCATTCAATTGGTCTGGGCTCAGACATTCACGCAACTGGCACAAGACAACTGGCCCCGACAATTGTCTCTTCGATTGGCATCGTGTAAACGCGGCATTACTGCTGTCAACAGGTCGGCAGTGAGTCCTTCCAAGGTTTGTACAGGCCATATGTGTTTGCAGGAATTCGGGTTTTGAGGGTTTTTCGCTACTTGTTGAAAAACACTCGTCTAGCTGACTTCTAAGCCCTCGGGAATACCCACTCCTTCTGGCTCATTATTTCGCACAGATGATTTCTGCCGCTGCTTCGACTAACTCATTGAGAAGTCCGTTAGGAACAAGTGCCTTCTTGCCTGGAAGCCTTCCGACCAGAGATGGGTAACTCATAAGTGTGTCGACTCTGAGAAGTGAGTCGCGGAGTCGAGTGCCAAGTGACTCCTGTGGAAATTTGCAGCTTTATTTAAGAATTTTTTGGCCTGTACTTAAATTAGATAAGTGAGGACTTTTTTCTTATCTTTAATCTCGTCGCATGGGTCCAGTATTTGTTCTTACTTTCCGCAACCTGTCAACGGGTGTCGGTTAGGTCGTATTTCCTTACTCCATGGCAGTTGCCTTAGCTAAAATCTGATGGCTGGGAGGGCCTGAACGCCTCCCTCATCCTGGTTATATTTATCCTACCCACTTCCTAGCCGACTTGGTCCTAGTTGGCTTCCTGTAATGGATTATGCTCTCCCGGCGTGAACACGATGTATTTGTGCACGCTCAGGGACTCGCCGTCAGCACCGTCCAGTAGCCGATTTAGTGGCCGACATATTCAGGTCGAGGTGTACCGCCAATGGAACGCGGGCAGTTGTGGGGCTCAACTAACCCACTTAAATGCTAAGCCACTAGTTGCAATTGAGAAAAAGCAGAGCTTTTACTAATTTCGGCTAATTACCAGGAAATCTTGAAGCCTGCAGAAGGTCATCCAGCTAAAGTTGCAACTAGTCAGTCGGTTCATCAATTTTCTGTAGAGAAGCTAAGAGAGAGATGTTACCGCGCCTCCGTAACAACCGTTTATGCTGCAATACTTACTCTGATAAAGCAAGCAAGTATTGAGCCACCGTTTTCTTTCACAGCTTCCTCTGTTAAACTTTCTACACTGTAGAGTGAATAATTCTAAGCAAATTTACCCTTTAACAAAGTAAGTTCTTATTGGCTAGAATTAACCGGAGTAAAATTGAAATTAAATTCTAAATCTAAAAAAGCTCTCTGCGCAACTGAACTCGTTTGAACCTCTCGTTTCACCGTCCCCTCCTAAAGAAAGAAATACATTTTTTATTTCAGTTTTCTAGTTCTAAATTTCTTGTAGCATTAGTTATCTGGGCCTTCTCCATACCAGGATGTTGACGTTCAATCAAAATGTTGCGTTTTCTGTGATTTTTAGGCACGAAAGCGCCGATAATCCTCAAGGACGAAAAACCGCCACTGGCGCCGCCCGAGTACAGCAAAAGCGGCTCCCTGAAGCTGGCGGACGACTCGGAGCCCTACCAGCCGCCGCCGCCGCCCTTCACCCGGCCCCAGGACAACGCCCGGCAGCAACGCCCCAAGCCGACGCCGACATACAGAAAACCCCCGCCGTACGTCCCGCCTTAACAACTACACTTCACCTTTTTCCAGCAATAACCGTTTTCACCAAACTGCCAGAATACTTACATAAAAACAAAAACAAACAAAAAAGTACGCCAAGCCACACCACCCTCGATTGTGTTGTAAGAATCTCATTAATTTCCCCTCCCCTGATCTGATCTGAAGATTACAAGAGCACACTAAAAAAACTAAACTGCGCACAGATTGTTAACTATCGTGTCTCCTTAATAATAAATGTCAAAGACTGTAAGAAACAAAAAAAAAGCTTAATTTTTTAAAAATGTGATTAAGGTCGTTAACGTGATATCTGTGTGTTTCTTTCGTTAGATTGTAATTCACTAACTTGCATATCATGGTAATCCCAACGAATACCAAAGAGGTGTAATTCCGTTTGAGAAATAGCAAAAAGAAAAACAAAAGAATATTGGCAATCATTAGAACCCTCATCTTGTTTCAAACTCGGAAGATTTTTTCTTTTGTACTTTTTATACGAACTCGGTTTAAGACCTTTTACAGTGTATTTTCTAGTGATTATAGGAACAGTGGCGCAGACAGAGCTAATGTACCAAATTTGGTAGGCGAGTATGTATGTTATACGGGCTTGGGCAAAAGTTTTTTGAACGCATTGTTTTCTTGGATTATCTATTCATGGCTATAATTTATAACAATTACCTATATTATTATTAGTGAGGCTATTTACAAGCACATCCTAAAACATTTGGATTGGTTAGGAAAGTAGGGTGTGGTTACACAACTTATATGTAAATATGGCCAGTATCTAGGTTTACACACGCCGATAGTGTCCCCTCGCCAACAAACAGGTTGTCACTAAGAAGTTCGGACGAGTTTAGCACCTTCTGTAAGTATAACGGGTTCTAAAAATTGATTTCATATAAACAATTATTTTCGAAGCAGTTGATGTTCAAAATTATCTCCAAGTAGTGTTACTTCAGAGTTTGTTGAAAAAATAAAATTTGCAGTGTTTGAAATACAACTTGAAATTTATTGTTGTAAATTTTAAGGTGATTAAAAAAGTTATTGATCGTTTACTGTCAAATATCATGTGCTTTTGATTGTTTTAACATTCCTAATTTTGAAGATGCACTTCCTGTTCACCGATCATCCTTCAGACTTTTTGTACATAATGGGCTTGGAGGAGTATATTGAATGAATTTTTGAATTTAACCAAGATTATTTGCATCATCGAAAGGTATGTTATTACAGTGCTACACCAACATTTTTAAATTTGAAATACAACTTCAAATTTATTTCAAGGTGATCATAAAACGTTTTTTATTTTTTTAAATATACCTCATTAAAAAATATACTTTACATAGCACACCGCTTAAATTAAATTTATTTTCAGTTTAAGCAGCTTGGTGTACCAAGATGAAGAGAATCGAATATTACAATTTCTTACATTAATAAGAAAAAAGTTTCAAATGAATAATTCAGCAAATACAATATTTTTCATAATTTTTATTTTTAAACATTTTTAAAGTGTGACAACTTGCGTCGGTGTACCATTTTCATATTTAAAGTTTTGTATTCTGACTGCTCATAACATAACAATTCCAAATATTTTAACTTTTGCATGCTCAATTTATACATCTGTTTATAACGGGTTAGGTAACAGAAAACATGCGATTGATTACTTTTGCCCAACACTGTATAAAAAAAAACAAAACAATTATGTACTCCAATGAAAACTGTAGATTAGCCCAGCTCCCCTATTATTTTATAATTGTACTGATTAAGATTTAATTAATTACGTAACTTAGCTTGTAGGTCGGTAAGTAAGGCTGTCGCGATTTGGATTTTTGTAAAACTTAAGTTACCAAAAAAAAAACATATTTCGTTTCGCCCTCCCGGTTTTTATTTTATTTTTACTTTTATTTGATAAGACTTGTGTAGATTAAAACTGTGTTTCATTCATCTCTCTATAAATATATACAAATATAAATATATAAATATTCGTAGCATATCATGGATAGGATAAAAGTATATTTTTGTGTTTTTGATTTTTGTAATCGGTCGGTAGTCTTGAATATTTCTATGTCATATCGTATATATATACTTTTGTATTAATCGCCCCCTTCCCCCACGTTTATTGATTATTAATAAATGATTAACATTTTTTCTATATGTGAGGTCATATTTTTTATATTATACTCATTGAAAAAAAAAACTAATAAATCTCGTCATACTCATTTTGTGTTGTTTTATTTTATGGTTTGTGTTGATTTTTTGATATTAAATATACGTATGCAGTTTTATTTTTCTACCTTTCACATAATAGTAATTTACGATACAAGTAACGTTATGAAGGTCTTTACATTACGAGAAAAAAGTCCTACGTTGCTCGTGCTTTTAAATTCTCGAGTAATGTAAAAGCAAATAACGTTACGTGTGTCGTAACAAGGTTTATTTTATCCTATTTTTATTTTTTTAATTCAAAAAAATGTTTAATGAAAACCGTCAAAAAGCGAAATCATATTTGTTTGCCAATATTTCCATAGCAACGAGTTGTGTTAAGATAATATAACACTAGTGTTGTTAATAGTTATTTAAGCAACAAGGAACGTAAGGACGTATTAACTCGTCGCCTGCCGAAAATGTCAATTGTCATTACATTCCGTGTTGCTTATTCTTTTTTTTCCGTTACTGGAAATATAATACTTAAAAAGATCAGAAAATATTCTAAAATAGGGCTTGTAACATTTGGGATTAAAATTTTTATAGTCACCTATGCATCCTATGGCAACCCAGCAACCGAGAAAACAATGTCGAATTTTGTTTGTGTGTGTCAATCCAGTAACAGTTTTTGCGGGCATGGATGCAAACGAAGCTGCGAACACACTTGTGTGTTAGAACCTGTTACCGACAAAATCGAAAAAGGTATGTGTTCTGTTAAGACTTTTTTAAGCAGTGGTTATGTAAAAAGGATGCCGATGCTATAGGTATAGACGAAAATGTGTTGCTCGCCTATATGTTGGAGCATTACGTTTCTGTTTATTATTTTCCTAGGTCCGTAAGTAAAAAATGACAACAAGGACGACAAACACCACGAATGTTATCAGCCACTTACGGCACATGTAACCATGGATGCAATGCTTATTTACGTTGTCGGTAGAGGAAAATAGTATATTATTAAACGAGTGAGAAAGTTGGCCATTGCCACGAGGGTGAAGTTTGCAACACTCGCCTACGGCTCGTGTTGCAAACTTCACTCTCGTGGCTATGGCCAACTTACGAGTTTAATACTATACTTTTTCGCATCATATTAAATAATTGCCTAAAGATTTTTCTGTTTGTTAAATTATATTAAATTATAACGAATAATTTTTCTATTTGGAAATTGCGGCAGTTCGCTGACAAAAAAACAAAGCGTAACCATAGTAACAACTAAACTGTTGGGCAATGAAACCGCTATCATTTGATTGGACGTCACCTGTTGGGCAATGAAATTGCTATCATTTGATTGGACGTCACCTATGGAGAAAATGACTCGGCCAAATAATGGACAACTTTCTCAATCAAAATCGATTTAACAACGTTTATATTATTTAATAAGATGCGAAAAAGGTATCTTAACGTTACTCGTTGCTAAGGAGTTTTGGCATGTTAACAGTATAGGAAAAAATAAAAATTATTCATTATAATTACATTAATTTGATGGTTAATATTAGATTAATTTTGAAATTTAAAAACTAATTAAAGCAAAGAAAGATGTTTTGTAATTTTTTTTTCCAGCGGTGATTTGTTATTTGTTTTAGTGGGATGTCAAAAATAGGTTCATTATGGATGGATTTCAAAATTTTGAAGCAAAGGACAATGTTGAAGACCTGTTTTTTACCCTAACCGTAACGGGAAAAAACTATTTAATATGTATACGTAACGCCTATGGATGATGAAAACGGAGATTAGATTGCGGAAAAGTCTGGGGAAAACTTTTGTGATTCTATCAAAGATACAATATTCAGGATGGATTATATCGATTTTATCTAATCCATGTGGATTGTTTTCTCATTACAGAGTGTTTATTCATCGGAATGGAAATTTACCACGCCTAGGGGAACTTGTTTTTTCTTTCTAATAGCATCGCTTTTCTTCGCTCTCGTTATTGACCTATTGCCCGTTTTCTCAGACTCACACGTATAGAAAAAAATCCAACTGTGATAAAATGGGTATCGAAACGGATAAGAAAAAATTAAAACAAAAAACAATTCAAGGAAGAACATTGAGAAAGCAAATGAAGCGGCAAAATGGAAAAACAAGATGTGAAGGAAGAGGGGAACCAAAGATAGGATATTATCCAAACCGGTGTTATTTGATAAAGGACATCCGGTTCGCGAGTACTCCAGCCACGTACTCAACGGGTTTCAAGGACTTCCTCGACAGTTGCTATGTTAGTCAAGTTTTGTGCTGATTAGCAGAAATCGAGGGGTTCTGAGAACAACGCTGGCCAGTCAGTCAGTGTGCCACCACGAAAGGGGAAAGTTGTAAATACATATAGTTTGAAGTTTAAACAGTCTTTTTCTTTGACTATATAAACATGGACTGCTATTCCCCATCCATTTCCCATATGATCACTGCTCCAAAAGTTGTCTGCGAGCTGGAGCCCGATATAAGTCCCGCCCCTGAGCTTAAAATGGAGGGTAATCTAAAAACCGGAAAGCAAAAAAAAAATTCTCAAAGTATTCATCAGCAAAGTGGAGAATGCAAATGCGAGCATATTTCGGCAGTTCGGGTCCACTTTCCTGCCTGTTCTTCAACCCATAATTTGCGAAGTTCCGGATTACGTTTAAAATAATAAGGAATAAACAGAATTTTAGGTTATAAGTCAAATTGTCAACCGACGAGTATTATAACCGCGTTGACACATATACGTGGACGTATTGCAGCCTTTCGCATAGCAATATTTCGACATAGTGTGAATCTTTGACTATATACTATTGGACTGCTAGCGCCGCTTCATATGTGTCTCCAAGCAACGGTGGCGCGGCGGGACCCTAAATGGTTGCGGTATGTTACTAAATTGGTAGCTATTTTGTGTCTATGACATATGACTCTATGAACTCGCATTGCATATTGTGATACCCTGCAATTTATTCACACCTTTGATTATATAAACATTTATATTGTCAAATATTCACACTTTGTCAAAATATTGCTATGCGAAAGGCTTCAATACGTCCACGTATATATGCCAATGCGGGTATAATAGTCGTCAGCTGATGTACACGTCAGTTGACTTTTGACTTATAACCTAAAATTCTGTATTAGATTTCCATCAAATCCAGAACTTCGCAAATTGGGGGTTGATGCTTTGCTTGTAAAGAACAGGCAGGAAAGTGGACCCGAGTTGCCGAAATATGTTAGCATTTGCATTCTCCGCGTTGCTATTCATCAGCAATATTTTTTTTGCTTTCCGGTTTTTAAATTACGCTCCATTTTCGGCTCTGGGGCGGGACTTATATCGGGCTCCAGCTTGTGGACAACTTTTGGAGCAGTGATCATATGGAAAATGGAGGGGGACTAGCAGTCCAATAGTATATAGTCAAAGGTGTGAATCTATATAAATGTTTATATATTCAAAGGTGTGAATAAATTGCAGGGTATCACAATATGCAATGCGAGCTCATCGAGTTATATCATGGACACAAAATGGCTAACAATTTAGTAACATACCTCAACCACTTAGGGTCCCGCCGCGCCACCCTTGCTTGGAGACACACATGAAGTTGGCGTTAGCAGTCCATATTTGAGTCGTATAGTTCCAAATCCGGCCATCTCCAACATAAACGATTTTCCAGAAAATGAAAAAACGTTGTACACATTCTTGCATGAAGATATTGAAATATACTTTTAGTGCATTCAGCAGATATCTGTCAGTGAAAAATAATGGCAATACTGCTAGAAATCAAAATTCATTATGTTATTATTTATAGATTTTAGAATTTTATAGATGGCCGGTTTTGAAACTAACCCTTGTACATGGCCGGTTATGGAAATTTTTGGCATATAAATTTTAGGCATGGTAATAAATTTAGCATGTTTTATAGACAAAATTAGTTTAATAATTATTGAAATACATAATTAATTATAATTATATTTGGAGATTTGTAATTTCTTCGATTCTATCATTTACTTGACAAACATCACTTCTGTAACTTCCAAAAGCAACTCTATAATTAGGTTCCCCCCTAAATAATATGAATTTCTTTAAAAAAATCTCTTAGCTGAGGCAAATTTAAAATGCCAGTGGCCGGGGGGCTTAAGCACCTGTTGCGAAACTGATTTCCAGTCTAATACTGTAGCACACTCGTAGATTATGTATGACACACGGATAAAATTAGAACTTCGTATACTGTATAAAAATAATGCAATCACTGAACTATTGAGATAGCCGGTTTTGGAACTGACTACTATATGAATAAGGCCGTATTTGGAAATAAGTCGTATATTTCCACGTTAATAACTAACTGTACAAGGCTGTTTTTGGAACTTGCTGTTATGTATTATACGCACAACATATTTAACATTAAATTTCAGTATTTTTTTGTTATTTTGATGATTTTGGAGATGGCCGGTTTTGGAACTATACGACTCATTTATATAGTCAGGTTTTTTTTAATCCAACTGTCTGCCCATTAAACTAGTTAGGTAAGTGCCCGAAATTATATTATGTTGGTTACCTTGAAGTCGCGACGACCCCCACGCGACAACTTCACGAGAGGAAGAAATGGCACAAGTTTCATAGCCGCGGCGGCTCGTGGATGTTCGGCGGCGAGGCAACGGAAGAAAATTTAACCGGCTCAGCAACGAAATATTTCTTTCCTTTATAAGAGTAAGTATAGAGCTATTCAGCGGAGATGGCGGTCGGGGTGTCTTGTCCGTCCGAATCAAGTAGTGTCCATTGCAATTTTCCACCATAGGCTAAATCGCGCACCCCTACGAAATAACCGGTAAGCAAGAGACGCCGTAAACTATTTCTTTCTCCTTCTACCGCTCGGTCTAAGACCGAACTACGCAGGCCGCGTGTGTATTTTCTAGATACGACCGACGAAATCGTACGTCTTGGGCATATCCGCTCGGTTATCAGGTAGTAGAAAAGGATACCAATATTATTTGAATGTTCCGAACTTAGTTCGTAAACCGCCCTTATTCGTGAATAGGTCTATAGTAAAGCACACGCTGCATCTTTGTCTTGGCCTCCCCTACGAAGATCCACGAGCCGCCGCTTGATAGTAGATAAAAGCATAGAAATCATTATACTCGACTTCGAAGCAATCAATGATATCAAAAATCACGATAAAAGGCAAACTAAACAATTATAAATGTATATGCGCCAACAGAAGAAACGAAAGAAAAAGAAAAATAACTGTTCTATAGAAAATAGTCCCAAAATACTACATGCTAATAATGTTTGGGGATTTCAATGGACAAAGGGAGAGGCAATAATACATGCAAATCGTAATCCCCACACAGTACGTGTACCCAATAATACAGTACAAACTTAAGCATACATGGAGGCATCCAAGATGAACACCAAAGTGACCACTTCTTGAAACCGAAGAGAAGAGCAGGAACAAACAATACAAATGTAAGATTTCTACTGGGAGCAAACGCGGACTCCGACCACTAGAAAGTATCAGTCGAAATAAGACAAAGAATTGCAACCGAACCACACGAAAAAAATGGGAAACGCTAATACAGGACAAACACCATAAAAACAACAACAGGAGCAACTAGATGAAGCAGCTTTAGAAGCCACAAAATCTTAAGGCATGCACTAAGAATACTAATAACTTGCCCAGCAACGGAATAGGAAGAATAAGGAAGAATAAAAGACAAAAGTAAAAGATGGTGTGAAGAATAATGCAAAGAAATAATCTAGAACAAAAGCAAGATTAATACGGCTTAGGTCAGGAAAGCAAGAAGATCAAGCAAACTGCATACCACGAAGGAAAGAAGCCATGAAAAAAGGCGAACAAATGAGAAAGCAGAATCAACAACTAGAAAGAAACAATAATGCTTACAAATTGTATAAGAAGGTAAGAGAACAAAAGAAACAGAAAAGGCTTAAAAACGCTATAAGGGGGCACGGTGGCCTGGTGAGTAGAGTCCCTGCTTACGGGCCTCGTGGTCGTAGTTTGGTCACTTTTTCACAATAAAATGGCCGTGCGGGTCCGCATAAATAAATAATTATTATATTACATATTATCGGTTGTGGCAGAATACCCTAGTTGGCTACGTCAATTCCCAAATCATCCGCACTTCCTCAACCGGAACTCCTGTCAAGCATCCTTCCTTAAAAAAAAAATTAAAAAAACGCTGTTGAATAACAGAATATATGACAGCATAAAAATAAACCAAATATGAGAAGAGCAGTTTCAAACACTGACGGTTCGCGGGGTTTTTTCTGGTACGGCCGAGGTAACAAGGGTGGCAGTACAGATAGGTAGGATCAGTTGCAGAGACGGCTGGCTCCGTGACCGCAACTATCTGTATTACCACCTCTTGTCCCTCGGCTGTACCAGAAAAAACCCCGCGAACCGTCACTGGTTTCAAACATTACCAAAACGAGAAAGAATAGGAAAAATGCGCAGCACAAGTAAGAGAAGAAAACGAGCCAACCTCTGCAGGGTCTATAGAGGTATTGAAAAACTTAAAAAAATGCAAAAGTACCAGGAGAGGACTGGCTAATAGGAGAAACCCTAAGGAACTGAGGAAAAGTACTACACCAACATAATCGAAAATGAAGGAATGAAGAAATGCCGGGAACTGGAAAACTGTACTAATTGTGCCGCTACACATAAAAGGAGAAAAATGATAATAAACACAGTGGCGGTTTCCCGGGGGGGGGGGGGGGTTGGGGGCGGTAATCGGGTAGTTACCCCCCTAAGAATTTTTCGCTTAACAATTTTTATTGTTAAAAATTACCGATATTCCATATTCCAAACAAATAATATAACCGGTAAAATTTTTCCAACGCTTTAAACCGTTTCAAAAGGATAGGGAGATTTCATGGAACAAGTTTATGAGAGCGGAAGCACCACTTTATTTTTTTTAATTACCCCCCCTAAACTAGTTGGTTGGAAACGCCCTTGAATAAACACCACATATCATCCCTAATATACAAACAAAACTGGAACCATAAACTGAAAGAGTGATAGAAACTACTAAAACGTGTTCAGACCTAGAAGATCTACAACAGACTTCATCTTGACGATGAAACAAATACTCGAAATAGAAGCGCAACGACTTTAAAGCCACATTTGACAGAGAACAGAAAGAAAACATGAACATGTCACAGAAATTAATCAATCTAACGAGAATAACAAACGTAGGTAGTCAGAATCAGTGAAGGAACGACAGAACATGTCAATATAAACATGGTATAAGGAAGGTCAAAGGAAAACTAAACACAAACAAAATACAAATACTGGCATACGCAGATGACATAAGCAAAGAGACTTGAGAAACGCAGCAAGCAGGACTACATATAAATCAAGAAAAGATCAAATATATGAAAAAGACACAAACGGAAACAAAGTACAATTAGACATCATCAGTACAGAAGAAGCAAACAACTTTCATTACTTAGGAGCACAAATAAACATCCAACTACAACAAGGGAGTAAAAACCATGGTACAGGGTTAATACAAAACATACTAAAATCCAAACTCAGTAAGAACACCAAACTAAGAATTTACAACACAGTGGTAAAACCAACAGCAACGCTCTGAAAACTAGATGCCTTAGAAAAAAGATGAGGAAGACCTCATGTGTCTTTGAAAGAAGAGTAATGATACAATACTAGGGGCAAAAAAAGTAAAAGTCAAGCATGGAGACTTGGGCTCCTAATAATACGAGTACTTCGAATATCGAAGTTGCCACGTTTTCGAATTTTTCAAAGAATCGAAGACATGAAGTATCAAATTGATCGAATTTTTCAATCCCAATAACCCTGAACAATTAGGGATTTAAACTTTATGTCATTTCAAAATGTTTACCTCGAAACCCTAAGACAAAATTTGAGATGCGCATGCTGAGTTGCTGTAATAATACATTAACATTAAATTAATCTATTGGCAAGGTAAAAAACAAAAACATATCTCGCAAAATTAATCGTTTTTATGAGTTTTGAAATAATTTGATATAAATTAACTTTTTCATTTGATACTGTCAACACGAAATCAGACTTCGAAATTTCGAAAATTTGAAAGTAAATTTAAGCTTCGAATCTTCGCAGATTTTCCATGAATCTTCGAAGCTTCGAAATTGCAAATCTTCGCTCAAACATTCCAGCCCTAATAAACAAAGTAGAGAATGACACATAGTAAAGAAAATAGAATCACAAAAAATACAATGGTTTGCATATGTAACGAGAAACGACAAAAAAAAATCAGGGGAATGAAAACCAAGAGAAAACAGAAGAAGAATATTGGTCAAGGTGCAGAACAGGATTTAAAAAGCTACGAGTCAAAAATTGGGGAGAAAAAGTACAAAACAGGAACGATTTGATTTCATAAGTGACATGTATTGAATTTAAATCTGACGGGCTGTAATATCTCATGTAATTGGCGAATCAAAAGTTCGTAGGCCGTGAAATCTCATCTGATTGGCGCATTACATTAAAAGCCGAACCACCAACAAAGCATTTTTAAAGCCTAATTCATAAGTGACAGTTAACGCCTCATCAGAAGTCACTAAACTTTTAGATTATATATCAATTCGCGAAAAATGGCTTTAAACGATTAGCTACGCTAGTAGCACAATATGTGTCGGAAATATTAAAAGGCAAAAGTAAATATTTATATAATAAGTCTATGGAAATATTTCTTGCAAATGAATTAATTTACAGAAACAAATTTACGCTAGAAAATCGCGTTTCGTATTATTTTTAAACGAACAACTTCTCCAACGAATTGCTAAAAAAAATTCTTAACTGGACAATTTTCTTTGTTGAAATAAAGTTGATACGAAGGGTGGTGGGTGGTCCCTATCCTACAATCCAATCTGTTGCTCCCGCGCCAAGTTTTCCTCCAATAAATAAGTTTATTAAAAAAACTTAAAACCTTTCGTGTTTTTCTTATTCTTATGTATTAATTTCTATTTGTAAACTAGTTTATCATCTATGAATTGGAGGGTGGAATAGGGACCGCTCATCACCCCTTATTTATGCCAGAAAATCACGTTTCTTATTATTTTTGAACGTTCAACTACATACTCCAACAAATTTCCAAAGAAAATTCTTAAACTCGACAGAGATTTGCTTGTTGAAATGAAGGTGATACTAAGGGTGGGGGGTGGGCTCTATCCTACAATCCAATTAGTTGACCATAGCAAAGTGTTGCTGCAAATGATTCAATTTACAGAAACAAATTATTAAATGACATTCCTACGTTTTCGTTATTGCTCTACACCTGTGCAACCCTTGTTGATGTTCAACTGTTTGGATTGTAGGATAGTGCCCACCCACCACCCGTAATTTTAACCTTAACTTAAGCTACAAAACCATGTTCGTGTAATGAAAGGACACTGCACTAATCTTATGGGATTTGTACCCGGTCAAATCGACTCATTTTCACATATGTTCTAGTTCATGATCTACTGAACAAAACATGTCATAGGCGCAAGCCTTAATAATGGACAGTTTTTTAGTTACTGCCAGTCAAAGACGAAAAACTCTATCCGTGCGAGTATGATTTAGGGACACCTGCGGCTTAAAAAATCTCGTAGAAAAATCTTATAAATTATTAAAAAATTATAACTCAAAATAAGATACAGTATAAGGCAAATCAGAGCAAAACTCGAGTATAAGTGCACAATTATAATTCACTATTTTTAATTAAAATAAAAGTTAATCCGGAGGGTGGTGGGTAGGCCCTATCCTACAATCCACTCAGTCGCTGCCGCTCCAAAGTTTCCTCCAATAAATATGTTTATTAAGAAAACTTATCTCCTTTAGTGTTTTTATTACACTTAAGTACATATTTCTGCTTGTAAACTCCTGTTTATGATCCATGAATTGAAGAGTAGAATAGGGAACACCCACCTCCCCTTGTATCACCCCTATTTATGCTAGAAAATCGCATTTCGTGTTATTTTTAAACTTTAAGCTTATAGAAAATTCTTAACTGGGCAAAGTTTTGCTTGTTGAAATAAAGTTGATGAAAGGGTGGTGGGTGGGCCCTATCCTACAATCCAATCAGTTGACCATAACCCAGTTTGCTGCAAATAAATTAATTTACAGAGATAATGAAATAATGTTGCTACATTTTCGCTATTGTTCTGCACCTATGTAACCTTCGTTGATATTTAACTGGTTGGATTGTAGGATAGTGCCCACCCACCACCCGGAAATTTAACCTTAACTTAAGCTACAAAACCATGTTCGTGTAATACAATTTCTTTGTAAATTCATTGGTGATGTAAGAGGTTTAACAACAGCCGAAATGGGGTTTTTAACAGAAGTAAAAGTTAATCCGGGGGATGGTGGGTGTTGAACAGAGTGTAGTTGATGTTTGGATTGTAGGATAGTATAAATATATTTTATAAACATGTTCTATATATTTAGTAAGTAGCATTTTATAAATATATCCAAATAAATATATGGATGGCATACCTCAAGCTTTGTGATCATGCAAATCCGCAAAATATATATATTGTAATATTTCCTTTACATTTTGTATAAATATTGCCGATATATATCATAATATTTCCTCAATATTTCTTTTACAAATATTGCAAATATATATATATAGTAATATTTCCTTAACATTTTATGCAAATATAGCTGAAACATATAAAAATCTGTCATAATCACCCAGTTAGCACACTTGTATGAGTAACATATCTAAGGAAGCTCAAACTGAGAACAAGTACTTGTTCAAAATATCCCAGAAATATGTATTTTTCAATATTTAAGAAATATTTTGTGCTACTAGGGTATTATTATTATTTCTGACATTAGGAAACGTCCACCCAGACCCTTTCAGAAATCGATGAATTCAGCTCGTATTATCGTAAACCCTTAAGCAGATTCCATACATATCACATGCTGAAACGGTGGGGGTCAACGAAATTCTTAAAACTAAATTCAAAGGTGCATGATGTATAACATAGGGACGGTAGTGTTAGAATTTAATCAAAAAACATTATAAAAGTCGCGTTAATTTAACTCACCACAAACATATTTCCGCCAACATGAGAATCCATTCCTAAACGAAAAGGTTGAATAAAACTGCCAATTTCAAGTGTAAACATTCCGAAAGTTCATACATTTATTTCAAAACTTTAAAAACGGCGAGGACGTTTACACAGCTCAAGAAAAACAGTAGAATATATATATGAAAACGTTTCTCTTTATTCATCTTTAGGATACATATATAATATGGAAAAGTTAAAGCTATTACATCAATATAGGCAACTCGCGATACACTTATACTAGAAGAGTTGTCTACAGTTCAAATCTTACAGTTATAAAGATGAACAAATTGTTTTTTTTTTTCTTTAATTTACAACCCGCTCAGCCCGAGACGAAACGGGGCGAGCGGCTCCTTTTCATGCACCATAGAACAACTTAATTATGGAAATTATAGTAAAAAATAAAATTAATGGATTATTAAAAACGTTAAACGATTGGATAGTAATTGTCCTATAAATATATATATTTGTTTGCGTACAATTTAACGATATATAAGTTACGAGTGGACATCGAGATTTTTCCTTTGTGCCGACGCAGTAAACGATTATACATTAATTTGAGGTATATCCACGGATTTCAAAAAACGTTAATTCATTGGGGTGTTATGGATGCAAAGAATTTAATAGCACTTTGTGATTCCGATTTGAATTCAATCAAGGCGAGACGCGAAAACACTGTTTTTAATTGCTTCGTCCTACTAAAATTATATACAGGTAAATCTCTATACCAAAATGAATGGATGTAGTTTTATGTAATATTTACATCTACATGTTACGTGAATGTTTAATTATTTACACTTAGATAGTGTTCGCGTGTTTTTCTTTCGAACTTCTTTAATATTGCTCTTCTGCATTGTATTTTTATTAGGTTAATTGCTATTTTTTGCATCCGTAACTTTAAATTAGTTTTGTGTGGCTGTTTTTCGAATACATCCATGGAACACTTGAAAGAATCCGGTGATGTCCACAAACATAGGAGGCGGGTAATTGAACGAATAGAAGAGAAATAAGGAAAATTCTTTGGGGTTTATTATGTTAGTGAATACATGCATAAAACCCCCAAAAGATAATTATATTAAACACACATAACTAAAGGGTAATATAAAATATGTAATTGGTGCGTTTGTTCAGAACAAGACACATGCGCGCCTCTTCTTCTTTTTAACTTGAAGAGCAGCGCGTGTGGCGGTTTCGAAGACCTCACGCACGCCTTCCTTACTTTTAGCGGAGCACTCCAGGTACGCGAAGGCGTTGATCTTCTCGGCCATGGCCCGTCCGTCCTGCGGCTTGACCGGCTCCTGCTTCATCTTGTTTAGTTCCTTGATCGTGCCCGGATCGTTGCGGAGATCCTTTTTGTTGCCGACCAGGATGATGGGAACGTTCGGGCAGAAGTGTTTAACCTCGGGGGTCCACTTCTCCGGTATGTTCTCCAGGGAGTCGGGCGAGTCGACCGAGAAGCACATCAGGATGACGTCCGTGTCCGGGTAGGACAGCGGCCTCAGCCGGTCGTAATCCTCCTGTCCGGCAGTGTCCCATAGCGCGAGCTCCACCTGCTTACTGTCGACTTCAATGTCGGCCACATAGTTTTCGAAAACAGTCGGCACGTACACTTCGGGGAACTGGTCCTTGCTGAAGACGATCAGCAGACACGTTTTACCGCACGCACCGTCCCCCACGATCACTAATTTCTTACGGATCGTAGCCATCGGACCTGCCAAAACACACACCAACAAAGTCAACGCCTATAGACTATCTCTCGGTGCCGCCAGACTTTACCCTGTTGCCACATATATCTAACATGTTGCCAACTACCGAAACGCACACGCTCGCTCTCTCACACCAGCCGGTGCATACCTTGGGCCAGTGGTTCTCAAACGGTGTTCCCCTTTTAACAACGACAAATATTTATCGTCCGTTCACTTACAAGATTAAGATTGAATCCCGCGTGCACATTTCTAATGCGTCTAGTACTTGAAATGTATTTAAAATAAATTAAGAATTAAGGGAGACGCAATTTCAATTTAAATAAGAATATATATTTTAATTTATTTAAATGATGCAATTCCAATTTAATTGTGATAATATGAATTAATCAGATGGAAAATGAAAGTTTTTTTTCTGATTAATGAACTTGGCTTCCAAAGAAAGTTTTTATAACTAAATAAAATTATTGGGATTTACAGCTGATAATTTCTGTTTATTAAAACCATAATTGGTAATTCTCCACTGATAGTGTGTGGTTTGAAAATTTATAATCATGAACAATACGCTATAATAGATGTGTCTAAATAATATATCTTCAGAAGTAAAGTGCGCCTATGCTCCTGACGACAAAAATTTGCTGTATAATTTTGAAATAATTCTTTTTAACATCATATAGTTAATAAGAAAGCGGCCCAAATTAAAAAAAAGCTTTGTATGCAAAATGTGATGCATAAAATTATAACCTGATTTTTTAACCCTTAAATGACACACGGGGTCCACTGGACCCCAAGTCATTTTTGATCGTAAATATTTTAATTTTCCTGCTGGAAATGGAGCTCATACCACCCCCGAATGATAGTTCACACACTGGTATCACGCCAGTCTACTGTTAATATCTTTTCAAGATGGTAGAAATTCAAGGTGGGGTCCAGTGGTCCCCAGTGTGTCATCAACGTTATTTTTCAGTGTAAAGTGTGGATTTTTTTTATTGGTTTTTGCATTTCTTTTCATTCATATCTATAGTAAGTATGATTATCCACATTGCTAATTTTTTTATCAATATTATATTCATCTTAAATAGAATAAGGAGATTGTACTGCCAGTTATGTTACTGGCAGTACAATCTCCTTATTCTATTTACTTATATTCCAGTTAAAAAATGGATGAATATATCACTAGATATATTCATCTTAATTTACTTTAATAGATGGCACGTCAATTGCAGAGTCAAACAGTACGAAAAATGCTTTAGCATGATGATGATCAGGATGGTGAAGCTATCGATGAAGCTTCTTCAGAAGAAGACGTTGTTTATGAGGATAGTTCAGATGATGATTCTGATTTTGCACCATCCAAAATTATATATATATTTACAGTCTGATTTTTGCTGTTTTTTTTCTCCCAAACTTTCACCAGTAATACTGCGAGATAAATACCTTTTTTGAGAAACCGCGGGTTAAATTGCATGTCATTTTAAAATGGATCAATTTTTAGCTAAAAATATTGAAAATTAAGTAAATGCGGCAATTTTTTGGAAAAAATCAACTTTTTCGTTTTTTTGAGAAACTTATGTTGCTTTTTAGTAAAATAAAATAAAATCTAACTGACTCAATGGTTTAATCTTAAGCAGAACTGTTTAGATACTATTGAAAAAAAATTCAAGTTGAAATATTGAAAACTGGACGCTATTTTTCATGCTGTCTGTGATTTAACTGATTTTTGAGACGTGTGTCATTTAAGGCTTAAATACACTGCATCTGTGTTTGTAAAGTTTTTAATCAGTAGGGGTGCTCGATTATGGAAATGAATCATCGATTATTGATTATTTTTAATAATCGATTATATCAATAATCAAAATAATCATTTAATGAAATAATCAACTGATTGATTAATCAAATAATCAAATGATCGATTAGTCAAACAATTGATCGATTAATTTATCAGTGAATTGACTATTTTTGGAGTAATAATCAAACAACCGATTAATCGATTATTTATCAATTAATCATTATTTTGCACAGCTCTTGTTATAATGGCATGTTTAAATAATGAAAATGGTATATTTTACCAGTCAAAATTGCATTTTTGAATAGTCAAAACTGGCATATTTTAACTGTCAAAACTAGCATATTTTAATAGTCAAAATTTGCATATTTTACCAGTGAAGACTGGAATATTTTAACTGTCAAAATTGGCATATTTTAATGGTCAAAATTGGCATATTTTACCAGTCAGAACTGGCATAATTAAACTGTCAAAACTGGCATATTTTAACTGTCAAAACTGGTATATTTACAAGTTAATTATCACATATCGACGGTGAAGCGGCTATACCGCCTATCTCTCATTTACAAAATTTGATAGGAAAGGCAGAAAAACTAATTTATAGCTTTCTGTGAAACGATTGTTGTTAAAATCTCAATTTTGGTTCAAATGGCGGTTACCTCACATTTACCAAATTTGACAGAAGAGGCAAAAAACTAATTTATAGCTTTCTCGGAAACGATTGCTGTTAAAATCTCAATTTTTATCCAAATGGCGGTTAGGCGGTATTACCGCTTCGTCGACGATATGTTAACAGTCAAAAATAGCATATTTAACTAGTCAAAACTGACATATTTTACCAGTCAAATATGACATATTTTATAAGTTAAAAAAAAAGGCTATTTTAAAAGACTAAAGTAACACTTTGTATCGTATGTTCATTAAAAAAAAACCTCAAGTGTGCCATGATTTTTTATTTTAAAAAATTTAAATTGGCACACATCTGAAGTTTACATTCAAAACGTCAGATCTTTCTAAAAGTCACAATTATTCCGGTTTACAGCAACCAGCAAAAAATGTTTCCAGTTGAAAGTTATTTCCGAAATGAGACTAAAGTGGACAGAAATTGGATGTGTTCATTCGACGCACCAAACTGGCAGAGTTTCAGGAAGAATTTCCTAACATTCCCATTATTTATGATGAATTTAAAAATACCTTATCATGAACTGTTATGTCTCCGTAAACCAGGAAATGGTAGACCAAACGAACTCAAGATGTTATTAACACAGCCCAAGAAATTTTGGAAGATAAACCTACGACTTCTCTGCCCCCCTTGTCACAGCAAATGAATTTATCAGTAGGAACATGCCACAAGTAACATAACCTCAATATGTGTTACCAACTTAAATTTTTCAAAATAAAAAATCATGGCACACTAGAGGTTTTTTTTAATGAACATACTTTAGTTATATTGGCATATATTAAAAATTAATATGGCATATTTTACAGTCAAAAATTGCATATTTTAACAGTCGAAAATGACATCTTCTACCAGTCAAAACTGGCATAGTTTAACAGTCAAACTATTTTAAAAGCTAAAAAAGGATATTTTACTTGTTAAATTATTGTACCAATCGAACCTGGCAACTTTAACCCTTTGCACTCGTATGTCGACTTATTGTCGACACAATACGTGTTATCACTAATAAATACGAGTGCAAAGGGTTAAAAGTTGAAAATAGCATATTTTTAAAGGCAAAAACATTTCTTATTTTAACAGTAAAAAAAATGGCCTATTTTGATAGACAAAAATGCCATTTTTTCAAATGGTCAAAACAGGCATATTTACCAGTCAAATATGGCATGTGTTAGCAGTCAAAAATGGCACATTTAACCAGTCAAAACTGGTGTAGTGTAACTGTCAACAATAGCATATTTAAATAGTCAAAATTGGCGTAGTTTAACTGTTAAAATTAGAATATTTTACCGGTCAAATATGGCATATTTTAAAAGTTAAAAAGGGTTATGTTACAAATCAAAACTGACATACTTGTATAGCTAAATTGGTATATTTTACCAGTAAAAATAGCATATTGCATAGTCAAGAGTGGTATATTTTACAAGCCAAAAGTGGCAGATTTTAAAAGTTAAAAGGGGATGTTTCACCTGTTAAAAATGGCATATTCATCCAGTCAAAAATAGCACATTTTACCAATTAGAATTGGCATATTGTACCTCTTAAAAACAGCAAACTATAAACAGTAAAAAATGGCATGTTAAAAAGTCATATTTGACCAGTCTAAAATGTCAGTGTTCAAGTAAAAATTGCATATTTTACCATTTAAGAATGGCATATTTACCCAATCACAATGAGAAAAAATCATGAATAGAACATTTATTTATTCATAAACAGAAAATATATGCATAAAAACATTATTCCTATTCAAAAGTAAAATATTGTTCGATTAATCAAATAATGAAATGAACTATTAGTTGATTAATTATACAGGGTGCCCGGATTTCGTAGGGGCAACATGGGCAACTTCTGCATTTGAAGAGATAGAGAGATGGTCAAATTAGCAAAAAGGTGCAGGTTCGAGGGCTCGTTGAGAATCCACCCCCAAATCCCACTTGTCATGGCTCACTTGTTCAAAATAGGAATTAAAACAAAATCTCCCAATTTCTTCAATTTCAGATTTTCTTTTAATTTTTATTGTGGAGCCCATGACAAGTGGGATTTGGGGGTGGATTCTTAATGAGCCCTCGAACCCGCACCTTTTTGCTAATTTGACCATCTCTCTATCTCTTCAAATGAAGTTGCCCATGTCGTCCCTACGAAATCCGGGCACCCTGTATATTCAATTAATTAAATGATCGATTAATTGATTATTTTTCGAGTAATAATCAAACAACGATTAATCGATTAATTCATGTACAACTTGTGGCCTTTGTTGATAGCTTGCATCACTTCCATGACAACATTCTCAGAAGCAGGTGATACTTTATTTTTACCTAGATGGATTTTGAAGTTACATTGAATATAACTGATTTTTTCAAGACATTTGACCGAGTAAATCATGATATACTGTTGGATAAACTTAAGTCTTACAATTTTAACAAGGGTATTATTAGCTGGATACAAAGTTATCTGACAGGCAGATCACAGAAAGTGAAAATTAATGATTGTATTTCAGATATTATTGTAACGTCGGTAGTTCCTCAAGGCTCCCACATGGGTCCAATATTTTTTACCTTGTTCATAAATGACTTGGCAAATTAACTCTCATTTATTTCTTGTATCTTTTACGCTGATAATTTAAAGATGTATTCGGTTGTTAATACTATCGAGAATATCAATATGCTACAAGACGATCTTACTAAGGTATTGATATGACTAGCAAAATTATTCTCACCATAACATGACATTTGTCAAAGTCATGGCAAGGGTTTTTATTAAAAAGTAAATGGTTAAACTTATTTTTACTATTTCTGAGGTGTATTCTCGTACAAACGTAAATTAAATGGATGATACATTTACAATTTTTAATTCTCTAAAAAATATTCCTTTACGATTTTTCTCTAAAATGAATAGGGGAGCTAATAATTACATATATTTAATTTTACATGTTAAATCCCTATGTTCAGTATATTATATTATATGTAACATACGTCGTCATTGAAATGTAATTTTTCTTTTTATGTAATATTGTTTCCAAAAAGGCAAGGCCGTTTATTCTAATAAATAAATAAATAAACTCGGTCTTTCTCTGAACTTCATAAGTGATTCATCAACAGATACTTCACACGCTGGAGTATAAAGATTACAGATTGTATTATTCAGGTAATCCACTATATTTCTAATCTTTCTTATTCTAGCAACTTTATTTGTTTTTTCATTATCATTAAAATGTAGAAAACTGGAGATATCAAAAACCTATCTCATGTTTTACATGTTTACAAAAATTGGAGTACTTATAATACTCCTCTTAGACCAAAACATATATAGTTTTGATTTTTTTACTTGAGACATCAAGATGTATGCAATATACAGGGTGTCTATGCTAAACCTAAATATTTTCAACCTTCTACGACTTCCTGTTCCATGGAACACTGTGTATATTATTATATTTTTAGATTCCTCATTTAAATTGCAACATATTTTGTACGTTGAACGTTGTGTTGAATGTTTCTGCACTTATCTCTTTTAGTTTTCAAGAAAATTAATTATCTCTAAAATTTTGACCTCTAAAAGGCATCTGACTGTAATTTCTCTTAACAATAAGATGAAAATATGATTTATATCTCTAATTATACAAGGTGTTTCAAAATTCATGCACCAAAAGTTTTCTGCGTACTCCTCGTAGATAAAAAGAAAAACAATCCTTATGACACATCCTGATTTTCCACAAAATAACATGGATTAAACCCCTTCGCAGAAATATTAAAGAGACGCCACTGTTCCCTATCAATGAATACTACGTTCGCGTGTAGAAACAGGCACCACGTACATGTTCGCGCTCGCCTGATCTGGGGTCTCTCGAGCTTGTATTAGATAAACAAACGGTGCCGATTACATTGAAGCAGCACACAAATTAGGTCAATGTACCATCGAGTATGGAATTGGAATTTTTAAAACAGATTTGTGTCTTCCTGGAAACACAGATGTTTTTACGGACTAAAAATGTGTTATTCCAAATTTGATCTTGGCCTTGGCTAACAAAGGGATATCATTTTACAGCACCTACCCCCCGCGATTTTAAGTAATAGGACTGCAGGGGATACAATTGCACAGCAATAAAAATGCACAAGTGTAGGAAGCCGTCAGGAACAATAAAAAAAAGTATAATAAATAAGGTGAACTTGAAATTTGTGCGTCAGTTTTATCAACCCGCACCGGACTATTTATGTTTAGATAAAATTTTTTCAACTGCGCGCTCGAAATTAGGTCACCATTCATTCATGCGTCAACACTTAAAATCGACAACATTTGTTTTTATACAAGTGAACGAACGTATTCATTGATAGGGAACTGTGGCGTCTCATTAATATTTCAGCGAAGGGGTTAAATCCATTTTATTTTGTAGAAAATCGAGATTTGTCATAAGGGTTGTTTTTCTTTCTATCTACGAGGAGTACGCAGAAAATTTTTGGTGCATGAATTTTGAAACACCCTGTATGTAGATGCCCCTATGAGTAAAATTATTGGAAACTGTCAATTTTGACAATAAGTGTACTTAAAATGTCAAATCATCATAATCATATTTCTATCTTATTGTTAAGAGAAGTAACAGGCAAATTTCAAGTTGCCCTTTAGAGGTAAACATTTTAGAAATATCCTCTGTTTCTTTAAAACTAAAAGAGATAAGTATACATACGTTCCTACAAAATATGAGTATAGATGGATAATGAATACCTTAAAGATTCAATCTCTTGAAATTAGAAGAAATATTTTAGACTTGTGCTTACTTCATAAAATAACAAATGGTGACATTAAAATTGCATCACACAAAGTTTTTACAAAATACGATAGACAGTTTAATGCGACTAGGCAACGAATGTTATGATGACAATCGAGTTAACCTTACAGGTACATCCTTTGCACAATTTAAAAAGAGTATTATTTTTGTTACTAGATAAAAAATTTCTGTTTTTACGTAGCTTAATATTCTTCCATTTGATTGGACAGCATTGTTTCATTTCATTTAATTTGTCCGTTCTTCCCTACTAACTTAATTTTTTAATTTATTTCATTTAAGGTTAATATTAGCACTTATATGTTTCTACACATTTACATTATTAATTAACCAATTAATATAATTTCAATGTGATTCCTGTAATGTATATATTGTAAAAAAGGGGTTTCCTGTTAATGAACGTTTATTATAATTATTTATATTTGGAAATGACATGAAATGACAGCGCAGTGTCACTTGTAAAAGCCAGGTTTACACCGTAATAGGAAACACATGCTCCAAATAGTGTTGCCTCAAAAACATACTATAGCATTATTGTTTTTCTTTGACTATATAAACATGGGACTGCGCCCAGCGCCTAAAATAGTAGGTAATTTAAAAACTGGAAAGCAGAATCCTTAAAATTTATAAAGCAATTGATCTTACAATGCAGAAAATACAGTGAAATTATTTTAAGGTTATACAACGGGGTGTAAAGAAATCGAGTAAAATAAAAATAGTTTTATTTATTGTCCTTTAAACAATTTTGTTTTCGTTAAGTTGGCAGCATTTTTGGTTAAAAATTAACTTACCCGTACATCGGTCAACGAGTATTTATTATCGCGTCGGTGGCATACATCAGAGCCCTGCAGAAGCGGGTTTTTGAAAGCCCGGCCCGGCCCGGCCCGATAGTGAAAATTTAAAACCCGGCCCGGCCCGGCCCGATGAAATGAAAATGTGTTGCGGGCCCGGCCCGGCCCGGCCCGAAGCTGAATATTCAAAGCCCGGCCCGGCCCGGCCCGTCACCGAAAAATGTTGAATTAGTACTGGACCCTTGTACTCCTTACAATCCTTAAAATACATTTAATGCATGTTAATAAAAATAACCCAATTTATTTTTCACTGCACTTGATTATTACTTTCCAAACTATAATAAAATTAAATTTATCCAAGCCCGGCCCGGCCCGGCCCGGGTTAAATTATCCATCGGAAAGCCCGACCCGGCCCGGAGTTTGAAAAATACGGCGCGGCCCGGCCCGGCCCGACGTCGGGCCGGGCCGGGCCGGGCTAAAGCCCGGCCCATGCAGGCCTCTGGCATACATATTCACCTTCAACAAAGCAATATATCGGCATGGTGTTAATAAATTTCATAGTATCACAATATTAAAGCTATTAAAACACAACAAACTACACTGCAAGTCATGAGTTCATCAAGTCATATGTCATAGACACAAAATGGCTACCAATTTAGTAATATACTTCAACCACTTACAGTGTCGCCGCCATCGTTGCTCGGAGACACACATGAAGTTGGAGTTAGCAGTCCATATTTATATAGTCAAAAGTTTTTATACTCTGTTCACATTTTATTCTCGTTGGGGTGTTTATTTTTCCTAATATTAACATGTTGTATTTTTGATAGTAGTGATTGAAGTATGTTGTAAACCTATAATTTCAATAAAGCGTTGTCAAACAATATTTTTATATGTGAATTTCACTACACATAACCAAACAAATTTAATGATAACCAAATTGTTACTAACTTTTTTACTAACAACAAAAATGTCACCCTAACAAAGCCTACAGTTGTAATCTTTTTTTCCATTTGTGTATTCCAGGCAGGGGGGGTTAATTGAATAGGGAGAATTGGAAACGCGACACCCACGCCATCTCACAGTCATCTGGCCCAACTAACGCAATGCAACGCTGCCAAATCTATATACAAATCTTTGTAATTAAGCAATATGGTCATATTTTTGTTGGTTAAATTTATTTTAGGTATTTAAGAACATCTGGTAAATATTCAAAGTCCACTAGTGTTAATTGTTTGTTTAAGTCTATTTGATGAATTTTAAAGCAAAATAGACTTTTGAATAATTTCACAAATGAGATATGACAACATCTATTTTCCATCAAATTGCCGGCCTTTTTATACATAAACTCATTAACGTCACGAGTTGAATTGTTATTCGGCCAGGTATTTCTAATTCAAAAGAGTGTGCAATGGGTAAATTAAGTACTCTTAAGGTACCTTATTGCAGTAATGTTTATACCCGCGATTCAAATATTAAAAATAAAGATTTCTTTACATTTCCGAAGTGTCCTAATCGCAGAGATGAATCGGTTAATTCCATTGAATGTATTACTCTAAAAAAATTCCACTTTCAAGAGTTATGCACATGTGTGAGGACCACTTTTTAAGTATTCATTAATTCCTGTAGAAAATATTTAAATTGAAATGCAATTCCGACAATTTTTAATATACCTTCTTGTAGTACTTCTTCCAGTACAGGTCCTGCAAAATCTTTTATAAAACGGCCCCTTCAAGAATGTAGCTCACTTCATGATTTAACATCTGCCCTAAAAAGAATTCGTTTGGAAACAATTTCAAGCGAATCCCCTTCAACATCATTTAGAGCTTTACTTTTTGCGTTTGATTAAGTCTAAGCTCTTTATAAAGCAAGTGTCTGCGATTTCCGCTTTTATTTGGATGCGTCGCACTGATGAGAACCAAAAAGTTCGAAATGAATTACAAAGTCGCAATTTTAAATTTCTCACTGGCTCGATGTGTTTGGCCAGATGACTCGCAGATGGCGCTGATGGCGTTTCCAAAAGTTAACATTGAACTGTCCCTCTTTATCCTTAATGCTCTGTGATTCCAGGTTAATCTGTTGTCCAGATGCATCCCAAAGTATTTGACAACTTTTTCTTGTTTAAGTTGTTGGTTGTTTAGTGTTACCGCGGGACATGTTTCTCTTCTGAGAATGAATGTTGTTGTATGAGTCGATTTACTCTCATTAGCTTTAGATAAGTAAATAATTCAAATCAAATTCAGCTACATATATCATATCCACTGATAGATTAGACTTTAACACTAGAAAGTGAAAAGTACCAACAAGGCTATGAAAAAAAATGTAATTTTGCTGAACGTTAGGTTGCTTTTCAATATATTCATACGCGAAGTTGCCAACAGACACATTATTGAGAGTTTGTTATTGTTCTTGAGTTTTAACTATTTTTCGAATTTTCACCATGAAGAACGTTCTAAACAATGTGAGTGCGATTCTTGTAATTTATTACAATTACAATTTTTACATTTCCTGCAAAGTTTCATAAGTACTTCTTTTTGTGGCAAGATTTGTTCGGCAACCTGGAAGGGTTTTTGTCAAAAAAGTCTAATCTATGAGTAGATGAAGTATAGCTACGAGAATAACAGGAAACAAAACACTGCTTAAATAATAAAATGAATATTGGTGACACTGTTTTTACGACACAAAATTATTAGATGCGCAATACAGTGCAAAAAAATCCCAAGAAACTCCCTCTTCTCTTTCTGTTATCTCTAGCATTATCTGGTCTCGCTTTTATCAATAACAGAGGTTGGTGCGATTTTATCACATGACAATTTTCAATAGATGTCACTACGCTAGAAATTTACAAAATACATGTAAAATTTACTTTTGCTGTCTCATTAATTTTAAATAAAACAGAACAGATTGTAACTCAGAAAATCGTAAGCAATGTAAAAATGCAAGACATTTTGTCAATGTGATGTGCAGTGGGACAAAATGCTAAAAAGTGGGACTTCTGGTCACACCAACAACAAATATCAAACACCAAGTCCCAGCTACGACCGAGGTGTTACAACATGATCGATGAGGCAACAGTTTTTACTTTGTTTACATATTTAATAAAACAAAGGATTTTGCCCTTAACGGTGTCCAATTATACCATATGTATAAAAATTATTTAGATAAAGGGTGGCTTTGTATTTCGGAACGTATGTTGCAGGTTTGATACGTCGTATCACATCTTCGCCACCAGTTGTTCAAAGTAATTAATTGACATAAAGTCAACAACGTGCTGAACTAATCTAAGACTGTAATTTTGTTTATCATGGCCATGCCTAATCTAAATAATTTTTATACATATGGTATAATCAGAAAGTCGAAAATAGTTGAATTTTCTGAAAATCCCAATACTTCATGTTTTAAGGGCTGCCAAATATTTTCAACTTTTTGATCTCGTGGTACTTCTTTTAGTTATATTAGTAGGATATGAATCTTTTGACATTTACTTCTTCAGTATTTTAATTTTAATGGTACAAGTTTATCATTTTATAGTGTATATGTGTATTAAAATTTAGCTATTTTATTCTTGTATATTGACCTGTTTCACCGACTTTGTTTTTTGTATTTTACACTCTGTTGAAATAAATGCTTTACTTACTCAAATGATACAATTACATTTACATCCCTTAAAAACCAAGTCCAGGCAATTTAATTTGCTACGAGTGCTGTATCATGCAGTTTGTTTATTCATTCGAAGTGAATCATCAATGATTAAAGCTCGAAGGTATTATGATTAGTGTTAAAGCCATGACTAATGCGATTCTTGTTTTCATGTTTCCAGTCTATTTCATTTGTTTTTCTACGGTCGGGTTTACAAAGTTTCGGAACCACTGGTCTTGATCAAAAGTAGCACATCCTTAATAATAATAACAAATCAGGCATTCCAGTTACATCACACCCGCGCAGTCCACATTTCCCACACCCACGGGCTACGTGTCCGAAAAAAACACCCTTCGGTTATCAAAACATTGACAAAAAGTCCACCGGAAACGCCGGCGGTGGTATCAACACGTCCGCGAGAAACTCCGGCGTCTGGCAACATTGTTAAATAATATGGCGACTCGGGGGGTGATCCCAAAATTGATAGGCGGATGGTATTTAGCAAAAATTTTCTCACACACCTTTGTTCGTGTCTCCGTTATCGGACCAGCAACAAAACATTCGTTAGGTTTTCCACGGGGCGTGGACTAATCACTTCGGAAATATTCCTCGGCTCACACACTCATTAATAAATATAAATTTGTTGAATTACGGCCAGAAATAGAACTGACATAAACAAACCGTTCTCGCCGAAGTGCGCACTGCGCCCGCGCCGTTCCTCTCTTTGACGTACGGTGCGTCCCCACCTTTCGTTCGTTCGCCGCCGGAAAAACGCATCACGCAGTTTAAAAATAGGTTTTCTCCGAAAAACGCGGATTTATTCGCTAAACATTTTGCGACACTCATGAACGCGGGATTTTGATGTTTACCATTGTTTTCGGACGTTGCCGTGCGACTGTACTGTTGGTAGCACTGGCGATCAGCCGGTTCTACAAATTTCCCGCTGCCCTCGACCACTTTGTATTATCTCATGCATTCCTGCACAATGAATCATTAACATTTTTTTTTATCTTTAGGTATATGAAGTCATCGTGGTTACAGTGAAATTAGATGATTTTTGCAATCTGTGAATATTGTTGGGAAATAACTGATATGATATAGTTCTCGCGGTCCAGAGGGAAGAATTGATTCTGGCAACAAACAAAAAATTCTGAACTTTGCAACATAGAAAAGATATATGCTTTGCTGTAACAAAAATGGCTACGCTAGAATTTCTCTTTCCATCTTTTCATAGAAAAGTAGTGGGACTACAGTGTAACTTTCTGATTACTTTCTTCGTTCCAAAGTACGGGCATATATTGTGATCGTGAATTTTTTAAAGGAAATGTCCCTTTTGAGGTTTCTAGTGGCATTTTCAATGACTTTTGGGGGGAAAATGTGTCTTTCTCTGTGTGTGTGTATCTGCGTTTTCTTTCTCAATAAAAAATACAGGAAATCACATGAAACTTGACAACCTTATTTTAAATCCGAAGAGCTGAAATGCATTTGGTTAAATTTCGTATACCGGAAAAAAAGTTCCATTTGCAGAGTTATGAACAGGCAGAATTTTCATATATAAGGCTACTTTTCGTCTTTATTTAATTTAAAAAGTTTTAGTTTGCAAATGATCAAAACTATAGTCGCTGTTAAGAAATCATGTAGCAAAGAAAGTGTTTTAATTTATGTCTCAAGATGTAAACTTCTCCAGTCAGTCCGATAAAAAAACGGTTAAAAATATTAAAATCTTCCTCATAATGTAATCCCAATTTTTTTAAAGGGACATATCTTGAGGTCAACTTAAATAATTTTAAATTAATCAAAACCGCACCACAGATGAACGGATAACTAGCATGTTAGCCAGTAAATCTAGTACTGCTTCCAGGACCGGTTAATGACTTCGCCCGTAGGCAACTGCAAAACTTTTAAAATGCTATTATTTATACTTTAAAATAATATACTATAAAAAGCAATTTATACTTGGCACAAATAAATGACAAAAAACAGTTTACAAGTAGATATGAACATTCCCAGTTAGAACAGTTTGAGCTTGCTCAGATATGTTACTGATACAAGTGTGCTAACTGGGCTTTTATATCCGTTTTCTTTATGGCGAATTTATATTATCAAGCGATTTACCAATAGCAAATGCACCAAATCTTCCATCGTTTGCTTTCTGCGAAACTTTCTAGTGTTGTTTCCCCAGATCCGTTTGCAATTTTTGTTGCTACATTTTCACACTTCCACTGCTAATTGGCCAATAGGCACTATAGCTGATTTTATAATTTCACTACCATGCGCAAGAATTTTGTGTACGGTAACAAGCATGTAGTACCAGCAAGAGTGCTTCAGGTATAATTTAAATGCAGTACTTTTCAAAAGCACGAAAATTTACTTTGCTTGCAATCAATGATAAAATTACAATCAATAAGTCCTTACTGAGCCGTCCCACTCTCCAATCTGTCAAACACACCCCAGAGTTTCTATAAACATTTTTTTTTTGTCAAAGCAACGATAATTGATTCTTCTCTTATCAATTAATTAACAATTGTAAAACCTTCGTTTATATTCCAAGGATTGGAGGATGGGATAGGGCCCACTCACCGCCCTTCGTTTTTACTTAAACCTAACAAAAAAACACTCTTTGATTAAAGAAATTTCTTTAAATCACTGTAGTTTTAAAAGCTGCAAAGCCAACCATGAAGAGGATCGCTGGGTTAAGTTCAAGTGGAAACGAAGGGCGGCAGGTGGTCCCTATCCTACTGTCCAACCCGTTAAACACCCCAGAGTTTCTATAATAAAATTATTTTGTCGAAGCATTGATACACCTTTTGAATCTTCTCTTATCGATTAATTAACAATTGTAAAACCCTCGTTTGTGTTCCAAGAGTTGGAGGACAGGATAAGGCCCTCCCACCCCCCGTTCTTTCCACTTAAACTTAACCTACAAAACTAGGTTTAATTACAGAAATTTTTTAGTTTCTTCTTCAACTCACTGAAGTTTTAAAAGTTGCAAAGTCAACAATAAAGAGGGTTTCTGGGTTAAGTTAAAGTGAAAATTAAGGGTGGTAGGTGTTCCCTATCCCACCCTCCAGCTTGTTTCACACCCCAGAGTTTCCATAAATAAATTCATGAAATTACCGGTTTGGTAAGTACAAAAATTATTGAATGAGGACAGAACACCAGAACGGATAATAAGTCAAAAGTTAAGAAGACATAAAGGAAAAATGAAAAAATATGTCGTCTACCACTATGTACAATCAAATCTTTAAACTTCTTGGGTGGAAAGACCTCGGCCGATAACCCATTTCACATCGCAAGATAAAAAAAAATGTATAGTTGTAAACACTAGATGTACTTTCATATTGTGAAATAAATGTATTATTATTACATATGTCGTCAAAACAGGTATCAACCATTTAGTTCACAGCAAGACTAGAAATTTAGACATGTTATGAGGTGGAATTGGTAGTTGGCTATTTACATCATAGTCCTTTATAGCAATTGCTATCAATAGAAATAAGGCCAAAATGGGTAATAAAACAAAAATTGAGAGTATGGTGGTGAAGGCAAAGATACAAACATTAACATATGACGATAAAACGGGTACCAACGATCCAAATATTTCAAAAGAAAACTAGAAACTTAGACTTATTATGAGGTGAATTTGGTAGTTGGAAATTGTCACCATGCTCCTTTGCCATTAACACAAAATAGCAACCTGGTTTAATAGATCAAAAATTGAGATTATGGTAGTAAAGACAAAGATAATAATAGCAATAGCACATGACATCGAAGCAACAATTCATGTAGATTAGAAGAAGGCCAGAAACTTAGTCCTCTTATGAGGTGTATTTGGTAGTAGTCAATTGACACCATGATTCTTTGCCACCAACGCAAAATAGCAACATATATGGTAAGTGCAAAAGACTATTGTACAAGTTGGACAAGGCCAAAATGGTTAATTCATAATAATTGAGAATATGATGGTAAAGGGAAAGATAAAAATAGGAATAACATATGAAATTAAAACAGTTACCAATGATCCATGTAGATCAGAAGAAGACAAGAAACTTGGTCCTATTATAAGGTGGATTTGGCAGTTAGCAATTGACACTGTGGTTCTCTGCCGCTAACACAAAATAGCGAACTGTACAGTACGTGCAAAAAGTGAGGTGCAAATTGTATGAGGTCAGAAGATTAAAATGTGCAATAAGTTATAATTGAGAGGATGATGGTAAAGGAAAAAAAAATAGTTCTGTTGTGAGCATTTAGTACTTTGTAACTTTGAACTTGATACCGTGGTTCTATGGTATTAACACAAAATAACAACCTACATGGTCGGAGCAAGTTCTTTGGAAGAAGTGGTTAGTTGACCTAAAATTCAGTCGTCCTAAAACACGAAGGATCAATGTTATACACAACTCTACTATGCCAGGATGTTAGTCCACTGACTCTGAAGCAAAACATTATGCTCAGCCCTCTCCTTAATCATCTTACCGACAGCCGAGTAGCCAGGACATTTCACCTAATACTATAGCTGCCCTCATCATCCAAGCCTCCAAAAAACAGCCCCTGGTCCTGATGGTATCCACAATAGTCCTTAAACTCCCTACCTCAACCATTCGCTTACTCACATTCATCTTCCAGGCATGTACAGGGTTCCCCATAAATAGACTACCCATTTTATTTTATTAATTAATTCCCTACGAGATAACTAAATAAGTTTATCTCTGTGGGATTATGTTCTGTAGTCTTTGGGATTTAAGTTAATTATTGATCAAGTAGGCACCTGTCACAAATAAGTTTTATATTAATAATTTTGTGGAACGTTATTTTTCTACGAGAAGTTTGTTAGTTTTCATCATAATTATTTAACTTTCATGGATTATAGAAACTTACATAAGAAGCAATTCGATAGAAGAAGTTAGGCGTGCATTCAGGCCTCAGTTTAATAACAACAATAGAGGTCACGCGCCAAATCGTAAAACTGTTAAGTTATGGGTTCGTCATTGGCGTGAAAATGGTTCTGTGCAAAATTTGAAGAAGCCTAGACGTCGAAGAACAGTTCGTACACCAGAAAATATTGAATGAGTTAGAATTGCGTTTACGAGAAGTCCTAAAAGGTCTGCTAATCGACAAACCCTTATCCTAGGAATATCAAAGGGAAGCTTAGATTGAATTCTTCAAAGAGATTTAAAATTTCATCCCTATAAATACCAAATGGCAAAGCAACTTATAAATCAAGATAAAGAAGCAAGGTTAGGATTTTGTCAAGAATTTTTGAATTTACATCAAGGAGCAATTCACAGTCTCTTAATGAGCGACGAAGCAAATTTTTATTTGAACGGCATGGTTAATAAACAGAATTTTAGATACTGGTCAAATGAAAATCCTCGTGAAATCTTTACACAGAACCTCCATAATCCAAAAGTTGTTGTGTGGTGTGGAGTAGGATCTTTTGGTATTATTGATCCATATTTTTTTTAGGATGAAAATAACCGCGCTGTAACAGTAACATCCGAGCGCTACGTAAACATGCTAGACATTCCTCATTCCAGAATTAAATAGACGAGGATTACTAAACAATGCCTTACTATTCCAACAAGATAGGGCAACAGCTCATACCGCCAGAAACTCAATGCGGGTTCTGCGAGAAACGTTTAATGGCCGACTCATTTCTAGATTCGGAAATTTGCCTTGGCCTTCGAGGTCCCCCGACTTAACGGCACCCGATTTTTTCCTGTGGGGATATTTAAAAGCCAAAGTGTTTGCGAGTCGTCCAGGTACAATCGAGGAACTCAAAGTCAAAATTCGTAGAGAAGTTGAAGGAATAGACAAAGGTTTGCTACGCCGTGTAATGAACCACTTTTTATCTAATATTGAAAAATGTCTTGAAGTTGGTGGAGGTCATTTAGAAGACGTGATTTTTAAAAGTTAGAATTAAATTAGCCAAATATTTATGTTATCATAAATCCCAAAGTGTTAGCTGTAATTTAGTATAATAAAAAGTTTGTTTTGTTAACTGAAAAAAAAATAATTCAAATATTAAAATGGGTAGCCTATTATGGGGAACCCAGTATAACCTAGGCCACCGGGATCTTTCTGGTGGGCCAGGGGGCGGAAGCCGGTGATCTCTTAATAATCTCTAAATAATGAATAGAATACAGATGTAATAAAAACATTTCAAAAATAATAATTTTTTTAGTGCAAAAATTTTAATGTAGGGGACCAAAGGTAAGAACTTATGGGGGCAGTAAATATTGCCAGTTCCCTTCTTCGTGGAAAGTAGCCAAAGTAATCATCATTCCCAAAAAATCCCCAGATGTTTCTAATCTTCCTACTGTCCTATCTCATTGCTTAACAAGCTGGGCAAAATTCTCGAACAGCTTATTCTTGTCAATCTAAAACCTGCGGTTAATGCTGTTAACTGCGGAAAGTTTGTTGCGGCCGTATTCTTCGACATAGAAAAGGCGTTCGACACCGCCTTTCATCATGGCTCCTCTTCAGACTTCATCTCCTGAACCTTAACATTTTGATTCTTCGCATGGTCAAGTCCTTTCTGTCCAACCGTCAATACTCCTTTCTTTAACTTCTGGCATCCCTCAGGGCTATCCTATCCCCATTCGTCTACTCTTATTTTCACACGGCTTCCCCTTCCCATCCATATTGATCCTTCAAACGTATGCAGATGATACTGCTTTCTGGGTCACTTATACCCACCCGGTCACTGCTCAAGACAAACTACAATAGGACGTAGACCTGTTTACTAACTGGGCTTCCGAAGGACTCGACTAGGATAGAAACCCAAAATGGACAATAAATCGAAAGTTGAGAGGAAAATTCTGAAAAAGGAATAACATATGAAGTCAAAACAAACACCGATGATACTTGTAGTTCGGGTGAAGACTAGAGTTGTTTCCATAAGTTTCTTAGAAGTTAAGCAAATTTCCAAATTAATAAAAGTACCCAGTAAGAGGAGTAACTGAAGGTGGCAAAGGAAAATATCGAAATAAGAATAGCATATAAAGTCAAAAGAGGTTCCGATGATCCTTGTACCTCAAAGGAAGGCATCATCTTCTGGTAAAGTTACATGGAAGTTGAGGGATTTTTCAAATTAATAGAAATAGTATTGAGATGTCGAATTGGCGAGGAAAGGTGGATGAATGAGAGGAACAAGTTGTACATCAGAGTGGGGTGATCAACAGCTATGTTTGAAGAGAAGGTAGCCGAGGGAGAAGATAGAGAGAGGGAAGTGGCAGAAAGGCTCAGACAGGTTATGGTGCAGGAGAAATCAGAAGGGCAGGAATGTGTGGATGAGAGAGAAATATATAAGGTGCGACTTTTGTGGAGCGGGAAAAGATGTGTGGGATCATTGGCTGAATGGGTGCGATAAAGTGAGGGAGCAGATAGGTAGGGTGGTGTGGTCATCTAGTGACCCTTGATTAGTTTATTCCACTTTTTTCTGTCCAATGACATTTCTTTGGCTTCCTTCCATGACTTCCCCTTCTTCTCTAGTAGTTTTCCTATTGTGTTGTCCCATGTGTCGTGTGGTCTCCCTCTTGTGTAACTTATGTAGAGGTATAATTTAAGAACAAACAATTATTAAAAACATTTATTCTTACACACTATAGACTAGAATGTTTTACTGAGACCATTAAGCCCGCAACAGACGATACAATTTGTAGTCATTCCTCGATAAATTATGTCCCCCATTACGGGCTTTAGAGATGGAGGCTGGAATTTATAAAAATCGAAAATTTTATACACATCGTCACGTCAATCAGCATCTGTCATTTTTGACGGCCGAATTTAAGTCGCTGAAGTACGCGTGCATCATGGCATCATCGGCAGACATCCTTTGCGTCGGATTGCAAATCAGCAGTCTTTGAAGTAAGTCCCTTCCTCTGTTACCTAATTTCGGAACGACCTACAAAAATAAAGAAAACGGACAGAAAAATCTAGTCGAGAATTTTAAATAATGATTTTAAGTCATCTGATTGGCGCATCCCTGTTTACATAGTACTATTCTTAATAGTAAATATAAAAACAATTAACCCTTTGACGGGCACATTTTTGGGAAGGAGATGAAATGGGGAAACTAATTTCACTTTGGCACTACAGGTTTTCGGGGTCGCTGATTCCGATTTCGGTGTCAGAAATGAGTTTTGACAGCTGTCAACCAATATTTTAGTTATTGAAATCGCGAACAGTGACCGCGAAAACCTATAAAACGAGTGGCAGCTTCCATTTCTGTGACCCTTTCACCATCTTGGCAGTCCGATGACAACTGTCAAGTACTATTGCCATATCGAACAATTCACAAGTTGTAGAATGAGCGATACACTCCGAAGTCCCCATTTCAAATCAGGCTCCTCAATAATGCCCCGAACGCTAGTCAGATCAAATTTTAATTACCATTCTCGTCTTTTGACAGTCTATTGGCAGCTGCCAATTGCCAAAATATATATCAGCTTACCGTAAGTCAGGATAGAGCACACCGGAAAATAAAATCAGGCGTTTTTCGCGAATCACAAATATTTTGTAAATATTGACAGCTGTTTTGACAGTTGACAGCTGTCAAAAGTCATTTTTGACACCGGATTCGTAATCAGCAACTCCAAAAACATATATATTGGTAATACAATCATATTGTTAATTGCAAAAATTTCACGTGACCAATTATTTTCTGAAAAAAGTCGATTTTTTCATCTTTATTTGTTAATAACAAATTCCCAGTGAACAATAATGCCAAATTTTTAGTTTGGGTAGTTGAGGGAACTCATAAAACTCCCAACACCCATTGTCCACTTGAGACAATTTGCCGAACGGAGCCTACAGGCGAGGCTAATAACGCGAGAGGCCTAGGGTACAAAATAATGGCATCTGAGCGAGGGAATGTAGGTGGGACATATATGTCCCATCGCCCCGCAAAGGGTTAATTGAACAAAAAGCATCTACATCCTACCTGCGACCAACTCATGTTAGGTTGGTACAGTGGAAATGGTTTGTAATCTGGTAGACCGGACATGCCCGCCCACGTGTCTTCTGTTGGAGTGCCAAGGAGTTTGAATATCCTCCTCAATTGATCATCGACATCGGAGCCAGGAAATAATGGTCGACCTATAACAACACAAAACTACTAAACAATGATCAGACTCTTTCTAAGCACGACGGAAAGAGGAATGAAGGAGGCAACAGGAAAAACTGGATTCCAGAATAGGTCATGAAGATAAGAAGATCCTATACTGTCATAAAATACATGTACATGCCGTAGGGCACTCAGGGGGTTTCAAAAATCTGGAAGAAAAATAGATTCAAATAAAGATTTGTACAGTCCACGCCTTATAGCATGGCGAGCGGCTTGGATGCGTAGTGGTATTTTTATTGTATGTTTATTGTCTTCCGATTCAACGTTTCTTTCATCACTCTCGCCGGGTGGAATATGTATTTGTACCATCCTCTGGATATTATTTTTTAAAATAATGTTTGTATTTACCTAATGAATTTGCACAAAAATGTTTTATGTCCTGTTGGTTCCTCCTAAAATTAAATCCCAACTGTGCCACTGTGTACATGTAATTTAAAAGAAAAAGTTTTTAACTTCTTATAGGCACCATATAAAATTCGAGCAACGATCATTTGAATATTGAACAACAAAAGGCTGTTCATTAAAACAGTAAAAAAAGCACATAAAGAAACAATCGAGTCACAGTGGATTTTAAAAACTGAAAAGTATCACCAAGAGGACAAAATAAAATGCGATTGATTGTGAAATATTCCCAAATATTTGTTTAGATTTATATAACTGTCTCTATTTTGTCTATTCTCGTTATATTAATAGCTATTATTATGGTTGAAACATTTTGTTATTTGGTGTTCCGGCTATTTACATCCGCTACCTGCTCTTGGATCGAAATCATGGGCAAGCGCATCCGCGACAATTCGGACGGCTCCCACCATATCAAGGTTCACCTTGACAAAATCAACAAACAACAATTGAACATAAGGGGGATACATTCATGTTTGTTTACAAAAAACAGTTGCACACTTTTGTAATTCACGACCGGTTACTGTAAATTTGTATTAATAAGTGTAATAATGTAATACGGTGATTATATTTTGGTAAAGTGCACCATTATTTTATTATCACCCGCATCATAATCAGTGAACGAGATCTAAACCAATGCAGATCACAATCATCGTTCACAGCGTCATCATTTGGTTTCAGGCAAGGAAATTTTTTTACTTTGCTCAGAAGAAAATCAGAATGCTACAAACCATATATAGCGTAGAGCTAACAGCAGAAGAAATAACCAGATATGTATAATAAAACACTATTTACTTTGTTTTGCATAACATGGATATTTTTTTTTGCGACTTATGTTTCGGTAACTAAGTTACCTTAAATTTCGGTAACTGAGTTACTTAAGTCGCAAGAATAAATATCCATGTTATACAAACCAAACTGAAAAACGTTTTATTATATTAGGTATTCAAAATGTATAATGAAGTAGAAGCCTCCATCATAAACAATAAAACCAGATATCTGTTAGAAGCACGAGAGAATCAATTCTTATTAAAATAAGTTATTTCTGTATATGGAATTTTTGGTGCCTGTCCCCAAGAGGTATTTCTTACGTTGCATGTGAATAACACTGGAGATACGGGTCAACTTATAGTTGTTACATTAGAACATAGGTCTCCAAACTTTTTCCATCGCGGGCCATATATACAATTCTTCATAACCTACTAGGCCGAGATATGATCAATTTGATATTTAATTTCAAAATTTATAACAAAAAATCGTTGTAGAATTTTAAAATGTGACATTTGCGGTAAATGTAACGCTTGCCGGGGGCCGAACTCGATGAGGTCGCGGGCCGTATTTGGCCCGCGGGCCGTAGTTTGGAGACCCCTGCATTAGAAGATACAAAAAATAAGTATTACTAAAAGTTTATTATAACGGAAGACAATACACCGTTTAAAACAGTGATGAGCAACCCGTGGCCAGTATGAGGTGATTTTGTGCGGTATATGTTCGCCTGCTGCAGAAAAACACAGGTCAGTCAGGTTAACCGTGATCTGCATATCTATAGATACACATGCAATTAACGATAAATTTGCCGGCTCACTCGACACGATTTCATATTTTAGTGGGCGCATGGTAGACATTGAAGTAATAGAAATCAGTGTTGTTTTCATGATTCACATTTTTTTTTTAAACGGTTGATTTACTATTGAGATAACCATTTTATTCAGTTTTACTGTATTCCGAGAATATTTTGTAGTGTTATAAAATTTAAATGCAATTGAAAATCACGGTGTATTTATGTATGCAAATCAAATGTGCCTTTAATTTCAATGTTAGTAGTGCAATCAAGGCACAAAACAGATGTTTTGGGTAATTTACTGGCGCTAAATGCGGATGGTTATTTTTATGATTACGGGCAATTCTAATTCTGTTCACCTATATAAAATGCAGAACAATAAAAGATGTTTATACCTATCCCTCAATTTCTATTTCTGTGCAAATAATGTTTTGTTTAGAACAGATTTTCGCAATGAAGTGAAGTGAATTTGCTTTCTTGTATGTTGTTTCGTGAAATCCTCAATTAAAAAAATTGATGTTAATGATCAACCTTCTATTTCCAAAAAAATCAAGATTCTAACTAACTCCACTTATGGATCAAGAACTACTGCAAATTATGCAGGTGTCTGAGGATGAATTTGAAGCTGAAGAGGATCAAGAGGTTTAGTATAGTTTTGAAGAAAATAGAGGAGTTACTAAAATATTTAATAAAAAAAAAGAAAAGAAATGTAATGTATAATATTATTGAAGCCAAATAAAGGATTATTATTATAGTATCAATGAATAAATTGAAAAAGCAAATTCTTCAACTGCCAATCTTGCAAATACGAAAATTCCATTTTCTGGCCTTCCGGTGATGAAAATAAATCCTGATAGTCATGAGCCAATTGATTATTTTAATTTATTCTTAACCAACAAATTTTTTGAATGAATACTGAATAATTACAATAATTACGCATTCAAGAATCTGGCACACTCAAGATCTGAGAAGAGCAGAATTGTGGGTTGGCCAGACTTCACCAAGGATGATTTTGCCATTTATATTGAGATTTTGCTACTGGAAAACCCATTATTTATTAGATTTAACCAAATTTAGCAGAAATCGTTTCTAGCTAATTTTACGGGCGATGCATTTCAATGCATAGAATAAGATGTCAGAATTATTTTATCCTGCCAAAGAATTCTCCTTGAATGAGTCGATGATACTATTGAAAGGACACCTATTATTTCAACAGTATATTCAAGAAAAATTCAGCTCCCAGTTTCAAAATAAAATCCTTTCGGGAAATTTTAATGTTCATCACCGTCTTGTAACAGGCCCAAGCGTTAATTATAGCAAAATCTAGGACGTTCTAAAACGTGTGAAGACGATGCTTTTACAGAATATTTTCGCGCCATTTGATTCATCACGTCGACTCCAAATTTTGTTTTGTTGAAAAAGGTGACCGTTTCTGGTTTCTTCTTCTCATCTACATTGAGCTGAACATCAGGACGCATAGTACTCAGTATAATGACATTCTTATGAGCTTTGCCTTGGTAAATAGTCAATTGCGCATCACCGACATGAAATTGTAGCAGGTCACATTTCTTCCTTTGTTGATATAAGGCTCCACTAATTTTAATCTCCAAGATACGGCATCACGTTGAGCAAATACTTGGAATCATTATCAACCGCCAACCAAAACTTTTGCCCGTATTTAACAGGTTTAGCTGGCATAAATTGAGTAAAAGGACATCTGGCTTTCGAAGGAAACAGCTGTTCATCAACAGTTATGTGTGGCTCACGCCCGGTTTCTCCAACGAATCTCAAGTAGATAAAACCTATCTTAAAAATAAGACGTTCTTAAAGTGATGGATGCATTTGCATTTGATGTAGATGCTGTAGAAATTGCAGATAATCCACATTACTGTCCAAAGGATTCGACAACCCAACCACCGATTTCTCATTCATTCATTAATACCACCAGTCTTAGACAGTTCTCTTTTACTTTCAGCAACACTTTCTTATTCCATGCTTCATGTTTCTCACTGCACGTGTTTAGTTCCTGGATTATGGAATCCCATGCTTCTTACTTCTGTTTGTTTGTGGAAGCATTTGTTGTTTTATTTTCCACAATTTGGTGGACCGATATCAACGACGCTAATAAATTTCGCTCTTCTTTCTTATCAAACTACTCTAAACTCGACAACAGGACGGTTAAAAATGGTTAGAAATTAATTTGACATAGAACGGCTTGTCAAGTTTACGCGAAAATACATCGTTGCCACGAGTAATGAAATCTTACCTAAGATATGTATAAATTTGTTTGGTGCAACAGAACAAAAAGTTAAGAACTACTTAAAAATAAGACATACTTAAGTGAGACGTATTTTAAGATTCGTTGGAGAAACCGGGCGTCAGGTTTATAGCAAGTTTTAATGTTTACGAGAAAAGGATCCCATATTTCTGAAAATAACAAATATTTATCTGTTTATAATCCATCCAATCTGGTTGAATCTATTTCTTGACATCCCGTCCTTGATAAACTTTATTCCCCACTCATTTGACGAAAGTGAATGAAGATCAAGTCCTTTTGATCCTGTGGCGCCCCTTACAAAATCCCGATGAACGCACATATTTCCAAATTGCTCATAGACCAGTCGTCGTTTTCCGTACGAATGCGAGCTACAAGTTCTGTGTACACTTTGATTTCCTTTAAAATGAAACTGTTGATCATCAAACTCCGGGTGGAAGCAACACAAATATTTCACTTAGCATAGGAGGTAGGTTCCTGTTCTCAGGCATGCACCCAGGGGGTGGCTAGCGGGCTCGAGCCCCCCCAAAATATTTATATTCCGAGCGTTAACCACCAAACCTGGCCTTAACAAAATGGTGCTTTTTAGAATTTCAATTAATTGTAATGCTAATGTTACACATTTATTTATAACAAATTCACAGATTTTCAGTCTACACATATATTTGAGCGGGAGTTATTATATCCGTGAGCCCTCCCAAACCAAATTTCTGGGTTCGTCTCTCAATAAATTCTGCTGATTTCGTCGCCCTGCTGTTAGTTATAAAGCGTTAGTCGCGACAAGTTCCAAAGCGCAAAGCGTTCAAACAGACGAAGTCAAAGTAAATTTGACAATATTATAATGTAATTAGATGTGAAATTTAATTCAAGTCTAATTTCACGCAGAAATATAGGTAATTCTTGATATAAAATGTAATGATTTCTTTCATTTTTTGAGTAAAAATATATATCTAACAGGTTATATAACAAAATAACTTTAAATACACTTTAAACAATCAAACAATATAGTTTGAACATATTAGTTCCATTTCCAAATACATTGTGATAAATTTTAATAGACAGTGGGCTTTCAAGGCTGTTATGATATGTGGGGTTAAATTGAAGTTCGGTTTATCATAAACTTTTTGAATGGCACAAAAATGTGTCGTCGGGAGTTCTAGCGTTAAGAGACTATTTTTCAACACCTGCCTATTATCTGACATTTATGTCGGATAATCGAATACCGTAATAAAATAAATAACATGAACAACAATAGTAAAACAATTAATAATAGTTATTTATTATACGAATTATGTACGTAATTAGTCCCGCAAGAAGAAGTTTTCTTAACCCTTTAAGCCCTGGATTTTTAAATTTGAAAAAAAAATTTGAAATGTTTTGTTAATTATTATTGATGGGGAGCTTCTTAAGACCATAAATACCAAATTTGAATCATTTGCCTAATTAGTATAGGAATTAATTAGTGAGGCTTTGTTGAAGTGACATCTAGTGATAAACAGCATAAATATGGATTGTCATAGTAAGTAGAGATATGTAAATGTAGCGGTGGAAATTGCCACCACCAGGGCCGAAAGGGTTAAGGGACTAATGAGGAATTCCACATCAGTATAATATAAAATTTTATCCAAAATCATCTGTAATTGCATTAAATATTGAAATTTTTACAAGAAATTTTGACGTACGTGGTGTCAATTTGAAGTATTTCAAAAATCCTATGAAGGATCTATGCATTCCGTGAGAGAAACATATTCTCTCACTAGAGGGTAATGAGCAACATTACATGGCTCAAATGGACACTGTAATTTGATTATTACACCCGATTTTGGATAATATTTATTATACGAATGTGGAATGTACGTAATTAGTCCCGCAAGAAAAAGTTTACCCGTGAGCTCGCAGGGACTAATGAGGAATTCCACATGAGTATAATATAAAATTTTATCCATAATCGTCTGTAATTGCATTAAATATTGAAATAATGTTTATAAAATTTTGACAAGAAATTTTGACTACATGGTGTCAATTTGAAATATTTCAAAAATCCAATGAAGGATCTATGCATTCCGTGAGAGAAACTTATTCTCTCACTACGGGGTAATGAGCAACATTACAGGGCTCACATGACCACTGTTATTCGATTATTACACCCGATTTTGGATAAAAACCTTTTTATATCTATCTATATAAGCAGACTATATGGTCTCTTTGGATAATCTATTTCTAGATTGTTGGACATAATTAACCAGCCTTTGCAAATAGTCACGAATTAGATCCTACAGTGAAAAATTGGATAAAAAAAATCAGTCACTGGATCGATGCAATTTTTTAATGTATCGGTTAAAACAGAATTAATGAAATTCTGAATCAGGTCAGATCTGGACATCCCCATCTATTACAACTCACCAGCATTTGCCAATTCAGCGAAAATACACCCAGCCGACCACATATCGATAGAAGTGGTGTACAGCTTGGCCCCGAAAAGAACGTCGGGAGGCCGATACCAAAGCGTCACCACCTCCGCCGAATAACACTTCACCGGGATCCCGAACGCCCTGGCCAGACCGAAATCGGCCAACTTCAGCTCCCCGTTCTTGTTGATCAATAGATTCTGCGGCTTGAGATCGCGGTGCAAAACGTTGTGGCTGTGACAGAACGCCAGTCCCCTCAGCAGCTGGTACATGAAAGACTTCACCACATCGGGATCGATGTCCCCGTTTAGGCTGTCGAAGTACTTCTTGAGATCCTGGTCGCAGTGCTCGAATACCAGGGTCAATTTTTTGTCGCTGTGCAGCACGTCGTACAGCCTCACTATGTTCTTGTGTTTGAGTTCTTTGAGCAGGCAGATTTCGCGTAGGGCCGAGGAGGGCACTCCTTCGTCGTCGTCGTCGAGCCGGACCCGCTTCAGGGCGACGATTTCGTGGGTTTCCCGGTTTTTCGCCTTGAAAACGGTGCCGTACGTGCCCTCTCCTATTTTCTCGAGCTTTTCATACTTTTGCATGGTGTTTTGTGTTGGAACAAATGTAAACAAGTCGTGAGTTGCGGGTTGCATAAATTGGTAAACACAGGCGAGATTTGAAGCGGGGGATTTAAATATCGTCTGAACAATGTGCACACACTTTGGCGATCACAACCACGATAGCGGTAGCGATGGCGTTGGCGATCTAACCCGACTTGTTGACGCGATCGTTCACGAAGTCCGCGATATAATGCAGGTTACGTTAATCGCTGATCGCGTATATCGGGAATATGGACAACAACAATCTAACAGAAAAAATTATTGAACATGTAAAGAAACATGAGGCTTTATTCAATCTGGCGCACCCCAACTTCAGAAATGTGCGAATTAAAAACAAAATTTGGGATGAAATTGCCGAAGAATTGAAATTAGGAAGAATTGGAGGAAAAACTGGTGGTGAGTAAATTATTTTTTTATAAATTTCTATTCTATAATTACTTTACAAGTTATTAAAATAAGTAACAACATTTTCATAAACGATGAAAGCCAAATTTACTGCTCTTCTTCCATCAACAGGCATATTATTAAATACTTCCCAGTTAGCACACTTGGATCAGTAACATATCTGAGCAAGGTCAAAACTGAGAACAAATTAAATATTGCAAAATGATAACATCTACATGAATGTTCTTAAATTCCATTATATTTTAAATATGTTTATCTACATAGTCGATACATACTGTTATATAACTATAGTCTTTATTTTATTACAGATACATACATATTTTACAGATATATTACAGATTTTATGTTTTTTATTATATTTAATTACAAATACTATGTTACATTTATATATGAAAAGATACATGCCTGCGCCTTTAATTTCCCATAATGCCCTCTGACGCATTCTTGTTTTGTCTGGTTTCATTAGAAATGTGTTGGAGCTGTGCCATTACGTCTTTACTTTTGTGTGTGTGATTGTGACAAATAAGTTATAGTTAAAAACTGGCAAATTAGTTTTAATACTTTAATACCTTAAATTATAAATTATATATGCTTAAATTGTGTACGTCATGAAAGTATAAATCGGATTTTGTTTTTTCTTCTAACCTTAAAGTTTTATTAATAGTCTCATTGTTTGTTTTGTTCCTTATATTACTCGCAATACACCACTCGTACTTGTTCTAACGCCAGCTAACTTGTTCTTTAATTTTAAAATATTTGGCACAATATTATATAATTGTCGGATATTTTACAATATGCGCAATACACATATATTATATGCATATCACAGGAAATAGTGGTACTCTGGATATGTTATTTATACTAAAAAAATTATAAGGTACCCAGAGAACCATTATTTTCTGCGAGGTGAATATATGTCTGTTGTTGCGCATATTGTAAAATATCAGATAATTATATATATAAGTTGCACCTCATATGCTACAATTAACCCTACGTTAGTCGCGCATACTTTTGTGACAAGTTTGGTCACACGGTCTACGATTATAGACCATTTTCAAAAGGCTCTAGTATAGCTGAATTTGATTTGAATTTTAAATAGCATGTTCATTGATATTTACTATTGTATATAAATCATATTTTTTATTGAAATGATTTGTAATTATTTGTAAATTTTGTGTTGAAAGGATAAATTAAAAAAACATTCTTAGTTGCTTATTTGACAAACATCTGTTTATTAATAAATAAAAATAATATTTATGTAAAACAAAACAATAAAAATCATTTAATATGCTATTTCTAACTTACAAGTAAATAAATAGATAAAAAAAAAAAATCTAAAATATTACAAAATAAGTAAAATAACGGACATCAAAAATAAACAATTTTTTTAATATAAACATGCAGTGCACACATCTCTCATATGTTCCTTGCATGCAAATTTGCCGCATTGCAGACATGCCCTTCGTGTTGACTTATTTCTGTTTCTAGGACATATATTGCAGCGTCCGACATAATTTTCTGGCATATTAGGGGTTGAGGGAGGGGAATCTACAATCCCGAGGAGAGCGTGCGCTCTGGATTTTAGTTGTGCCGGCAAAGATGCAATGGTTGCCCTAAACTCTATTTGTGGTTTTATTAACTTCCATGCAAAGTTTATAATAAAATCACTTCTTGAAATCTTCTCGTCCGGATGATTAGCCTTATAAACACAAAGTGAATTGATGCCAGATATATTGAGTAAGTCGTAAAATATGACCATTGGCCAGCGGCATGTATTTCTTGAGACATTATATTTTGCACAGAGCTGGTCCACCAAATCAACTCCAATTTTAGTTTTATTATATGTTGTTATCATTTCTGGCTTCCTATCGTTTCCTGTTTCCGGATCAATTGCATCACTGTGGTGCATGGATGAAATCAAAATTACTGACTTATTTTTTTTTAGGACAGTAAGATACTAAAGTTAAATCTTCTTGAAAACCAAAAATAGACGTTTTAACATTTCTTTTTTTATTTGGTAAGAACTCTAAGGGTATTTCTCTTTTATTTTTTCTTGGTACCAAGATATGTCAACTTCTTCTGTGTTAATAGCTTTCTTGCTAAGGGAATACTAGAAAACCAATTATCACCAGTTATGTTGCGGTTGGTTCCTTCAACTGGATGTACTAATCGAAGAACAACATCTTCTGCAGAATTGCTCAGCTTATATGGACCTTCCGGTTGAGTTCCAACATATGCTTCCAGGTTGAAAGTGTACGATGTTTTAGCATCAACTAAAGCAAACATTTTCAGTCCATATTTAGCCGGTTTGCTTGGTATATACTGCTTGAATGAGCAGCGTCCTCTAAAAGCCAGCAATTGCTCATCTATAGTCAAGAACTCGCTGGCTATAAAGTTAGATTGAAAATTAGTAATAAAAATTTCGAATAACTCTCTAATTGGAGCCAGTTTATCTATTTCTCTTCGTTCAATTCGACTTCTAACATCATCAAACCTTAAGCTTCTTATAAGAAATCTAAATCGCTGTTCACTCATTGCTAGATAGCACGCTTCAATGCCATTACCTTTAGAATTGTCCCAAATTTTATGAACATTTTTTCTTGAACTTCTTAAGGCCCCAATCATGAACAAAATTCCAATAAAAGCCTTTATTTCTCTTTCATTTGTCGACCTGGCATCGCGATATCTCTCAAATTTGTTCTGAATTTTGTCTATATATATATTTGTTGAACTAACTATGACTCGAATAATGTTATCAGTTAAAAACAATTTTATGCAGTCTATTTCAGTTAACGCATCACGTGCATCATGTTTAGAACCGGGAAAATGTTTTATTATATTATGTGAACGAATGCGTACCTGTAAGTTAGGTATATTTTTCTTCCACTTGGTCGTTTTATCTTTTCGAAGGTAGAATCTTTTTGAAATATTTTCATCGTCCGATAAATTGTCTTCTTCCGATGAAACTTCCTGTTCCGATTCTGAGTAGTGTTCCACCGTTTCTTCTTCTAGAATATCAGTCTCTGCTTCATCTTCTTCTACTTCGTCCATTACACATTCTTCATTGCTTTCTAACTCATTGAACCATCTGAGCCACACATCCGGGTCTTTACTAGTCTCGGTTCTGCGTTTTTTTGGGTTTGACATTTCTACGGCATAAACTGGTAAAATGCAATAAAATACCATAAGGTAGAAAATAATAATACTTACAATGAAATGTCGAAGCACAGCGGAAATAGTATCTCAGTTAGTCGCACGGTCTACATACGTAGACCAGCCGTATTTGAAACACAATAAATTACTGTACCGCACTCAACCACTGCATTCAAGTGACTAACAATCTAAATTTGGATATTCCTAACAGCTATTCAAGAGGGCGCGCACACATATGTAGCATCATTCGAGTTATAACCATTTTAAATCGAGTGGTCTACAACTGTAGACCGCGCGACTAACGAAGGGTTAAAGAACAAGCAAGCTGCCATTGGTAAAAGTGTGTGCTTTTGTTGTAACACATCTTCTGTACCAGATATATAACAAATAAAAGTATCAAAGATGTAATAACTGAGCCCCAAGTTAGTCAGCGTTGGTACAAGTGTGAGATCCTATTGTAACTTCTGTGTAACATTACATATAAACAATGACATGTTGCTGAGAGGTATGTGTTATGTTACTTTGTTAACTGGGTTGTATTGGTGTCCCAATATCTTCCTATCCACGAACAAATTGTTGGTCGTTATATGTAGAAGATTGTGCAGTGTCCAAGCTGTCTTTACAAGTTTTGTAGCTGTTTAAACATTTACTTCTAGAGCTCTAAAAATATACGAAATTTGTGTGGCAATATCCCAAATACATTTTTGACAACACGTTCTTTGTTGTCGTCATGGCGTGATTGCCTCACTAAGTAAGGACTTGGTGCAAAAGCTTCATCGGCTATCAAAACGCACAGAATTTCTTTAACTCTACCTTGCAGGGTTTTGTTTGGTGGAATATTAGCGAAACCATCAGCAAATTTTCATTCCATAGCTGATGATTTAAAAATACCACTGTCACCAATTTACATCAATACAAATTTTACACTGGGGCCGCGATGGTCTAGTGCAGGCATGTCAAACACGCGGCCCGCTTACAAGTTATCTGCGGCCCGGCAAGGTTGGTATCAAATATTTAAAAAAAAATTACATACAAGGTAAAAATAATTATTTTTTGTTTGGTTTCAATTGTAGTTTTTTTTTTGTAATGCGGCCCGCGGCTTGTGTGTAATACTTGATGTGGCCCTTGGTGGTAAACGAGTTTGACATGCCTGGTCTAGTGAGTAGAGCTCCTCCTCGAGGCCTTGTGGTCGTGGGTTCGAATCCCATCCGGACGTTCACTTTTTCGGAATGAAGAAGTGGCCGTTTGGGTCCATGAATGTCCAGTGTATTTTCCCTCCATTATATAATTAATAATGATTATACAGGGTGTTTCAGAACGCTGGGAACGGTCAATCACGTGCTTATTTTTCAAAATTTCGAAAAATGTTTTATACAAAAGTTGTGTATAATAGTGAGCTGCACGCCCTAAAAATATTTAAATTTATACAGGGTGTCTCATAACAAAGTTACAGACCAAACTTATGTTTTTTTTAAATGGAACACCCTGTGTATTTTGTCGTTTTGATTTATATGGAGCAAATAAAGGTGAGTTACTTCAATACTCCCTATACCTATTGTTTGCCGTTATCGAAATATTTGAAGATTTGTTGAAATGCATGGTCTGGGTGAAATTTTATCCGTGCCCCAGTGATTGACGTTGAACGATTAAAATCTTTTTAATTATTTGCTTGAAGGTTTGAACTATAGAGCCAATTATGATTTCATACAAAAAATTATACAGGGTGATACAAAAAATGCGGTAGAAAAACCCAACTTATAAAGTTGAATAACTTCGTTTTTTCAAATGGCACACCCTGTATTTAGTAACGTATTCTCAAATAGAATCCAATTATCTTTCAGATTATAATAATTATTCCTGATATTATAATCGCCGAATACAAGAAAACTATTGAGATTAGGAACAGGGAACCCTTATACAATCTGAAAGATAATTGGATTCTACTTAAGAATACGTTACTAAATACAGGGTGTGCTATTTGAAAAAACGAAGTTATTTAACTTTATAAGTTCGGTTTTTCTACCGCATTTTTTTATCACCCTGTATAATTTTTTGTATGAAATCATGGTTGGCTCTATAGTTCGAACCTTCAACCAAATAATAGAAATGATTTGAATCGTTCAACGTCAAGCACTGGGGCAAAAATAAAATTTCACCCAGACCATGCATTTCAACAAATATTTCGAAAACGGCAAACAATAGGTATAGGGAGTATTGAAGTAACTCAGCTTTATTTGCTCCATATAATTCAAAAATGACAAAATATACAGGGTGTTCCATTTAAAAAAACATAAGTTTGGTCTCTAACTTTGTTATGAGACACCCTGTATAAATTTAAATATTTTTAGGGCTTGCAGCTCACTATTATACACAACTTTTGTATAAGACATTTTTCGAAATTTTGAAAAATAAGCACTTGATTGACCGTTCCCAGAGCTCTGAAACACCCTATATATAAATGAATATTCAGAAATCAATACAAAATGGTTAAATTATACCTCTGGCAGAATTCCACGCCATAAAAAAAAATTATACTCATCGCCATAAGAACAAATGATTTGTTTATTTTTTAAATAACAAAAGTAGTTTGATCCGCTGTTTCTTTGACATCTAATCGAGATATGTTTGCCGTCTATTTGGGAATTGCCATGCAATTTTCTAGCCAGAAATTGATTTTTCCCATAATCCAATTGTAGCTTCTGGCATATAAATTGGTTGCAGTCGGTTCCCTATAGCATCACATACTGCTTTGACAATGTTGGCAAATGTGGAAAATACTAACCGAAAGCTTTGATCAATTATTTTGTACGAAACCCCAGCAGCTAAAAACCTGAAATAAAAATAATATTTACTAAGCGCTATTAATACCATTTAAGTTGTTCATTGCAATTATTATAAACAAAACAACATTAAATTTGCAGGTGAGGATCTAAAGAAACGGTGGAAAAACTTGAGAGATTGTTACGCAAAATATCTACGGTCTGAAAAGGCCCAAACTGGACAACAAGCCAAATCTGTTTGCCGCTACAAAACCTGGCCGTGGGCACAGCATATGGAAGTCTTCAGATCGTACATTCAATTCGCCCAAACAGAGTCCAATGACATAGTAGAATCTCCGAAAGAATTAAAGGAGGAAACGGAATCGATGAATCAAACTTCTCAAAACCCACCAAAGGAATCAAGGGTGGAATTAAATAGGCCGTCGCGGAAAATATTACGTGCCGGTAGCGTCGGAATCAAAAGAAAACTGCCCTCAACGTCCCAATCTTCTGTTGAAAAAGTTATACATTTTTTGAAGGAAAAATATTCCAATAATGAGAACAACAGTAACGACGAAATAGATTTAATATTTCTGGCTTATGCTGCGAGCGTTAAAAAACTGCCATCACGAAGCCAAACATTAATAAAATTTAAAATTGCTAAAATGATAATGGAGGAAGAATTGTCGCAGCAGGCACAAATCGAAGGAGAATGCCGGCCAGGAACAAGTACTTCTACTTTGTCCAGCGCTCATTCAAGATCACTGTCTGTTTGATATGTACACATTAGAGATGGTTAACTCGTTTCAAAATAATTAATTTTGGCTTACTACTACGGTATGTGGCAAAATAAACAGTACTGAAATGCGCATGTGTCAAATGTGTATGTGTCATGCGCTGAAACGTACCGAGTAATTTCCGAACGTGATTACAACGTCTGTGAGTATCTTTTTAATGTTAGTTGTTTCAACAATGGTTTCAACAGGACGGGGCAACCTGTCACACGGCTACGGAGTCTCTTCGAATGCTGCGAAATCATTTTGAGGATCGCCTTATTTCGCGTGGCACTGGTTTCCCATATCCATCGCACTCACCAGACCTAACACCACCTGATGCGTACATATGGGGAATGTTAAAAGAGGCTGTTCCGCGTACTGATCCACCGTCTGGCATTCCGGAATTGCGGGTTAAAATAAAGGTTTCTTTCGTGCCATGCAACAACCTGTGTTCATAGACATGTGTGTGAACCTTCGTGAACGCTATGAACACTCCTTGAAACTAAACGAAGGTCATCTTGAACATCTGTTTTATCGGGAACGTCGTCGTGAATAATGTTTGTAACGGTATATAATGTAAAAATAATAAATAATAAACTTTTCGTAATTTCAGTACTGTTTATTTTGTTGCATACTGTACTTTAATTTAAAAAACAGGTTGCCCGTACTGATTAAAAGGGCCACCCCTGTTCTAGAATGTCTCAAGTTTTATTTCTCACACAATGATGTTTCCGCTTAATTTTTTACAGAATATGCTACTTTCAAGTTTAATGTTCAGATAAGAAAGCATTAACTTAAGTGATATAATTGGCAAATATTAATAAACGTATTCTAGGTGTTCCGGATGGAAATGGTCAAATCAGGTGCGCACCTAGAAATTAGGCTTGGGGGGCACACTCATATTAACACACACAAACATATGTGTAAACTGAAAATCCGTGAATATGACATTAAATAAAAGTGCAAAGTAGCAATGGTTTTACAATTAATTAGTTAAGTAAAAAAATCTTATTTTCCTGTGCCCAGCTTTGGTGGTTAACACGCGGTATATAAATGTCTTGGGGACGGGGGGGCTCAAGCCCAATAGCCACACGCGTGGGTCAAATAATATTAATACTGTATCTTGTTTCGATACCGTTATATCTGTTTTTGTTTACAATAAAACCATATATATTTCAACAACCAATTACATTCTAGAACTGAATTTTCACAAAGTTTTTTTTTTCAGAGAGTTGCGAAATCTATTATTTCTATGTGGGTTGCAGTGGTGGATTAAGGCATTTTGTGGCCACAGGCGCAATACTGTTTGGAGGTCTCTCATGTTTTACAAAAATAGTTATTTGTATACCACGAAAGTTTTCCAGACCAACAGGAGCAATAACTGGGCAAGACACCACTAATTGCTAGTGGGCTGTGTTTCAGTGGAGCTAGTAGTTGACCTTATTACTAATTCCTTTAGGTGTAGAATAATCGCAGCCAGATACGTCAACTTCCACGTTATAAATAGGATTTACTACTACTGTTCATGTTAAATTCCAGTAACTTATCACATTGAAATTGAAAATATGATTTGTGAATGCGCCATCTGGTATCGCTCGCCCGTGCGAACTTATTTTCCTGGCTTGGCATACTCTCGCGTTCCAATTGAGCCGCTAAAATCGATTTCTCAGCTATAAATCTTTTCCATCCAAAATTGCTGCTTTATTTAATACAGACTTATGACCAAATTTCTCGAAAACTTCTCGATGAATTACAATAAATTTTTGGAAAACATTCTTATCATATGAAAATAAACAAATAAATAAAACAATAAATATGTGTGTATCAAATAAAAGAAAAGTCCAAAAGAGGGTTGTGGGTTTTTTGGAATTTTCTGTGGTAAATCACAGCTTTGCAAATTCTGCACTGTTAACTAGATTTCCTTAATTTTCTCAAAAACCCCTTGGTGAATATCAATCAAATTTGAGAATAAATTCTAGACATACAGGTTAATCAAAATTACCGAAACACTTAAATAACACTCCAATCGTAGATAATTTAAAAAAACATTCAATCGAAATTACGTTTCTTGGTTGTAAAAAGCTATTGTTTAATTATATTTTTAATACACAGGATGTTCATTTTATTACAAGAAATTTGACATCTTTTCGTTTTTCAAATAGAACACCCGTACAAGATTGATTATAAGAATTATTTGTAGCAGTGGCGGCTCGTGGATTTTCATAGGGAGGGCTAATACAAAGATGTTGCTCGTGCCGCACTACTTACTCTTATAGAGGAAACAAATATTTCATTGCTGCAAATTTTCTTCTGTTGCCCCACTGCCGAACATCCACCAGCCGCCGCTTTTTTTTTATAAAATGCATCATTTTTGAGTTAAAAGTAATTAATAAAGATTCCTGAACTTTAAATTAAGAATATTTTTCCATATACCGGGTGACCCAGGGATCTGTAAAAGCCCCATAACTTATTTGCTGTTTGAGATATCGACTTCTAGTTTTCATGAACTGGTACCCACACTTATTCTGCATATTTTAAAAATATGTATGTTTTTGTACAGGGTGTCCCAATATACATAACAGACCAAAGTTATGTTTTTTTAAATGGAACACCCTATATTTTATACCTCATTTTCAACCCTCTTGAGAAGCTGATAAAAATAGTATAAGATACTTTGGGTCTATTATGGACGGTTGGTTAGTTATGGGCAAATTTGTGGCAAAAACAAGGACACATTGCAAAGTTGCAGAAGCGCTCCTAGCAATGCTAGCGTCGTTTTTTATACATTAAAGAATTTTCCACATCATGAAGAATAATACAAATCGGCTTTGGTTCTTTTTTATTTATAGTGCTATACAGGGTGTCAACATACGCAAAACAATGGATAACTTTTTTTTTTCAAATGGAACACCCTATATATCTTGCCACCAATGCATGCAATTTTTAATAAGCTTTCCAATGATGTACAATTTGTATGATGAAATATTAAGGATTCTTGAGATTTATCCATAAAAACATTTTTCTTTTGTCACCTCCTGCTCATTTTTGTATTTTCAGCCAAAACTATGCATTTTCTGAAAAAATAATAAGAGACCAAAGTTGTAGAGCGGAAAATTTTCGATCGATATAAGTCTTTCGACTTTTCCAATAATGCGTGCATTGCCCGCCAGAGTACGCAAAATCGTGACCGTATATGCATTTTAGCGTTTTTCTCAAATTTTTTGTTAATTAATTGCACTATACTTTATTTTCCACGTCCTCTAGCAGAAAAACGGCTAATTATAGAAATATTCAAATGACCTACATCGATTGAAAATATTCCGCTCTACAACTCTTAAAAGAAACAATTTTTGCCCAAAATGCATAGTTTTCGCTAAAAATGCAAAAAACCATTGAAAAACGCAAAAATTGATATATACATTTTTAATTTGCATTTTTAGGGAAAACTATGCATTTTTGGCAAAAACTGCTTCTATTAAGAGTTGTAGAGCGGAATATTTTCAATCGATACGGGCCATTTGAATTTCCCTATAATTTTCCGTTTTTTCGGCTAGAGGGTGCGAAAAATAAAAATTAATAAAAAATTTGAAAAGAAAACTGTAAAATGCATATACAGTCAAGATTTTTCACGCTCTGGCGGGCAATGCAAGCATTATCCTAAAAGTTGAAAGACCTGTACGAATCTGAAATTTTTCGCTCTACAACTTTGGTCTCTTATAATTTTTCCTGAAAATGTATACTTTTGGCTGAAATTCCAAAAATCTGCAGAAGGTGGCAAAAGAAATATGTTTTTATTGATAAATCTCAAGAATCCTTAATATTTTGTTATACAAACTGTATATCATTGGAAAGCTTATTAAAAATTCCATAGATTGGTGGAAATTTATATAGGGTGTTCCATTTGAAAAAAAATAGTTATCCATTGTTTTGCGTGTTGACACCCTGTATAGCACTATGAATAAAAGAGAACCAAAACCGATGTGTATTATTCTTTATGATGTGAAAAATTTTCTAGTATATAAATAAAGATTCTATCTTTGCTAGGAACGCTTCTGCAATATTTTCAATGTGTACATGTTTTTGCCACAAATTTGCCCATAACTAGCCAACCGTCCATAATAGACCCATACTATCTTATACTATTTTTATCAGCTTCTTACGAGGGTTGAAAATAAAGTATAAAATATAGGGTGTTCCATTTAAAAAAACATAACTTTGTTCTGTTATGTATATTGGGACACCCTGTACAAAAACATACATATTTTTAAAATATGTAGAATAACTGTGGGTACCAATTCAAGAAAACTAGAAGTCGATATCTCAAGTAGCAAATAAGTTATGGGGCTTTTACAGATCCCTGGGTCACCCGGTACATACACATTTACTTTAACAAAACGTAAAAAAGTGTCAAAATTAAAAACAAATAAAACAATTAAATCGAATTAAAGTAAATTTTCAACTGCTATCCCTGAGTAGCTCGATAATGCTCCAATCTCCCCACAACTTCATGAAATAATTGACAAATTGTCATTTAAATGGCACCTTCAAGTTTTTATCAAAAGAAGAACTAACAATGTGTGTGTGTGTGTATGTGGGGAAATATTCTTAATTTCAAGTTCAGGAATCTGTATTAATTGATTATAACTCAAAAAAGATGCAATTTATAAAAAAAATGATTCTTACAAAAAATTCTTAGAATCAATTTTAGAATTATTTATTTATTTATTTTTTAACTTTACATATCCTGTTATAACACGCCCAAAACAATATATAAATAAAGTTAATAACCTAACAAATTTAGGACACATGATTTGCAGAGTTCATTTTTTTGGAGTTTACAACGTGTTTTTCCACTCAGACCCATTATTCTCTTCCACATGATGGTATTTCCGATCAGCTTCTGATTATTACCATTTAGGCAGTATTTTAGCCACTCCTGGCTTATTTATAGGCATTTAATATGGCACTATTTTGTTGCGTCATTTTATGTCAGCATGACAACTTAATTAAAAATATACAGGGTGTTTTATTCGACAACGAAAGGAAGGTCAAATTTCGGTAATAAAATGAACACCCCGTAATTAAAAATATATTTAAACAATAGTTTGTTTACATCTATAAAACCTTTGTTGGATTTTTTTTTAATTTTCTACGGCTGGAGAATTAATTAGGTGTTCCAGTAATTTTGACGAACCCTGTATACAGGGTGTTTCTAAATTTATGCGGCTGATATTAAAGGGTTATTTTTCAGCAAAAATTAAGGGAAGTCTTTCATATAATTTTTTGTTCAAAACAGCTTCCTCTCCAAGTTCCAGCCCTCTAAAGTTAAGGAGAATTATGGAAGAATTTAGAATGAAATTTGGCAGATAACTGTTCCTAATAAAATGGCACGTTTTGACGACTTTTCTAACCCTAAAATGTTATTACAAGGGGGTGAAAAAATCAATCCCTATAATAGTTTGCATCAGAACTTTTTAATGCGTCTACTGTTTTCCATTTCAAAACTTCTTGATTTAAATGGAGGGATTCAATCTGCAACTTTTTTGTCTCTTGACATTTTCTTCTAAAATTGTTAGTTTGATCACAAAAAAATAAAATAATGCTCGGACCCATTTGACATAAATTCACAGATTGGTTATTATTTGTTAGGGTTACAAAAATCGTCAAGAAGTGCCATTTTATTAGTTATCTGCCAAATTTCATTCTTCTAAATTCTTCCACAGTGGATATTTGAAATAAAAACATTTTTCGCATCTCATTAAATAATATAAACGTTGTTAAGGGCAGGGAATTTGTACGCTTCTTGAAACTTCATATTGTTCGCCTAAAGTTGATCTTGTAAACAGTTAAGAAACCAAAAATTATAAATAAAATTAAATTGTTTATGTCTTGAACTATGTGTTATTGTAAAAAAAAAACAAATTCTTATTTTTTTGTCATTAATTAACGTATTGTTTTATAGTAACTTATTTTGAGTTTGATGCATAGATAATTCAATTTAAAGTGACCATACTAAAACTTATCATTATTGATTGCCAATTACTCAACTTCAATAAGAAGTTAGATTTCTTAAAATTGCTTAAAAGTTGTATGCGCGCGACGAAATTTAGTTCAACGTATTCCTCACGAGTAGCGCTCATCCCCTTCTCTCCAATCAGGGGGATGCTGATAACGATAATATATTCAAGGGGGGCGTGATTATAGTTCTCGCCTTTGTGTAAGCCACGCATCGTATATAGCAAAAAAATGGAAAGGGTAGATACGTGATATTTCCGAGCCCGCCTCCAGTTTTGTTCTCTCTTTAATATGACTTCTCATAGTCGCTCGTCACATCTGAATACCGTGATCTTAAATCGTTTTTGATTGAAAAAGTTGTCCATTATTCGGCCGAATCATTTTCTCCACAGGCGAGGTCCAATCAAATGATAGCGGTTTCATTGCCCAACAGGTGACGTCCAATCAAATGATAGCGGTTACATTGCCCAACTGGTTTCAGCCAATGGCATGACGACCATTTTACTTTCTCAACAGTTTAGTTGTTTCTATGGTTACGATTTGTTTGTCAGCAAACTGCCGCAATTTCGAAATAGAAAAATTATTCGTTATAATTTAATATAAACAGAAAAATCTTTAGGTAATTATTTAATATGATGCGAAAAAGTATAGTAATAAACTCGTAAGTTGGCCATTGCCACTTGGGTGAATTGCAACTTCACTCTCGTGGCAATGGCCAACTTTCTCACTCGTTTAATAATATACTATTTTTTCCCTTAACTTCAGGGGAAAACCCCTTTTTCAATAAAAAATTATATGAAATTAATTTTTGCTGAAAAATCACCCTTTAAAATATTTAACATCAATTTAGAAACACCCTGTATAGGTATCATATAATACCATATGTATAAAAATGATTTAGATAAGGCATGGCCATGATAAACAAAATCACGGTCTTAGATTAGTTCAGCACGTTGTTGACATAAAGTCATGCTTTATCTGGTGGCGAAGACGTGATGCGACGTATCAAACCTGCAACGTACGTTCCGAAATACAAAGCCACCCTTTATCTAAATAATTTTTATACGTATGGTAGAACAATCCAAAAGAGGATTGTTGTTCTTTGTTACTTGTTTTTTTCAGAAATTTTCCATGATATATCGCTGCTTTACAAAATACAAACTTTTCTTAAAAACCCTTTAATGATCATTGTTAAAATTTTGTGAATACATTCTCTAGACATATGCAGGTATCAAAGAAAATATCTAGAAGAGGGCTGTTACTTGTTATTCCGGAATTTTTCATGATATTGTAAAATGTGCACTTTTGACTAGATTTCCTTAATTTTCTCAAAAACATTTCGAGGGATATAAAAAAAATTGAGAATACATTCTAGACATATGTATCAAGCAAAAGAAAAGTCCGAAAACAGGTTATCACTAGCTTTTCCGGAAATTTCCATGATAAATCATTGCTTTGCAAAATGGGCACTTTCAACTGGATCTTCTTAATTAACGAAATCCCTTTGTTGCCTTCAAATAAGAATTTTAGGAAATATTCTAGGCATATGTAGGTATCAAACGAGAGAAACACTAAGAAGTGGTTATTACCGGATGTTCAGGAGTTGTTCATGATTAAACGCTTCTTTACAAAATGCGCATATTCATTTAGATTTCCTTAATTTTCCAGAAAACTCAATGAGTATCAGCGGCGGCTCGTGGATGTTCTTCGGTGAGGCAACGGAAGAAAATTTGACAGAAAAAGCAACGGAATATTTACTTAGATGCCGCTATAGTAAGTAGCGCTGCACGAGCGGCATCTTTGTCTTTGCCTCACTTACGGAAATCCACGAGCCGCCGCTGATGAGTATTAATAAAATGAGAGAAAAATCCAAGCAGTAACCAGCCTTGACATTATTTTTCATGATAAATCACCATATTGTAGATTGCACATTTTCGACTAGATTTCTTTAATTGTCTCGAAGACCCCTCGATGAGTTTTAATCAAATTTCCAGAAATCATTCAAGATATATGTAGCTAAAATCTGGCCGCGCTATGAAGGCATCTGAGGTGCTATTTGTAACCTTTTAAAAACCACTGATGTATGAAGAGAATCGGATAGTGGCACCAATAGCTAGCAAGTAAACTGTAAACATCTGTGAGTGTGTAGTAACAAAATATCCAATTACTTCTGATGAGGGCCACCCTTCTGACTACTTAATCACCTCAGACGCCTTCATAGCGCGGCCTGAGTATATCATACAAAAAAATATCCAAAAATAGGATACTGCCTGTTTTTCTGGAATTTTACAATGAAAATGCCTACTTGCGACTAGATTTTCTTGTAATATAGAATTTTATGTCCGATGAGCAAAATTTGTGTAGTCTGTGCAGTCGCTCAATTCCTAACTATAGCTGAATAGGCTATCATAGCATTTAAGTTTCAAGATGGAGGAGTTACATCACATACAATACAGTGTGGTAAATGGGAGTTGGATTATGTTTAAGGTTACAAAACGGACTTATCTCCCACAATCCCTAAGTTCAGACATAAGGACTGGCTGAAGTATTGTTCTGGCTGAGCAGGCGCCGCAAATCTTCACACATATCCAGCATAGGGCCTTGGTAAGGCATGTAGAGCTCGGGTGCAACAGAGCTTGGCTCTTTTACTGTATTGAATTTTCCTCGGTATTTCAGTTCATCCTAGGATCATGAGCGAGGGTGTGGTGCATTTGCGCCAGCTTTGTAACATTTCACATATACTAGAATCTTTGAGGTTTTGATGGACTTATCTCTCACAATCGGTAAGTTCAGATGCAAAGGCTGGCTGAAGTATTGTTCCGGGCGAGCAGGCGCCGCAAATCTTCACACGTATCCATCACAGGGCATTGATAAGGCATATAGAGCTCGGGTGCAACAGAGCTTGGCTCTTTTACTGTATTGAATTTTTCTCGGTATTTCAGTTCCTCCTAGAATCATAAACATAGGTGTGGTCCATTTGCGCCAGCTTTGCAACATTTAACAAAATTCTGATTTTATTAATGTTCACGCTTGCCACTTCAATTTTCTCTAAGTTGAAATAATTAAGAAAAGGTAATGTGATTTTATAAAAATAATGACATGCCATGGAATTGAAACAACAAATGCAGATATCAAAATGGCACAATATATCGCTGTCATTTGAGTAAATATTGTTGAAATGATTTACACAACACAAGAAAAAATCATCCTAATTAAGTGGTATTATGCAGACCACAGTTATCAGGATCTTTGCAATATTCTTTCTATCCAGTTTCCAGACAGACCGATACCTAATGAAACCACTAATCAACGATAGGTAAGCAAGTTTGAAGATAGGGGAACAGTTTTGAATAACTGCAAGTGTGAAGATAAGAACATACAAGAACGAGATCCAGCAAGACAAAATCAAAAGTAATTAGATATTTTGCTGTCCGTCGAAGAAAATGCGAATATGAGTACGAGAAAAATAGGAGTCCTGTTGAATATAAATCATACAAATGCTTTTAAGGTTTTAAAGAAACACAAATTTATTTCTTTTAAGTATGAGTGCCATCAAGAATTAAGAGAGGGTAGTGTAAATCATTTCGAAAACATTTACTTTTACGAAATGACAGCGATATATTGTGCCATTTTGCTATCCGTAGTTACTGTTTCAATTCCATGGCATGTCGTTATTTTTAAAATCACATTACTTTTTCTTAATTATTTCAACTTAGAGAAACGTAAAGTATTAAGTGTGAACATTAATAAAATCAGAATTTTCCCCTCTACAAAAAAGTTCAATACATTTTGTCTCTAAAATAAATAGGGGAGCCAATATTTGAACACTTCAAAATGAACATGCGATTTCCTATATTGCGTCCGCCAAGTCAACACCCTGTATACTAGAATCTTTGATATATCTATTGGGTTTTACTTTATAATTTCAATTAACAGATCTGATCAATAAAACACTTCTTAACTTTGTATAACACATTCGATTATCAGATGACTGCAGTTTTGGCATTGCCATTATCAAAACTAAAGCAAAGTACAATATTGAATGGACAGCAACATATACTCAATATTGTAATTTACTTAGTTTTGATAATGGCAAGCATATTTGCCAAAACTGCAGTCAACTAATAAATGAATGTGTTATACAGAGTTAAAAAGTGTTTTATTGATCATATAAAAACATGTATAATAAAGTAGAAGCTTCTTACATAACAAATATTAACATAACAGATCTATGCACAATAATTCTGGCATAATAAAAAACACACTAAACAAACAAAACAATTTGGTTTGAATATTTTTAATTAGTTACAGCAACTAAGCACAATCTATAAACATATTCACACATAAAACACATGTTTTGTAAGATATACTAAGTACAGATAATACATACTTTGGCTGCGCGGCGCCCCAAAAAAAAAACGCCGCGCAAATAATTTGCATGGCAATTACATAGTTTCTATATCGAAATTGATCTATACTTTACGCCCGGGGGCTCGAAACCCCCCGGAAGTCGATCAGTAATCGTCGTCAATGAGCAATTCCAAATACAAAAAAGACGAAACGAAAAAATCAACGCGGGCAGGATTCTCAATTTCCCCAACAATCGCAAAACAAACCGTCCTCTCGCACTCTTTGGTTGACCAATTTTTTTTTTACTAATACAGAAACACGTTTCTTTGCAACTTCTTTTTTATCACACATTTATTACACAAAATTCAGTCTTCTCTTAATAAAAAATAACTAAGGATAAAATATATATAAATTAAGTATGTAAAAAAAAGAATAAATAAATATTACGCACAAGTACAGGAGCCTTAAAAAACTCAAAATTATTGTACACATACATATACAGGGTGAGTCACAAATTAGTGATGATTTTTAATTTTTGATGATGCCAGTAGATTTTTTTAATAATAATTTTGGTGTTTCTAGTTTTATTAATTGCAGTCGGACATTGTTATAAAAATAAGTAGGTTAAGTGGAAGAGCAGCTACAGCCGGCAAATTTCTGGTGAACTTGAAGGTCGGGTGCACGTTAACAAAGTGGAGGGGACCTCATTCCAGATGCTGTTTTGACAAAACAGGCAGGTAAAATTTTCTAAATACATTGTATTAACCGCTTAATGCACTCAGCCGTGTATACCCGGGTTAAAGAAACTAAAGAAATCTCGCTTACCCGAATTCGAATTTGGTTTTCACGGAGGAATTCAACCGACTGTATACGTTGAATAGATCCATACAGATTAGAGCTTAACCTCAAAAAATTACATGAACATTTATTTACATCCCCAGCTAAAGTAAGCCCATCCACAAAATAAGTCTTATTTAATTTTATATTTTAATGGTGCATTAAGCGGTTAAATAGATATCAATTACAAAAACATTCGGCGTTTCATATAAATTATGTAACTGTATTAGACTGTAAACAGTTGTGCCTCTCTCTCCCTTTGGGCCGTCCCACTCTGTGCAAACCCCGCCTTTTTGACCCACGAGATTTGTCAGGCTGTAATAAATGCATAAAGTAACTGAACTTTGCCTAATTTTGGTAATTCCATTTTTTCTTAATAATTGCTTTTGAGATAATTTACTTTACTTTACTTTACTCTATGGATGAAGCACTTTAAAATTGAATCTATTAGTGAGAGTTCAACTTCTATAATTATGAAAAAGGAGGAAATATAGTAAAAGGCATGTATTGTATTTTTCTAAATAAAAAAAACATAATTGTATAAAAAAACTTTAGGCGTATCATTCCAAAATTTTACGATAAATGTATCACCAAACGCCTTTAGTATTCAAGAACAAAACTTTTAGGTCTCTTTTTAAGAAGATGCATATTTAATGGTACGCAATCGATTTCTGCAATAAGAACAAAATTAGCAACTTGCGACTTTTCATTAATAAATTGTCAAATGTTTATGCTCTGGCTTGAAAGGCATTAGCACAGAGCCTAAACTATCTTCCAAATTTAAAAATTAAAAACGCTAAAATAGCAAACGAATTTAAAAACCTTCAGTCAATACAATAAGAACAAAATTAACTACTCGAAAATTTTCCATAAACAAATTGTTAAATGTTTACTTTCTGGCTTGGATCACATTATCAAACAACCTTAACCTAAAAAATTTAGATTTTTAAATGCTAAAAGGGAAGTCGAATTTATAAAAAAAGTTCAATTTCTGCAATAAGAACAAATTTTCAACCCGAGAATTTTTTATAAATAAATTGTAAAATGTTTATTTTCAGGCCCAACCTGAACTATTTAAAAAAGAAAATTTTAACGCCAAAACGGTAAGCAAATTTATAAAAAAAAAACTTCAATTTCTATAATAAGAACTTAATTAGCAATTCAGAATATTTCATTAATAAATTGTAATATGTCCATTTTCTGGCTTGAAGCATGAGCACAGCTCCAGAACTATTTTTCAACTTAAAAAATTTCAAAAACGGTAATAGATTTGATAAAAAAAAACAAGAATCTTATTGGTGATTGACCCATCATTGATCATCTTCCACTAAATCCTGTTCAAATTCTTTAAAAATTAATTCACACATCTGCCACTCACCCCATACGAAAACTTATTTTCCCAGCATTCTCCCAATTTTCGTGTCTTGTAAAAATAGAACAAAGGAACTTTACATGAAACGGATCTCGCGAAATCTTAAAAAATATATGTTATATATCACTTTAAAATATAGATCAAAATTATTCTAAACATACAAATATTCTCTTGTTATTTTTTTTATTCCCGAATATTTCTCTTTAAATATTTATATAGGATTATTCAGCGTAATTCAGCTTCTAAAACCAGTGTCTTATTGTTTAGTTTCAAGCGATTTTGTTTTCTCATTAAAGATATCCGTAAACTCAACAAGTAGTGTTTATTTTTTTGGTTGTTTTCAAATTTTCGCACAAATCCTACACGAAATGTAGATTCGTACCTGTTTTTTTTGTGATTATTATTTTTGTTTTTCATAACTTTAAATGTCAACAATAATGGTTTCTGTTTTTATTTTTCGGAGTGGTGGTGTTTGGTGATTCAACTGGTCCTGTCCGCCTCGGCCGTCTTTTTCTTCTCGATGTACCTTTTCCTGGCCGACTGGATTAGGTGCTCTTTTCGCTTGTGGAGGATCCGTTCGCGTTCTTCTGGACATTTCGAGAATCTTCCACCCACCGATTCTTCCCTGAAAATAGAAATGTTTGATGCTTTATATTGCTCCCAAGAGTTGGCTGCAGAAAAAATGCTATGAAGTCTATGATAAAGTTTTTGTTCAACATGTTCCTTCCCATTCTCTATATTTATTCAAATATTACGATATACAGGGTGGTTCAGAACAAAAATGTTGGTGTATAGGAGGTTTAGAGGAATAATATGGCTTTCATTTTCGAGTGGTTTATAGCAGTATTAACAATAACCTTAATAAAACCATCAAAAGTATTTTGCCGGACAACCCTCAACTTGATGATTTGATTGAGGTTATTGTTAATGCCACTGTAAACCACTCGAAAAAGCAAAACCATATTATTCTTCTAAACCTGGGGATAGTATAATCATGTATCTTTAAATGTTTTATTTTATTGTTATCTCAAGAGTTAGCAAATGAATTATCAATTAAATAAAAAATGTTGGTAAAGTAAGCTGTGTAAAAATAAATTAGTAAAGCATCTGCCCCCCACCCATTGAGCATAGTCTTATAAATATGTCGCGAACTTTACGAAAATGTGGCGGCATTTAAAAAATAAACATTTATTTTATGTTATTCAATTCTTTATTAAATTCTTTAGAATACAGTGAAGCCTGGTTAAGTTGGCCCTGGATATGTGAGAAACCTCTGTTATTGATAATTACATTGAGGTCAAGACACTTTTGCATTGAAATACCTCTGTTACTGGGAATTTTCAAACCTTGTTAACTGAGATTAGATTTCATAGATTTTTTCGATATTTACCTCTATAATTAGGACTTCGTAGCTTAATACCCCTTATAAGTGAGACTATTTATCAGGCGTAGACAAGTAATGACACGCTTGTTTACAAACAGTCTAATTTCTTTTATACTTGCTTCGTTTATCAGTACTATTTGAGAGTTGGCATGAGAAACGAGTGAATAACAGTGCACAAAATGTCGAAACGAAAGTGTAATTCTCTAACATCTGCTGATAAATTAAAGTTAATACTGGATTATGATAGTGGAAAGTGGCGTGACGAACTGTGCACGAAGTTTAATTTACCAAAGTCAACTCTTTATAGAATTATTCAAAATAAGGAGAAAATACGTTCTCAGTGTATCGACGGAAAAGGAAAACTAAAACAATTACGAACAGTAGAGTATCCTGAACTTGAAAAATGTCTCTCGACATGGATAAAACAGGTACGGAATAAAAACATTCCAATAAGCGGCCCAATGATTAAGGAGAAAGCTCGAGAATTTGCGAGTAAGCTGCTTATTGATAATTTTTCTGGCAGTAATGGATGGTTAGAGGGCTTTAAGAGAAGGAACGATATCGTTTTCAAAAATGTCTGTGGAGAGAGCAATGCCGTGGACAACAACGAATGTAATCAGTGGATTGAAAACCTTCCAGCTTTATTACATGATTTTTCACCCGACAACATCTTCAATGCTGATGAAGCGGGCTTATTCTACAAGTGTCTTCTGGATAAAACTTTTACATTGAAAAGGTCAACCTTGCCATGGTGGTAAATTAAGCAAAGATAGGATCACCGTGCTTGTGTGTGCAAATATGTCTGGCACTGAAAAACTGCCACTTCTCTTAATTGGGAAATCAAAAAATCCAAGATGATTCAAAGGTATCAAAACTTTGCCCACTAGTTATCAAAACAATAAAAAGGCTTGGATGACATCTGATTTATTCGCAGATTGGTTGAAAATGACCAACAGCCCACTTTTGAGGATTTTGTGCGTATGGGCGATGATGTACTAGTATCGGAAGAGCTCACTGATGATGACATTATTTCTGCGTGCTCTTCTTCCTCTTTAGAGATAGAAAAGGAAGAAGAGGAGGGTTGTGAAACTTGTGAAGAGACTCTAGAGAGAGTATCAAAGCGAGACGCAGAAAAAGGTTTAGAAACCTTACATAAATATTTTGAGTTGTCAAATATTGATAATCCTGACATATTTGATCAAATTTATTCTATAAAGAAACACCTTAAAGCAACTAACAATCTAATACAAACTAATATAACTGATTTTTTAAGACATACATAAGGCTTAATTAAAACTTACATAACTGTTTTTTTTTTAAATAAAAAATGTGTAACATTAAACATTTCTTTTATAAACATTTCCACCTCTTTATATGACATGGTGCATTTCGACCTCTCATAGTGGGACCCTCTATAAATAAGACAACTGTCATGTTAACCTGCCTATTTGAGAAACTGGGCAAATGAAAAACCTGTATAAGTCCCTTGAGATCCCAGTTAACCAGGTTTCACTGTATTTGTTTCAAGTGTTTCCCTAAAAAATCCATTGGATCTGTCCTTAGGCTCACTGTATAGATATGTCTATGCAAAGCTATTAAAGTTCCTATGACAGATTAAGCTATCTAGACTATCATATAGCTTAATCATCTATGTAATTTATATGGAAATATAATATATTCAAAAATTTGTAAACACATCAAGTTGTTTATCGCATAGTACTATGGCTAATGGCACTACTGTCCTTTTGAAAGGACAGCATGTTTCGACTGATCACGTTTTCAGAATCTTTTTTTTCTACTCCCACCTCTAAAATGTCATTTATCGCATATGTTTCCATGACGCTAAGTGATTCTTTAAATACACCTTGACAAACTGTGACTTGGTGCATTTTAGTCATGGACTGAAGTTAGCTGCAGATTTTTAAATCGCTAAAATCAATTGAAACTCAAAATCAAGTTAGTTGTCACTTATCAACAATCTGTCAGAATAAAAAATGAATAAATGAACCAAGGAATACATTCAACTTAAATCAAATAAATAATAAACAACATCCAAGACATTTAGGAGAATCAATGATTTTCTTTAGCAATTGCCATAATTGCCATTAATGTATATTTACCCAAGTAGACTAATTTAATAATATTGTACTATTACCATGTCCATTTGAGATTATAAAATAATTTCAAATTTTACCAATTTAGTCGTAGAAAAAGTATAGTATGCAATTCGTGTTATAAACTTCTCTAGACACTCGTTATTAAACACTTGCTCCGCTCGTGCCTAATTAACTCGTGACTAAAGTGCCATTTATAACACTTGTTGCATAATATACTATTACGAATCAGTTTCTTCTACTCAACAATAATCATAAGAATAATAACAACTTTAATCTTTAATTATGTTGAACTTACATTTCCACTGGCTCTGTGGGAATGTCGTCCCACTTCGTGGATGTTGTCGATACAGATGGCAGAACTGATTGGTTTGACTGAAGCAATGTTGACCTCGGCGATACCGGTGTGATCTCCGGTTCCCTGTAGATGGCAGGCGCTACCAGCCGTCCGTCCAGAATATTTTCTATCGTGAGTTCCACTGATCTTGTGATCCTCAAATCGTCCACAATTATGGACAGGGGGATATGTTGAAACAGTTGTTGCACCTGCAAATCGAAGTATAAGTAGAACTAATACACACTTCGCTTTAACCTGTTTTTTCCCCAATTATTTTTCTTTCATTTCTGATATCATTTAATTGATATTGGTTAAATACAAATGAATAAAGCATAATATGTAAATGTATTATTACATTTCGTTTTTTAATGCATCTGTGTGTAGAATAAGTGCATAATGCAAACAAACTTGTGCAACTACACGTTTTCTTATAATTCGAGAATAAACCTAGTGTTCCATTTTTGAGACACTGGGAAAAAACGGGTTAAGCGGCCCATACACGGTCCAGATTATTGTAAGTTGTCAAGGCCACACGCGCTCAAACTTTTTATTGAACAGGTTTGAAAAACTTTAGTTTTTGGAGGCGGGTGATGTGTGGTCTAGTGATAATTCACAGACATAATTCCCAAGGTCTTGTTTTTTCTTCTATGTTTATCTTTATATTATGAACTTTTAATTTTACACAGTTTGGGAAAATTCCTATACATTTCAATAAAGTTCTTCTAAAAATCATTATTTGTAATGTTTGCCATCGTGCGCGCCTGTTAGAACATAGTTCAAGGTGTTTATGAATGAAGAATTTCACGAGATAATTATGATTACTTTATTTCTTTAACACTTGCGAATCCCAAGTTTAGGGTTCTAAAGTTTCCTTTAAAAAATTTGTAGTAGTTACAGCGCCTATAGATATATGCCTTAACAAGTTGACTGTCGACTACGAGAATACTAGTAGTTGTTTAGTGCAGTTTGCTAGGTTGTGGTAAAATGTGAACATCTTAAGGTTTTAAGGGCCATGTGCATTAAAAAGTCTGGGGGGCTCAAAAATATATTCAAAATTAAAAAAAAAAATCGATTACATATTAAAAAAAAGCATTACCGTTTTTAAATGGGTCTCTACCTGAAAAAGCACGTTGTTTTAAACGAAACTATCCAGTTTCAATCGGATTCAAATCAAAACTGATTTTTTTTAAATTGATCTAAAAAATGTTGATGTGGTTGATTATACAGGGCTTTATTTCAACACTGAACATACTATTATTAACGCCTATATTCAATCGTAAAATAATCACATCAACGCATGGCATTTAATTGAAATTGTATGCAACCAAGTACACAAAGGTGACAGTGACAGCTTAACGCATTACGAATAAAGTTAGGTTAATTAAATTAAATATGGCTTTACAGAATTCCGTTCGTTTGCCTTTGTCTTCATTTGATAATTGCTGATGATTTGAAAACTTGTAAGCATTGTATTTAAATTATTTTAATGTCTTATAAGCGGAAGCTGAACTTATTTGAAATTGTGCTGCAATCATTCTTAAAGACGACATGGGGTTCTGTTCTACGTGACATAAAATGTTGAGTTTCATCTCTTCCGATAAAATGTGCCTTCTTTTAGCCCTTTTACTATGAAAATTACTCACGCGGCCATTATTCCAAAATTATGGACAATATCAAAAATTGTTCCGATTGATGGCAGTTGTCTGCTCGGATACGCAACCGAAAACAAATCTGTAATACCTCGAGTGCTGTTCCTGCTCTTATACCAATTAATCATTTGTATTCTTTCTTTGGTGGTGTAATACATTTTTGTTAATAACAATTTTAACAATTAAATAAAACTGAGAAAGTATGGTTGCCTACCTATTAATGCGTTGAGGTGATTATTTTCCGATTGAACATAGGCATGTACAATCATATGTTCAGAGTTAAAATAAAAGCCCTATATATGTCTATACTAGGTTTTCTTTTTAATTGACCAACCAGATTTGGTGATTTTTTTATAATGTTGGATATTTGGTTAAATACTCTGGTTGTAATTCTGACTTTTGCCTTCAAATAAATTTGAGGTTATGTTTTCCACATGGTTGCCATGTGCTTAATTACACTATCATAAAGAGTAAGTAAGTTTCATTTTTTGTGTGTTGTATAATTATGTCTATATTTGTATGCACTCATTTGTAATGTATATTTGCTTTTCTCACAGGTTAAGTGGAAGAGCAGCATAAGTTGATCTCAACTTAGCTGAACTGCGCCTGTCCTTAAATACACTACTTTATGTATTGTGTTTGCAACAATAAAGACAATTTATTATTATTATTATTATTATAAGTATTTGATATTATATCAATGCCATTATATGACAAACAGTAGGGACATCCAAATAATCTAAGAACCTAGGAAAAATAAATCCTAAATCTTGTTGGCCAATAAAAAAAAACCTAGTATAGACCCGTGAGAGCAACATTAGTTGAGCTGCCTTGAAGCGACAGTGTGCTGAAAATATCAAATGACTATGAGTACGAAGGAATATAGGTTAGAATATTTCTAGGGTGCGGACACGGCCGTATTTCGAAGAGGTGGTCCGTTCAACTAATATTGCTCTCAGCATATATTCACAGTTATTTTGGACACGCTGCAGGTAATGATATTTTTTTTATTAGGTTTTCATCAGATCCTAGAACAGAGTTGGCGAACCTTTTGAGCTCGGTGTGTTAAAATTTTGAAAAATCGAAACATAATTTTCGTGGCGTGTCACAAATCACAAAAGTAAAGACTAAAAAAATAGAAATATTTATAATTTTTGTATTAATTAATTATAATTTTGTTAATTACTAATTATTATTAATGCAAGTAATAATATTATTATTAAAAAAAAAACCTTTATTGGCATATTCAACAATATTTACACTTCAATTGACCTCATGCTCTCTCTCCTACATTCTTTTTCCCTCCCCAATTTCTGCAGCATATTATTATTAATAATTAATAAATCATTATTAATAATAACCAACTCTGGCCGTTATGAAAGACAAATATTTGAATTATGAAATTTTTTATCTTTGAAGACGCGTGTTACCAAAAATGAGCTCGCGTGTAAGCACTGACACGTGTGTCATAGGTTCGCCATCACTGTTCCAGAATATAACATTAGTTTAAAAAATATGCTGCGCGCAGTTGTCAATCAACATTTTTATCAAGGCTGTCAGAAGAATTGAAGAATTTAAGAGACAGCCCGGACATATTATTATTTCTCACCTGTCTACCCATTGCATCCAATTGTGAATTCTGAGCGTCCGTTCTGACCAGCTGCGCGGGTCGCACCTCGACGAAGAAACTGGGCAGCCAAGACACGTATCTTGAACCTATCGAAAAAGTTCAGTTAATAGGATATCCCTAATGGCAGCGGGTAACATGACTCATAGTGAGGCCCGGTTAGTAGAGGTGATGGTTATGAGTTGATTGACTCATTCACTCTGTGAGTGCGATAGAAATGCTCTGTCCTGACCAATCTTTACTTCCGCTGACCCCACTATGAGTCACGCCACCAGCCGCCACTGATGATCCCTAAGTACTCCTAAAATTTTGTGTTAATAACATTGCAGGGAAAGAAAACTATAAATCTTCGACGAAGCGGCAATGCAAAATTGAGATTTTAACATCAATCTTTTCCCAGAAAGCTATAAATGAGTTTTATTTTTTAGTAGTATGATATTTACTATTATCGTCGTGGATATAAGACATGAAAGCGTACTCATAACTCCCACGGGAGATATGAGTTATATCTCCCTTGGGAGATATGAGATCTGCTCCTGTTTACCTGACAAATAGTATGTACAATTTCCAAATTCTCCGCTCAAGATGACAATTGAAGATAGACAGACAATCTTCCGTTTGCTCACGACCAACTTTATAGCGAGACAGGAATTAAACTTTTCTCACAGGTTTGTTCACTATTATATTCACAACTGTACGTTTGTTGTTAAAGCATTAAGGTCAAATCAAATCAAAATAAATAAACGTCAGTTCATGAAATGCGGGCGATTTGATCTAAAACAAACTCATAGCAATCATGCAAATACATATTGCAGATCGATATACTGAATATTCTTACGAATTACTAAAAAATAAAATATTGTATGCACCGCGGGAGATATTCATGTTCTTCGCCCTCGGTTGACTTACAAACCTCGGGCCATAGGCCCTCAGTTTGTAACCCTTGGGAAAAAAACATTCCATATCTCCCTTGATGCATAAATTTCTATTTTTGCCTCTCCTGTCAAATTTGGAAAATGCCAGCTGGGCGGTATTGCCGCTTCGCCGACGATATGTTTCAATGTAATGTAAATGTAAACTCAAAACAATGGTTAAATTTTTGATCGGCAGTTTTTCCATTTTTTACTTCGATGGAATGACCAATTTTGGGCCAGAATGGTTAATTCCCGTTTTTGCCCAAATTTGCGATTTTTTGCTCCAAATTTACGTTTTCTTGACCTATTTAGGTAGTGATTAACCCAGACAACTGTTACATATCAAAAATTCAGCCAATCTTCTTGAAGGCGTCATTTTTTTTGGAGATTCTGATTTCCTCCACTTTATTAATTATTGATAATTATAGATCGTCAAATTAATAAAGTGGAGGAAATCAGAATCTCTAAAAAAAAATCGAAGCCTTCAAGTAGATTAGTTGAATTTTTGATATAATTCAAATCATCAAAAGCTTCCTACCATCAAAGTGAAAGAAGTGATTGAGTTCCCTCCTGGCCGGCTGCGGATTGTCGTTTTGCAAATCCGGAGGCTCCAAACGAGTCGCTACCGGATTTTGTATACTCAACGCCAACCGACACGTTGGACATGACGTGTCCTGTTCAAGCCACGACTGCAAACACGTACTAAAAAAGACAAAAAAATAGTTACATTCGCTAAAATTCACGCCACGTGAAATAATACTTGTGAAACAGATGACCACACGGCAACTTCCTCGCGCTATCCATCTTCTCCCAGCAGATAGCGCAATTATCCGAATTCTCGCTCAACTCCTCAGGAGACGCCATTGGATAGCTGCAATGAAAACACACTGTAAATCCCAGCAATGCACACACACACGTGCGCGAGCTTACTTTTGTTCGAGGTGATTCCTCACCCACAGATAGTTTCTGTGCTTCTTGAACCTTCTCTGGATCTCCTGGAAGAGGTACCTCAGCTGCATGCAGATGACCAGCGATGCCATCGAGAGGAATATGTTGCTCCAGAGGAGCATGTGGATGTGGTGAAAGAAGTCGATGAAGAGGGCCGTTAATTCGAAAGCCAACTCTATGTAGTAGACGACGGGGCCGCGTTTCTCCCAGACTTTGCTGGAGTCCGAGTTGACTGGACCGGCGCCCTCGTGGCGCATGTCGTAGAGGTGGAATGCGTATCGTAATATTACGTGTAATGTTCGTATACTTAACAGTATTACCTGAAATTAAATTAAGTATTCTAGAGAAAAAGCCCGAAATATTTATATTAAAAAAAAAAACAATTTTATAGTGGGCTTCTCATCATAACAACTGCTTTTAACTTAATGTTTAGTATTGTTAAGGACGTGTTTCTTTTTATGAAAATGAGGAATTTCAGTTATTAAAGAGTAGGCAAACTTTTTCAGTGACGCATAGTGGTCTCGATTCCTGAAAAGCTTGCCAAAAGTCGAAAACGTAGTTCATTCTATTTGAGAGGTAGTATAGAAGGTTTTTGGGGTCGCTTATTACGAATTCGGTGCAAAAAAAAAAAAACAAATTAAAAAACGGCGGATCCAATATGCCGGACGCAACTTTCGAAATCGGTCGGATTCGCTTGAAACTTATTATTTGGGGGTTTTTGGAGTCGCTAAAAACGAATCTGGTGGGGAAAAATACAGATTTCAAAATTGCGAAATCCGCCAGATCCGCTTGAAACTTGTTACTTGGGGTTTTTGAGGTCGTTCAGCGACGAATCCGATGTGAATTCAAAATGGTGGATCTAAAATAGCGATTATTAACTTTTTAAAAACCTGTCGGTAAATTATACATTTGATAAAAGGTAATAAAACATCTACTTTTACATCTATAATTGTATTGATTAATAATCAATATTTGAAAGACTTATTTTATACTATTTACAAGTTACATTTAATTTTTTTTATGAAGTGAATGTACTTGATCGAATTTCTTTATTTTCATGCAGTTTAAATATGAAGTGAAGCAAACTTAAAATAAACACAAACTATGGTATTGAGGCAGTAAGTATAAGATAAAACAAATAAAGCTAATATTTCGATACGCTGCCATTTGCAGAAATTACCGCCTCTATTCTTCTGGGACAAGTATTTAAAAAAAGATAATAAAGAGCTCTACAAAAGTTTTCAAATAAAAAAATCAAATTTCATTTAAAAATTGCCGCTGGCGTCACACGTCAAGCACTAGTGACGTCAAAATATTTTTGAGCGCGCCAAAAATTGCGCAATAATGAACAAAAATCAACCTCTCTCAGCGATTTTTTGTATATGATACTTTGCTTACCCCACTTTTAGAGTGTAGATAGCATTCCCATGTCTAAAATTTGACGCTAAGAGATTCGAGGGATTCGAAGGGCAACAGATAAATTGGCTAATTATCAGAGTGGCTACCACTACTCGGAGTGGACGAAGTGCAGCTTTCGTGAATATATTCCTTTCTCAAACAAATAAATACGGAATAAAAATTCTAGTATAATGTCATGCAAAAATGTTTTATTCAAGTAATGGTGGGTTTATAAGACGTTTAACGTTTAAGGTTTAAGGATTAACGTTTAACCTTTAAGGGAAAGATGCCGTTCACACGAAAATTAAGAATTAAGAGCGTTGGGAGTAGTCGAAAGAATATAATTGTGAGAGGTCTAATATCCATCCCGCATAAAATTCATTTCACGGTGTGGTATATATTAACCGCAAACGAGTGTCTTAGAGTCGGAACCCATGCTACTGCTCTTACTTACGGGAAGTATTATTGTCTGTCTCGCTCGCGATTCAGTGGTGTAGACTTGGTCGGGCAATACAACCGCGTGCCCCGATTTCGAGCAATCGCTCTTCGCACACAGGATTGTTTTGTAAACAAACAGCGAGAAAAATAAATAAACACCGCACGACCATCTGTATCGGGTAGAAAGTCGATCGGCAAGCAATCAAATTGGAAATATGAAATAAATTATGAATGACGATATTATTACATTTTTAGTGAATATATTGTACTTATTACAACTTGAGTAAATTATTTTTAAAATTTATTGTTAGATAAATTCCATTAACTCGGCTTAACCACAGATTAATGAATACAAAATTTATTTTCGCTTCGTTATTTTTTAAATAATTTTTTTTTACAAAAGTTCAAATAAATGTTACAAATAGCGAAAAAACTGAATATTTTGTATTAGCAAATGTTTTTCACCAATGCCTTAATTTTGGGAAAAAACAAAGAAAATCATTATAATTTTGTAATGTTTTCTGTGTCATATGAATATATTAGAGTTATATAAAATTTATAATAATTTAGCATATTATAGAGAATACGTTTGCTTTCAAAATCCCACTTAAAATTAGTTCACTTGTAAAACCCGAAATTCTTAATTTTTTGTCCATACTTGATTTTCGGAACAAAGTCCCAATAACCCAAAAATGAAAATGAATGAAATGTTATCTTCGCATCGAAATTATATTCCTTATTGTCCTTATTGGACACACGACATTTAATAACTGCAAAAATACATTTTTGAGCGTGGAATTAAATGTTATTAATTCCACCTATTAATCCTGAATAATTTTAAATCGAATGTTTTATCATACATTTTGATTAAAAATTCAAACGCTTTCAGCCTCTAAATCTAAAATGAAACCTAATGATTTTTAAAACTCGTTCTTTAGAAATTCAAATTTTAATATTGTTAAATATAAAAATTGAAAATTATATTTTTAAGATAATATGTTCGATTACTTTCAAAAGAATATTATCTTATGGTTAAGACCATTTAACATTTAATCCCACTCTTGGCCGAGAACAATTGTATAGCGACATATATGGTAGACAAGTTGAATGACCGCCTCAATTTTCTCGGAAATTATAGCAGTTAAAAAAACGCCTAGCCGGTATTACAATTTAGGCTAGTTTTCATGTCAATGCTCATGAAATCAATTTAAATCAATTTAAAATCATGTTTAAATGTTTTTTTTTTATCTGTTAATCTGCTTGAATCAAAAACTTTTTTTAAAGTAATGTGATTTCAATCGCAATTAGCCTATGGTAACTTTACCTTGATCTCTAGTCTTATAAGAGTACTATAATTCAATTTAGTTTTAATTGTAATTGTCAAAAGTGAGTGCGCCAGGGTAATCAAGCGCTGCAGCTGGCGACTGGGGGACCCTCTGCGTGGCGGGTCCTGCATAAATTAAGGGCCTCCAGATACCAAGAAGAAATTGAGACCAAAGAACACCCCGTGGAGTTACAGGCCTCATTCTTTCCTTCCGCATTGTTCACTCGTACGATTTATTTCTTTATGACGAGTCCGTCGCCCAAACTGGCAGAACGATTCGAAACAGTTACACTCTATAAATTCGAATTCGATGATATAATTTTTCTATTTTACAAACATATCCATTTAAAATTAATCCATAGCATTTTATTAACGTGTATATGTGTAAATCACACTTTTCATAAAGCATACATTAGCACACTCATTCATACCAAACTTGAATACGTACGCTCATAAATGCTCCTAAGAAACGTGTTTCAAAATAGTATTTCTGTCGTCGGATCGTAATTCAATATCTTGTGTCAGAGACGAACACCACTGGTATGGGCGGAGCAACGAGATAGCGGGGCGTAGTGTGCGACGAAAAGAGAAAATAATCCTAGACCCACATTTATCACTGAAACACTGTCGCACGTTAACATAAAAATAAAATTGGTTTTCCAATCAAAATAAATCATTCTTATGTGATATTCAAGAGTACATATTGGGCTCTTGCATCGACTCATTTATTTTAATATTGTAACTTTATTTACTGCGTTAACTTTGTTGAAAAAAATAAGCCTATTATCGGGCACTTTTTTCAATATTAATCTTATTATAAAAAATACTCTTAGGTGAAATTGGACAAAAACAGTTAGAAGATCCATTACTAAACAATAACATCTTCTACTCGATGAAAACCGAAATAGAATAAATTTAACCATTTAGCTTCAATTCATGTTAACAAATTACATGCATTTACATATACTGTTCTGATACTCCCAACGCTCTTAAGAATTTTAGATAATGCGCTTGCGCGTCGATGTTGCCAAATCTTTTATCACAAATTTTAGGAAAATACTGTTTTGCAACTATTTCTTCTAATGAATATAAAAAACAATAAAAGTATTGTTTACAATATTCAATTCTTCATTTTTATCGCTAAAAATTCCGTCAAATTACTTAAATCGCATGTTTTAACAAATGATTTAGAATGAATATGTAAATCTGGCATCATTGTACTTATCAGCTGTGTTTGTGGAAACTATTAATTTGCCACAATTTATGTACACTGATTGAATGTTTCAATATGGATAGATGCCACAGTCATCAAAACTGTCCATTTTTAATCTTTGATTGTTTACAAACACAAGCCGTGAACATAACCTCCTATGTTTAACGAATTTAAGGGAAAAGTAGAAAGTAGCCTACCCTTAAACATAAATGTTAAACGTTAAAATCCTTAAAACTTCGTATGAACTCATAAGCACTAATACGTTAGTTCTACTTTGCTTAAACACTAATCCTTAAACGTTAAACGTCGTATAAACCCAGCATAAGATGGGCCATTCTATATCAATTAACCTACAAAATTAAATGTCACCCACCACTTCAGTTCTGTATGATTTTTTTTACAAGTTTATATAGCCGAGTTATGAAGCCACACAAAATATTGTTGCCCTTAGTCAACATTCTAAGACATTGAGGTTGAAAATGTATGTGAAAAAGGTGTTTTGTCGTCCTTGTGGATTCAAAGCAATACAATTAATTGTAACTGTGTTTTGCAGTATCTGCCAATTTCACAGAATAAATAGTAAAAGTTTGGCATCAAAATATTCATAACTTACTAAATTATTAATTTTATTCTTTCTAGCTGCAAATCTGCCGCTGAGTCACAAGAACAGCAAAATACCCTTTTCCCATAAACTTTCAACTTGATATCTTGAAAAGTACTTGACTAAGGCTAACAATATTTTCCGCGGCTTTATAATTTGGTCATCCCAACTTCAAACAAAAATTACCCTTCGATATTTCTCAACCAGCTGTGCGACCAGAACATTTCAGCATGTTCGCTTTTTCGAAAGAGTGCACTTCTTTTTTTTCCCAAAAAAAGAATGTGCTGCTACTTTCTAGTATGCACTTTTATGATGAAATCAATGAAAAAAAAAACAGGAGATGCGCAAAAATCAGTGTTGATTACGTCTTCAAACGGCACTAAACGGTGTGTAGTTGTTGAAAAATAGTCTGCAAGCTACAACTCTTCCAGAAACACGCAGGTGGCCAATGGTCGTTCAATATTCTCTTTTTAATATGGTTGGCATCAATGCGCAGATAGTATACTGTTCAAACAACCCTGACAATTAAGATTCTGAGAAGATATTATTTGACACAACTGACCAGTGAATTACTGAGATCCCATCTACAAGTGCGTTCCACTATGAACAACACTCCGCAAAGCTTAAAATGTAGGCTGAAATAACTGTCCGGGGTTAATGTAGATGTTTCTACTGTACTGCAAATTAAAAAAAAAACAGCAAAAATTGCCATGAGTGCAATACACATACAGGGTCTTTTTTCTAACTCAGAACATATGATTGTTAATGTCTATGTCCTATGTCATAATAATCACCCTAACGCATTGGAATGAAGGCAACCATACTTACACTCAGTTTTATTTAATTGTCAAAATTGTGTTATTAATAAAAATGTATTACACCACCGAAGAAAGAATACAGATAATTAATTGGTACAAGAGTGGGAACAGCATTCGACGGGTTAGAGATTTGTTTTCGGTTGAGTATCTGGGCAGACAAGTTCCATCCATCTCAACAATTTGTAATATTGTCCACCATTTTGACAATACTGGCTGCGTGAGTAATTTTCACATTAAAAGGGCTAAAGGAAATCACATTTTAATGGAAGAGATGAAACTCAACATTGTTACGTAGAGCAGAACCCCATATCATCGTTAAGAGTTATCATAGCACAGTTTCAAATAAGTTCAGCTTCCGTTTACAAGACATTAAAAGAATTTGAATACAATGCTTATAAGTTTTCAAATCATCAGCAACTATCAAATGAGGACAAAGGCAAACGAACAGAATTCTGTGAAACCGTATTCAATTTAATTAATAATGATCAAGAAATTTTACACAGAATAATATTTACTGATAAGGCATCATTTTCCTTAAATGGTGAAGTTAATCCACAAAATTATAGGTTAGTGTTCTTCATTCCTTATCGATACCCATTCCTTCACCTTTTAGATTTTGGGCGTGCAATAATCCTCGCTTACAAAATTTGATGCATACACAATTCAATGCGAGACTTAATGTGTGGGCTGGACTAATTAATGATACCCTTATTGGTCCTTTTTTTATTAATGGAAATCTAAACAGTAATGTTTACTTAGATCTTTTGCGAACTTGTATAATGCCAGAAATTCATACACTAAACATTGCTGCTCCTTATTATCAGATGGATAGAGCACCTCCACATTCTAGAGCTACCATTAATAATTATTTAAGTGAATTACTTCCTGATCGCTGGATAGGTAGATTTGGTCCAATACTTTGGCCACCCCGGTCGCCTGATTTGTCTCCAAATGACTTTTTTTTGTGGGGGTATCTAAAAAGCAATGTTTATAATGACATTATAAACAATACTTCAGAGTTAAAAGATCGTATAATTACTGTTTGCGATGAATTAAGAAGAAATCCGCAACACATTAGAAATGCTATTCAAGGATTTTATAATCGATTTGGCTACTGCTTAGAACGTGAAGGTGGTCGTTTTAAATATTTATTGAAATTACTTATGATTTATCATTGTTTGTTTCATTAACCTCACTTTATTCGTAATAATTTTAAGCGTTCACTGTACTGTGACAGGTCGACGAGACCTTTGTGTACTTGGTTGCCTACATTGTCAATACATTCCAATGCGTTGAGGTGATTATTATGACATAGAACATAGACATTAACAATCATATGTTCTGAGTTAAAAAAAGACCCTGTATGTGTTTGGAGCATATAATTGACATTTGCCAAGGGTGCCGAGAAATGCTCTAAACCAGTTTTGAGATGATTTTTATTTTTGAAGATGTATTTCCAATGTTCATTTTAAATTAAATTTAATAAAATGTGACGTGCAAGAAAATGGTGTTTTATAAAACTTGGACTGGATTTAGACAAATGGGCTAACATAGCTCAACAATTTCTTTCTAGTGAACTCGAACTTTCGGAAGGTTAAGTAAATTCCTGTTAGATAAAGATGTCTTTCAAATTGTCTTTATGGTTTAAAACTGATGGGATAAAATATATTTCGGCAATGATTGTAAAATCATGAGGCTGCGACCGTTATTACGTGGTAATCCGTAACACTGGTCGGCAAAACAGAAAAAAAAATGGTGATGTGGCCATCATGTTACTTTCTCCGACTTGATGGTATCACAGCCATTTATATTTACGTTTTCATAGTTTATTTTCAATTGAAATCATATTTTAAATGTACATCGAGCGTTGTGTAAACTCGGATGAAAACTGACGTTTAAAACGTCAAAATTATGAAAGATGGAAAAATTATACTTGGGTTACTCAAAAACTAAAGGGATTTCGAAAAAAAACTTATTCTTTATAAGTTATTCATTTTAGCATTCTCTACAATTATTATTAATATAAATTTGCTGTAACTATTATCGTTTTATAATTAAAACCAAAAATTACAAAAATAATAATAAATTTTTTTCTCGAATAAAAATGATTTTATGAAAAATGTTTTCAAACAAAAGATGTTCATTTCTTTATTGTCTTCAAAGTTTGTTAAATGTTTTTGTGATATTTTTCATATTTAGGAAAATATTGGCAAAAAACAAAAAACAGTTAAGGTAAACGCCCACTTCCGGTGTACGAAATTTTACCAAAAGCTTTTCAGTTCTTCAGATTATCAAATAAGACGGATGTTCAAAGTTTCATATAAATTGCTCTATTAGTTTTTAAGATACAGCGCGCACAGACAGACACACACACAGACACACACAAAATTTTTTCCCAGAAATTGTTGAAATGGCATCTAGGGACCCCAAAACGGATATTTCCGTGAAAAAAAAATTTTGAAAAAAAAAATCACGATCTCGAAATTTCGATTTTTACTTTCTCGTACTTCGTAACGGAGAAAGTAAAAATCGAGCCCTGATACCATTCCTGTTGACATGACCTCCGCTTTCCCCCATCACCCACCATTTTCGGGAGACGCCCCCAACCTATTTTGATCACTATTCGATCAGTTAGAGGGATGGATCAAGAGGATTATTTTAACCTTTACATTACTTTTGAGGGTTAGAGATGTGAAAAGTTCTAAAACATGAACATGTGTACGAAGGAGATAGATTTGGGGGGATTTTCCCCCTTTGATTGTAATAAAAATCATTAAAAACGATCAATTTTTCCGTTTTTTTGCAATCTTTTGATTTACGCGTAACTTTCCGTCGTTTGGTCAAGCTACTGGAAAAAAATTGTACAGCAACCTGTTAGAGCCCAATTCTCGTCCTGATCATGAACTTGGCACTCAAAGTAAAATTTATAAGCAGTTTTAGAAGCGGAACAGGGGATTTTCTTTGCGCTTTTAAAGTCAATTCCCCGCAAACATAGCAGAAGCTGTCGGGGTGACTTTTTTACTCCTAGGGTATAATAAAACAGTAAATAAATGCTCGATATCACTCAGTAAAATAAATTATACAATTTTAAACAATTTAAACAAATTGGAAACAGAATCCCCACCTAGGGCACCAAGTTGACTCTACGATGGCTAGAGATGTACTGAGGGAAGATAAGGATTGCAGTGCAGGACTATAGTGACAGGAGCAATGCAAGTTTAAACTTGCCAAAGCATAAAACTACTTGTGCAAACCTGTGCACGCGAGGTATTGAGAGCGCCAGCGTGGTACAGTGAATTTTCTTAATTGTTCCTATATATTTTTATTACTGTTACTATATATTGTAGCTGTATATTTTTATTATTGTTGCTATACATTCATTTATATTTTTATTATTTAGGAGTGTTTGGGGATGGTTGAGGAGGTCTGGAAAATAAGTGAATAAATTGCGGAAAAAAACGGAAAATGGATCATTTTTAATAATTTTTTTACAATTTAAGGTGGCAAATCCCCCCCAAATCTAGCCTTCTTTCTACACCTGTCCATGTTTTAGAACTTTTCCCCTCTCTAGACCCTCAGAGGGAATGTAAAGGTCACAATAATCCTCTTGATCCCTCCAAATGATCGAAAAGTGATCAAAACAGGTTGAGGGCGTCCCCCGAAAATGGTGGGTGGTGGGAGAAAACGGGATTCATATTCGGATCCAGGAGGTCATTTTACATAAGAATCAGAAATGATGTCAGGGCTGATTTTCATGCCGACCACTGTAATTAAACGGAATTTAAAAATTTTAATTAAGATTATTATATTTTATTCTCTAAAGATTAATAGGTAATTATGATAGCGCTACCCTCTGGAGTAACAGGCTCACACATAGAGCTGAAGGATCTCGTGATCGATGGTCAGTTAGGCAAATTACCTAACAAACACCAGTAATAATTATGAAGGATTCATTTATTATGTTGGTATCACAATTTAACACGTTCTGTACCAACGGCTCCGCGAGGAGTAATAAATTATCTCCCGACATGTACCAATCACGCCGTCGGGCGGGATATAAGTATGTACATTCAATAATCATTGCAGCTTCACAGTTATGCTTGTATGAGTCGACAATGAATGTGTCAACACAGGTTTTTCTCTTTTTAAAGATTGATCGAAATACGAGAGTAGACTGATTTTTTTCAATTCTCGCTATATTTTACAGAGTATACCAAATACACATACATTTTCTCGCATTTTCGTAATGGATTGGGAGCGTTTTAATCCTCTTATCGTAGAAAGTAGCGGGGCATTCACGTAGCCATTCATCTACCGGACGGTCGTCGTCTAATGATTTCTTTGAGGGAACCAAAAAGGTGGAAATCACAGGGTGACAAGTCTTGACTGTAAGGTGGATGTTCCAATGTTTCCTAGATGAATCTGTCCAATGCTTACCTTGTAGCTTTTGCTGGTGGTATCATGAAGCAGGATGACATTTCTGACAGATTTTTTTTTCTTTTCCTCCGATCGGACAATTTTGCGGCATCCAGAAGGTCGCAATAATGTTGCGCATTAATTGTGCGTCGATTGTGGAGAAAATCAACGTGAAAAGCACCTCGCTGATCAGAAAAAAAAAACGGTTGCCAGGACCTTTCCAGCTGACAACCGAGTCTTTGCCTCTCTCTGACCGCTTGTTTTGACTCGAGAGTGTAATGGTGTACCCCAGGTTTCATCACAGGTGACGAGTCGATTCAAAGACAACTCACTTCTTCCTCAAATCGATTCAAGAGACGCCAGCGAACCTCCAAACAATGTCTCTTCTGTTCATCAGCCCACCTATCTCGCCGACACTTTATAAAATCCGTCACTATCTGTTGGGCACTCCCAAATCAAAATATGATTGGCCCAAGCAGAAAAACGAAGAAAATTTCGGTTGGACTTATGCCTTTCTTGGCCAAAAATGTGATAATAATCCGTCGGTCCGCGAGACATGCACTTTTTGCTCGCTCCTGCTTTTCTTTAATACTCCATTTGAGCGCATTTCGGTCATTTATATCCCCTCCCTCACCGCCCAGCCTACCTACCAATCAACCCCTCCCTAGTCCATGACAATAGAATTGAAAAAATCAGTCTCGTTTACATTTGATTTACCCTCGTATATTTTCAAGACGTATCACCAGTTGTATGCATAACATACAAGCGATGATCATATTATCTACAGGGTCCATTATAAAAGTAATGCGCATTTTCTGGAAAAAATATATTTATTGATCGTACCGGTACAAATGCTTAAAATTCTTCAAAATACTCTCCCTCGGCATCAGTACACTTGCGGAGACGTGTCTGCCATGCCTGGAAGGCACCCTGAAACTCTTCGATGGGAATGTCTTTTAGGAACGTTGTAACATTGCTTTTGAATGTTTTCCATGGACTGCCAATGCTTTCCATTCAGCTCTCTCTTCAGTCGGGGAAATAAAAAAAAAATGACGCACGGAGCCAAGTCGATACTATGAAGGGGCTGGGGGACCACCCGGCGTTTCAATCTCTTGAGCACATACAGGTAAATGGCTGAGTTGATAGTTGGAAGTCCGTGGAAAACATCAAAAAGCATGTTACAACCTTCCTAAAAGACATTCCCGTTGAGGCGTTTCAGGGTGCCTTTCAGGCATGGCAGACACGTCTCCGCAAGTGTACTGATGCTGAGGGAGTATTTTGAAAAAATTTAAGCATTTGTACAGTGCGATCAATACATATATTTTTCCCAGAAAATGCGCATTACTTTTATAATGGACTCTGTATGCAATCTAAAACAACAGGTTAAGATGGTATGTAAGCTATGTTAGTTGAATATATTTGTTTTCTCTCTACCACAGAAAGAGTCATCGGTCATCTTCCGGCGAGTACAAATCAGGCGGGAAATTTAACGTAAATATAGAGTCAACAGTGACCGTGTTAAAACGCACATGCTTTTTCTAAAAATTGATTGAATTATTTGTCATACTGTATTCCCTAGTCCCATCACCAGTTGCGTGCATAAGAGACATTCGGTGACAAATTTATCCACGAAACCCGAAGCGATATATTCCAAGACTAATGCTATATTAGCCCAAGACGTTTTTATCTTTTCTAAAAATAGATTTAAATTTTCGTTATTGATTATCTGTCGCGCGAGACGTTTTGTCATCTGAGCTCGGATTGTTCCTTCTTCCTACAGAGTAAATAATTAATATAGTAATCTTTTACCTCTGCCGACATAAACGCGAATGTGTTAAATCCAACGAAGAATCCAACGAAAACGGCGATGAGCAGCATGGACGTGGAAACCGCAAAAATGCAGGTTAACAGCCCGAGAAGCTTGACGTGGCTCCATATCGGCGTTGTTGGCGAAAATGACAGCTGAAACCAAACAAAATAATTAGCGATAATATTAATAACCATGTAATACAATTTAGTATGAAGAAGTCTGAAGTAACATTAATTCTGCTTTCTATGGTCAATACAGGGTCCGGCAATCAGGTATGGCGGTTTTGAAAAGACCGCAAGACACTTATTTTATTTCGAACGAAGTTCAAAATTGAATTGGTGATTTGAATGGGGAAAACGTTTGAATAGCCCAGGTTAGCCTGGGCGCTGTTACTATAGTGGAAGCTATGCCCCAGTATTCTTTAGTAGGGATATGGATGTCGTCATTGTTTTCATTGTCCTTGTCCTCTACGTTTTCGCAGTCAGGAAAGTGAGTATTTCTAGTGACTCCGAAAGGTCGTCAGTGTAACTTCCATCCTCTCTTTTCATCATTCTAGCCTGTTGTTTAGAGTCCTCGGAGAGACGCCTTACCCTAGTTTGTGTGCCTCTTGTGGTCGGCGGTTATGTAACGGCCACGTCGATTTCCGAGAGGTTTAAATCAGGTAATAATTATAGGGTACGAATGAAAATATTACGATAGCGATGAGGATAGGCAAGAACGTGAACCCGACAAGAAAGCATCTACATCAAGGAATTTGCCTCTGGGTCTCCAGGCACCGGGCAGGCATGATGGAGGGCCTCATCAAGCTTTATAAATCCACACGCTACCCCTTGTGGGTGGCGGTCTTGCAACGGAAACGTCGATGTTGCCGTGGTTCAAATCAAGTAATACTTATACGGCACGAATGAAAATATTAGGAGGCGACGAGGGTAAACAAGAATGTGAAAGCATCTACATCGAGGGGTTTGCCACTGGGTGCCCAGATCGTGTTAAGGGCATGCCTTCTTGGTACCGGTCAGGCAGGTCACAGCAGCTGGTAGTTGGAGGAGTCCATCGAGTTTATATGCCCTATCCTAGTTAGAGTGCCTCTTGTGGGCGGCGTTCTTGTAAAGGTAATGTCGATGTCACAGTGGTTCAAATCAGGTAATAATGTTAATTCGGCAAAAAATGGGCGCTTCCTCTCGGAGGAGACATAGCTCTCTATTATTCCGTTCTAGTAGCTGCACTTCTCGTTTGGTAATTTATGTTAATTTTGAATAGGAGCAATGGGTAGCTCATAAAAGCAAAGAACAATATTAAGCGCCGGTAACAGTATACCAAGGTCACGATGGAAATTTGTATTTCGTACATACCAAGGGGCTTTTACTGTTGTGTAATACTTGATACTGGAATATTTCGATAGTCTTAATGCCGCTATCGCTGGTGCATCCCCAGAGTTGGATGCCTTAAAGTCTCATCGGTTTTCACACCTAGTTGTATATTAGAATTTTATTATGTACCGACATTTTAGAGCCAGTATTTAAATCGTAATTATTTTTTTTCTTTTTGACATGTACATTATTTAAACAAAAATGAAGAATATGTGTCATTTTTTTAAGCCTAAATATTGTAAACAAAGACCCATGGAACATTTATGGCCGAAAATATCGAACCTAAACAATGCCTAACGATGACTTTTGATTTTTTGAAAATTGACGAAATTTCGTAAAAGTGTCCGGGTAAATAATTATTTAAACAAAAATGAAGAATATGTGTCATCTTTTTAAGCTTAAATATTGTAAACAAAGCCCCATAGAACATTTGTGGCCGAAAATATCGAACCTAAACTACTCCTAACGATTACTTTTGATTTTTGAAAATTGACGAAATTTCGTAAAAGTGTCCGGGTAAATAATCATTTAAACAAAAATGAAGAATATGTGTCATTTTTTTAAACTTAAATATTGTAAACAAAGCCCTATAGAACATTTGTGGCCGAAAATATCGAACCTAAACTATGCCTAACGATGACTTTTGATTTTTTGAAAAATGACGAAATTTCGTAAAAGTGTCTGCGTAAATAATTATTTAAACAAAAATGAAGAATATGTGTCATTTTTTTAAACTTAAATATTGTAAACAAAGGCCCATGGAACATTTATGGCCGAAAATATCGAACCTAAACTACTCTTAACGATTACTTTTGATTTTTTGAAAATTGACGAAATTTCGTAAAAGTGTCTGGGTAAATAATTATTTAAACAAAAATGAAGAATATGTGTCATCTTTTTAAGCTTAAATATTGTAAACCAAGCCCTATAGAACATTTGTGGCCGAAAATATTGAACCTAAACCACGCCTAACGATTACTTTTGATTTTTTGAAAATTGACGAAATTTTGTAAAAGTGTCTGGGTAAATAATTATTTAAACAAAAATGAAGAATATGTGTCATCTTTTTAAGCTTAAATATTGTAAACCAAGCCCTATAGAACATTTGTGGCCGAAAATATTGAACCTAAACCACGCCTAACGATTACTTTTGATTTTTTGAAAATTGACGAAATTTCGTAAAAGTGTCTGGGTAAATAATTATTTAAACAAAAATGAAGAATATGTGTCATTTTTTTAAGCCTAAATATTGTAAACAAATAGACGAAATTTCGTAAAAGTGTCTGGGTAAATAATTATTTAAGCAAAAATGAAGAATATGTGTCATTTTTTTAAACTTAAATATTGTAAACAAAGCCCTATAGAATATTTGTGGCCGAAAATATCGAACCTAAACTACGCCTAACGATGACTTTTGATTTTTTGAAAATTGACAAAATTTCGTAAAAGTGTCCGGGTAAATAATTATTTAAACAAAAATGAATATGTGTCATTTTTTTAAGCCTAAATATTGTAAACATAGGCCCATGGAACATTTGTGGCCGAAAATATCGAACCTAAACTACTCCTAACGATGACTTTCGATTTTTTGAAAATTGACGAAATTTCGTAAAAGTGTCTGGGTAAATAATTATTTAAACAAAAATGAAGAATATGTGTCATCTTTTTAAGCTTAAATATTGTAAACAAAGCCCTATAGAACATTTGTGGCCGAAAAACTCGAACCTAAACTACGCCTAACGATGTCTTTTGATTTTTTGAAAATTGACGAAATTTCGTAAAAGTGTCTGGGTAAATAATTATTTAAACAAAAATTAAGAATATGTGTCTTTTTTTTTAAGCCTAAATATTGTAAACAAAGGCCCATGGAACATTTATGGCCGAAAATATCGAACCTAAACTACGCCTAACGATGACTTTTGATTTTTTGAAAATTGACGAAATTTCGTAAAAGTGTCTGGGTAAATAATTATTTAAACAAAAATGAAGAATATGTGTCATTTTTTTAAGCCTAAATATTGTAAACAAAGGCCCATGGAACATTTGTGGCCGAAAATATCGAACCTAAATTACGCCTAATGATGACTTTCCATTTTTTGAAAATAGACGAAATTGCGTAAAAGTGTCTGGGTAAATAATTATTTAAACCAAAATGAAGAATATGTGTCGTCTTTTTAAGCTTAAATATTGTAAACAAATGCCCATGGAACATTTGTGGCCGAAAATATCGAACCTAAATTACGCCTAATGATGACTTTTGATTTTTTTAAAATAGACGAAATTTCGTAAAAGTGTCTGGGTAAATAATTATTTAAACAAAAATGAAGAATATGTGTCATTTTTTTAAGCCTAAATATTGTAAACAAAGGCCCATGGAACATTTGTGGCCAAAAATAACGAACCTAAACTACGCCTAACGATGACTTTAGATTTTTTGAAAATTGACGAAATTTCGTAAAAGTGTCTGGGTAAATAATTATTTAAACAAAAATGAAGTATATGCGTCATTTTTTTAAGCTTAAATATTGTAAACAAAGTTCTATAGAACATTTGTGGCCGAAAATATCGAACCTAAACTACTCCTAACGATTACTTTTGATTTTTTGAAAATTGACGAAATTTCGTAAAAGTGTCTGGATAAATAATTATTTAAACAAAAATGAAGAATATGTGTCATCTTTTTAAGCTTAAATATTGTAAACCAAGCCCTATAGAACATTTGTGGCCGAAAATATTGAACCTAAACCACGCCTAACGATTACTTTTGATTTTTTGAAAATTGACGAAATTTCGTAAAAGTGTCTGGGTAAATAATTATTTAAACAAAAATGAAGAATATGTGTCATCTTTTTAAGCTTAAATATTGTAAACAAAGCCCTATAGAACATTTGTGGCCGAAAATATCGAACCTAAACCACGCCTAACGATGACTTTTGATTTTTTGAAAATTGACGAAATTTCGTAAAAGTGTCCGGGTAAATAATTATTTAAACAAAAATGAAGAATATGTGTCATTTTTTTAAACTTAAATATTGTAAACAAAGCCCTATAGAACATTTGTGGCCGAAAATATCGAACCTAAACTATGCCTAACGATGACTTTTGATTTTTTGAAAATTGACGAAATTTCGTAAAAGTGTCCGGGTAAATAATTATTTAAACAAAAATGAAGAATATGTGTCATTTTTTTAAGCCTAAATATTGTAAACATAGGCCCATGGAACATTTGTGGCCGAAAATATCGAACCTAAACTACTCCTAACGATTACTTTTGATTTTTGAAAATTGACGAAATTTCGTAAAAGTGTCCGGGTAAATAATTATTTAAACAAAAATGAAGAATATGTGTCATTTCTATAAACTTAAATATTGTAAACAAAGCCCTATAGAACATTTGTGGCCGAAAATATCGAACCTAAACTACGCCTAACGATGACTTTTGATTTTTTGAAAATAGACGAAATTTCGTAAAAGTGTCTGGGTAAATAATTATTTAAACAAAAATGAAGAATAAGTTTCATTTTTTTAAGCCTTAATATTGTAAACAAAGGCCCATGAAACATTTGTGGCCGAAAATATCGAACCTAAACTACGCCTAACGATGACTTTTGATTTTTTGAAAATAGACGAAATTTCGTAAAAGTGTCCGGGTAAATAATTATTTAAACAAAAATGAAGAATATGTGTCATTTCTATAAACTTAAATATTGTAAACAAAGCCCTATAGAACATTTGTGGCCGAAAATATCGAACCTAAACTACGCCTAACGATGACTTTTGATTTTTTGAAAATAGACGAAATTTCGTAAAAGTGTCTGGGTAAATAATTATTTAAGCAAAAATGAAGAATATGTGTCATTTTTTAAGCCTAAATATTATAAACCAAGCCCTATAGAACATTTGTGGCCGAAAATATCGAACCTAACCTACGTCTAACGATGACTTTTGATTTTTTGAAAATTGACGAATTTTCGTAAAAGTGTCTGGGTAAATAATTATTTAAACAAAAATGAAGAATATGTGTCATTTTTTTAAACTTAAATATTGTAAACAAAGCCCTATAGAACATTTGTGGCCGAAAATATCGAACTTAAACTGCGCCTAACGATGACTTTTGATTTTTGAAAATTGACAAAATTTCGTAAAAGTGTCCGGGTAAATAATTATTTAAACAAAAATGAATATGTGTCATTTTTTTAAGCCTAAATATTGTAAACATAGGCCCATGGAACATTTGTGGCCGAAAATATCGAACCTAAACTACGCCTAACGATGACTTTTGATTTTTTTTTAAATTGACGAAATTTCGTAAAAGTGTCTGGGTAAATAATTATTTAAGCAAAAATGAAGAATATGTGTCATTTTTTTAAACTTAAATATTGTAAACATAGACCCATGGAACATTTGTGGCCGAAAATATCAAACCTAAACTACGCCTAACGATGACTTTTGATTTTTTGAAAATAGACGAAATTTCGTAAAAGTGTCGGTAAATAATTATTTAAACAAAAATGAAGAATAAGTGTCATTTTTTTAAGCCTTAATATTGTAAACAAAGGCCCATGAAACATTTGTGGCCGAAAATATCGAACCTAAACTACGCCTAACGATGACTTTTGATTTTTTGAAAATAGACGAAATTTCGTAAAAGTGTCTGGGTAAATAATTATTTAAGCAAAAATGAAGAATATGTGTCATTTTTTTAAGCCTAAATATTATAAACCAAGCCCTATAGAACATTTGTGGCCGAAAATATCGAACCTAAACTACGCCTAACGATGACTTTTGATTTTTTGAAAATTGACGAATTTTCGTAAAAGTGTCTGGGTAAATAATTATTTAAACAAAAATGAAGAATATGTGTCATTTTTTTAAACTTAAATATTGTAAACAAAGCCCTATAGAACATTTGTGGCCGAAAATATCGAACTTAAACTGCGCCTAACGATGACTTTTGATTTTTGAAAATTGACAAAATTTCGTAAAAGTGTCCGGGTAAATAATTATTTAAACAAAAATGAATATGTGTCATTTTTTTAAGCCTAAATATTGTAAACATAGGCCCATGGAACATTTGTGGCCGAAAATATCGAACCTAAACTACGCCTAACGATGACTTTTGATTTTTTTTTAAATTGACGAAATTTCGTAAAAGTGTCTGGGTAAATAATTATTTAAGCAAAAATGAAGAATATGTGTCATTTTTTTAAACTTAAATATTGTAAACATAGACCCATGGAACATTTGTGGCCGAAAATATCAAACCTAAACTACGCCTAACGATGACTTTTGATTTTTTGAAAATAGACGAAATTTCGTAAAAGTGTCGGTAAATAATTATTTAAACAAAAATGAAGAATAAGTGTCATTTTTTTAAGCCTTAATATTGTAAACAAAGGCCCATGAAACATTTGTGGCCGAAAATATCGAACCTAAACTACGCCTAACGATGACTTTTGATTTTTTGAAAATAGACGAAATTTCGTAAAAGTGTCTGGGTAAATAATTATTTAAGCAAAAATGAAGAATATGTGTCATTTTTTTAAGCCTAAATATTATAAACCAAGCCCTATAGAACATTTGTGGCCGAAAATATCGAACCTAAACTACGCCTAACGATGACTTTTGATTTTTTGAAAATTGACGAATTTTCGTAAAAGTGTCTGGGTAAATAATTATTTAAACAAAAATGAAGAATATGTGTCATTTTTTTAAACTTAAATATTGTAAACAAAGCCCTATAGAACATTTGTGGCCGAAAATATCGAACTTAAACTGCGCCTAACGATGACTTTTGATTTTTTGAAAATTGACGAAATTTCGTAAAAGTGTCTGGGTAAATAATTATTTTAACAAAAATGAAGAATATGTGTCATTTTTTTAAACTTAAATATTGCAAACAAAGCCCTATAAAACATTTGTTGCCGAAAATATCGAACCTAAACTACGCCTAACGATGACTTCAGATTTTTTGAAAATTGACGAAATTTCGTAAAAGTGTCTGCGTAAATAATTATTTAAACAAAAATGAAGAATATGTGTCATTTTTTTAAGCCTAAATATTGTAAACAAAGGCCCATGGAACATTTGTGGCCAAAAATATTGAACCTAAACTACGCCTAACGATGACTTTTGATTTTTTGAAAATTGACGAAATTTCGTAAAAGTGTCTGGGTAAATAATTATTTAAACAAAAATGAAGAATATGTGTCATTTTTTTAAACTTAAATATTGCAAACAAAGCCCTATAAAACATTTGTTGCCGAAAATATCGAACCTAAACTACGCCTAACGATGACTTCAGATTTTTTGAAAATTGACGAAATTTCGTAAAAGTGTCTGGGTAAATAATGATTTAAACAAAAATGAAGAATATGTGTCATTTTTTTAAACTTAAATATTGTAAACAAAGCCCTATAGAATATTTGTGGCTGAAAATATCGAACCTAAACTACGCCTAACGATGACTTTAGATTTTTCGAAAATTGACGAAATTTCGTAAAAGTGTCTGCGTAAATAATTATTTAAACAAAAATGAAGAATATGTGTCATTTTTTTAAGCCTAAATATTGTAAACAAAGGCCCATGGAACATTTGTGGCCAAAAATATTGAACCTAAACTACGCCTAACGATGACTTTTGATTTTTTGAAAATTGACGAAATTTCGTAAAAGTGTCTGGGTAAATAATTATTTAAACAAAAATGAAGAATATGTGTCATCTTTTTAAGCTTAAATATTGTAAACAAAGCCCTATAGAACATTTGTGGCCGAGAAACTCGAACCTAAACTACGCCTAAAGGCAAAAATGGTAGAGGCTTTCGGATTCGTGGCTGAAATTTATGGCTAACTTCCAGTCGGTTGTTTAACCTGCCAATAACAGATGCTGGAGAATGCAAAATGGAACTACATAAGGGCGTCCAGGAACTAATTAACTAACTGAAAGCTACCCATTTTAAATAAGAATACGACAGTTCCAAGCATATTGTAGCACGTGTGATTTAAGAAAAGTAACTATATTTAATTTATTTAGTGCTTCTGCAATAAGTGAGGGTTTTCAGTTTTAATGATAAAAAATCGACGTTTGACATGTTGACGAATCGTAGATCAAATATCGAGTATTCCGGAGTTTTGATTTGATGGAAAATAAACAGGAAAATGGAGAAACTCGAGGCTGAACGACCTCTGGTCAATTGCCTGCTGAGGTCATTTATAAAAGTGTCTCAATAAATATATTGTCTCTCTCTGGAGAAACTAATGGGGACTGGAAAAATAAGATATAGAGATAGATCACCTATTTGATAGATGTTATACAGAATTAAACACACAGGGCCGCGAAACAAATTGAAATCGAAGGATAAAAGCATCGAAAACTCCTCTCAAGACTGATCGAAACAAATTGTAGAAAATGAAATCAACCCCTCCTGATCGGAGTGGAGGGTGGAGGCATGTTTCTAGTAATATTAAAGGGTGTGGGCAGGTCGAGCTGATGCGCCCTTTTACGTTAATTGTAATTCGCCGTTTATCATAACGAATTTCCTCCCCAGCGCCGGAGGGTTATTAATTGCAACGCATTTTTATTTCCCGGGGAATTTCATTACGCGAGGGTTGGGCTATTGGTTTATATTCGACGTGACACGTGTGTGCGTGCGTGCAAACACGATTAAATAACACAGAAATATGTATCCGAACATATATAATTTGAAATGGTAATTTTGATTGTTCGCTTAATAAGGAATGTAAATGTTATTCACTTAGTAATTTACAGAATTTATTAATTGACGATGACGGGCAAAATACGTTAGAAGAATGTTGCTGTACATTCTTCAACTATGTTTTTTTTTGTTATCATATTGATAACAAATATTACAATTAAAAATGAAAACCCTCACTTGTTGCATGTGCATTAATAGTTATTTAACCAACAAGTGTGTTAATGATGGCGATTAATGATCGAGACATTTTCACGCACGAGCGCTTGCGCGAGTGCGTTAATTGTTGAGATCATTAATCGCCAATTAACACACGAATTGGTTACAAGATTTTTCCGTTGATCGTAACTTAGATCAACATTAGAAATTAGATTAGAGAAAATCCAAACAAAACAAACAAATAAACTTGCTATTAAGCCCTTTGCAGCAATATCGGCAAAACATGGGAATAGCGCAGATACCGAATGACGTCTTACCTGTTACTCCTCGCACCAGGAAATAAATTCTACGTAAGTTTTTTCGTAAAAATGTGTACTCTTTTCCGGAATCAAATTTAATGTTGCAATATTTTCAATGGCTAGTACTTTTGGCGGTGTTAATTTAAACTCGACACTATTCATAGTAGCAGACATTCACTCGATACACGCGTTTTATAAATTTGACGTTTCACACTTTGACATTATTGTATAACAAAATCGAAGGCGGTTCGCCTCTAATTTGTTTCTAACGCAGAGAATTGATATACTTTTGCATTTACACGTGAAACAAATTATAGATCGTTTTCTCGCTATTATCAGTTACTTTTCCAGTAATTATGAGTAATTAGCCACTCATGAATTAGCTATTTAATGCTTAACTAGAAATCGTTCTTTTTTTTAGGAAATATGATTGATAGGAATTCGAGTTAGGGAATCGAGGATGATAGCAAATTGACTTAGCCAGCTAGGGCATTCAGCCACCATCAATGTATAGTATTTAATAATTCATTTAAGTGAAATGAGGACAAAGACTAAATATATCCCGGGACCCGCATGGCTATTTTTCGTGTTAAAAAAGTAAAAAAAAGTGACCGCCCGGACGGGACTCGAACCCGCACCAGCGGGGTCGGAGGCCGGACCTCTACCCACTAGACCACCGCGGCCCTAGAAATCGTTCATTAATGAAAAATCGTTTATTAATGAAAAATCGTTCATTAATATGGGTCATTAATGAACGATTTTTGATACATTTGGGTACATTAAAGTTAGCCGTTAACCAACGAGCAACGGAAAATAAATTAAATAGACGAAAAATAGCCCGAATATATAAATATTGAACTTATTTTTTTAGAAATACAAACAAGTTGAATATTTATACAGGGTGCCCATTTTTCGAGCGGCACCATGCGGATTTCAGTTATCTTAGGAGGTACGGGGTTAGTTAAATTAGGGAAAAGTTGTGTATTATAACTAGAGTTCGGATATATATTTTATTATATGTTTTATTCGCTTTTTCACATGGAACTAGCGAATTGTATCTATACGTTTATCTCGGAAATAAATTTCGCATAAAACTTAATATTTCGAGGTTTTATCACATTAAACTTATTTGAGCATATATCCGCATATAACTACATATAAAGTCAATATTTCCATTAATTGTAATTGATTTTGTTGTATTATAATAAAACACTTTTAACTTTGTTTTGTATAACTTATATATTTATTTTTGTGACTCAAGTTTCGGTAATACAATTACCATTTTCAAACAAGAAAAAAAAATATATATATAAGTTATACAAAACAAAGTTAAAAGTGTTTTATTATAATATTTAAAATGTATAACGAAGTAGAAGCCTCCAGCATAAACGATTTTGTTATAATTTATTGATAAATTTGCGGGCGTAGAAATCTTTTTTATGAAATCGTATAAGATAAATTTACGGGATTCCCCTACCCAGCGAATGTAACCTCGTGCCATGTAGATATGTTTATATTATAGTATTTATATAGAATAAGGGGATTTCCCCATAAGCAAGTTAAGCTAGTACGCCTATGCAGATGATACTCGATGCAACCGTACCCGGTAGAGATGGGAAAAACGGAACGGTTCCGAACCGGTTCACTCTCTGGATGAACCGGTTCCTTGGAGCGGTTCACCGGTCTTTTCTATAGTTATATACCAGAAATGAGTTGCAGACTTCCAATTAATTTAAAAATATATAATATGAGTATTCATAGTGTGGCCACAACTGCAATATATTTTACCGACGTAAATAAAAATTCCAGCCATAGATTTCTCGGCGCATCTACCAAAATTAGATGCGATTTTTAAATTTTATTTGTGTAGTGCCTTTCTGCGGGTGTATTTAGCAAACACAAACGGTCAAAAAGTCACTAAAATTTAAAAAAATATATATCTAACAGCTCATCAATCCACGAGTGGTGTTTAAAAAAATCGTAACTCAAAAAGGGCATTGCAAAAACAAATATTTTATTTTCCCAATGCCTTCCTGTAATTACATTTAACAATTACAAAGTGTCAAAAAACCGCAACGATTTCTTCTTATATTTTTTATTTAACAGAAATCCGTAGCTGGCCCATAAAACAAGGGCATTGCAAAAAAAAATTCGCCAAGCTTTTTGACCGCCGAGAAATCTATTATTTATGGATAACTTCTCGTCGGTATATATTTTAACTTTTTCTGTATTTTATACTTAATAATATGAAGAACTGAAAAGCTACTGGTAAATATTTGTAAACGGGAAATGAGCATTAAATATTTACTCTGTTTTTTTGCACGTGTCTGATATTTCTAAATCGATTAATTTTAGGCTTCTGCTATTTTTACATTATCATATAATTTTCACATTTTCTCCTCTCTGGTGGCACATCGATTGTAAATATAAATCAAATCTGGTAGTTTAAACTTTGAACATTTATTTACTCTTGTTCCTGTTCTCAAAAATAATCGGGTAATCGGGAAAGCAGGAAAATGCACACCCGGTATATCATACTTTTCTTAATTTTTAGAATGAAATAAATAATTTCAAAATTGTATAATTTCTTTATTATGAAATTATAATATTTTAATTTTTTTTTATGCTGCTGGTTAATTTATTTTTCATTTATTTATTTAATCTAAAAGAAATACCAAATGTAACTACAGTTAAAAGACTTTATGATAAATTATTGTAGAAATTTGACCTAAAGTCGACAGAAAAAAGACTAATTTTGATTTAAAGCCGTTAAGCCTCTAAAAAAATGTCAAATTTAACCAAACTCAAATGACTTTATGATAAATTATTGTAAAAATTTGACCTAAAGTCGACAGAAAAAAGACTAATTTTGACTTTAAGCAGCCGTTAAGCCTTTAAAAAAATGTCAAATTTAACCAAACTCAAATGACTTTATGATGAATTATTCTAAAAATTTGACCCAAAGTCGACAGAAAAAAGACTAATTTTAACTTAAAGCCGTTAAGCCTCTAAAAAAATGTCAAATATAACCAAACTCAAATGACTTTATGATAAATTATTGTAAAAATTTGACCTAAAGTCGACAGAAAAAAGACTAATTTTGACTTTAAGCAGCCGTTAAGCCTTTAAAAAAATGTCAAATTTAACCAAACTCAAATGACTGTATGATGAATTATTCTAAAAATTTGATCTAAAGTCGACAGAAAAAAGACTCAAAGCCGTTAAGCCTCTAAAAAAATGTCAAATATAACCAAACTCAAATGACTTTATGATAAATTATTGTAAAAATTTGACCTAAAGTCGACAGAAAAAAAGATTCATTTTGACTTAAAGCCATTAAGCCTCTAAAAAAATGTCAAATATAACCAAACTCAAATGACTTTATGATAAATTATTGTAAAAATTTGATCTAAAGTCGACAGAAAAAAGACTCAAAGCCGTTAAGCCTCTAAAAAAATGTCAAATATAACCAAACTCAAATGACTTTATGATAAATTATTGTAAAAATTTGACCAAAAGTCGACAGAAAAAAAGATTCATTTTGACTTAAAGCCATTAAGCCTCTAAAAAAATGTCAAATTTAACCAAACTCAAATGACTTTATGATAAATTATTGTAAAAATTTGACCTAAAGTCGACAGAAAAAAAGACCAATTATGACTTAAAGCAGCCGTTAAGCCTTTAAAAAAATGTCAAATTTAACCAAACTCAAATGACTTTATGATAAATTATTGTAAAAATTTGACGGAAAGTCAAAGAAAAAAGACTAATTTTGACTTAAAGCCGTTAAGCCTCTAAAAAAATGTCAAACTTAACCAAACTCAAATGACTTTATGATAATTTATTGTAAAAATTTGACCTAACGTCGACAGAAAAAATACTAATTTTGACTTAAAGCCGTTAAGCCTCTAAAAAAATGTCAAATTTAACCAAACTCAAATGACTTTATGATAAATTATTGTAAAAATTTGACCTAAAGTCGACAGAAAAAAGACTAATTTTAACTTAAAGCCGTTAAGCCTCTAAAAAAATGTCAAAAATAACCAAACTCAAATGACTTTATGATAAATTATTCTAAAAATTTGACCTAAAGTCGACAGAAAAAAGACTAATTTTAACTTAAAGCCGTCAAGCCTCTAAAAAAATGTCAAATATAACCAAACTCAAATGACTTTATGATAAATTATTGTAAAAAATTTGACCTAAGGTCGACAGAAAAAAGATTAATTTTGACTTAAAGCCGTCAAGCCTCTAAAAAAATGTCAAATTTAACCAAACTCAAATGACTTTATGATAAATTATTGTAAAAATTTGACCTAAAGTCGACAGAAAAAAGACTAATTTTGACTTAAAACCGTTAAGCCTCTAAAAAAATGTCAAATATAACCAAACTCAAATGACTTTATGATAAATTATTGTAAAAATTTGACCTAAAGTCGACAGAAAAAAGACTAATTTTAACTTAAAGCCGTTAAGCCTCTAAAAAAATGTCAAAAATAACCAAACTCAAATGACTTTATGATAAATTATTCTAAAAATTTGACCTAAAGTCGACAGAAAAAAGACTAATTTTAACTTAAAGCCGTCAAGCCTCTAAAAAAATGTCAAATATAACCAAACTCAAATGACTTTATGATAAATTATTGTAAAAATTTGATCTAAAGTCGACAGAAAAAAGACTCAAAGCCGTTAAGCCTCTAAAAAAATGTAAAATTTACCCAAAGTCAAAAGACTTTATGATAAATTATTGTAGAAATTTGACTTAAAGTTGACAGAAAAAAGACTCATTTTGACTTAAAGCCATTAAGCCTCTAAAAAATGTCAAATTTAACCAAACTCAAATGACTTTATGATAAATTATTGTAAAAATTTGATCTAAAGTCGACAGAAAAAAGACTCAAAGCCGTTAAGCCTCTAAAAAAATGTCAAATATAACCAAACTCAAATGACTTTATGATAAATTATTGTAAAAATTTGACCTAAAGTCGACAGAAAAAAAGATTCATTTTGACTTAAAGCCATTAAGCCTCTAAAAAATGTCAAATATAACCAAACTCAAATGACTTTATGATAAATTATTGTAAAAATTTGACCTAAAGTCGACAGAAAAAAAGATTCACTTTGACTTAAAGCCATTAAGCCTCTAAAAAAATGTCAAATTTAACCAAACTCAAATGACTTTATGATGAATTATTGTAGAAATTTGACCTAAAGTCGACAGAAAAAAGACTCATTTTGACTTAAAGCCATTAAGCCTCTAAAAAAATGTCAAATTTAACCAAACTCAAATGACTTTATGATAAATTATTGTAAAAAATTGATCTAAAGTCGACAGAAAAAAGACTCAAAGCCGTTAAGCCTCTAAAAAAATGTCAAATTTAACCAAACTCAAATGACTTTATGATAAATTATTGTAAAAATTTTACCTAAAGTCGACAGAAAAAAGACTAATTTTGACTTAAAGCAGCCGTTAAGCCTTTAAAAAAATTTCAAATTTAACCAAACTCAAATAACTTTATGATAAATTATTGTAAAAATTTGACCTAAAGTCGACAGAAAAAAGACTAATTTTGACTTAAAGCCTCTAAAAAAAATGTCAAATATAACCAAACTCTAATGACTTTATGATAAATTATTGCAAAAATTTGACCTAAAGTCGACAGAAAAAAAATGAATTTTGACTTAAAGCCGTTAAGCCTCTAAAAAAATGTCAAATTTAACCAAACTAAAATGACTTTATGATAAATTATTGTAAAAATTTGACCTAAAGTCGACAGAAAAAAGACTAATTTTGACTTAAAGCCGTTAAGCCTCTAAAAAATGTAAAATTTAACCAAACTCAAATGACTTTATGATAAATTATTGTAAAAATTTGACCTAAAGTCGACAGAAAAAAGACTAACTTCAACTTAAAGCCGTTAAGCCTCTAAAAAAATGTCAAATATAACCAAACTCAAATGACTTTATGATAAATTATTGTAAAAATTTGATCTAAAGTCGACAGAAAAAAGACTCAAAGCCGTTAAGCCTCTAAAAAAAATGTAAAATTTACCTAAAGTCAAAAGACTTTATGATAAATTATTGTAGAAATTTGACTTAAAGTCGACAGAAAAAAGACTCATTTTGAATAAAAGCCGTTAAGCCTCTAAGAAAATGTCAAATTTAACTAAAGTCAAATGACTTTATGATAAATTATTGTAGAAATTTGACTTAAAGTCGACAGAAAAATGACTAATTTTGACTGAAAGCCGTTAAGCCTCTAAAAAATGTCAAATTTAACAAAAGTCAAATGACTTTATGATAAATTATTGTAGAAATTTGACCTAAAGTCGACAGAAAAAAGACTCATTTTGACTTAAAGCCGTTAAGCCTCTAAGAAAATGTCAAATTTAACTAAAGTCAAATGACTTTATGATAAATTATTGTAGAAATGTGACTTCAAGTCGACAGAAAAAAGACTCATTTTGACTTAAAGCCGTTAAGACTCTAAAAAAAATGTAAAATTTACCCAAAGTCAAGACTTTATGATAAATTATTGTGGTAATTTGACTTAAAGTTGACAGAAAAAAGACTCATTTTGAATTAAAGCCGTTAAGCTTCTAAGAAAATGTCAAATTTAACCAAACTCAAATGACTTTATGATAAATTATTGAAGAAATTTGACTTAAAGTCCACAGAAAAAAGACTCAAAGCCGTTAAGCCTCTAAAAAAAAAGTAAAATTTACCCAAAGTCAAAAGACTTTATGATGAATTATTGTAGAAATTTGACCTAAAGTCGACAGAAAAAAGACTCATTTTGAATTAAAGCAGTTAAGCCTCTAAAAAACTGTCAAATTTAACTAAAGTCAAATGACTTTATAATAAATTATTGTAGAAATTTGACCTAAAGTCGACAGAAAAAAGACTCATTTTGAATTAAAGCCGTTAAGCCTCTAAAAAAATGTCAAATTTAACCAAAGTCAAATGACTTTATTATAAATTATTACAGAAATTTGACTTAGTCGACAGAAAAAAGACTAATTTTGACTTAAAGCCGTTAAGCCTCTAAAAAAATGTCAAATTTAACCAAACTCAAATGACTTTATGATAAATTATTGTAGAAATTTGACCTAAAGTCGACAGAAAAAAGACTAATTTTGACTTAAAGTCGTTATGCGTATAAAAAAATGTAAAGTTTAATTAAAGGCAAAAAAATGTGTCCAAATTAATGTCGAAATTTGACTTAAATTCGATAAGCGTTAAGATAAATAGACTAATTTTGACTTAAACCCTCAAGCCTCTAGAAAATTTGTCAAATTTGGGTAGAATTAAAAGACTTTATGTGCAAATTAATGTCGAAATTTGACTTAAAGTCAAAAAACATCAAGAAAAACGAGTAATTTTGACTTAGTCTTTAAGCTTCTAGAAAAATGTCAAATTTAAATAAAGCGAAGGGACTTTATGTGCAAACTAATGTCGAAATTTGTCTTAAATTTGATAAGCGTCAATAAAAGACAAATTTTGACTTTAAAGGCGTTAAACCACTAGAAAAAACGTCAAATTGAATTAAAGTGAAGAGACTTTATGTCTAATTTACTGTCGAAATTTTACTTAAGGTTGAGAAGCGTTAAGAAAGTAAGACTAATTTTGACTTAAACCCTTAAGCCCCTAGAAAGTGTCAAATTGTGATAGAATTAAGACACTTTATGTGCAAATTAATGTTGAAATTTGACGTAAAGTCAAAACTTCAAGAAAAACGACTAATTTTGACTTAAAGTCGAGTTTCTAGAAACAATGTCAAATTTAATTCAAGTTAAAAAACTTTATGACAAATTAATGATTTAAACTAGTTGCCTGAAGCCTCTGGAAAAATGTCAAATTTACTTAAAGTTAAAAGACTTTATGACAACTGAATGTAGAAATTTGACTTAAAGTCGACAAGTGTTAAGAAAAAAAAAACAAATGGATTAAATCCGTTAAGCCTCTGAAAAATATGTAAAAATTTAATTAACGTTAAAAAACTATACAACAAATTAATGTCAAAATTTGTCTTATAGTCGACGAGCGTTAAGAAAAAACACTAATTTTGACTTAAATCTTTAATCCTCTAGAAAAAAATTTCAAATCGAATTAAAGTTAAACGACGTTATGTTCGAATTAATGTATAAATTAGACTTAAAGTCAACAAGCGTTAAGTAAAAAAGACTAATTTTGACTTAAAATCTAAACCTTTAAAAAAAAAGTGTCAAATTTAAAGTTAAAAGATTTTATGTCTAAATTAATGTGTAAATTTAATTTAAAGTCAGCAAGCATCAAGAGAAAAGACTAATTTTGACTTAAAGTCGTTAAGCCTCTAGAAAATATGCCAAATCGAATTAAAGTTAAAAGACTCCATGTTCAAATTAATGTCGAAATTTAACTTAAAATTGCCAAATGTCAAAAAACGCCTAATTTTACTTAACCCCGTCAAGTCTCTACAAATGTCAAATTTAATTAAAGTTAAAAGACAAAATTTGACTTAAAGTGACAAGTGTCAAAAAAAAATTTGACTTTGTCATGTTGAATTTAATTAAACGTTTCCACATTTTCATTTAAAATTCCAAATGTAAAACTTCTAGTCAAAATTTAAGTCTAGACTAAAAAAAATCACGAGAACCGCATGAAATTTCTGCAATAAGTTTCCGCACATAACTTCAAGCGGTTCTCAACGGGAATGCTACCTGCAAGAACTTGTTACCGCGGAAATTCCATGCGTTTCGAGAGGTGAACCTCTTGAAGTTATCTACGGTTCATAGCAGGAACCGCATGAAGCTCGTGCAGATAGTGGAGTGAACCGTATGATTTTTTCGCAGTTAACTTCTCTTGGAACCGTATGAAATTTCCGCAGGTGATTTCATGCGCTTTTACCGGAGCGCTTCTACAGGTACGGGTATGCGTCTGGTTTTCACTCCTGAAGAAAAAGCCAAGTACATATTAAAGAGCAGAGGAACCGCGGTTCCTTTTGTGCGAACCGGTTCTTGGGCGCTCTTTGCTAAGAACCGGTTCATTGAACCGGTTCCTGAACTGTCTGCCCACCTCTAGTACCCGGTAATTGTGCTTGGCTGGAAGCTGCTTTATTCTACGCCAATAATTTTGAAAAATTAGAAAATTCTTCTTAATTTTAATGATGAAGAATCGGCAGTACTTAAAAAAATGTAAAGATTGTTTGCATGTATAAATATTTTGCGACAATTAGCTTTTTTGCATCTTAATAACTGCAAACAAGAATTTGGAAACAGCCCAAATGCCTTTAATTGAGGCTTTTAAAATTATTGAAGAACTGTACGAAAATTTAAAATTAGTTCCCTAACTTGCGTATTATATCGAAATCCAGAATACGAAAAAATTAAAATTATTTGTGGAATTTTGAAAGGCGAGACTGAGGAGGACATAATAAATTTTAACATGAACTCCATGTCATTTAAGTTTACCTAAAATGAAAATCAAAATCAAATTTTGGTTCTACATTGTAATTCCAATAAATGAATTATCATCAGTTGCTGTTCGTATTTTTTTAATTTTGCAACATTATTTTTAATTAAACCGCATATAAAATCCATATTTGAATCATTTTGTCGCATATATTGGTTAATTTTAAGAGCATATAAATAAATTATAATGCCTTTTTAGCGCATATAAAAAAATTTAATGCCTTTTTTAGCGCATATAATTCCGGACTTTAATTATAACGTTGATTAATAATCTGTTGAGAAATTTGAGTAACCTTTTTTGTTTTCAAAAAATCGCGAAAAAATGAAAATTTACAATTTCAATAGGAGTGTCTTGTGTTGCAAAAGGCAATTTTTTTTACCCTGCCTAATTAAATTTTGAAAAGTGATTTTTTCGTTCCACTCTACTATGCAGATCTCGCAGTTTCTATTCATTGTCAGACCAATACCTAAAATTTTGTTTGTTAACCGCTCAGATGAAACACTCACAAGTGAGCAAAAATCTTCAAAATCTTCCCGTACAGTTTGAAGAATGGATTCACACAAATTGCGACGATTTTTTCAATCTCGTTCACAGAGTTGCACAAAATTGTAAAATTCGCTTTGTCGACTCTTTGATCATCGATCATCTCATGACACCAGCGTGTTTGGGTGTTGAACGTTTTGCATATTGTAGACAGACTGCCTTTCAGCTTCCACGTATTCAGCGGCTCTAACACTTCGAGGTCGTACAGGATTTTCTTGATTGGGCCGATGCTGTAGCTCAAAAATCCGAAATCCACCGTAAAATTACGAAGAATGATAAACCTCAAACTGTGTCTGAGAAAAGAAGTTTCTACTGCGAACGCACGATGTTCGTTGGTCACTGAAATTGGGCCCACGAACCTTTCGAATGCGCCTTCTTCCATCCCTACGCTTATCGGAAACTGCGACTTCCCACCTTGCTTTTAAATTTATTGTGCTATTTGTATAATTAAACAAGGTACGCTGAAGATAAATACTATGATGGTACTCACATATTCAAATCTGTCTTTGGTGAGTTGAGCAATGAGCTGCAAGAAGCCCAAAAGGGCGAACCACGAGCACCAGAGGAGCACTTCTTCGACGTACTGGACGTTAATCACACCGAACACAAATATGAACTTATAAAACACAAAGTTCCAAAATTTGTCTTTCAGGTGCTGTTGCTCGGCGACGCGCAGGTCGCCGAAAACCATCTTCTGGATGCACCTTCCTATCAGTATCAGCCAACACACCGCCATATTGATCAGGACCTGAAACAAAAATATCAACACATAAGGACAATGTCTATTAGGATAATCAATCAGTAATAAGAAGATCGGAAATTTGTATCCACTTTTGGGAATATTGGAACGTTGAATCGAATGAAGGTGTTAATTTAAGTCAGTTCCAGTACAATTGCGGCAAAAAATAGGATACTATTTGTCAATCAATCACCATTTGTATTTTAATAGTAGGCAGCTGTGCCCCCCTCTCCACCTTTTACAAATGTTCAAAACACAGTAATATCCAGCAATTCGCTGTACTGATACAATTCTTCTTCTTTCGCTTTAGGAATCATGTTAGCCTTAATAAAATCAACAATGGAGCGTTTTCTGGCTTATTTTTATTCTACACACATAATGACAGTTGGGCAATTCCACGTCAAGTGAGCAGTCCATTTCACGACACCCTCTCCGATTTATCTCAAATTTTGTACACTTGTTTGGGTACTCAAAATATGACTTCATGCCAAATTTCAGACCTCTAGCTTACATAGTTCGCCTCGTAGAGCCAATTGAATTTTAAAGTTCAACTTTAATTTCTTTTAATTTCAGTTATCTTAATTACTATTCAGCCTGGGAAAATTTTAGAATTATCATAATCGATGGGAAATTTCCCAAGGAATCGAATGTGGGGGTCAGATTTTTTGCTATCTTGCCACGCATGCGCAGGAAACGCAAAACCCGATGAGAAATTTCCCCAAGGAATCGAATGCGGGGGTCAGATTTTTGCTATCTTGCCGCGCACGCGCAGGAAATGCAAAAAATTCATTTCTCAGAAGTTGCCACCGATTAAGACTCCAAATTTTGAGCAAAGACGGCCAAAAATATGTGCTTTAATATGCTTCAATAAAATTTTCCCACACTGGTGGTAGTTTTCGCTCTAGAGCCTCTTGAACGCACAATGCCATTTTTCAATCAAAATTTTCGCACATATTGATATATGTGTATATACCGGATGTTTCAGACCACCCGTACACCCCAAATATCTCGCGAAATACAAATTGGATTGACATACAAAAAAATACGTCTAAATTTTTTTGAAGTGAAACTTCTTTGCGCCCGTTACACACGTTTGGCATGAGGAGAAATGCGAGGACAAAGGCCGTGTAGGTTATCAAACTGAAATTTGCCCCTAAAAAATATAAATCCAAGATCAAAGTCGTCGAAAGGTATTTTTTTAATACCCTTCACCCCCTTTCAACGACCCAAAGGTCGAACAAAAATTTCGAGGGCGGATAAATTGCCCCCGCCAAGAAGCTTAAAAAAAATATCGGTGACCTTGAGCCGCCCTCCCCTGACCAGTGGCGTCCTTCGCCGCGAAAGCTCTTCAGGTAAACTTGAAAACTGTACCTATTTTTTTTTTAATTTTGGGGATATAACAAGATGGCCGAATGCGCCGGCCACCTTCAAAAATGGTTTCTGTGGGTGACCCTAACCCCCGGCGGCGGGGGTGACTTCTTCGAAAACATTTTTTTTTGCCATCCGATGCACAATCGCCGGTCCTATCGATCCAGCCCGGTCCCACCCCCACCGATGGGGATGAATTTTCAAACATGCGAAAACAGCTCCGAATGTTTACGACCCATCGTATGCGCCACGGGGTGGCTGATACGATATTTGGATTTTAAAAAAGATTTAGAAACTTTGATCAAAGGCTATTTTTCAAATTCCACCCCCTTCCCCATCCTCAAAAAAGTGAAATTATCTCCTTTTGAGGACGTTTTATTTACGTACGTCGAAATGTCGAAACTTTCAGGGAAGGCAGAAGGGGTAGCAGGCTTTCATGGGGAATTTTATCAACATTTTTGGAACCACCCCTACGCGCCATTTGCACCCCTGGGTTCGTTTTTCATCTTTTAAGGCCGTATTTTTTTCTTTTCGTTTTTCTTCTTTTAAGGCCGTATTTTTTTCTTTCAAAGTCGAAAAACTGAAACTCACAGGGATGACAGTAGATATTTTTTCAAAAATTTTGGAACCACTCCTACGCGCCATTTCCACCCCCAGGGTTCGTTTTTCTTCTTTTAGGGACGGATGTTTTTCTTTTAAAGTCGGAAAGCCGAAACTTCTAGGGATCGCAGAGGATACAACTGGCTTAAAAAAAATAAAAATGAAAAATTAAGAATTAAAAATGAAAAATTAAAATTGAATAATCTAAAATGAAAAATAAAAAATAAAAAATTAAAAACGAAAAATAAAAAAGGAAAAATTAAAAATAATTAAAAACAAAATGTGTTTTTCATCGATGGCGCAGCGCAGCGGAGCCAAAATGTGGTTTTTAGGGGTCGCGCACTGACGATGGCGCAGCGCAGCGGAACCGTCGTTCGTCAACAGCAGCTTTAGCTTGGCCAAATTTATTATTCAGTATCGAAATAATTACATTGGTATTGGATGCAATTCCAGAAAGAAGACAAAAAAATAGTATTTTTTTTTTAATAAATAATAATTCATAACATTTCACTTTAGCTAGAAAAAACAAGTTACCCATATTTATAATTAAGGAAGAAATATATTGAATAACTGAAAAAAATGTCTTATATTTCATTTATTCAGGGTGCGTAGAAAGTATCGCACCAAATGGGATTATATGGAAACGGTTTGACATTTAGATTTGACATTTAGTAGGTTTAAATTAGATATAAATATCCATATTTAAAGATGAGTTTTATTTGTTTCGCACGACTTGCTTTTTGTCAGAGGCCGCCATATTGAATTTTTCTAAATAGCATCCTGGGTTTTTTTGGTATTATTTGAAAGGTTTTTTAATTAGAAGTACAACGTGGTATAACATTAGCATGTTTATTCTAATAGAACGTCGAAAATAAATAATTTAAAACAAAAATGAAATTAACAAGAAACCTAATAAAATCACAATAGGTGCTCAAATTGTTGTCCATTCACTTCTCGACAATAAGAAAGTCTATCAAGAAAAGCGCCCAGTGTATTATGCAGATATGCCGGAGGAATGTTTGTTATTGAAACTCTAATTTGAGCTTCTAATTCTCCAATATTGTTGGCCTATTTCGATACACAACACTTTTTAAATATCCCCAGAAGAAAAGTCCATAGGTGTCAGGTCTGGAGACCTAGGTGGCCATTCAATTGCACCCCTCCGTCCAATCCATCGCCCTGCGAAATTATGATTTAAGAATTCTCGAACTTAATGACCGAAATGCGGTGGAGCACCATCTTGTTGAAACCATACATCTGGGTACAAGATTTGCAGATTTATTGAATTTGGTTTCATCTCCTTTATTTTTGGTACAATTTGGTTTTACAATAGTAAAAGTAAACAACATTTCATTTTTGTTTTAAATTATTAATTTTTGTCGTTATTTTAGAATAAACATGCTAATTTTATATCACGTTGTACTTCTAATTAAACAACCTTTCAAAAAATACCAAAAAAACCTAGGATGCTATTTAGAAAAATTCAACATGGCGGCCTCTGACAAAAAGCAAGTCGTGCGAAACTAATGAAACTCATCTTAAAATATGGGTATTTATATCTAATTTAAACCTACTAAATGTCAAGTCTGAATGTCAAACCGTTTCCATATAATCCCATTTGGTGCGATACTTTTTACGCACCCTGTATATCCTGTCTGTCTGAGCGTGTGTGTGTGTGTGTGTGTGTGCATATGGCCAAAGAAGTTTCACTTTCACCGTCTGGTCCGACGCAGACCCAGTTTTTTTTAAGCTCTATCATATGGTGGGAAATGTAAACCACCACCAGTCGCCCCTGGGGCGGGGTGGGGGGTAACTTTGAAATCTTAAATAGGTACCCCTAGTTTTTACTGCATATTTGGATTCTACTCTAAAATATTATAGGGTTTTATTCGAAACATTTTTTTCGAATAGTAAAAATTTAAATTAAAAAAAAAACCAGTTTGTTGTTACACACATTTAGACATCACAACAATAGAAAAGAATTGAATGGAATTTGATAATCAAATTCATTTGTATTCGTTTCTACGTTTTTTTTTCAAAGAATTTTTTTAAAAAATAATTTATGACATAAAATTACGAATGACTTCAAGCAACGTCTTATTTAAAAGATGACCACGAAAAAAATGTCATAATCTGTCATTTGATGCGAGAAATAAATTTAATTCAATAAAAGTTTTTGCCGAATATAGTGCCATCGTCGCTCATCGAATTTTTTTTTTCGGGTAGAAACCCAATATTTTTTAGCATAGAATCCAAATCTGCAATAAAAAATAGAGGTTCCCATTTAAGATTTCAAAGTTACCCCCTCCCTGCCCCAGGGGGGGGTCGTGTTTTTAAGGTTGCTGATTACAAACTCTTTGATTTCAGACAGTCGATCAATATTAAACATTCAGTTTTAAAATTACATTACTTCAAAACTTAGTTCATATTTTTACCGCTAGGTGCGCCTTTACTATACATTTGATTCAAATTAGTAAAATTTCACGTTTCGTGGATATATATCATCGAGAATATAACTCATGGCCTACTAGAATGTATTTTGAGCCAATCAGATGCAAGGAAATGCATAGCAGCATGTGTATCACCGCGATGATAAAAACAAAAGTAGCGGTGATATGTTATTGTGGTCCTGTCAGAATTTTAAACCTCAAAATGGACATACTAAATTATTGGGATGCAGTTTCCAACAGTGAAATCAGTGAAATGGTGAAAAATACGACGCCCAGAAACACCGCGAGGAATAAAGAGTCACAGCGCCGACAGTTTACCGAGTCTTTGTGCTGCAAGAAAGTACAAGACGAATTAAAACATTGCAATATGTGAGTTGTCATCAAGATTATAAAAGGTTATTCGTTATATTCTCTCACTAAATATAACTCGTGGTACGATTAATAACCGATGATATTTAGTCGTTGAAACCGAAGCAGCACATTCAACTCGCGCTAGCGCTCGTTGAATCTGCAGCTCGGTTTCAACTCCAAAATATCATCGGTAATAATCATACCACTCGTTGTATTACGGCTGATAATTCAACTCATGTATAAAAAGGTGCATTTAAAACGGCGGACAAAAAATTTGCAAATGGTTAAAAATTTATTTACCTTCACCATGACAACGATCTTTATATTAACAATTTTAGTAAACAGCTGACTTCAGTTGTACTCTGACAGTTCGTGTCAGTTCTGAATACCTTTGCGGTGAAATATAATTGAAATCCGTTTCGGACACACTTCTGCGTGAAAAATTGTTCACGATTGTCATTCCGGTCCATGTGCTAGGGAGGTAGAGTTATTGGCATGTTAACATTATAGGATACAATAAAGAATCTTTTCATAATGTACTGGTCTAATGAAACATCTTCATTCGATTCGATACAACCCACAAGTGTTCCTAAAGTTACACACAAATTTCCGAAATCTTTCTTTCTCAATTAACAATCTTACACCCATTAAAAATGTACGTGTCACAACTTTAATTAATCGATCAAAATTTGGAATGCTGGATCCGTTTTATTCCAAATTAAAGATTAAAATAATTGAACCGTAGGTTGTTTATCATTATTATTGTGGTTGAAAATTAATGGTGTGTTATTAATTTCATTAATAAATAGTTCAAAGGCAATAATAGAGGTCGCCACGAACAAACAATCCTGATCTTGAATGCATTTGTTCCGCGTGCCACTTCCCATGATTAATTGGAGAGATGGGAAAGTTAGAGGCCGCGGAGTTTAGAAGAGCTTAATAGCTATGCATTCCTTCCTCGTGCCATTAATCGCGCCAATGGATCAATTTTTACCCGGAAAACGCTAAACATGAAATTACTGCAATAGCGGGAACGCACGTTTAAAATTAACATGGAAATAATTATTTGGTCAATTTTCAATGGCACTATAGCTGATCTCTGCTTTGATCCATAAATGTATGTCAAATGTCTATGTTTTTCCTCGGAAACTCACCATTTGCTAACCGAATAAATAATTCAATGCAATTTTAAACATCTGTTCTCTTTATTTATTGCAGTAATTTTCGACAATTCCAAGTAAAAATTGATTATTGGATGTGAATAATGGATGCAAGATGATGAATAATGATTAGGCCGTTTCAATCATGGGAAGTGGCACATATGAATGCATTCAAGATCAAGATCGTGTATCCATTACGACCTCCATTATTTATTAATTAAGTGTGTTGAATCATTCATTTGTTCCCTGTATAACAGTAATAAACAATAAGTGAATAAATGGTTCCCAACAATTAAAAACGCGGAACTTTTCCTTATCAACAACATGATGTAGATTAGAAAAACACCTCGTGCGCATTTTTTTAAAGCCTGCACTTCCGGTTCCTTTGAGGTACAAACAATTTAAACAGAAGTACAAATGATTTTCTTTCGATTTCTCTTGGCCGCTTTGTGATATCTTTAAAATTGGCACATTTTTTAAAAAGCCTGTACTTCCGGTTCCTTTGAGGTACAAACAATTTAAATAGGGGCTAATGGGTACAAACGATTGTCTTTTGATTTTCCTTGGTCGCTTTGTTATATCTCAAAAATTGGCAAACATGTCTTTGACCGCTTTGTGACATCTAAAAATTGGCAATATCACCTCTTGCATATTTTTTAAAAAGCCTGCACTTCCCTTTGAGGTACAAACCATATTTCTCTTGGCCACTTTGTGATATCTTAAAAGTTGACAAAACCATCACTTGCGCATTTTGTAAAAAGCCTGCACTTCCGATTCCTTTGAGGAACAAATAATTTAAAAAGTAGAACTAATGGGTACAAACGATTGTCTTTTGATTTTCCTTGGTCGCTTTGTTATATCTCAAAAATTGGCAAACATGTCTTTGGCCGCTTTGTGACATCTAAAAATTGGCAACATCACCTCTATTTAAAAAAAAAACCTGCACTTCCCTTTGAGGTACAAACCATTTAAAAAAAGGTACACATGATTTTCTTTCGATTTCTCTTAGCCACTTCGTGATATCTTAAAAATTGACAAAACCACCACTTGCGCATTTTTTTAAAAAGTCTGCACTTCCGGTTCCTTTGAGGTAGAAACAATTTAAAAAGGGGCTAATGGGTACAAACGATTGTCTTTTGATTTTCCTTGGTCGCTTTCTTATATCTCAAAAATTTGCGAACATTTATTTGGCCGCTGTGTGACATTTAAAAATTGGCAACATCACCTCTTACACATATTTTAAGAAGCCTGCACTGTAAAAATTAACAAAACCAGCACTTGTGCATTTTTAAAAAGTCTGCACATCCGGTTCCTTTGAGGTACAAACAATTTAAAAAGAGAAACTAATGGGTATAAACGATTGTCTTTTGATTTTCCTTTGTCGCTTTGTTACATCTCAAAAAATGGCAAACATTTCTTTGATCGCTGTGTGACATTTAAAAATTGGCAACATCACCTCTTGCACATTTTTTAAAAAGCCTGCACTTCCCTTTGAGGTACAAACCATTTAAAAAGAGGTGCACACGATTTTCTTTCGATTTCTCTTGGCCACTTTGTGATATCTTAAAAATTTACAAAACCACCACTTGCGCATTTTTAAAAAAGCCTGCACTTCCGGTTCCTTTGAGGTACATACAATTTAAAAAGAGGAACTAATGGGTATAAACGATTGTCTTTTGATTTTCCTAGGTCGCTTTGTTATATCTCAAAAATTGGCAAACATTTCTTTGGCCGCTTTGTGACATCTAAAAATTGGCAACATCACCTCTTGCACATTTTTTAAAAAGCCTGCACTTCCCTTTGAGGTATAAACCATTTAAAAAGAGGTACACACGATTTTCTTTCGATTTCTCTTGGCCACTTGTGATATCTTAAAAATTGACAAAACCACCACTTGCGCATTTTTAAAAAGCTTGCACTTCCGGTTCCTTTGAGGTACAAACAATTTTAAAAGAGGTACAACCGATTTTCTTTCGATTTCTTTTGGCCGAAAAAATTGGCAAAATCACCACTTTTTAAAAAGCATTTTTTAAAAAGCCTGTACTTCAGGTTCCTAGGAGGTACAAACAATTTAAAAAGAAGTACAAAGTATGTTCTTTCGATTTTTCTTGCCCGCTTTGTGATATCTTTAAAAATTGGCAAAATCACCAATTTCCCTTTTTTTTAAAAGCCAGCACTTCCGGTTTCTTTGAGGTACAAACAATTTAAAAACAAATACATAGAGATACAAACGATTCTCTTTAGATTCCACGAAACTATCTCTCGAATATTTTTGAAGTCTGTACTTGCGGTTCCTTTTATGTACTTTAAGTGCAAACATGCTTCTAAAAGATAATGTATCATTTCCTATTTCAAAAATGACATATCGCGCGAATTTCGAGTCAATTCTGAGATATTAGTGTTTTTGATACAAAATTGAAGAAAACCTTTGTTCTTCAAAAAAAAAAGCTCTGAGAGAGATGCCCGGACTTCTTGCAGAACTCTGTTTTCCGCCAAGAAACTTCTTACAGCAACTGGGTTATTTATCATGGAGCAGCTAGTATTTGTGTGGAAACAAAATCACCTTCTTGCAGAACACAAGCATAAACATAATCATGCAACGCGAAATAAAATAGATTTTGCCTATCCGTTTGCACCGTTTAGCAGAAAAGGAAGTCGAATACTGTGTCATCAAATTATTTAACTTCATAAAACAATCAAAATGAAAGAAAGCATTTTTAAACTGCTGTTAACAATTGGGTTATACAATGTAAATGAATAATGACGCAAATTCCTGTAATAAGTGTATACATTTTGTATGTTTATATGGGAATAAAGATAATTTGTATTGTATCTACGTTAATAACAAGGCAAAATGGGTAGCACGAGTGACCATGCAAGGTCATTTCAAGGTAAAAAAATGAAGTTTGTCAAAAAATGCTTCATACAAAAGTTTCATGTTTTTTCACGTAGAATCCGAATCTATAATAAAAAATACTATGTTCCATTAAAAAAAGTGAACTTTCCCTCTAAATAATCCATTTCCGACCAGAACCGGAAATTGCAAATATCATCATCAGATAGAGCATACCCGATTTGGTAATAATTTTTCTCCTTGCTTTTAAAAGGGGTGGACAGGTGGTCGTATCCACCCTGTATAATACATAATTTGTTTATTTATTGTAGTCCTGTAGTATGTTTTGAGATCTTCAAAAGACACTCGCCCTATAGTAAGGAAATATGGGAGTAGCGACCTTTAGGTCACGCAAACATAACTCTATTATGAAGGTCACCGAGACCGCTCGTCTATACCAGTCGGGCAGTTTGTTACAGGTACCATTAAGAGAGCGGAGTATGAATGTGTAGAGAGAGAGAGAGAGAGAGCAGAGGTGGTTCTTGAAGCATATGTTGGGGGTGGAAGAGTCTACGTCAGGGTACATGCTGCTTCAGGAAACAAATAGAGGGAATATACAGATTGTGGCAATAGAGAAAGTGGTCAGATATGAGATGAAGTTGTGTGAATTAGAGGAGGAGAGATTGGTGAAAGAGGTATGGAAAACGTGTGTGGGTGTAGGAGAGTACAAGTGGAGAATGGAGCGAAGGAGAATGTATAAGTGAGTGGGGTTATCGGAAGCTAAAGCAAAGGAATGGATAGAGTGGAGTGAATGCGGAGGTGAAAGAGAAGGAAGTGGAAATTCAGGAGAAGCAGGGATGCATCGCGAAGAGTGAATATAATGATATGTATGAGAGGTGGCAGGTGCATGGGAGGTTGCCGAGGTATTTGAGTGAGAGGGAGTTGGCAAGAGCCAGGTGTGGATCAGGAGAGAGAGGGAGGAAAAGATGGATGGGTGTAGAGAATGGAAAATGTGTAATGTGTGAATTGGGGAGGGATACATGGAGATAGTAGGCAGAGGAGTGCGAGGGAGTGGGGGAAAAGAGTGAATGAATGGATGAGACAGGACGGAGTCAGGGTGAAGACTCTGGTGAGATTGGGGTAGGAAAAAGAGAAGAGAAGGGAGAGGAAGTGATGAAATAGAAAATGTAGTATATGCCAATAAAGGTTCTTTTTTTCCTAATGTTGGGCGGGGACGTGGTCTATCCGTAAACACGTTTTCAGAAAATGATTTATTCAACTTCAAGTGTATCAAAAATCAATTGTATTCGATGTATAATATGTATTTAGGAATCCAGGAAGGCGCTGGTGCAGATGTTGTCATTCAGCAGGCTTCCTTGTGCTTCTTTTCCCAAGGAGGAGATGTTCAGCTGGCACCTGGTTCTTCTGTTTCCTCAGAGGAGGCGCCTTGGGGCGATTCCCGGGTCTTATAATAATAATAATAATAATACACTTTATTGCCCAACAGGATAAACCCAATTATAAAGCAAAAATAAATACAGTATAAATGATAAATTAATTATTAATAAATACTAAACAAATGACATAACAAGAAAAACAAAAAAAACAATTAATAATGCATTAAATTAACTCAAATAAGAATGGAAACATCAATAGACGAAATCAAACAAGAGGAGAAAAAATATATTAAATTAACGAAAAATGTCCTCCATACATCTCTCAGCGCAGTGACATAATACATTGACTGGTGCACCCTGCATAATGTTGGTACGTGCAGTTGGCAGCCGGAATGTAGATGTAAACCTTGTGGTCTGCGCTGGTACATTGAAAGGTATCCTTGTTAATATCCCAGGGCAGTCAATCAGTCCACGTATAGTTTTCCATAGGAACCTCGCGCAATGGCGATCTCTTCTAACAGCCAAGGAGGTCATGTTGTGTCGTTCGAGAAGATCTTCCTGGGAACTTCCATTAGGTGGATATATACCGTCATGTTTGAATGATAAAAACTTTAGAAACTTACGATGAAGGCGATCCAGTAAAAGGGCGCGATTTGCATAAATTGGATACCAAATTAAGGAACAATATTCCATTTTGCTTAGTACAAACGCGTAGTAAAAGGATTTAATGGTTTCGGAGTTATGAAAATCCCGACTGGTTCTGAATATAAAGCCTAATGATTTAGATGCCGCCGAACGGATAGAGTCCACATGACCCACAAAGGTAAGCTTTTTGTCAAAAATGACACCAAGATCCTTGAAAGTATCACCACAAGATAACTGACAGTCTGCTATGTAGTATTTACAAGCAGATAATTTGAAGATGCGATTGTAATGAACAACGTGGCACTTGGCTGTATTAAGCTTAATATTAACATTGGAGCACCAGTCTGCGATAATATCTAAGTTTAATTGGAGATTACGAGTGTCAGTCTGAGATTCAACTTTCGCGTAAATTTTAAGATCGTCTGCATATGCTAGCACAGGACATGCTATCAGCTCAAGCAGGTCGTTAATAAAAATGTTGAAAAGAAGGGGTCCTAGGCAGGAACCTTGTGGAACACCAGAGGGAGGAGCGATTAAGTACGACTTATACCCATTATACGATACATAACATGAACGATTGCATAAGTAAGAGTGAATAAGTGTTGTGAGTGTTGGGGCAGCGCCCAGGGAACCAAGCTTGTTAATTAACAGCACATGATCAATTGAATCGAATGCACAAGAGAAGTCAGTGTAAATTACATCGACTTGGCCACGTGCATCCAGAGTTTCAGATAGGTATTGTGATATGGTGGCGAGGTTCGTCAATGTTGAACGACCAGGCATGAAACCATGTTGAAACGGAGAAATATAAGAGCGAACGCCGTTAAAGATAGAGCTATGAAGCACAATTTCAAATATTTTCGCAAAATTCGGTCTTCGGACGTTAAGGTCCTTGCGGCGACCAAACAGATTTTTTCCAGCTTCGGCTGACACCTGGACAATGATGTATTCCGTGTTGGTCGTTGAAGTATCCTTTGAATTTTCGTCCTTTGTAATTGAATTTACTTGTCGACAGTTATTCAATTTATGTCGGGTATTTTGGGATCCAGTGCGGTGACTGGTGCCGGTTGATCCTAGAGGCGTACCTCTGTGTGCTACTAGAGAGGGATTGCACGAAGGAAGGTCATGACGGTATGCGCTGGTGTGGTTGCTGCGAGTAGCTTCGTAGCGAAGAGGTTGCTGCGTTGGATGATCGAAGAGATGTTGACGATTTTGGTCGCTCTATCTCGCGGGTGGCTGCTGCCGCGCGGCGTTTAGCCTACGCTTCGTTACGAAATGCTTGTTGTGTGCTTGTATCCGTTCATCCAGACCTTCGCGAAGTAGAGGTCTGATGAACCAGTAGTTCACTTCATGCACTCGAACTAATATTGACTCGCGTGTTCATTACCACGCTCTAGGATTCTCTGTTGCCCTGTGGTGATGTGCATAGAATAATCTGCCAGTATGATGATTAAAGAGTTTTCCGTCCGAAGTGCTCCTTGTACAGTCCACCGAGCGCGCTCATCCATTCATGGTCAATCACATAGCTGGTTATGCGATTCCTGAAGGCCGAGGTGATCCGTCGGATACCTTCCTCCTCATTTGTGGCGATGGCCTGGAGGTGACATTGCGATCGCAGATGCCCTGCGAGGAGTTGAGGTGTGGCGAACTCCTCCTGGCATGCGTCATACTTCAGAGGCTTCGACGCTGGTTTGGCCCTCTTTACCGGCGACGGTCCGGCTGGTGGAGCGTTGGCCGTCCTCTTTAATGGGGAGAAGGCTCTGGAGGGTCCTGCTACCGATGGTTGAGGTGGTGCTGCTTGGGGTTGGTACTTCTTGATGTGTTTGGTTCTGTTGCGGTTCAGCGTAAACGTCGACTGACAAAAATTGCACGCGAACATGTTTACAGCTTGGAACTTGCTAATAAACTGATTCATTTTACCGCTGAGCTCGAATTTATAGGCTGCGATAAGTTCTTAAGATCTGTAATATAATTTATAACGAAATATACATTCGTAAATCTGTAATTAATATTTTGGTTAATTGGTATGATATTATTTACGATAAATGTTACAATTTGATAAATTGCCAAACGAGTCGTTTTTTGAAGAATTAAACCTGCCATTCCATATCTACCAAATAGGCGAGTAAAAGTTAGTAACAGCAGTCATACAGCGAATCCCGAAACGAATGACCGAGAAGGAGGTACTCCAAGACCTGTTAGCACGACAATAGCATGTGAAATCTGTTACAAGAATGAGCGGCATGGACAGGACGTAACATGATGTACGTTCAATTGCAAAAAGACGTTGGGAGGAAGATCTTCGAACTCAATCACACCGAGGGCCTAGAGGTCACATTCGAAGTTAGAAGGCACGATAGGAGTCAGCAACTGTACCACTCCCAGAGTTGCTACAATGGACCAGCATTTTGCGTTTAGTGAGCAGGCGTAAACTGGATAAAGGGCTGCGATCGTAAAAGAGAACCCGTCACCCGCCAAGTGGACGTGATGCCGTGTGTACCAGCGGCATGCTGCGGCAGTTGAAGTTGCGGGCCTCTAGACAAGCAGAGGGATCAGCTATCGAACGAAGAGGAGTTAGAGCTGGGCATTAAGATCTCGATGGCACCCAAATTGCTCGGTCGATGGTAGTGGTAATTTTTGCTAAAGATGGTTTCTGGCGCGCAAAGTAGCATGGATTTAAATGTTTGGAGACTGGGGTGCTGTTGCTGGTTTTGGCGATCAATAACCATTTTGTAGCACGATAATTGTGTTATTTAATTGTCCAATTTGGATAAACGTATAATTTTGTTTTAAGGACATATCCTATTGTATATAATTAATTAAATGCACAGGTTATTTAAATTTGTAGGTGATATCAAGGAAAACAATTTATTTGTATATGGTGGATGCGCCGGGACATGACTAGAAATATTGCCAACTTCACATACATCTAGTTATCGATGGCGGATTGGATTTTATTTTCCAGATGATTTTTGTACGACCAGTATTTGTGCTCCCTCTAAATAACAGTGCCGTATCGTATTGAGCGGGCATTAGAAATGTGAAGTCGGGAATGTCGCCATAGATGTTGCAAAACGTGGGGAGACAGGCAAGACCCTTGAGGAACCCCAACTTCTATTTGCCTCCTAGTGGACATTGCGTTGACTTTCGAGCAGAATTGTTTTATTTAAATTTAAATTATTTTGTCAATGAAATGAATTGTTAATTGTGTTATTTCAAATAGTAGAAATAGCATAATTAACAATTGAATTGATTGACGAAATAATTTAAATTCATTTGTGAACTAAACAATTTGTTTTCGGACGAAACACGTGTCCATCCAGAAGACAAAAACGAATTGTTAGAGAACGAAATACGTAATTTATCCATGTCAAAACTCCATCTTGAGATGTGGAAGAAGTAAGCATGTTTTTAAAAGGTGAACAACACTTATAGTTGTTTTTCTTATTTCAAGAAATTTTCACAACGTGTTTAAAAAAAATGGATCAATTGAATACAATTCGATTTGATTTAAACGACCTTTCAATGATCTTGTTGCTATAACGGGATTTTCTATGCAATGACCCTTTTCATTTCAATAACTAGCGGCGGTCGCGCTAGTTGGTGACCTTTCGAAAGTTCTAGCACAACGTGGAAGGTATGCAGTTTGATTGTTTACATTCTTATCAATGGCGTAGAAAGTTGTAAACGACTGCGTGAACAAGTGGTATCGTACGACGAGGACAATTGAAATTTAAATGAATTTGCAAATTCGACTTTGAATGGATCAAGTAGTCGCACGTGTGTGACCTAAGACAGCGGAAATATAGGTTTTAATAATATTTATTAATTCTTTCCCTAATTTGCGCCTATATTTTGGGGTTTCTTGTGAAAGAGTGTGGTTTTGCTAGAATTAAGACAGATGAGTCACTATCGAGTCAATGCGAGCTGTTTTTAATACCCTGCGTTCAACATTATTTGATAGGCATTTGAATTTGGCGCGTTGTTTTTCATATTGCAATGTTGGTAACTTCGTGCGAGAGTGTCAAATCGATCATTAGCGTCTGCAGAATTAACTGTCAGTGCGATCGTGTGTGCGTGTGCTTTATAGATATTTAGTTTTACATTTACGTTTTATACCATCTCATCTTACTGCAGATATTTTATTGGTAAGTTAAAAAATAACCACATTAACACATGCAAATCTTAATTATGAAATGTGATTTTAGGTTAAGAATGCCGTGCGAAGATCACCACAACAGGTTTATCCTTGAAGCATATTTTCGAACAGGGACACGCAACGCAGAAGGGAGTTGAAATTATTCCTATCAAAATTGCGAGGAACAATTTCATGAGCAGTTTTCTGATATTGAGTTTGGTCACAATTACTTTGTGCAACATGTTCGCCGTATTGTTACCAGATTCCATGAAACCAGTAGCGTTTCCAATGGAAAATCTACAGGCCGACCCACTGTCCTTACGGAAGCAGTCGTTGAAGATATTCAACAAAGACTAGATGTGAGTCCAAAGAAATCGCTCCGATGTTTGTCTGCTCAGACAAATTTAATCGCTCTGTACATGTCAGAAGGCTTGCAAAAAAGTGTTACATTTACATCCGTACAAGGTAACTGCAACTCAACAGTTGCTGCCGCCTGATTATCCTCGCCGAATGCAGTATTGCAATTGGTTTAACGAGTTCCTGAATGATGACATTTGTTGAGGTTCCGTTACATCCTCAGAAGGTTGGTGTATGGCTGGCAATATCCCGAAGGAGAATCTATGGCCCTATTTTTTTTAATGACAATATTAACGCAGCTCGCTATCGGGAATTACTCTTGAATCCTTTTATCGAACAACTTCATGATGATGAATTGCAGCAAGGATACTTTCAGCAGGACGGAGCTACTGCGCATACTGCAAATATAACGTTAAATCACCTGCGGCAGTTCTTCGGAGATAGGTTAATTAGCAAAGATTTATGGTCACCTCGCTCACCAGATTTGACACCGCTGGACTATTTTATGTTCGGATATTTAAAAAATTGTAAAGTGTATACTGATCAACTCCACACTTTACAAGAACTGCGCAATACAATAACAGAAGCGGTGCACAATGTTACACCTGAAATTCTACAAAATGTCTTCAACAACATGAAACGCCGGGTAAATTTGTGTTTGGATCAAAATGGGCAACACTTTGAACATCTGTTATAGTTTAGTTCAAAATAAATTCCCTAATAGTCCTGCCACTGGTAAGTACCAACATTAAAAGTTTTTTTAGGAGCGGGAAATTCAAACAGCTATCAAACAATAACGAACACACGGTATTAGAATCAACTGTATATAATTATATTTTGTGATTTGCGTTATAACATTCATTAAAATAGAACAGGTGCTAGAATAGAACCTTGAAGTACACCGAAATCAGGAAACATTGTGGCTTTCGATATTTATTCACAGTTACTCATAATACCGACAGTAGCATATCATTAGGCAAGCTGATGGTGATAATAAACAGGTCCGGCAGAAAAAACACCCAGTGTGTATGAATCAACGAATCCTAGTGTGCACAAGAGTAACTCATCGGCAAGTCGACTCAAAGAAGCAACTCGCGGAGTCATGTGACTGAACCTTATGTAAATAATTGAGTCACGAAGCTTTTGAAAAGTGAGGATTTTTTTTGCTCGTCAAACTTATTTCAAGAGAAAATGTTATGACCTTTTCTTTTTTTACTAACAACTAGTCCAAGCATGTTTACCGGCTTTTTGAGGGCGAAGACCTTGACGTAGTCGACTCTTTCCGGTCGACTCGTTTCGAGATAACTCACCAAAAAGAGTCATTTCGCCCACCTCTAGATGGTAATATTAGTAGTTTTTTTACCTATAGATTTTTGAGTGTATTGTAGCGAATTTCTGTAATCAAATAATATTCTTTTTTACTTTCTCTGTTACGAAGTACGAGAAACTATTGTGATCGTGAAAATTTTTTCAATTTTTTTTTATGGAAATATCCGTTTTAGGGTCCCTATATGCCATTTCAACAATTTCTGGAAAAAAAAAATATGTCTGTGTGTGTGTGTGTGTGTGTTTGTTTCCTAAACAGTTGAAGATAGGTATAGGACATGGCACATGAAATATGTCTAGAATTTTCTGAACAATCCAAAAATTAAATAATATACAGGGTGTTGCATTTAAAATAAAAAAGTTGGTATTGGCCTCTGTTAGAAGACACACCCTGTATAAAAAAGTTTTTGTTGGAAAAAATGCGCAACTAAAAATACTAATCGACGTATCCGAGCGTTTTTTCGAACACGCCCCCATTTATTTATTATCGAATTTATTCCATTTGGCTAATACACACTGTAGAAATTAGCACATTTTTTCGCCGAGTTGTAGTAAAATTTAAAAAATGTTGTAGCATAATTTGTGGAGCTGTGACATACGCATGCGTGGAAGATTCGAAAGTCACCCATAGGTGACATGTTGACGTGCTTTGATAAACTGGAATTTTGACTAGAACGAAAAGCACGAAAATATTTTGAAAAACGTATTTGTACACTTCGTTCGTTCTGACCTACATACACACCATTGCATGCTGAGTACAATAGATTTCGTATGCACCGGACACTTATATTTTCGTTATTTCACTAGTTCCTTTTTAGCACATTTTAATAATTAGATAATAACAAGTCTGCAGTGATGAGAATTAAATAACAATCGTATACAATTTGCATGCAGAATAGCATCATCATTTTCGCGGAATCGAGAAATAGGTAGTTCTTGACTTCAGTCACGTAGACAAGCCAGCATCGATTGAGGTCAGCTCTTATTTGCAAGAAATAATTGCAATTAGCTTGTTTGAGCAAATACCTTTCATGCAAAACTAGTGAGCGGCGATTTTAAATGAGCGTTTTATTCGATTCGTGTCGATCTATTGTGGCTCCGATAACCTTGGTTATTGTTTATGTTTTGAAGTACGACCGCTAAAAACACAAGTTCATATTGTTTGTAGCTTCTAGGTGTTGAAGATTCGTGACATGTTCGACAATTTCACGGAGAATCGGATAGGAGTTTTATTAAGCGGGCCCGCACACGGCCAATTATTAGTTGAGCGATAGTTTAGTCAAGGTCTATAATGGCATTACCGTAAATGCAAGTGCGCACACACACACCAACTATCGTCCAGCCCGATTTTTTAGTCAAAAGCAGTTGGTGAGCCCTTATGATTAAATAATCGTACAACTGGCATAGTTCCACAGTTCCAATGGGAGTGCGCACACGATCGATAATTTAGTTGCTCATCGATCGTAAAAAGCCCGCAATAAGATATATAAATGCATATTCTTAAATATTGATATGCTGACAATATCCCTTTGGATCTATCCGCATCTAGTAAAATGCAATTAAATGGTGATGATTAAATTTTTCATATTTTGCATATCTAAACCCTCTCGTGTATATTTTAGCTTATTTAAGCATGTTTAATAATATTTAAGCAACATCTTTATTACATGAATTAATAATAATATGTAATTCTCTACTAAACTGTCTACACGCTCCGCATAAATTGAGTTGTGTCGGCGTCGTACTGTGTGCGCACGCCACACGATTTCTCCTCGACTAAATAGTTTAGTTGGTGGAGAATCGTAACATGTATCCAACTCAACTAAATAGTTTAGTCGTTAAACAATTGTCCGTGTGCGGAGCCCCTAAGAGGTTGAATTTTTAATTGAGCGCTATTTTTCATGTGTCAAAGTTAGAGCTATCACTTTTAGACATTTAATTCCTAAAAGCTGTAGGGTTAACGAAAATGGAAAGATGCACGCTTACAATTTTAAAAAGAGACGAAAAGTAGCCTGAATTTAATAACAACAATAAAGTCAAATCGATGGATTGTCTTGGAAAGCCATGATTTGCTATAAAAAAAAATTGGGTTTTCCAATCACGATTTTGAAGCAACTTCCATTTTCACCCCAACGGGGTAGGGGTAGAGGAAGGGTGAATCGATTCTCGTATCGTTGAATAGCTTTAAAAAAATTAAACATCATTTTTTTTCGATCCGATGTGTAATTCGCAAAGATCAGGTTTCTTGAGATATTACAGCGCCATCTATCACGAATCGAAAAAAATGTTTCAGATAAAAGTTATTTATTTTTTTATTGGGAATCCAAATCTATGAATATTCCAGCTATTCATAACTCTGTAAAATTAAGTCCTACTAATAACTTATTCAAACAACTATTTTCTTGGCTAATGCCACGCCGGATATTGAATATTCAGATTACGTTTCGTCTTTATTTCATTTCATTTCATGCTTCCGCAAACGTGAAGGTGTTCAATTTGAAAACCAGTTTACCGATGAAACTGATTAGTGTTAGTTAATTTAACATAAGGTGTGAGCTACAAAATTTTGTTTCTGAGTTGGCCATGCCCGAGAGAGAGAGAGAGAGAGAAACATAGCAGTCATGTCCGGGATTAATTCATTTTTACTTTCTGCGTTACGAAGGACGAGAAAGTATTGTGATCGTGATTTTTTTCAAAATTTTTTTTACGGAAATATCCGTTTTGGGGTCCCTAGAGGCCATTTCAACAATTTCTGGAAAAACAAAAAAATTGTGTCTGTGTGTGAGTGTGTCTGTCTGTGCGCGCTGTATCTCAAAAACTAATAGAGCAATTGATATGAAACTTTGAACATCCGTCTTACTTAATAATCTGAAGAACTGAAAAGCTTTTGGTAAAATTTCGTAGACCGGAAGTGGGAGTTTACCTTAACTGTTTTTTGTTTTTTGCCAATATTTTCTTAAATATGAAAAATATCACAAAAACATTTAAACAAACTTTGAAGACAACAAAGAAATGAACATCTTTTGCTTGAAAACATTTTTCATAAAATCACTTTTATTCGAGAAAAAAATTATTTTATTTTTTTAAATTTTTGGTTTATAATTATAAAACGATAATAGTTACAGCAAATTCATCTTAATATTAATTGTAGAGAATGCTAAAATGAATAAGTTATAAAGAATAAGTTTTTTTCGAAATCCCTTTAGTTTTTGAGTAAACCGAGTTTTTGAATTTAAAGTATAATTTTTCCATCTTTCATAATTTTGACGTTTTAAACGTCACTTTCATCCGAGTTTACACAACGGTCGATGTACATTTGAAAATAAACTATGAAAACGTAAATATAAATGGCTATGATACCATCAAGTCGGAGAAAGTAACATAATGGCCACATCACCATTCTTTTAAATCTAATTCAATTGAGCTAATCTAGCCTCATGACGTAATAATATGCGACATACCTCATTTATCTCACAGCTAACTCTGAAACAAAATTTTGTAGCTCACACGATACAACAGAAACTCTGATAGTAAAGGTAGTAATAAAGATTAACTAAATAAACAAAAACCCCGTTGAAAGACATATCAAGTTGTTGACTTCAATTTTCAAAGCCCAATAAACATTAAAAACATTTGTACATTAACCTGTAAACATAACTTTAAAAGTCTTTAACACGTAGCGCCGTTCGTTCTTGGCACAGTTATTGCGCGTTCGAGCGTTCCTCTTACAAATACATTATTCATGAGCGATTTTCCGTCATGAAAACGTTCAGAGAATCATTATTTGAGCAAGTCTGAGAATATTTATTCGATTCCACAAATAAAGGCTTGTTGTTGATAACGCGATAAGTGATATTAATATTACGTTTTCTTCGTACCACGTAATTACCTTGCCTAATTGTACCTGTTATGGAAATGCCTGTGAAGGCGAGGCTATTGTTTCATTTTTATTTTCAATGCTGATGGATATTAATTTATGGAAATCCGTGTACCTGAAGTTTTGCGAATTATTCCGGTTATAGTAATTAAAATCGAAGGCACGTATTCATGCGATGCCAATCATAGGTGTAGTAACATATGATTTTGGAAAGTAATATTCCATGCTATTTACGGAATACTTCATTAAAATAAATGGAAGGAACTTTTTCGACTAGAAATAGGAAATAATTCAACAATTGACCTCGTATTCGACGCAAAAACCTTTTTAGACTTTTCAGCGTTAAATACGAGATGGCGTTAAAAAGTTTAATCTACCAATTTCGGTACCTGAGTGGGTCATATTATCCATTGCAATTTCGATTCTCATCAGCGACTCTTCTGGACTGATAAGGAATAATGGTTCGAAACCGGTTTCTAGTTAGTTGTTGATGGGGGATGATGGTACAAGTAATTTTATTGGTAACGCACTTTTTATTAAATCTTCGTGATTATACAGGGTGTTTCAGAGCTCTGGGAACGGTCAATCACGTGCTAATTTTTCAAAATTTCGAAAAATGTTTTATACAAAAGTTGTGTATAATAGTGAGCTGCACGCCCTAAAAATATTTAAATTTATACAGGGTGTCTCATTACAAAGTTACAGACCAAACTTATGTTTTTTTAAATGACACACCCTGTATTTTTTGTCATTTTTTAATTATATGGAGTAAATAAAGGTGAGTTACTTCAATACTCCCTATACCTATTGTTTGCCGTTTTCGAAATATTTGAAGATTTGTTGAAATGCATGGTCTGGGTGAAATTTTATTTTTGCCCCAGTGATTGACGTTGAACGATTAAAATCATTTTTATTATTTGCTTGAAGGTTCGAACTATAGAGCCAACCATGATTTCATTCAAAAAATTATACAGGGTGATAAAAAAATGCGGCAGAAAAACCCAACTTATAAAGTTGAATAACTTTAAATGGCACACCCTGTATTTAGTAACGTATTCTCAAGTCGAATCCAATTATCTTTCAGATTATAATAATTATTCCTGATATGATAATCGCCGAATACAAGAAAACTATTGAGATTAGGAACAGGGAACCCTTACACAATCTGAAAGATAATTGGATTCTACTTAGGAATACATTACTAAATACAGGGTGTGCCATTTGAAAAAACGAAGTTATTTAACTTTATAAGTTAGGTTTTTCTACCGCATTTTTTTTATTACCCTGTATAATTTTTTGAATGAAATCATGGTTGGCTCTATAGTTCGAACCTTCAACCAAATAATAGAAATGATTTTAATCGTTCAACATCAATCACTGGGGCAAAAATAAAATTTCATCCAGACCATGCATTTCAACAAACATTTCGAAAACGGCAAACAATAGGTATAGGGAGTATTGAAGCAACTCACCTTTATTTGCTGCATATAATTCAAAAATGACAAAAAATACAGGGTGTTCCATTAAAAAAAAAACATAAATTTTGTCTGTAACTTTGTTATGAGACACCCTGTTTAAATTTAAATATTTTTAGGGCGTGCAGCTCACTATTATACACAACTTTTGTATAAAACATTTTTCGAAATTTTGAAAAATAAGCACGTGATTGACCGTTCCCAGAGCTCTGAAACACCCTGTAGATGCGACAATTTTAGCTTGTCACTATTTTATTACTTACAAATTTTCACATTTTGGAATACAGAGTTATTTTTTCGTAAATGTAATCGGATCTTTTCAATGCTAGCTCAAATTAAAAAAAAAATTATTGACGGCCTCCAAGTGGCTTGGAGGCATATTGACTCCTAAATTATTCCAATGCAAATTTATGAGTTCAAAACATGAAATAAACAGTAACGCAATATTCTAAAAAATATACAAGGACATTCTAGCAATTAGAAGGGAGCTACATTGGTTTAATATAACTATAAACAAACAAAAAACGTAAAAGCAAATGACGGCATCATGTCAATCAAATGGAATTAAATTAATTAAAAAAAAACATGAATGCCATTTAAATTTAAAAGGAAAAAGATATTGACGTGATCATCATGTACAGAGTGGGCCAAATTCGACGTTGCTATGGGAATCTCGATAATGAAGAAAAACTGATGGCGCATCCTCGATCTCTTTTTTTTTGGAGAAAAACTCAATGATGAAAACTAAATTTATTTATCATCTTTTTTTTCGAGTTATAGCCATAAAGTAAATTTTTCCATTTCTCAGCTTGTACATTTCTCAAATTTGATAGTGATTTATACAGGGTGATCGTATTTCGCCAAAATGTATGGGGATCTCAGATATTTGAAGAGATAGAAAGTCAGTTGTAAATTGGGACAAAGTTGTGCATTTTGGGGCCCAATTTTGGAAAAAAAAATTACTTTTTTGGTTTTGTGATATTAGAATTTCGTTTTTATTTAGTTACTCTTAAACCAGTAAAGATAGACGTTTACATTTAAAACAATTTTAACAAGAAATGCAGGTTATACTTTTGTTTTGAGATATCCTTAAATATTATTGAGAAACCATGTTTTTTCTTATTTTTTTTTTTTTTTTTGGGAATTTAATGATGTATCACACTTGGATATTTTGCAGCAGATTTTATGTCAGGATTAAAGATTGTTTTTTTTTTCTTGCATATGATGCTTTGAAAAGAAAAAAAAATGTTTACTTAACTCTTTAGAAGACTTTTGATCATCTTTTCACTTAAAATGGCGTTCAGTAATAACGATCAAGGGGATGTGATTAATATTTAATATTTATCACATAGAACTTTCCAATTTTCAGAAACATATCTGAAGTGTTATGCAGAAGGGCGTCACCCAAGTCAGAGTTATTTTATAATTATTGGTTATTTATTGGAATATGGTTAGTTTAAAAATACAATGTTATTTCTGAACATTTTCAAGAAAAATCGATTGTTTTTACATTAAATATTGAATTAACAAATTTCCATGAAAGCGCCCTAGTTTTCAACCCCTAATATTTTTTATCACATCATAAACTAAAAAAAAACAATGTTGGCCTATTCAAATTAAAAAAAAAATATATTTAGATTCAGCACACATTAGGGCTTGGCGTTCACTCCGTTTTTCGTTTAAACGTGTAAACGTTTACCGTTTATTAGTAACGAATAAAACACATTTAGCTTAATAAACGTTTACAACACGTTTAGCGGAATAAACGTTTACAACACGTAAACTACAAACGATTTCCAATATTTGTATACTCTATTTGGGCCTCCAGAAGTCATACCTCGATGTTTCGAAAGATCCCCAGAATTTTTACACTTTCGGTTCAAACAGGGACTACCTGATCTATAGGGGGTTGGGCCCTGCAAACTTCGGATGCCGATGATTCGGATGGTTTCCGAAAAAACTATTTATTTATAAAGGTGTACCAAATACTAGTTATTTATTAATTTTTTTTCGGTTGCTGGAAATGTAATAATAATGATAATAATAAAAAGATCAGAAAATATTGTAAAACAAGGCTTGTGATATAAACAAACGAACTTTAAAACAGATATTTGTTGAGTAGGTTATACGTTTCTATATGAAACGATTTTCGTCAACACGTTTAAACGAAGAAAACACGTTTAAACGAAAATATCCGTGTAAACGTCAACACGTTTCAACCAAGAAAACACGTTTAAACGAAAATATCCGTTTAAACGTCAACACGTTTAAACGAAGAAAATATCCGTTTACACGAATACACGTGTAAACGTGAATATCGGTTTAAACGTTTAAAAACCGCTTGCTACCTAAGAACACGTTTATCCGTGTACACGTGTATCCGTGTATTAACGAGCACTACCACACATAATATTGTTATTTAAGGGAAGGTTCCTTTATAATTGTGCCAAACGTACCTGATGTTTGACTTTTTTTTTTGAGCAGCTGAAATGATCTTGACATCTGCGCTTTTTTGCAAAGTGTTTATTAACCTTTGGTCTACAAAATAATTTTTTGGAGTTATGGTTTTTCCAAAATGGCGTCCAAAATGACGGCTCAGGAAACATTGTTTTAAAAAAGCTTTTCTGCGGGAACCCTGGAGGTCGCAATTCGTCACCTAGAAGCATGAAACCAAAACAACCTTAAAGCTTACATCTCAAAGAATAGAATAGATCAAAATCACGAAAAAAACGTTATAGAAACAAAATGGCGGCCACTTGAAAACAAAGTATCGTTTTTCGCAAGATTTTTCGACTTTGGCCTGCTGTAAAAAATCGTTAATGATCGAAATTTTACAATTTGATAGGTCTATTCTATGGAGAAATTTGTTTCCTTTAAGGTTTGCCAAATGCGATTGGTTAAACGGTTAAAGAGTTACAAGTTCCGCAGATTTTAAAAATCTTGTTTCGAGAAAAACGCGTTTAAAGTTTTTTATTCTCATACAATTTGAGTTACTCGATCAATTTGTCCTAGAATAAGTGAATTTGCGGGTTTTTGGGATCGCTGAACACGAATTTGACGTCAGATTTGAATAATTCAAACTGGCGGACCAAAAAAGTGAAATATTCATCAATTGTATTAAAACTTGAACACAAGGGTTTTTGCGGTCGCTGAACACAAATTTGGGATCAGATTTGAAAAATTCAAAATGGCGGATCCAACATGGCGACCAAAAAGTGATCTTAATCTTTTTATGAAACTGAATATAGGGTTTTTTGGGGCCGCTGAATACGAAGTTGAGGTCAGATTTGAGTAATTATAAAATGATGGATTCAATATGGCGGCCAAAAAGTGAAGTTTTGTCTACAAGGGTTTTCGGGAAAACTGATCATGAATTTGTAGGTTAGAGCATGCTAGCAACTTGCTAGCAAATTTAGCAGTAAACACTACTGCCATCTATAGGAAGAATGTAGACTACTAGAATTACCATCTGTGGGTACAGTAACTCGTTCCGGAGGGCGCGGCGAACTTGCCGCCTGAGCGCCCCTTAGCGCTCGGGACACCGGTCCGTTCAAAGACATTTAGCGACGAAACTAATTCACGGATCATAAAATCATTTTACCGACATATTCTAGACACTTGCAGCATTCGATTCATGTAATAAAAAAAAACGATTTTTTGAAAAAAAAAATATAGAAGAAAATAAAATTTGAAACAAAGAACTTCGGTCATAGAAGAAAAAATCCAAATCAATCCCAAATCTCAGATCGCGGTCGGACAAATCTCCTAATATATCAATGTGCGCCATCTTACAAAAAAAGTTAGCAACACATTAAACTACTATTTAAACAAATTTAATTCGGAACACCGAACTTCCATCGTAGAAAAGAATCCAAATTAACACCAATATAATGTAAAATCTATGTAAAAATATGTCAATCTGCGCCATCACCTATATAAAAGTTAGCAACAAATATGGATTGACTACTATTTAAACAAATTTAATTCTTAACACCGAAAGAATCACTTCAGAAGACTCTTTTTCAGTCCACTCTTCAAGATTGGTCAACTCACAAGAAAGAGTAATTTCGCCCATCTCTACATTAAAACAACCATCATTCAATATTCGTTGTAGTATTAAAAACTAAAGTAGTACCTTGTTTCAATAGATAATTTGTTTATTGTAGTCTTTTTGTCTCTCAGATTGTAGAAGACGAAAAGCATCGTATTCATCATTTTAATTTTATTTATCTACAAGAAGTCAGGGAGTTTTTACTTTAAATTAAAGTAAGTCTTCTCAGCAATTGCCGAGAAGTATGGGGAAGCAGCTATGCCCGGAGAAGAGCTGTGTGAGATGATACCCCACCTCAACCTAGTGCCTCTCCATGTATGGCTGGACCCTGAGATGACTGCGCTTCATCTCCCATTTGCTGCGGAGTCCTATCTCCTCTGCCACTTCTTCATGATGACCTTCCCTTCCGGATGCCAGCGGTTTACTCCGCCTATTTAAAGATTTGTACCCTTTCCCTGGCGAGAAGGTCCACTGAGAGCATCCCCGTTATCATGAGGAGGCCGTATGAGGGCATAGTCTTGCGGCGTTACTGTGCACTGACAGAATCAGTCTCCGATTCCTGTTGGTGTTCATTGCCTCTGCAATATACAGCAAGATGGAGCATGTTGCCGACCAGAATAGTCCACGCTTGCAATGCCTTGGCCCCGCCCACTTTCGCAGTCGTTGCCGTGACATCGTTTGACGATGTTTCCCGCTGAATCGAGGGTGATCACCCGTTGAGACTTCTTTGCGGATCGACCGTGTAGGCCACAGCCCTGGATCGTGTCACCTCTAGCCCTCTTCTCCCCGCAAATACCACGGCCTCTATGTACATAGTGAGGAGCTCCTCCATTTACCGGTGGACAGTGTGGAAAGCCAGATGCACCTCCTCCAAAAGCTCCTCTTCCGTCTTCCGAATCCGCCTACTTGCTGTTAGCAAGTAGGGCATTTACCATTGATCTAACTTTGCGGAACCCAAACTGCCGATCCTCATTCCCTATCTAGACAAGTTAAGGCTTTTTTCTTCGGATCAGAAACTTCCCCCTGTTTACAGCATCTGCGAAGGTCGCCTTGAAGGCCCGAGAGTGCACCCTCGCGCCAGGAATAATGCCCTCTGCAGGTGTACCATTTGGCCTTGACGCCTTTCTCCTAACCACCTCCAGCTCGTCGACCGTCATCGCGAGAACACTCTCCTGAAGGTATGAGTAACTCTTGAGTGAGCCAACTCAAAGAGTAAAGTCAGTGTAGTACTGTAACTCGACTGAAATAATGAAGATCTTTTTGAGCGATAACTTAGTGTACAATATGTTGTTTGTAAATTTTTTGAAAGTGAGGACTTTTTCTTTGTTAGGCCTCCACTTTGCGTACGGTACAAATTGTAAAATTTTGGAGGGAGGGGCATTTTTTAGATCTTCAATTTATTTAACAGAAAGTTTTATATTGTTTCGATGATTAGACTCTTTGTAAAGAAACATATTGCTGAAAATTGGGAAGTGAGGTCCCTATTTTTAGCTCTCTACTTTGTAAACGAGACATATTGAAGGGAGGACCTTTTTTTAAGCTCTTTACTTTCCTTTTTGTTTATATTGTCATGTCATTTAGTCAGCGGAGTTATAACCTGACTCTCCGAGTCAACTCTCTTCACTGAGTCAACCTTGTGAACCAGCTCACAAAAATAGTCATTTTGCCCATCTCTGCTCTCTTGATCAACAGGGGACCAGGAGTATTATTATTATGTCACATTTTGGACCACGCCCCTAGACAGCGATTTGGGTTCCGATTCGACCTCCAGGCACAGCTTCTGCCAGGCCCTCTGGCTAGACTCGATGCCCTCTTTAGGTACTGACAGCTCGAATTTCGCACTATCTGACACCACGGCTAGGTCACGTCCCCGCAGCCTCTGCACTTTCGTCCTTCGGGCCTGGCAAGTTATCCTGAGGGAGGCTACCTCCGGGGATCATCGTTCAAGGTGATTTGAAGTTAGCCATAAATTTAACCCACGAATCCGGCGCCTGCACCAGTTTTGCATCTAATAAATTTCTAATTAATCTCTACTAATTTCCTGAAGATGTATAAAAATTCATAATTAATCAAATACCAGTAATACCATTGCAATAATAGTAACCTGGATTTTTTTAATAAGACATCTACAGAGAAGTGGTCAAAAACAAAAATAATGGTTAGGCGTAGTTTGGAATTGATATTATTGGCCACAAATGTTCTAACAGGCTTTGTTAATAATATTTACTATGAAAAAAGGACACACATTTTTCATTGTCATTTAAATATTTTTTACCTTAGACCTATTATGAAATATGGTTAATTAAAAAAAAATAAAAGTCATTATTAGGCCTAGTTTAGGATAGATATTTTTGGCCACAAATGTTCTAACGGGGTTTGTTAATAATACTAAATAATAAAAAAAGGCCACGTATTTTTCATTTTCATTTAAATATTTTTTTCCCTTAACACTGTTATAAAATATGATAAATTTTCAAAAATCAAAAGTCATTGTTAGGTCTAATTTAGGATTTATATTTTTGGCGACAAATGTTCTAATGGGCTTTGTTGATAATACTAAATAATAAAAAAGGGCACATATTTTTTATTTTCATTTAAATATCTTTTTAGTTCAACACTTTTATGAAATATGGTAAAATTTCAAAAAATCAAAAGTCACGGTTAGGCCAGTTTAGGATAGATATTTTTGGCCACAAATGTTCTAACGGGGTTTGTTTATAATACTAAATAACAAAAAAGGACACAAATGTTTCATTTTCATTAAAATATTTCTTTTAACTTTGATCAATTTTCAAAAATATATAATTTTGTACGAAAACAAAACTTCACCAATTATACTTTGGTGAAACAAACCAATTGCTATAACTTCTTTCTACTAATAATTACAAGATATTTTAAGCTATAAAGAAGAACGAAATTCAAGAAATATAAAAAAAACCTTTCATCATAGTTAAAATTTAGAAAGATTACTCGGCGCTGGCCTAGCTATAGGTATTTAGTACCAATGAAATTTGGACCATTTTCAAACCACTTTCAATCGATATTGATGAATATTTGAGACCGAAAACCTTTGAAGTGTCTTCTTTAAAGTCATGCATGCGGACTTAAGCGTAACCCCTTCCGCCCCCTCTAGCGCCCCTGTGAAAGTTTTTTTCTGGAAACCATGTCCAACTTTGACGATGTCTACGGAGTTGAATTTTTTTTGTCGACTCCATAAAGGCATTAAAATTTGATCAATTCCCTATGCAGAACTCAAAGAACGAAGTTCGACGATTTGGCACCAAATTATGGGTGTTCGAAAAAAGTGCATTTTGAGGTTTTTCGCACACAACTCAGTGACTTTTCAACCAAATTTGATGATTCTTTCAGTAAAAAATCCCATTTTGGCTCTATTTTAAGGGGGTAAACTCAGATTGGAATAATTCCTTTTTGAACCCTCAACTCTCGAACAAAAAAGCACGTTTTTGGGCAAAAAAACGTCCAACTTTAGTAACGTGTTCCGAGTTGGAAAAAATGTGTCGACTTGATCCACCAAAAGGGCATTGAAATGTGTTCAATTACCTGCGCAGAACTCAAATAACGAAGTTCCTACGACGATTTGGCACAAAGTTATGGGTGTTTTAAAAAAAGCAAAAACATACACAAACACACTTGGTTGCTAGAGATCTAAAAAAATTGATAATCTCGTTATCTATAACAATTATTATGTATATTATTAATGACCGCATTTAAAATGCAGCCTAGTTACATGAAATATATAAGATAAATATCACCCGATAACAACTGCTTTTAATGAGATAAAAATGGTGAAACTCATGTTAAAATATAAAATGTGACCTAAAATTATGTACATGGTACATGGGCTCATTTAACAAAACTGTTAAATTACATTTCCAAAGGGACTATACAAAAAGACGACTGCTAGTAAACAGTTGATAATCAGAATAGATTGTTATGATTATCTTAATTAAAATTCATTACCCGCCTAAGCAGATATTAATTAAACGCCCCCGCCGACGGATTTAGGACGGCGACAAGATCATTTATTTTCGTTGTGGAGTTACGTTGCTTCCGGAATGAAATATGCATGTTTTATCGAATTTTCTTAGATGGCCTCCTGGTAAAATGCGAGTCTTATGTAACTGCATTGATATTGTAAGCGCCAGTCCACGTGCTTTTTTTAAGGTCGCAGGTCTAAGATCTGGGTCAAGTACATGGCGGGGTTCCTCGAGATGCGTTGTTGTCAAAAACGGAAGACACCGGTGGTGGTCCATTGTTACATGAGAGCAACTTTGAAACTAGTCATTAATAGAGGAGATGATCAATGGTATGAATTTTATTTCCTATTCTAGGATTAAAAAACCTACTGAGAGACGCTTAGAAGGCATTCTACAAAAAAAAACAAAAAAAATTGACGATGTAATATTCTTAACAAATCTTCTCAAGGCTCAAGAAAAATAATTTTAATTTTATCAATTTTGTGCTCAAATCAAATCAACCAATTTAATTTGAAAAGGTCGCTGACAAAATTTATGAATTTTTAGTTTTTTTTACCTATTCAGAGAATTGAAAACCGGTATTAATTCATTTTTTAGATAAAAAAATTAGAAACAACCTTACTTGTTGCAGAAAGCATCAAATAAAATCAATAAAACGGAATGTAGCCTAAATATATGAATATTCAACCTGTTCGTAACTCTGCAAGCAAAATTAAGTCTTACTAAGACTATAAACAAAAAACTTATTGAAACAACTACTTCCCTGGCTAATGCCGCGCCGGATATTGATACAAAAGAAATTTGCATGTTATTACTAGTACTACTAGCGAAATAACATTGGTTTAAGATCCCTTATTTCTACCCACAGGACTAACTTGAAAATTAAACTAAATTGAATTTGAAAACTTTAAACTATAAAACTGAATCCTAAAATATGTAAAAATTAAGTAAAAAGCCATCTGCAGACGCGTTTCGAGATTTATCTCTTATCAGTGCAGCTTCGCATTTAAATTTAATGTTAAATAATAAAATACACTTACGTAAAGGTGATCGTGAACTTGAAGAAGTCATAAACGACTGAGGAGATAGTTTAAAGTTTGCAAATTCAACATCTTCTGGGACATATATAACCCATTGGGACTGAAAGGGTTAATGAAGAATTTTTTTGCAGATGCTTAAAATAAAACCGAGCTTGTAAAGAATCGTCTTTATACAATAATACCAACAATACAAGCTTGGCATAAATCGTTGCTTCAGTAATAGAACCAACCCAAAACATGTATAACCTAGTCTGATGCTGATCTTCAAACAAGTCTTTCATGAAATTTTTTGTAGTGAGGTCCTTTTCTCGTTCATCACCTTTTCCCGAAAGACTTTTCACATTTTCAACAGAGTCATGAGCCGACTCCTAGGGTCAGCTCTTCTGAGTCAACTCTTTCCTCTAAGGCAGCTCACAAAAAAGAGTCGTTTCGCTCACCTCTAGTACCTACGTTTCACGATCCTTGCGTTGATATCAGATCCTTGGCTTGTAAAAATCATACCACTTGTTTCAAACTTTGGCACTAGATCACGGTCACTTGGCGGTCACCTAGGCACGGTCACTTGGCCCATTATTGCATTGAAACAGTTTTTATAGCGTAATTGTAACCTCATAATAAATTTGTAAAACATTTATGTGTATGAATTTGTAATGCGTTTCAATAAAAACTGTAAAAAACATGTTTTTTCCCGAGGTTCACACACCGCAACCAACGGACATTCAAAGTTCTAGAATTTAATTTGGATCACCTAGTACAGTGGTCGGCAATGTGTGGTTCCAAAGCCTCTGGCACAAATATCCACGGAAGGCGCAATAATATTTTCATTAAAAAAAAAACTTGGTAAGAAAAAAATTACATCTTACACAACACAAGTGGTCTGTTTTGATTGACCTATTGAAGGAAGACATGATCATTTTTTTACATAAGTAAAGGCGACTTATGTACCAGGGCATTGCGACTTACAAAGTCAAGAAATGGTATTAATTACTATGGTATACAATTTTATAATAAATTACCAGAAAACATAAGACAGATGACTGTCAAAGAATATAAGATTACACTTAAGAATATTTTTATCAAAAATGCATTCTACACTTAGGAAGAATTTTTTCATTTTAAGTTTTAGGAGTGCATGTACTATCTTTTCTTTTTTGTGACCTATGTAAACCTCTAGGTATAAACATTAATAAAGAATTATTATTATTATTTTCGCTTGGAATAGTATTCCTGACTCTTACGCAGTGGCGGCTCGTAGAACATATTGGTGGTAGAGCCACTTATACAATATACCCCCTCTTTTTTTGAAGAAACAAAGAACCATTTATCGAATATTTTGGCCAAAAAATAAAAAATTTGGAAGAACATCTAAAATATCGGCCAAAAAAATAAAAAAACCTGGTTTAAAAATAAAAATGCAGACCAAAAAATTGAAAATACAAGCAAAAGAAAAATAATTTGCCATTTTCAGCCCCAAAAATAACTCTTTTTAGCTTAAAATAAGTGCCAACGAGAAATTCGAAAATAATAGCAAAAATAAAAATCTACAGCCCTTTCACAGACCACGGAAAGCGCATTTCAAGTTTTTAACATTTTATTTCTGTGAATAAAGATGTTTGTATATGTAAAAATAAAAAAAAAATCGCAAGAAAATCTAAAATATGGGACAAAAAATAAAAAATTAAGACCAAAAATCTAAAATTTGTACCCAAAAATCAAAGCTGTAGACCAAAACATCAAAATTTTTAACAAACGAATCGAAAATTTAAGTCGAAATAAAGAAAATTTGGGCCAAAAGACCAAATATTGAAACCAAAATAAACGAAAATACAAAACATGGGCCAAAAAAGTAAAAACCTACAATAGGGCCTAAAAAGGTGAAAATTTAGAAAAAACATCGAAAACTCGGGCGTAAAGATAAAAAATGCAGACAAAAAATCCAAAATTTCTACAAACCAATCGAATTTTATCGTCAAAATAATAAATATTTAGACTAAAAAATAAAAAAAATCTACAATATAGCCTAAAACGGTTAAAATTTAGACAAAACATCGAAAACGAGTGTAAAGATAAAAATTGCAGACAAAAAAATCGAAAATTTCTACAAACCAATCGAATATTTTGGTCAAAATAAAGAAAAATAAAAAGTAAAAATAAGATTAAATTTATGACTAATTTGTTTTCTTGCGATTTAAATTTAATTTAATTTGTATGTTAGTTTTTGTTTCTAATTTTGAATTATTGGGATTACCCGTTTAATAATAAATAAATAAATAAATTTAAAAAAATCGGAAATAAAGAAATCTAAAATATGGGCCAAGGAATCAAGAATCCTGATCTAAAAATAAAAAAGCAGACAAAATCGAAAACTTAGGCAGAAGTAAAATAATTTGCCACTTTCAGCCGCAAAAAAATAAGTTTCTGATCAGAAATTCGAAAATAATAGTAAAAAATAAAAAAAATCACGAAATAAAATCAATAATCCAAGGTAAAAATGTAAAATATAAAATACAAAATATATCAAAAATCAAACAAATATATACCTACGTTAAAAAATTCAGACCAAATCTCTAAAATTCTGGCCTAAAAATTAAAATAGTGGACCAAGGAAAGAAAAATTTTAAGACAAATAAAAAAAATAAAGAAAAATTTAGGGCAAAAGATTTAAAAAAATCCACAATGTTGATCAAAACGTCGAAAATTTAGACAAAACATGGAAAACTCGGACCTAAAGATAATAAATGCAGACTAAACGAAAAATCAAAAATGGGGGCCAAAAAATCGAAAATTTTAACAATAAAATCAAAAAGTTAGGTCAAAATAAAGAAAAATTTAGTTCGAAAGATTAAAAAAAATAATAAATATCTGCAATATTGGCCAGAAAGTCGAAAATTTAGACAGTATATCGAAAACTCGGACCTGAAGATAATAAATGCAGACTAAAAAATCGAAAATTTCAACAAACAAAACTCGAAAATACCGGAAAAAAATTAAAAGAAATTCGCATACAAATTAATAATTTAGGTTATGGATATTTTAACCAAAATCAAATCAAAAATTTGGAACTAGAATTAAAAATTCGGCCCAAAAAATAAAAAATGCGGACAAAAAAAATCCAAAATTTTAATAAATAAACCGAAAATTTATGCCACAATAAAGAATATTTAGGTCGACAGATCAAAAATTGAAAATACAGGTCAAAAATCTAAAAATTAAAAAATAAATAAAATAGAAACCTTACTTATTGCAGAAAGTATTAAATAAATTCAAAAAACGAAATATAGCCTGAATATATAAATATTCAACCTGTTCGTAACTCTGCAAGCAAAATTAAGTCTTACTAAGACTATAAACAAATAACTTATTGAAACAACTACTTCCCTGGCTAGTGCCACGCCGGATATTGAATGATACAAAAGAAATTTGCGTTATTACTAGTACTAAGTACTAAGTGAAATAACATTGGTTTAAGATCCCTTATTTCTACCCACAGGACTAACTTGAAAAATAAAACTAAATTGAATTTGAAAACTTTAAATTATAAAACTGAACCCAAAAATAAAAATTCGGCGGGAAATCAAAAAGTCGAAAATTTAAACAATTAAATCGCAAAAGGTCAAAATAAAGGATATTTAGGCTAAAAGTTATAATATTTTGACCAAAAATATCGAAAATACGGGTCAACATTTAAAAAACCAGAAATAAAAAATGCGGACTAAATAAAGAATATTTAGGCCAAATGATCTAAAATTTAGTCAAAAAAACAAATAGAAAATACAGGCTTAATAATAAAATATGCAGAATATTGTAGTAAGAAAATGGTTTAATTTAAATTAGTCCTAAAAATGACTCTATTGTTCAAAATCATTTCCCATTTTTTTTTTTAATAGGAAAATATTTTTCTTTAATTTTCGCTTTAATTGTCCAAAAAAGTGACACTAATTTGAAAGAGAATTCAAATAAAACCATTAACTTTATTGTTTCACCTTTTGTGTCGGCAGTTTCGACAACTTTAGATTTAGTAAATACATTTTGAATAATTCAAATAAAACAATTCACTTGGTTAGTATGACTCTTAGTAGCGGCTCGTGGAAAATGTTGATGGTACTTTTACAATATGGGCAGGCCCTCGCCTCTTTTTTTAAAGAAAGAAAGAACGATTAATCTTCATAGTCCAAGATTATTTTCAGTTCTAAAGTAAAGGTTCATAATTTCAAACAGCCAAATTCAAATAAGCTGAAAATGTGATTTATGAGTACTTATCGCGCGTTTACATTTTGCCCCAGACTGTAACACCATTCTTCGACATCAAACAATACACATGGAAAACAAAAATAATTTTAATAATTAATTAAAAATTCTTGCTGAGCTTGAAACTACATGTAGTGCCATGGCTCCTTGGCTCTATATAACGAGCCGCCCCTGCTCTTACGATCAGCTGAAAAAGCTCGCGTTTCTTGTTCTTTCCCTTTTCGGTTCTAGATATATATGCGAACAATCTTTTTCAAGCATGAACATTATCAAGAGTAAACTGAGAAGTCGTCTTATTGATGAGAACTTGGAATCATGCCTAAAATTAAAAGCAACAACTTACAAACCTGACTTACTCAAACTACTTATTTAGTGTAATAAAAGTTTACTAAACAAGCAGATTTGGCTCCCATTTTTTTTTTAATTGTTGTAATGTTCATATTTGGCTCTTTGGCTAATAAGTTTGCCGACCACCTAGTATATGGGTTTTTCTATTGACAATGATGATTTTTATAAATGAAGAAAAAACTGATTCTGAAGTAAGAAACTGCGAAACAGACACGAACATGTGAAGACAAATGACGATTTTTGCTCAAGCAAATGATTTATCTTTAGGCCTACAATTCTACAAAAGCAAGAAATACTGCTGACGATTTTTGCTTAGATGATGTGCAACGCTACAGACCAAATCACGACTCCACATGATCATTTATTATTTATAAACATTACTCTTCTTGCTTAGATAATGCATTACAAATATTGGACATATACTTTTCCTACTTTATGTCGTGCTGCAGCAAAAGGCCTGTGTCATTGCGCATTAAACGATAAGAATGCTGCGTGCGCAATCTTACAGTGGAACGCACAATTACTCAGCACTGGTCTTTGTCGACTCGCTTAAAATCACGCACGGCATTCGGCCTCCACCGCAACAGTAACAGTTTTGTTAGGCTTGCTAGTCGGCCAAGCTCGGCATCGGTATGTGATACAGTCATGCAAAGAGATGGGAAAAACGGTTCACTGTCGGGAACGGTTCCGAACCGGTTCACTCACTGGAGTGAACCGGTTCCTTGGAGCGGTTCGCGGGTCTTTTCTACAGTATATACCAAATTGTCAGAAATGAGTTCCAGGCTTCCAATTAATTAAAAAATATATAATAAGGGTATTCATGGTGTGGCCACAACTGCAATATATAAGTTAGCCATAAAAATTCCAGCCAAAGATTTCTCGGCGCATCTACCAAAATGGAGTGCGATTTCTAAATTTTATTCATGCAGTCCCTTTCTGCGGGTGTATTTAGAAAACACAAACTGTCAAAAGCCACGAAAATAAAAAAAACATCTAACAGCTCATTAATGAGCTGTTAGATGTTTAAAAAAATCGCAACTCCAAAAGGGGCATTGCAAAAAAAAAAGTTATTTTCCCAGTGCCTTCCTGCAATTACAGTTAACAATTACAAGCTGTCAAAAAGCCGTGACGATTTTTTCTTATATTTATTATTTAACATTTAACGGAAATCCGTAGGCCCCTAAAATAAGGGCATTGCAAAAAAATAATGTCGAAATTTGACTTAAAGTTAATAAACATCGAGAAAAACGACTAATTTTGTAATTTTTGTAATTTGTAACAATGTCAAATTTAATTAAAGTTAAAAGACTTTATGAGTAATTAATGTCGAAATTTAACCTAACGTCAACAAGCGTTAAGAAAAAATACTAATTTTGACTTAAAGCCATTAAGTCTCTAGAAAAAATGACAAATTGAATTCAAGTTAAAAAACCTTATGACAAATTAATGACAAGCGTTAAAAGACTAATTTTGACTTAAACTCGTTAAACCTCTAGAAAAATGTCAAATTTGGGTTGAGTTGAGTTGAGAGACGTTATGTGCAAATTAATGTCGAAATTTGACCTCGATAGGCATCAAAAAAAGACTAATTTTGACTTTAAAGGCGTTAAGCCTCTAGAAAAAACGTCAAGTTTGGGTAAAGTTAAGAGACTTTATGTCTAAATTACTGTAGAAATTTGACTTAAAGTTGAGAAGCATTAAGAAAGCAAGACTAATTTTGACTTAAACTCTTGAGCTTCTAGAAAAAATGTCAAATTTGGGTAGAATTAGGAGGCGTTATGTGCAAATTAATGTCGAAATTTGACTTAGTCAACAAACTTCACGAAAAACGACTAATTTTGACTTAAAATCGTTAAGTTTCTAGAAACAATGTAAAATTTGATTCAAATTAAAAGACTTTATGAGTAATTAATGTCGAAATTTGACTTAACGTCAACAAGCGTTAAGAAAAAATCACTAATTTTGACTTAAAGCCAGCCTCTAGAAAAAATGACAAATTTAATTCAAGTTAAAAAACCTTCTGACAAATTAATGGCGTGTCAAAATATAGACTAATTTTGACTTAAACTCGTTAAGCCTCTAGAAAAATGCCAAATTTGGGTGGAGAGACTTTATGTGCAAATTAATGTCGAAATTTGACTTAAAGTTGATAAGCGTCAAAAAAGACTAATTTTGACTTTAAATTCGTTAAGACTCTCTCATATATTAAGGCTATTTTTCGTCTATATTATTTGTATATATAATCTGCAATAAGGAAGTTGTCTCAAGTTAATTTTTTAAGCCTCTAGAAAAAATGTCAAATTTGAGTTAAATTAAGTGACTTTATGTCAAAATTAATGTCAAAATTTGACTTAAAATTGAGAAGCGTTAAGAAAATAAGACTAATTTTGACTTAAACCCTCAAGCCACTAGAAAAAATGTCAAATTTGAGTTAAATTAAGTGACTTTATGTCAAAATTAATGTGAAAATTTGACTTAAAATTGAGAAGCGTTAAGAAAGCAAGACTAATTTTGACTTAAACCATTAAGCCTCTAGAAAAAATGTTAAATTTGAGTTAAATTAAGTGACTATGTCAAAATTAATGTCAAAATTTGACTTAAAATTGAGTAGCGTTAAGAAAGCAAGACTAATTTTGACTTAAACTCTTAAGCCTCTAGAAAAAAATGTCAAATTTCAGTTAAATTAAGAGACTTTGTGTTCAAATTAATGTCAAAATTTGTCTTAAAGTCTAAAAACATCAAGAAAAAAAAAAGACTAGTTTTAACTTAGAGACGTTAAAGCCTCTAGAAAAATGTCAAATTTGGATAGAGTTAAGAGACTTTATTTGCAAATGAATGTCGAAATTTTACTTAGTCGTCAAAAAAGACTAATTTTGACTTTAAAGGCGTTAAGCCTCTAGAAAATATGTCAAATTTCATTAAAATGAAGAGACTTTATGTCCAAATTACTGTTGAAATTTGACTTAAAATTGAGAAGCGTTAAGAAAGCAAGACTAATTTTGACTTAAACCCTTAAGGCTTTAGAAAAATATCAAATTTGGGTAGAATTAAGAGACTTTATATGCAAATTAATGTCGAAATTTGACAACAAACCCCGAGAAAGACGACTAATTTTGACTTAAAGTCGTTACGTTTCTAGAAACAATGTCAAATTTAATTCAAGTTAAAAGACTTTATGATAAAATAATGTCGACATCTGACTTGACGTTACGAAAAAAATACTAATTTTGATTTAAAGCCATTAAGCCTCTAGAAAAAATGACAAATTTAATTCAAGTTAAAAGACTTTATGACAAATTAATGACAAGCATCAAAGGATAGACTAATTTTGACTTAATCTCGTTAAGCCTCTGGAAAAAATTTCAAATTTACTTAAAGTTCTCTTTATGACAACTGAATGTTGAAATTTGAATTGAAAGTCGATAAGTGTTAAGAAGAAAAGTCTAATTATGGCCTCTGAAAAATATGTCAAATTGAATTAACATTAAAAGACTTTATAACAAAGTAATGTCGAAATTTGACTTAAAGTTAACGAACGTTAATAAAGAGACTCATTTTGACTTAAATATTAAATATAATAATTAACCCTCTAGAAAAAACGTCAAATTTAATCAAAGTTGAGCTACTTCATGTTCATATTAATGTATAAATTTGACTTAAAGTCAACAAGCGTTAAGTAAAAAAGACTAATTTTGATTTAAAGCCATTAAGCCTCTAAAAAAAGTTTCAAATTTAATTAAAGTTTAAAAGACTTTATGTCCAAAATAATGTGAAAATTTGACTTAAAGTCAGTAAGCGTCAAGAGAAAAGTCTAATTTAGACTTAAAGTCGTTAAGCTTCTGGAAAATGTGCCAAATTGAATTAAAGTTGCAAGACTTTATGTTCACACTAATGTCGAAATTTGACTTGAAATCGTCAAACGTCAAAAAAAACGACGAATTTTGACTTAAAGTCGTTAAGTTTCTAAAAACAATGTCAAATTTAATTAAAGTTAAAATCCTTTATGACTAATGAATGTCAAAACTTGACTTAGTGACAACATCAAAACAAAACAAATTTTGACTTAAAGCCGTTAAGACCCTGGAAAAAATGTTTGCATTTGATTAAACGTTTCCACATTTTCATTTAAAATTCAAAATTTAATTCTGGACTAAAAGAAGTTCACGAGATCCGCATAAAGTTTCCGCAGATAACTTCAAGCGGTTCTCAACGGGAACGCCACCTTTACGAACTTCGTGCGATTCCTGGTATGAACCGCATGAAGTTACCGCGGAAACTCCATGCGTTTCGAGGTGTGAACCTCTTGAAGTTATCTACGAAAACTTCATACGGTTCATACCAGGAACCGCATGAAGCTCGTGCAGATAGTGGAGTGAACCGCATGAAATTTTCGCAGTTTTCTCTTGGAACGGCATGAAGTTTCCGCAGGTGACTACATGCGGTTCCACCGGGGCACGTCTACAGGTAGCGGTACGCATCCGGTTTTCACTCTCGAAGAAAAAGCCAATTATATATTAAAGAGCAGAGGAACCGCGGTTCCTTTTGTGCGAACCGATTCCTGAGCGCTCTTTGCTAAGAACCGGTTTCTGAACTGTCTGCTCACCTCTAGTCATGCAGTGTTTGATTACGTGCTGGTACAAAGCGGTCGAGATCCGCGTCCGCAACATGCCCGCTTCTAACCAGCTTCGCGCGCGCCAATCAGAAATGAAAGTCATTAAAAGGTACTCCCTAGTAATGAGGCACCATCACTCCAAAAAAAATACTTTGCAAAAATCTGAGCCTCAAAGGATATTTAGATAAAATGTCTTTTGTTGGCTTTCATCAACAAAATGTTGCCTTGAAAGGGTTAAATTGCCCTTCATGCAAATGGGCCTTCATTCAGAACGCAATTTACGCACGCACACGCACCGGTCCCGAGTTCAGTAACAGTAACATTTTTATGTGATAATTATTATTTCCATGCGTCCGGCAATTGTTCGTTTATTGGTCCATAAAAATACCCAGGAAAATAACAACTGACTTAAAAAAGTACAATTGTTCGCTGAGAGACCTTTGTTGATTTTTTTTCCCGTGCCGTATTTGGATATAATGCGAGTGATCTAAAAAATGGCATGGTTGAACGACCAGCGAATTGTTAATAATTTAAGCAAATATGTACTGACAAGGACGATTGCATAATACGTCGCCAACAAGATCAAAACATGTTTGAAATTATTTACTTACACAAGATTAAGCCTTAATATTTTCAGATGACGAAATACTTCACCATTATTTCCACAAAATGTTTTTCATTAAATGATTTTAATATACACTGGGTCAATACATATCAAATCAACCAATGATGGTCGCTGACAAAATATAATCACTATATCCAGAAAAAAAAAATTAAAGTTGAGTCTTAGTTTTATCTTTAACAATTTTAATTTTAAAAGACAAGAGACGCTAACATTTACAATTTTTTTTTGTTTATATAAAATTAGGAGAGGCCTATACAGGGTGTTTCAAATTCGAGACTCACCATGGGGATCTCGCTTATTAGAAGAGATAGAGGGTATGTTTAAATTTGGCACCTTCGCAGAATTTTATGCTGATTAATAATCTACTGAAAAAAAAATACTTAAATTGTTTTGTTTTAGAGTTAAATAAAAAAAAACTGAAAAAAAGTGTTTCTTTATATTTTCGTTATTTGAGGTGATATTTCAAAACGGTAAAGATGTTCTTATAGCACTTTTTATTATCTAATAGATGGCATAATATTTTTAGTTGTAACCTGTTTCGTTTCTTTTAAACCATCATCAATTTTCTTATTTCTTATGGACGCCATATTTATTTCTTAGCCCATCTGAATGCTCATTTTTTTGTGATGACAACAATCCATATAACACAACATATATTTAATTTCATAAATGAACATATAGTCGTTTAAAACAATTTTATTGGCAATGTGTTTTAAACTATTATATGTTTATTTATGAAATTAAATGTATGTTGTGTTATATTGTTGTCATCACAACAACTCCTCCAAAACTGTTATCACAACAACTCCCACAAAACTGTTATCCGAGCTGTTTTATCTTCACCAAATGGCAATCATGGTATTTTGGATTTCACCAAATATTTAACTTCGTCGATATTAAAACCTGATGGAGTTCGCTTGTTTTTGTTAATAAAAAGTTCCGAGATTTTCAAAATTTGAACACGGTTCATTGCGAGTACTGAAAGAAGTATTTGCATCACCCTAGGATGGGTAAAAAATACCACTGAATGCCGACAATACTTGATTTCGAATATTATGAAACTAGTTCTAATGAATCATCTTAACGCGATTTACGGCTAAACAGAACAAATTTCGTAAATTAAATGAAGATGAAAAGTTGTCTGAATATAGGAAAATTAAACTTGTTCGTAACTCTGCAAAAATGAGTCTTGCAAATGCTAAAATCAAATAACTTATTGAAACAACTACTTCCTTGGTTAATGTCACGCCGGATATTGAATGACACAAAAGAGATTCGCATAATGAAATTATGACAACTAACATTTGGTTGTTTTACAATGTATTAAAAATTATGATTAGTAATGGTTATTATAAATAAATGATAATTTTTAATATATTGTAAAATAACCAGTGTTACTTATCATCATCTCATTACTCTAAATGTTTTAGCAAATGTGCAAAACGTTTAAAAATGTACATATTATTTATACTCGTAGTACTACTATTGAAATAAGGAACAGGTTGAATATTTATATATTCAAATTTATCAATAATTGGAATTAAAAAAAAATTATTTAATTAATTTTTCGTCCTAGACAAAAAAACAGTACTTTTTTTTATCAGAACTGGTGAAATCGAAAGCCGTTCTAAAGTTTTCTGCTAGCTAAAATAGTAATAAAGTTGGATTTTTTTTTTAAGAAAAAAGTCGATTTTTCAGACTTTGAAGGGCCGTACGAATAAACGAAAACTCAATATTGAACGCGGTTGGCATGTACTACTACTACAAGTGCTATTTCCTTGCAAATTAGTCGGATTCGACTAGAACTGGCGTTTTGAAAATTTTGACGAAAAAGATGAAAATCGAGCCCCCTTCTTATTTTTTTCTCAAAAATTGCATTGGAAATGATTTTCTGGAGAAACCACTCGTATGATTCTGATTTTCTACACTTCACTGTAAAGACCTCATCGAGGTTTTGTTTTGTTGTAACAAATGTTATTTTGACATGATCAAAAATGTAAGAAATAAGAAAAATCAGCTTTTTTAATAATCATTCTGAAACAATAAAAGTAAATGTTTTTTTTTTATCAGGAGAACGTGAGCAATCGCTTTTTAAAATTCCAGCTAGTTAAAATAGTAACAAAGTTGGTAAGACAGTCGGAAAATTTTTGAGAAAGTTTCAGACTTATACGGAAATTCATAAGCATAGAAAAAAATAACGAAAAGTTTTTCAAAAAAAGCAAAACATGTTTCTTTCTTATCTTAAATGTTTTTTAAAATGTTTTTGTAATATTTTTTTAATTAAAAAAATTATCGGAAAGAAACAAAAAAGATTAGGGTAAACACCCACTTCCGGAAATTTTACCAAAAGCTTTTCAGTTCTTCGGATTATCTAATGAGATAGAACGTGTACAAAGACCAATTTGAAAAAAATCCAGATTACAATATTGCAATTGCCCCCCATCCCTCGAGGCTATATTGTTTATCGTTTGATCTTTACAAAAATGTCAGTGGTGGTATTTAAGAAATCCATGTTAATTTTGTGTTTCGAGTTCTCTTCCATTATAAACCTTGTGGGTCCACCTGTGCGAGATAACACAAAATGTAAAAATCGCACATTATAATTTTTAATTTAAAGATTTTAAAATTGTGTTTTGATTTTTGACACAACCGCTAAACGTCAAATTTTAGAAAATTTGGTGTAACTTTAAAATGGATTATGAAATTTTCTCGTGAAATCACTTGCGGATCCAGAGGTGCGGGGTTAATGGGGGTAATTAGATGTAATTTTTTGTCGATTGTCGTGAAGTTTACGAAAATTTTAAATATACGTAATTAATTTCAAATCAATACTGTGATTTTCAAACGAATTGCGATTTACGATAATATTAAAGGTTTCCAGTTGCATACATTAAAGGTTATACACTATACAGGGTGGTCCATCTCTGAGGTTACAAGTGATTTTGTTGTTACGCGGCATTTTTGAAAAAATCGTCGAGACACGTCGATTTTTGTTTCGAGGGGGACAACTTTTTATGACCTTTCTACCTTCATAACCCTAATACCCTATCCACCCCTAACTTCACCCCCTGAGTTTAAATAGGGAAAGTGGATCGAGTGATATATCGTTGAAAATCTCTTTTGATTCTAAATACAATGGTGTCATTTGTTTTCGTTTTCACCACCAAATCAGCTGACCTTTGTCAATTTGCGTCGGGCGTAGAGGTCGCAACAGCACATCCTTTCTTCGAATATTATCAATGCTTATCTACGATGCATCAACGCAGCTCCGATTCAAATTAAATCTCTTTTTAATCACTGGCTGTTTATCTTCCACCAAGTGAGTGTTCACGTGTGCAGAATATTGAACATTATATCAAATTAAATTTATTTTAATTATAAGTTATGAAGATAGTTTCGACTACTGGTAAGTGATTCAATGAAATTCATTAAACTTTACTGAACGAGTCATTTTTTGTGAATTGAAACATATCTCTCAACACAAATAACGATATGAGTAGGGAGCATCAGGTCAATAACTCATTAACAAATGGTACAGAATCTTATAGTCAATATAATGTTATGTTACAATAATGTACACAAAAAATTGGTGATGTGGCCATCATGTTAATTTCTCCGATTTTGATGGTATAACAGTTAGTTTGAAGGATCGCTTGACACTGTCGTTTGAAATGTAAAAATTATGAAAGATGAAAATGGAAAATTATAGTTAAAATTCGAATAATCTTTACCATCAGTTTACTCGAAAACTAAATAGATTTTGAAAAAACTTATTCTTTATAAGTTGTTAATCTTAGCATTTTTTTATTATTAATATAAATTTGATGTAACTATTATCGTTCCATAATTATAAACCAAAATTAACAAAAAAAAAAAAATTTGAGAACCGCTGGTCTACACCACGTAATTGATACAGGATTTGAAATTTCCCCCCTCTACTAAGCATAGGAATTCACGCATAATGGGTTACGATTATAACGCAGCCAACTTTATGAAGTATTCATATTCCCCCTTCTCGTACATAAAGGTACGAACTGTTAGGGGCACAGCCAACTATTTCGAATTAATTTGAACCCGTTCCAAACCGCTGGCGCAGTCCAGAGAATGGAAACTCTCGGATTTATCCTGAATACTGCGGCGTTATTACTTCGCGCTTGCACTGTCATGACCCAGTTCGACGAAGGGCCCGACGACGGATGCATTGTGTGCACCTGTAATGGGCAAAAATAAACACGACAATAAGTCATCGAGGCACGTATATTTCAATCGCGCTAGAAACTACGTGTTTATTGTCGTCGAGGTTTGGACTCTTTCCAGGTGTTTGTTTGTCGCTGCTGGCCAGTTCTAGAACCTGGTAATAATAACTTAATTTTCGAATGATGGGTAATGAAAAATTCTATCGATTATCTCGCAACAGAAATGGGTCAAGGCGAAGATGTCGGGTTTCACGAGAGGGATTTATCATCTGTAAAATAATTGGCAACTCATGTGTGAAGCTATTTTTCACTTATCAATTGAAATTTACCCCTTCAGACCCTTTGTGCATGTACATAGCCTTTTGCCAATGTTTTATAAAAAAGCCCTTCTGTTTGTACTTGCTCATGTACGCATATCTTAAGTGATGAAAGCATCATCTGAAAATTTCTCAACGCTTTTATGTTTCTGGTTAACCTCAAAGCAACGGTGTGAGTTGAATGTATTTTTTTATATTTTACAATCTATTCTAGCTTATTATTTGTTAAAAAATATTTAGAACTTAATTCAACTAAAAAATTCATCTAAATATCAATATTTTCGGTTATATTTATTCTTAAGCTTATGTAGAGCTCTTCAAATATCTCGTGTCACATTGCGCAGTGATCATCTTAAATTTTGAGAGAGGGGACGCCGAAAACTCATAATTATTCAGCGACCGTCGGCGTCGCGTGAACAGAATGTAAATATAGACACAGAATCGTCGCGGATATTTGTTATCGCGTTTTTCGCATCCTTATCGAATACTTTTTCACTCTGCGTAAACGTTACCCCCATGTGACACCAGATATTTGGAGGCCTCTATCACTGTTAAAACTAGTTTTTTAGTCTTTCAGAAGTTTAAGACAAATATTGCAGATGAAGATGAAATGGAGGAATATGAATTCAAACGGGATATTAGACCTGGGGCAGAGTTGACCGGTGAAATTGATTTAGATATGGTGGATCAAGAAGAACCCAATAGTATTGCGGATATTATTTCTGAAAAAGAAAATGAATGTCTATGGATGACGTCATTACTCAAAAACAAATGACGACTGAAAATCGACTTTCATGCAAATATGTGTATTTTTATAAAAGAAAATCGACCTGTTTTTTCCAAAATTATTTTATTTCGATTTTATTAAATATATTCCATACTTTAGGCGCGCACTGTAGATTTGAATGCCCAGTCCAACCAGCCTTAAAGAAATCTACAAAGAAAAGGAAACCAAAAATGGAAAGATTAGGGTAACGAATAATCATCACCATTATTAGTTGAGGAAAACGATCTTAAAAGTTTCTTGTTCAAATGAACTAATTGTTCATTAGATAGTGACACATTTTATGAGAGGAATTTATCACCTCTAAAGTTAATCGGATCATGAATGAACCCGCTTCACTTGTACTATTGAAATTAAACACAGCTCCCATTCTGCGTTATATATTTGGACACCTAGTTCAATGAGCCTTGAAGAAATTTAAAAAGAAAAGGAAACCAAAATGCGAACGGGTAATCAACATCATTATTATTTGCGGAAAACGTCCTTATAAATTTGAAACACCATCTTGCTGAAACGTACTAATTATCGATACATAAACACTGTTTTTTTTTCAACACGTACAATTTCCTTATTTAAAGGTTTCAATTGATTAGATTGAGGTCAAGGAAATGAATAACGTATTCACTCCGTCGTGGATTTGACGCCGTAAATAATTTCCGTCCTTCGTACACTTTTTACTCACCTTCTCAGTTCATCGCGCCATCCGTATCAATTATTCCATACCTCCCGCCTTCTAATTAGAGGCTGAAAACCGGGACAGAGCTTATCGATTTGAAGTTTTAATATTTAGCGGAGCGTAATAAATTCCACGGCTGTTTTCTATATATTAAAAGAAGTCGCGAAGACACATAGTGAAAGAATAGCTCCGTATATTCTAGAATCTAGAGCGAATCTCTGGTAAAAAAAAGTTCGCTTATGTTAAAATTTTAGCATTGCAAAACGGACACCTCTTCCGCACTCCAGGCGATTGCTTTGGACTAGTTTCACGCGCGCTGCATGCATAATTCGTCAGGTCGAGTGGTGGATTTAATTACTTCAAGATTAGTTTCGGGGATGAGTCGAGTTGAAAATTCCGTTTTCAGTTTTATTTGGAGTCTCCGTTACGCAATGTTCCGCTCGTTTGGACGTAAACAATGATTAGTATGCGGAGCGCGGCGATCCAACAATGTCAGCGACTATTGCAATACCATTGAAGGTTGGTATCGTGGTCAATCGGTGTAAATATCCAATAGCAAATGCGTTGTGTGCTGTTCGTGGGATTTTTTTTTATAACAATCATATTTTTTACAATATGTCTAGAATTTTTAAACAGCCTTGAGCTGAAGAAGTAAACATGTGTTTTAAAGGCGGGATCATTATTTTTGATAAATAGATGGCAATCCATTCATATAAAGTCTAAACGAAGCATGACTATTGATAGAAAGATGAATCACTGCTTTCTGGGCGTTCGCGGTGTCTTTAGATTCGATGGAGATGACTTTTGTTGAGTTCGTTGATTAGTAAATGACACCCATCTAGGCAAAATCTACTTTTTGATAAATAGTTAAATAATATCCGGTAAAACTTTTTATAAATTTACAAAATGAGCAAGACTTTTGAAAGTTTTGAAGGGCGCTGCTTTTTGATATTTGGTGGTATTTTTAGAACCGCCCTAATTTGGATGGAGATAAATTTTGTGGAGGCCTTTAAATAATAAATGCTATATAGGATAAAATTATTTTTTGTTAGTCAAAAATTTATTAAGATAATGTCATGTGAAACTTTTTGAATTTTCAAACTGAGCTACCATTGAGAGATTGGGCGTTGCCAATTGGTCTTTGACGGTGTTTTTGGAACCACCTAGGTTAGAGGGAGAAGGATTTTGTTAAACGCTTCTGTTAGCAAATGGCACCTAAATCCCCATCTTGTCAAAATCTATTATTAGATAAATATTTAATTATTATGTCACGAAAACCTTTTTTTAATTTTCAAACCGAGATTGGCTATTGATGGAGAGACTGGGAACCATTTTTTGGTCTTTCGTGGTGTATTTAGAACCGCCTTGATTGAGTGGGAATTAATTTTGTTGAAAGCCTTTGTTAGTAAATGACATCCCAAATTCCTATAAGAGTCAATAATGCCACATGATTTTTTTTTTTATTTTCAAACTGAGCTTGACTTGATGGAGAGACTGGGCACTGCTTTTTGATAAATAAATAAAATAGAAACAACCTTACTTGTTGCAGAAAGTATTAAATATATTAAAAAAAAAACAACGAAATATAGCCTGAATATATAAATATTCAACCTGTTCGTTACTCTGCAAGCAAAATTAAGTCTTTTGTATCATTCAATATCCGGCGTGGCACTAGCCAGGGAAGTAGTTGTTTCAATAAGTTATTTGTTTATAGTCTTAGTAAGAGTTACGAACAGGTTGAATATTTATATATTCAGGCTATATTTCGTTTTTTTTTTTTATTTTTGATAAATGCTTAACAATTGATTAAAATATATCACTTAGTAGTTATTTAAACAACAAGGAACGTAAGGAAGTATTAATATTTGAGGTAGGCGAATAAGAGCCGAGGCGGTATGTGCCCTGTTACGACTCTTTTAAGCAGTGGTTATGTAAAAAGGATGCCGATGCTGTAGGTATAGACGAAAATGTGTTGCTCGCCTATATGTTGGAGCGTTACGTTTCTGTTTATTATTGTCCTAGGTCCGTAAGTAAAAATTAAGTACCGTCGCCAAGGACAACAAACACCACGAATGTTATCAGCCACTTACGGTACCTGCAACTATGGATGCAATGCTTAGTTATGTTGTCGGTAGCGGATTTTTTTTTTCATATTTTCGAACTAAGCTTAACTACTGAAGGGCGCTGCGTTTTGATCTTTTTGGAATCACCTTGATTGGATGGTGATGAATTTTGCTGACACCTAAAATTCACTCCATCGAATATATGTTCAAATCATATATGTAGCCAGTTTTTGAATCACATCTAACCCATGATTTCACGCTTCTTTTGATGGGCTTTAGGGGAAGGTATTGCTTCAGGCTGCTTCTGCCTTTTAACCAGGACATAGCCTCGTCGATACTTTGGAAAGTACTTTCACTTACTGCTGCTAGAAAAGTTTGTTTCAAACCCGAGAGCACTTCTTCCATATAATAAATTTTGTTGCTATCATCTGGCTTTTTTGGGGAATTGAAATATAGTTTTGAAGAAAAAAGTTGAAATCTATTTCTAGAAATGGCTTGTTTGATTCTTGTGTTGCCAAGTGAAATATTAGTAGACCAGTGGTGACGTTGTGCAGGTACTTTATTGTACAACATCATGAAGAAGCAGCCAAGTACTATCAGTATTTCATACTGATCAGTTTTCTGTATCGGCTTTTTCTTTTTGTTTTGTAATATTTCTAACCTTTCGTTGGTTTTTTTAAGCGATTCATAGGAAAGGGCTCCTAGGAAACCTCAAGTTCTGAAGATGACCCATCAAGTTTTTCCAGAACTGTAGTAGATTTTTCATTTAGAATACGTAATCTTGGAACAAAATTATTGTCTACAACTATTCATTCATCTAAAATTACTATCGGCATATTTGTTACTGCTGCATTATCATCATTGTCTTCAGAAGCGTCTGATGAAGAACCTTCTGATGTGGAAGAACTTTCTGCGGAATGTAAATTTTTATTTGGTTCGAATTTTGCTGGGATTTTTTTTTAGATGGTCCCAAAAACTCATGACTTGAGGCCCCTGAAGATAACTGGACATACTCTGAACCACTATCAACAAACGGTTCGTCTTCCATGTCAGAGAAATTTTCTGCCAGTTCCATCAAGTCAATCTCAGACAAAGGTTTATTTCTGATAATATATGTTCATAATGTTATTTTTTATATTTGTTCTATTCGTAGCTTATGATTTTAGTATTGCTTATCCTTTAAAATGTTTTATAAATCTAGAATATTCATTGTAATGAAATATATACAAATTTTATACATTATTGACGTTATAATTTATGTGAACTTATCATTTAAATTGAAATATTTGCACGAGTACAATGAAACTTATTATGAGGTTGGATTTATTTGACATTAGACGGACTAAAAAATGTACGTAAAAAGCAACGTTGCCAACCTAAGATATGAATAAATACGTATGGTGTAACAGCACAAATAATTAAGATCTACTTATAAATAAGACGTACTTAAATTCGGGGAAAGTAAATGATATGTTTCTCTAAATCAAGTAATTCAGATTTAAAAACACAGAGAGGTTATTTTTCGCTTCCTGTCAAATGCCAATGAATAATCACTAAGGGCCGGTATTTTAATTGCCGCTTTAACCAGGCTTAATCTTAAATTCGGTATAAGGTATTTTTAGGTGTTTTTCAATCATGGTTTATCGATATACCTAGCTCAAAGTACGGCTGTCCTAAGCGGCCGACCACGGCTATATATTTATACCAGTGGTTCTTAACCTTTTTGAAGTCAGAGAGCACTTTTGATCAAAAGACAATTTCGCGGAGCACCAAAACCAAAGAGGAAAAAAAAACAAGCACAACACATACATACATAACTTTTATTTAAAGTTAAACCGATTATTACATAAAATAGCTAAAATAAGATTAATTCAAAAATTATATACAGTATGTTTTTTTTATCGTGGACCATAGGATTTTATATGCTAAAAATTATACCTTGTGTGAATGTATATTTTATCATATAATTTTGAAGCAAGTTTTAGTTAGTAATATAAATCAATTATATTGCTACATGATGTGCTTTTGCTCGGAACCGGACGATCGGGATACGCTGCAGAAAAGTTGTCAACTATTTCCCTAAAATAAAAATTCCTTGACTTCTTGTAGAAAAATACAACTATTTCCCTGCTGGACAAACCTCTTATAATTGCCGTTATAAATTCCACCCGTTCTTCAACAGTATAAACAGACATTTTCCAGTATAAATTCGTTTGATTATTTGCCTCACTAATCAATCTTACATTTCGGAAATTCAAGGTACTTTGATTATTTTTGCTCAGTTATTTATATTAAATAATTTCATTTTCTAATGGAATAAAACATGTTTAATGCAGCGCATCATGTTGCAAAATAATTGATTTATTACTAACTGAAATTTCCTTCAAAATTTTATGTTAAAATATACATAAACACAAGGTATAATTTTTAGCATGTAAAATCCCATGGCCCACGATAAAAAAAATATACTGTATATTCTTAATTTTATAAACTAAGACAAAAATTAATTTCTACATAAGCAAGGCTGAACCAAGGATGAAATTTCAACTCAATTTTTTTATCATTTCTCATACACTGCGACAAAAGTCTGGGTTCACTAACAATTTTTCCGATTTTTCGTACTGATTTTTTTTTTCTGCTAATTAACACCAAATGTTAATATTTATTTATCAAAAAACAAGTTTAATGCCATAGTCGCATAATCTGTAGCCGTACAATTTTTAATATACTTCATTTTTTCCTTCCAATGTGACTCAGATTTTTGGGATTTGGTTAACAAATAAGTTGGCGTTGTCAGGGATTTGTTTATCATGCTTTAATTGTTTCTGACAAGTGTCAGTGTTTGCTGAAATTTAGTTTTGTGATCGAAATGCCGATATCTCCAGTAAGATGTGCACGGATAATTGCCCACATTGAAGAAGGGCATAGCCAGAGAGAAGCAGGCCGTAGGTATGGAGTTTCTCAAAACGGGGTTCGAAGAATTTGGCAGAGGTATGAGGAAGATGGTCTACTAACAGCCAGAGCACAGTCAGGAAGACCAAGAAAAACTAAGATGACCGATTTATGTTGTTACAATCTTTGAGAAATCGCACTGTTACTGCATCAATTACAGCGAATGAGCTTGCTGCTGTCAGAAATGTTCAAATATCAGCACGTACAGTTCAGCGCCGACTTCGAGAAAATAATCTAAAGTCATATCGGGCTGCCACTGATCCTAAACTTATAGTTCGTCACAAACAAAATCGATTGAATTTTGCTAGAACTTATAGACCAGTGGCGACATGTCTTATGGTCTGATGAATCCCGTTTTACCTTGGATGCCCCAGACGGTCGTGCTCGGGTATGGAGGAGACCAAGAGAACGATACGCTGCATGTACCATGGCTCCTAGATCAATTTTTTTCGGAGGCTCTGTAATGGTATGGGGAGGAATATCTGTGGAAGTTTGTATAGAACTCCATATTTGTGATAGCAGCCCTTAACGCAGATACATACATTAGGGATATTGTAGAGGAACATGTTGTACCATATAGCCACTTTATTGGAGAAAACTTTCGATTGATGCAGGATAATGCTCGTCCACATGTGGCGAACGTTACCCTCCAATATTTAAACGAAGTAGGAATTAGGTGTTTGAATTGTCCGGCTTATTCATCTGCACTCTATCGAGCACGTATGGGACCAACTGGGAAGAGCCATTGGAGCTCGCCCTGATCGCCCTCGGACCCTAAGAGACCTTACAGCATGTTTGGTTGAAGAGTGGGACAGACTGCCGCAAAAAAAACGTTGCAACGTTGATTAACAGCATGTCTAGACGTCTGGACTGTGTTATTAGGGCCCGTGGTGGACAGTGGCGGCTCATGGAACATGTTGATGGTAGAGCCACTTATACAATATACTCCCCCCTCCTTCTTTGAAGAAAGAAACAACGATTTATCTTCCTAGACCAAAGTAACTGGCGAAAATGTGTTTTAAGAAATGATTAAAAATTATTGCTGAGCTTGAAACTACTTAACTCTATATAACGAACCCATTAAAAAATTATTGGAATTTAAGAAGTTGCTTATATTTTTAAAACATAATTATTTTTGTTGTATAGAATTACTTTAGAATTTTTAAACAATTTCTACTATTTTTTATTTATTTTAGAATATGCACAATTTTGAACGCAATTAAAAAATGCATGTTTAACAACGAACAGTTATAACCCATTCAAAATTATTGGAATTTAATTGATTATATTTAAACAATTTCTACTATTTTTTATTTGTTTTAAAAATACTCGATTTTGAACGCAATTAAAAAATGCATGTTTAACAACGAAACAGTTATAACCAGTGGCGTCTCGTGGAACATGTAGATGGTAGAGCAACTTATACGATATACCCCACCCCCTCCTTTTTTGAAGAAAGAAAGTACGATTTATCTTCCTAGACCAAAGTAACTTGCGAAAACGTATTTTAAGAATTAATTAAAAATTCTTGCTGAGTTTGAAACTACAGGTAGTGCCATGGCTCCTTGGCTCTATATAACCAGCCGCGCCTGGTGGTGGAAACACCAGATATTGAAAGTTTCGTTCGTACCCATAGTTCCTGTTTTTTACTTTTTTTTTATAAACACTATATTTCCTTAGTATCCTAAAATGTAAGTAAATAAAGATGAATTATTAATTTATCATCAAAATAGTTTTTGATATTTGTTTTTTGGCAGAAAAAATTATCACTACGAAAAATCTGAAAAATTGTTAGTGAACCCAGACTTTTGTCGCGGAGTGTATTATACTCGAATGAAATTTATTTGGGCAGAAATTCATTTAATGTGATATCTAAGCTTGTCGGCTTTTGCTGATTTCAGCGATATTAGGTCTAATATTTGAGTCGTATAGTTCCAAATCCGGCCATCTCCAACATAAACGATTTTCCAGAAAATGAAAAAACGTTGTACACATTCTTGCACGAAGATATTGATATACTTTTAGTGCATACAGCAGATATCTGTCAGTGAAAAATAATGGCAATACAGCTAGAAATCAAAATTCATTATGTTATTATTTATAGATTTTAGAATTTTATAGATGGCCGGTTTTGAAACTAACCCTTGTACATGGCCGGTTATGGAAATTTTTGGCATATAAATTTTAGGCATGGTAATAAATTTAGCATGTTTTATAGACAAAATTAGTTTAATAATTATTGAAATACATAATTAATTATAATTATGTTTGGAGATTTGTAATTTCTTCGATTCTATCATTTACTTGACAAACATCATTAAGTTGCTCAAATTGGGTAAAGTAAAACGCTTGTTTTGTTCCATAATTTTATTTTCAGTTGCCTGACACGTGTTTCGATCGGTTAGGATCATTTTCAAAGTTAAACTAATTTTAATTTTAATTAGTTTAACTTTGAAAATGATCCGTTGACAAGGTAACCAATTGTTCTTCTTGGTGCGGAAATTCACTAACATTTTATGGATTTCGTATCCATAATTTCGTAGTTATAATTTTCTATATTTATAGAAGGAAAGTAACATTGAATCTTTTCTTCCAGTAAGGTTAAATGTTCTGTTATAACTGAAATAATTTCCTCAGCTATGTTGTCATTTAGCAATGGAAACATATCTCTCCTTCTTCTAATACGCGAATTTCAAAAATCAAAATCCTGGAATTCTGGTATTAACGGCTATTTAAATAATGAAAAATATCGCCTAAATATGCCATTTTAGCATACCAAATATTATTTTGAAGACATTGTACAAAATCATGCATACGTTCATTTTGGAAAAAGGTCAACAATTCATTCTTAAGTTTTAAGAATCGGCGTAACATTTTTCCCCTGGATAACCATCCAACTTCAGTGTGTAAAAGCAAACATTCGTACTTGGTTTCCATAGATAAGCAAAGTTTTTTCAAAATGAGTGTTTTCAAAGGTAGCGATGTAATGTAACTGACCGTATTCACAACTTTGTTTAGTACAGCTTGGTTGGTAATGTTTTGGAAATTAATTCTAGTTTTCATTGAAACATCGGAACGAGGAATTTTTATTTCTTCTATTGCCAAATATAATTTTAACTATTTCACAAAATGCAGGTATAATTAGAGACTCCGCTATATTATGTTTTAACTGAACAGTAATCAATTCAGTAACCTTATATGATATCAATTGTGCCTTATTAGAATTTTTATAATTTTTTTAAAAGATTTAACTTGTTTAGCTTGCATATCCAACAATCGTTTGAAATGATCTTCAGTTTTTGTGGTAAGATTAACGTGCATTGTAGAAAAGTAACGTTTTAACTTGGTAGAAACCATCGCGATATTGGTTAATTTTTCTCCATATACTGTAAATACATATGTGATAACCGATGTAAAGATAGCCACGGATTTCCCGGCGCATCCACCACCGAAAAAAATATTCTTCAATATTAATGATTTATGATAAATCAAACGCTGAGAATATAATTAACATAAGCCTATAGATGTACAGTCAATCCACAATTTCAATTATTTTTTCTTTCGTCCACGCGAACTCCCTTTTTAAAATAACAAGAATTCAAAGTCCAATAAGGCACTGTTTGGACGCGTTTCAAAATTAATATTTTAACAACAACGTGTAGATAAGAGTCCACTTAAATGATTTAGTTGATGAAATGTTTGGGTAAAAATGTTTATAACTTTTTAATGAATTTTTATTCTCGGGCGTGTTTTTTTTTTCCGAGGCAATGTTACTAAATACACTATAACACACATTCCTGAGACTATTACTAGCCCATTTATTAAAAAAATGATTTTATTTTCAATTACGAGAAAGACCCCTTAATCCAATAAATTCCACTAATATATTACTGTAATTTATGCAGTGGCTAAATATTGGTATGAAAAAATTTAAATGTAAATGCGGCAATCAGTGCCATTTTGGAATTTGAAAGTTTGTTATATTATATAAATATATACACTCGGCGTCAAAAAAAAAGCGCCACTCGAAAAATCGCGAAAAAACTCGATTTTTCAAACTGTCGTAACTGTTCAATTTGGTTGAAAATCGATGAATCTCTCAGTTTGGAAAAGATTCAAGTTTTATCTTTAAGAATGTGTAGTTGATTTTGACCACAAGTCCAACCCACCCTCCCGTAACAACGCGATGGAAAAAAATGTTTTTTTATGTAAAACATTGTCCAACTTTTACAAGCTGTACCGTGCGCAAAAAAAATCGGCGGGAAATTTCACCACAATGGCAGAAAAATTTAATCAATTTCTTTCAAGTGCCTTAAAAATTCGAGTGGTTGCGATGATTTGGAGCAAAGTTATGAATTTTTGAAGAAAAAAAATGACGTTGAAAATGAAAACAAGTTGTAAAAATTTAACATTTTTTGTCAATCCAAAACACTTTTTGTAGGGGTTTTCAGGGGGTCACGAAAGTCGAAAACTTCTTAGATCGCAAAATTCCATCGAGTTTCGTGCGAAATATAGTTATGCGAAAAATAGTTATGGCCAAAAAGGCGCAAAATGTAATTTTTTTTCAAAACTGCATAACTTCGCGCCAAATCATCGCATCGACTTGAATTTTGGAGGAAATTGGAGGAAAATGATTGAACTTTATTGCCATGCTGACCGATTGAGTCCACGATTTTTTTTGCACACGGTACAAGAAACCAAATTTGCACATTTAAACTTCAAAAACATTTTTTTTCCTTTAGGGGGTGGAATCGTTTTAGCAACAAAACAATTCACATGACGTTGAAGAGAAATTGTTCAGACTGCAAAAGTTCATCGATTTTGGTGCAAAATTACTCAAGTTATGGCAAAAAAATGAAAAATGTCATTTTTTTCAAAAATTCATAACTTTGCTCCAAATCATCGAAACGACTCGAATTTTTAAGGGATTTGAAGGAAATTGATTAAATTTTTCTGCCATTGTGGCTTGTCAAAGTTTTTTTTACATAAAAAACATTTTTTTTTACCCCAAGTCTAACCCCCCTAATAGGGAGTATTGAAGTAACTCACCTTAATTTGCTCCATATAATTCAAAAATGATAAAAAATACAGGGTGTTCCATTTAAAAAAACATAACTTTGGTCTGTAACTTTGTTATAAGACACCCTGTATAAATTTAAATATTTTAGGGCATGCAGCTCACTATTATACACAACTTTTGTATAAAACATTTTTCGAAATTTTGAAAAATAAGCAAGTGATTGACCGTTCCCAGAGCTCTGAAATAATCTGTATATCATATATGGTTTGGGTGGACCCGCGAAAAAAAAAATCATAAAAAAGTTATAAACAATTTTACCAAAAATTTCATCATTTAAATCGTTTAAGTAGACTCTTATCTACACGTTGTTGTTAAAAACATGAATTTGAAATGCGTCAAACTGTGCCATTTTGGCCTTTGAAAATTTGCCATATTATTTATGTGGTTTGTCTGCATTAGACTTTTAGTGGACTATATGGGCTAAACCCATGTTTTTAATGAAAACTTGATTTCCAACTCTGGACATGGATAAACAATTACTAATAATCTATATTTAGGACTTTATCAAATCAAAAATGTATCTCCTTCTGATTATAAGACTATTTACTTCCATATTTATTAAAATTCACGCATCTATAAACCAATTCTGCAAAACACTCCGTTTACATATTTCACCGTTGGAGCAATAACGAATGTCGTGGAACTGTTTTACGTGGGTAATGTATGTCGGCGTCGGGTTATTGCTCTAGAGAGGAAATTTTTCCGTCATGGGTATGTGTCAGCTGTAAGGTCATTCGTGAATGTTCCAAGGAAACGTCGAGAAACCGTCTGCTGATTTAGAAAAGACGAACCACAGTCGAACACGTCAGTAATGGCAGTTCGAAAGTGACACGTACACCACGGAGTTATCGATCAATACACGATGTATGTACTTAAACGTAAACGATAACCATCTATTTTATCACCATCATTATTCAAGTATTATACACGATTATTCTTAACAATAAAATATTTTTGGTCAAGGCCAAATTCGAGTCAATTTACACAATTGTCATTACTGGTCTGATCAAAATATGAAATGAATAGTTTTGAGCGGTTGCACCGTAAGTTATCTTTATATACTGAGGATTTCTTAAAAATTGCAATTTTAAGTAGCAATTTGGAGGTTAAGGATTCCTTAACCTTAAGCCGCCGGGTGGTATCAGCTTAAAATTTAAGTACGTGCTAAGAAACGCATGAAGTAAAAATGATTCTTATTTTAACGACGATCGTGATATTCTAGAAATCTTGAGCTCGGAATTCCACGAAGAATTTATAACAGAACAAATGACTTCCATAATATGGATGACTTTAATTTTTAACGGAGGCTTAGCTTATCCAAGCAAACAACATTGCATTTACTTTAATTAATTAGACATCAATTAGAATTTCATTCAGACGTGTAAATTCACATTGTTTACTCCTACATATAAAATAATTATAAACATTTTTGCTAGTAACAACTCGTCGCCCGTAAATTATACATACATATACGTGCTTGATGTCAAAAATAACCATGAAATCGGAGCTCATAAAGTTGGCACCCCCACTTCTTGGGATTTGCATAAAAAGTAGTCTATAATTTAGGACTAATTTGTACCCAAAAAATTAGAATTTGTACCCACGCCGTTTAGCCGGTATACCGCTATCAAAAGTGGGGGTGCTAACTTTAGTAAGGACAGCACCCCCACTGTCAGTGATCGAGTTGAAATATGGACGACTGGCAAGAACTAATTTAAGACTAATTTGTAACGACCGTCATTTTTTTATAAACATTTTTGTTTATTGCAAAATTTGAAAAATTCGTATTACGCTAAGCAGATTCCACCGTTCGTTCACACTACATCTCAAAAACCACTTGAATGACCAATATTGTTTTATAAACAACATTTGTTTATAAACAAATCGATGTTTTTTTACATTTTTAAGAGGTGATTTTCGCTGAAATGAAAAACATATCCTTACAGCCAAAGAAATATAAGACAATTTGCAAAATCTCTCTTTCTAAATTTATGATGAATTTGCACCGACCTTACTTTTATACCAAAACAAATTTGTTATAAACAAATTGCTATTTTTGAAAACTGCGCCACGTGTATATCACTGCATCACATGGAAATCGCTTAAGATATTCGACACCAATGAACAGGCTTCAGAATCTTAAAATATGAATTTAAGATTAATTTATTAACAAATTCATATTTTTGGATAAAGCGTCGCGTGCCAATGAACAAACTTCAGAATCTTAATCTCTGAATTTAAGACTAATTTGTACCTAACTCAGTTTTGCGAAAAAAATCATTTTGTTCTCAGCAAATTAATTTTTTTGATAACTGCGCCATGTGATTATGAAAACACCGTTTGCAAATCAGACACCATTTAGACATACAGAACCAATAAACCAAATTCAGAACTGAATTTATGGCTAATTTATACCCAACTCAGTTTTGCAAAAAAATCAATTTCTTGTCAACAAATTAATACTTTTGGGAAAAATTCGCGTGCAAATGAACAAACTTCAGAATCTCAATCTCTGAATTTATGACTAATTTGTACCCAACTCAGTTTTGCAAAAAAATCAAATTGTTGTCAACAAATTGATACTTTTGATAACCTCGCCACGTGGTAATAAAAGGACCGTATGCAAATCAAACACCATGAAGCCATTACAGAACCAATAAACAAAATACGGAAACTTTATGACTGAATTTATGGCTAATTTGTACCCAACTCAGATTTGCAAAAAAAATCAATTTGTTGTCAACAAATTGATACTTTTGATGACTGCGCCACGTGATTATTGAAACACCGTATGCAAATAAAACACCATTAAGAGTTACAGATTCATCGAATTAAACGCAGAACCATCATAACTGAATTTAAGACTAATTTGTACCCAACTCAGTTTTGTAAAAAAAATTAATTTGTTATTCACAAATTCCTATTTTTGGAAAAAGCGTCACGTGCCAATGAACAAACTTTAGAATCTCAATCTCTGAATTTAAGACTAATTTGTACCCAACTCAGTTGTGTGAAAAAAATCACTTTGTTGTCAACTAATTAATTTTTTTGATAACTGCGCCATGTGATTATGAAAACACCGTATGCATAAAAACACCATTAATACCTACAGATTCATCAAACAAAATGCAGAACCGTCATAACTGAATTTAAGACTAATTTGTACCCAACTCAGTTTTGCAAAAAAATCAGTTTGTTGTCAACAAATTGATACTTTTGGAAAAAACGTCGCGTGCAAATGAACAAACTTCAGAATCTCAATCTCTGAATTTAAGACTAATTTGTACCCAACTTAGTTTTGCGAAAAAAATCATTTTGTTGTCAACTAAGCGATACTTTTGATGACTGCACCACGAGGTTATTAAAACACCGTATGCAAATCAAACGCCATTAAGACACACAGAATCATCAAACAAAATGCAGAACCTTCATAACTGAATTTAAGACTAATTTGTACCCAATTCAGCATAATGGTTAAATTTTTATATAGTAGTGTATTATATAAATCGATTATGTCATGTTGTATAGACACTTGTAGCCATCTCAAAATTCAGTTCAATTAATGGGTATATTCAGTTGATCGGTTAATTAGTCTTTTTTTGCAAATTATTTTCAGTTTTGTAATTCAGAAGCAATAATTTATTCTTAAAGTCTGAAAACGAAACTAATTTTTAAGAATTACGAGATTACGTGATGTAAATTAGTCTTAAATTCAGTTATGACGGTTCTGCATTTTGTTTGATGAATCTGTACGTCTTAATGGAGTTTAATTTGCATACGGTGTTTTCATAACCACGTGGCGCAGTTATCAAAAGTATCAATTTGTTGACAACAAATTGATTTTTTTCGAAAAACTGAGTTGGATACAAATTAGTCATAAATTCGTTAATGAAGATTCCACAATTTGTTTATTGATTCTGTAATGGCTTCATGGAGTTTAATTTGCATACGGTTTTTTCATAACCACGTGGCGCAGTTTCAAAAGTATCGATTTGCTGACATGAAATTGATTTTTTCGCAAATCTGAATTGGGTACAAATTAATCTTAAATTCAGATATTAAGATTCTGAAGCCTGTTCATTGGTGTCGAATATCTTAAGTGATTTACATGAGATGAAGTGATATACACGTGGCGCAGTTTTCAAAAATGGCAATTTGTTTGTAACAAGTTTGTTTTGGTATAAAAGTAAGTTCGGTGCAAATTCGTCGTAAATTTAGAAAAGGAGATTTTGAAAATTGTCTTATATTTCTTTGGCCGTGAGGATATGTTTTTCATTTCAGCGAAAATCACTTAAAAATAAAAAAAAAAACATCGATTTGTTTATAAACAAATTTTGTTTATAAAACAATATTGGTCATTCAAACCGACGAGAAGTTAGCCACGAATTTCCAGCCACGGTTTCCCGGCGAATCCACCACCACTCTAATTATTACCAATCTGAATAAAATGTTAAGTAATCTTTTGTTTGGGCCTAACCAATTTAATAACATAAGCTATAAACTATTTATGATTTTCTTTTAAGTTAGCGCTACTCGCTAGGCCGCCGACAAGATAGAAGAACTATCTAAAAAAATCATAACTTCCATTTGGGGTTCCTTGCTCGACTTTTTTTGCAACAATTGAGTAGTACACAACATTATGAATAAATCAAAATCGAAAAATTAGGGTAACCATTTCGTATAAACAATTTATGATTTTTTTAAGTTAGCGCTGCACGCTGGGCCACTGACAAAATAAAAACATTATTTAAAAAAATCACAACTTCCATTTGGGGTTCCTTGCTCGACTTTTTTTGCAACAATTGAGTAGTACACAACATTATGAATAAATCAAAATCGAAAAATTAGGGTAACCATTTCGTATAAACAATTTATGATTTTTTTAAGTTAGCGCTGCACGCTGGGCCACTGACAAAATAAAAACATTATTTAAAAAAATCACAACTTCCATTTGGGGTTCCTTGCTCGACTTTTTTTGCAACAACTGAGTAGTATACAACATTATGAATAAATCATAAATTGTTTATACGAAATGGTTACCCTAATTTTTCGATTTTGATTTATTCATAATGTTGTGTACTACTCAATTGTTGCAAAAAAAGTCGAGCAAGGAACCCCAAATGGAAGTTATGATTTTTTTAGATAGTTCTTCTATCTTGTCGGCGGCCTAGCGAGTAGCGCTAACTTAAAAGAAAATCATAAATAGTTTATAGCTTATGTTATTAAATTGGTTAGGCCCAAACAAAAGATTACTTAACATTTTATTCAGATTGGTAATAATTAGAGTGGTGGTGGATGCGCCGGGAAACCGTGGCTGGAAATTCGTGGCTAACTTCTCGTCGGTGTCATTCAAGTGGTTCTTGAGATGTAGTGTGAACGAACGGTGGAATCTGCTTGGCGTAATACGAATTTTTCAAATTTTGCAATAAACAAAAATGTTTATAAAAAAATGACGGTCGTTACAAATTAGTCTTAAATTAGTTTTTGCCAGTCGTCCATATTTCAACTTGATCAGAGACAGTGGGGGTACTGTCCTTACTAAAGTTAGCACCCCCACTTTTCATAGCGGTATACCGGCTAAACGGCGTGGGTACAAATTCTAATTTTTTGGGTACAAATTAGTCCTAAATTATAGACTACTTTTTATGCAAATCCAAAGTGGGGGTGCCAACTTTATGGAGGTATGAAATCGGTGTCTTTTATATGCATGGAATAAACTAAACCGTTTCCCTGAAAATTCCCCCAACTCTCCACCAAAATATATTCAGGAAATATTAAATTTCCCTAGATTTCTTGCATTATCTATGACCGACGCTACCTTTGTCATTCCGTAGTTAAGGAACGCTGCAAGAGTCACGGTGAACTTAACACTTTCTTAACTTAGCGCTCCCTTTTCTTATGCGTCCCTTAACTTAAAACGGTGCAAGAAGCAGTAAACAATAAACAATAAATCAGTTTTTGTACATTTTGTAAAATCAGACCGAATAAATGTTGGCTCTATGTCTATTATTAGCGGCAACTGCTAGTTTATAAATAAATAGACATTTCTATCAGTGAGCCAAATGTTGCACTTGAATCACATTCTATGATATTTTTGCGAACGTTGATATATTTATGTAACGCTGGTCGATTACCCGGACCTGCCTCAACTTCTAAATATACACCAGCACACGAAACAACACCAGCTCGATTACATACGATTTTCATCGCCCGAAAAGTACCGTTTCCTCAAGCGCAATCGGTACGCAAATATGACAGAGTAGAAAAAACGGGTTCTGAAGGTCACATTCGCGAAATTTACAACCTTGAAATCAACATGAATACATTGGATTTGTGAGAAAGTCAAAACAGGAGCAACATAAATATATCACGTCGAGAAAGAAAAAAACTGGAAGAGGTGTGTTTTAGAGCACACTCAAGTTACTGTAGTTTAAGCTTGAATTACATCATACTTTTTCCGTCTTTTTTCGTCTAGATTCTCGTTCGATTTTGCTTCGAGACAATCTAGTATGAATGTAATTCAGAAAATTCCATTCAATTTCCGTTCAAGTTTCTTGAATGGAAATATGCAGCCCGTCCTATTTTCCGTTCGATATTGGTCCAAGTTCGGTACTGCCAACGACGTGGAAGCAACATAACCTATATAACCTGGTGACCGCGGCACTATGTTTATAATATTAACAATTTTCATGATGTTTTCAATTTTATTCATTTTTACAATCTCAACTCTTGATCTCACTTGGACTTGGACACGCGAACGCAAATACTTTTTATTTAGCGAGTTGGTAATTACGTCGTCCGCTACCGGCGCCCTCTATATCGAATGCAATGAACTATAAATCGAACGGATATCGAAAGCAAAACTTGAACGAGAATCTAGACGAAAAAAGACGGAAAAAGTATAATGTAATTCAAGCTTTACGGATGGAAAAGTGGAAGTAGTTGTTGCGTAGGTCGTTACAATTTGACAAGTGTATCGAATGTCAACATAGTGTTTCAAGTGAAGAAGTCGGTATTTAAGAGCATATGTATTTTTTGACAATGTACCCATGGAGAAAATATGAAGATCAAGAATAGTGTTTTAATCTGCTGATAATGCAAAATGCCAAAAATTAACAATTGCGATGCAATCTCGCGCAAAGTGCATCTGATAAGCCTATTCGATAAGGATTTTCAATAAACAATTAAATAATATGCCGTGATTTTGCAACTGACGTGATCAAATTTTGATAACCTACCTATATTATTTTATTATCTAAAATTTGTACAAGTTTGGAAGTACCAATTCATTATAAATCATTGGTTCTTAACGGGTACTCCGCGAATTTATGATGCTGAAATTTAATGTTGGCTCATCTACTCTGATACAGAAGGTAGAATTATACGAAGTAAAGTAAGAAAAAATAATCGACAAATTCAAATTTGTGAAACAAACCAAGTGTTAACTTTGATTTATCTTTTATTATTTTCAAAATGTTTCACCAAGTGATAAGTGAGACAGTTATTCAAGAAAAAATCGACAGAATTCTGACGAATATTTAAATTTCAGTTTTACGTACATGAGGAAATTTATCACATAACCGATGTGAAGATAGCCACGGATTTCCCGGCGCCTTCCACCACCGAATAAAATTCTTCAATTTTAATGATTTACGATAAATCAAACGCTAAGAATGTAATTAACATAAGCCTATACATAGATGTACAGTCAATCCACAGTTTAAATTATTTTTTCTCGAGTCCACGCGACTCCTTTTTTGAAATGACAAGAATTCAAAGTCCAATATGGCACTGTTTGACGCGTGTCAAATTCATTTTTTTTTTACAACAACGTGTAGATAAGAGACTACTTAAACGATTTAAACGATGAAATTTTTGATACAATTGTTCATAACTTTTTTATGATTTTTTTTTCGCGGGTCCACCCAAACCATATACAGGGTGTGGCACTTAAGACGCCTCGGATCATAGCTCCTTTACGATAAAAGCTATCGAAAAAAATCTAAGAACAAAGTGGTGCATAGTTACCGTCGCTATGTTTCAAAAATATTTTTAATCATCAGTGGCGTGCCGTACTCCAGTGGAGTACCAAACTTATGTTTTTTTAAATGGAATGCCCTATTTTTTATTGCAGATATGGAAGGTGCTCGACGAGTACTTATTTTTTTATCTAACATGTTATACCCTTCACTTTAGCGGTTTCGCTGTTATAACCCTTTCTTTCAAAATTGCGCCCCATTTTTGAGATTTTTTTGTAGAGAAACTAATTGACGCCGGCGCCTAAATTTTGAATTGAGGTACAGGTTAAGACCTCGTGTACCGTCACATAATTTTTTTTCGGGTAATTTATGGAAAAAAAATAATTTTTTATTGATCTTCGCATGTTGTCATTTTTTCCGAAAATTTCAAATGGCACCCCCCTAAAAAAATTACGGCGTTGTACAGCCAAAACTCTAAATTTTTCATTGGTGTAAAAAAAATTACACATTGCATAACAAAATTTCGGAGAAAAAAGGAATTTCATCGCAAATGTCGGGAAACGTTTTCCGTTCCCAAGTGTGCCATGAGAAAACAAATACACAAATACGGTCATCATAATAGTATGTACCTATTTATTCAACATGATATGAAAAATGCAGATAAAGAAAATTTAACAACTTAAACTAAATGTTCGAAATGACGACCTTCCTGCTGGAGGCATAACCGCAACTTCGACTCACAGGCTCTAGACACTGCCCTAAGGACTTCTGGTGATACACCGCGGAAAGCCGCGCGGATTCTCTCCCTCATATGCTCGACAGTAGTTGGTACCGTCCTGTAAACCTCGTCTTTGATATGGCCCCAAAGGAAGAAGTCAAGAGGAGTGAGGTCTGGTGATCTTGGCGGCCACCTCACAGGACCCCCACGACCAATCCAGGAGTCCGGAAACGTTTAATCGAGAAATTCCCGAACGACACAGCTATTATGTGCAGGAGCTCCATCGTGCTGGAAAACTATCTGTCGAAGAGCGGCTGGAGGGACATTTTCCAAGAGATCATCCAAGTCGTCGCGAAGGAACCTCAAATAACTGTTGCCGTCCAGGTGCCCCTCGATGGAATAAGGACCCAAAAGGTGTTCTCCAAGTATGCCTCCCCAAACATTCAGCGACCATCTTTGCTGGTGGTTTATCATTCGCATGGCTTGTGGGTTTTCATCGGCGTAATAATGGTAGTTGTAGCGATTGACATGCCCATTTCTATGGAACGTTGCTTCATCAGAAAATAATACGAGCATAAGAAATGATTCCTCCTGCTCAATTTTGTTGATAGCCCACATGCAGAAATCTTGCCTCGCATGAAAATCTTGAGGTTGCAATTCTTGGTGCAGTTGGATCTTAAATGGACGGAATTTGTACTTTTTAAGAACACGATGTACGGATCGCGTTGAAATATCGTGATTCCTACTAATATCACGGATACTGGTATGAGGATCTTCAATAACTGCCTCCAGAAACTGCAGTTCATTATTTTCGGTAATAACTGCCTTCTTTCTAACTCTCCTTGGCCGTTTCACACTTCCCGTAGTAGTAAATCTCTCCAACACTTTTTGAAACGCACGTTCATTTGGATGTGCCCTGTGCGGATATCTCGCAGCGTACACTCGTGATGCCAAGAAACAATTCTTGTTACATTCTCCAAGAATAAATATCATGTCAACCATTTCCTCTTGAATTCGGAACATTTTTAGAACGTTTATCAAAAATGACTTATGGCTGCTACTGACGTCTAATAATTTACTTTGACAATAGGTACATACTATTATGATGACCGTATTTGTGTATTTGTTTTCTCATGGCACACTTGGGAACGGAAAACGTTTCCCGACATTTGCGATGAAATTCCTTTTTTCTCCGAAATTTTGTTATGCAATGTGTAATTTTTTTTACACCAATGAAAAATTTAGAGTTTTGGCTGTATAACGCCGTAATTTTTTTAGGGGGGTGCCATTTGAAATTTTCGGAAAAAATTACAACATGCGAAGATCAATCAAAAATTATTTTTTTTCCATAAATTACCCGAAAAAAAATTATGTGAAGGTACACGAGGTCTTAACCTGTACCTCAATTCAAAATTTAGGCGCCGGCGTCAATTAGTTTCTCTACAAAAAAATCTCAAAAATGGGGCGTAATTTTGAAAGAAAGGGTTATAACAGCGAAACCGCTAAAGTGAAGGGTATAACATGTTAGATAAAAAAATAAGTACTCGTCGAGCACTTTCCAAATCTGCAATAAAAAATAGGGCATTCCATTTAAAAAAACATAAGTTTGGTACGCCACTGGAGTACGGCACGCCACTGATGATTAGAAATATTTTTGAAACATAGCGACGGTAACTATGCACCACTTTGTTCCTAGATTTTTTTCGATAGCTTTTATCGTAAAGGAGCTATGGTCCGAGGCGTCTTAAGTGCCACACCCGGTATATAATATGGCAAACGTTCAAAGGCCAAAATGGCACTGTTTGACGCGTTTAAAATTTAATTTTTAACAACAACGTGTAGATAAGAGTCTACTTAAAGAGTGTGTCAAGTTGGCACCCCAATGAAGAGTTCTGATAGTTCTGAATAGAGTTCTCAATTCCTTTTGATGTATGGAGAAGTACTATCAACTTTTAAAAAAGAGTTCTGTAAAATTGGGCTGTCAGGAATTTCTTGAAAAATGGGGTGCCAACTTGACACCGCACCCCAACATTGTTATCGAATAGTTCTGAACTAGTTTTAAGATGTGTTTGAGTTAGTACTATAGTTCCTGATACTTTTAAAAAAGAGTTCTGTTGAATTTCCAGAGATAAAAATTTTCAAAGTTGGAAATACAAAATATTCAAATTCATATTACTTACTTAATATTGGTTGAATCTAATTATTTCATAACAACTATGGATAGAACTCACAAAGAACTACAGGAAACACCAATCAGAACTATCCGGAACTATCACAAAAATATATATATATTTTTTTAAGTCGCAATGCAAAAAAAAATTGAGAGTTCTATGAGTTCTGAGTTAATTTTATATTTCTACTCATTGAGTACAATAATTCTTTCTTATAATCCTTATAATCAAATTCGATACAATCGCGATTTATGCCCATAAGTCAAATCAGAACTCCCAGAACTATTTTCAAAATGTTGATTTTTTTTTAATAGTTCAGGGAGTTTTGATTTGACTTATGGGTTGTACTCAAGGAGTTCTGACGAAAACTCTAATGGCAAATTGCGATTAAATGGCAGGAAATGGGTATTTTCAAAATTTAATTTTTAAGCTTTTGGATTTCCGTCGCGAAAAAAAAAAACGTGCTGAAAATCATGATACAAATATTGAAATGGCCGGCAGTTTTCGGTTATCGAGCAGAAACATCTGAAAAAATACCACAATGAGGCAGATAAATGTTCTTTCGAACGCCGCAACCCGCATGTAAATATATTATCTCTAGCTCAAGTAATACTGAAAAAACGTTTTTTTGAGCGAGCGTCTCTAGCGGGCTGAAAATTTTGGAGGCTTAGTCTTTTTGATACCGAAGCGGTCAAAATCGCGGACGGGGGACTTTTCACCATCTTATAGGGCTATGCCCTTTGGCGAAAAAAAAAAGATGAGGAGGTGGCAACACTTAATGCGAAGGGTTAATGTTTGGGGGTTGAAATTTTGGGGATCGTATTTTTTAATTTTTTGTGATTTTTCATAAAAATTTGAACTTCAAAATAAAGAAAATTTCGGCCAAAAGACCTAAAATAGGAACCAAACAATCGAAAATACAAAATATAGACCAAAAAGTTGGGCCTAAAAAGGTGAAAATTTGGACAAAACATCGAAAACGGGCGTATAGGTAAAAATTGCAGACAAAAAAAATCGAAAATTTCTACAAACCAATCGAATATTTTGGTCAAAATAAAGAAAAATAAAAAGAATTGGAACAGAAAAATCGAAAATACAGAAATCTTAAATAAGGGCCAAAGAATCAAGAATCCTGATCTAAAAATTAAAAAAAACGCAGACAAAAAATTAAAAACTTAAGCAGAAGCAAAATAATTTGCCAAAAATAAGTTTCTGATCAGAAATTCGAAAATAATAGCAAAAAAATAAAAAAAAAAAACAAATTATTGGATAAAAATTAGACTAAAAATCTAAAATATCCGATACAAAATTTGGGCATAAAAATAAAAATGGTGGACCAAGGAAAGAAAAATTTTGACAAATGAAAAAATTTTAGGGCAAAAAATAAAAGAAAATAAAAATCTACCAAAATTCAACCAAAAATCGAAAATTTTGACAATCAAATCGTAGGTAGGATTAAATAAATGAAATGAAATGAAAAATAAAGAAAAATTTAGGTCAAAAGATTAAAAAAATAATAATAAAAATTTGTAATGTTGGTCAGAAAGTCGAAAATTTAGACATTGCATAGAAAATTCGGTCCTAAAGATAATAAGTGCAGGCTAAAAAAATAGAAAATTTCAACAAACACAACACGAAAATACCGGAAAAAATAAAAAAAATCTCGCATATAAATCTATAATTCAGGTTATACATATTTTAATCAAAATAAAATCAAAAATTTGGAACTAGAATTTCGGCCCGAAAAATAAAAAAATGCGGACCAAAGAATAAAAATTTCAACAATTAAATCGAAAATTTAGGTCAAAATAAAGAATAATTAGAGATTTATTTATTTACGGGAATTTTCCTTTATAATACACAAAATATCTCTAAAAATATTACAAATCTGAGAAAATCGTACAAAAGATCAAAAATTTAGACCAAAAAAAAATATCGAAAATACAAAGATCAAATATTTTGACCAAAAATATCGAAAATACAGGTCAAAAATTTAAAAATGAAAAATTCGTCGGAAAAAAATAAAAAATACAGACCAAACAGTAGAAAATTTTGCTAATTAAATCGAAAATTTAGGTCAAAATAAATAACGCTTGGGCCAAATAATCAAAAATTTAGACAAAAAAAAAATCGAATATACAGGTCAAAAATACGGACCACAAAAATCGAAAATTTTAACAATTAAATAGGAAATTTATGTCAAAATAAAGAATATTTAGGTGAAAAGATCAAAAATTCAAACCCAAAAGAATAGAAAATACAGGTCAAAAATCTAAAACATAAAAATTCCGCGAAAAAAAAAACAATTAAATCGCAAATTTAGGTCAAATTGAAGGATATTTAGGACAAAAGATAAAATATTGTGACCAAAAATATAGAAAATACAGATCAAAAATTTAAAAATTCGTCGCGAAAAATAAAAAATGCGGACTAAACAGTCTAAAATTTTACCAATTAAATCGAAAATTTAGGTCAAAATAAAGACTATTTAGGCCAAATGATCAAAAATTTAGACAAAAAAAAATCGAAAATACAGACATAAGCTCTAAAAATTTTAACAGAACGCATATTTAAGAGTAATCATTTTGAAATGAAATTGTGTGCACACCGAATAAATTACTAACTGTCAACAGGGGCGGCTCGTTATGTAGAGCCACGGAGCCACGGCACTACCTGTAGTTTCAAGCTTAGTAAAAAATGTAATTAATACCTAGAACACATTTCGTCAGTTTAAATATTAAACGCCTGCAAATTAAAAAAAAAGTTTTGCCATTAAAAAAAATATTAAAAAAAAGTGATTTTTGAGACTAATTTAAACAATTTTCCTACTAGAATATTCTGCATTTTTTATCATTAAGCCTGTATTTTCGATTCTTTTGGATCTAAATATTTTTTATTTTGACCTAAATTTTCGACTTCATTGTTAAAATTTCGGACTTTTCACCGCGCATTTTAAATTTTTCGGGCCGAATTATTAATTTTTAGATTTTTGACCTGTTTTTTTTTCGATGTTTGAGTCTAAATTTTGTATCTTTTGACTTAAATATCCTTTATTTTCGATTTTTTGTCCGCATTTTTGATTTTTCGGGCCGAATGTTTAATTTCTAGATGTTTTGCCTATATTTTCAATTTTTTTTGGTCTAAATTTTTCATCATTGGGCCTAAATATTCTTTATTTTGACCTAAATTTTCAATTTAATTGTTAAAATTTTCGACTTTTCAGTCCGCATTTTTTATTTTTCGGATCGAATTTTTAATTTTAGTTGCAAATTTTTGATTTCTTAAACATTTTAACCTAAATTATTGATGCGAGAATTTTTCTAGTTTTGTTTACTGAAATATTTGATTTCTTTGGTCACCATTTATTATTATTATTTATTATCATTTTGTTTTGTTTGTTTGTTATTTTTTTTTTTTTTGTATTGGACCACCATTTTTACTTTTAGGTCCGAATTTTAGATTTTTGGTCTAAATTTTGTATTTTTTGTCCTATGTTTTAGATTTTTTAAATTGAATGATTGATTTGATTGTTCGATTTTTTGGCTATTATTTTCAAATTTCTGGTTAGAAACTCATTTTTTGGGGCTGAAAGTGGTAAATTATTTTGCTTCTACCTAAATTTTCGATTTTGTTGTATGCGTTTTTATCCTTAGATCCGGATTCTTGATTCTTTGGCCCATATTTTAGATTACCTTATTTTCCATTGTCTTATATTTTTTACCAAAATATTCTTTATTTTGACCAAAATTTTCGATTTTTGTTGTCTGCATTTTTTATCTTTACGCCTTTTGGTCTTTTGGCCGAATTTTTCTTTATTTTGACTTCAATTTTCGATTTGTTAATTTTAATTTTTTGATCCACCAGTTAGGTTTTTGGGTACGAATTTTAGATTTTTTATTGTTTGTCACATATTTTAGATTTTCTTAACTAGAATTAACGATTTCGATAAAGACGAAAGTAGCCTGAATATATGAATATTCAAACTGTTCGTAACTCTGCAAAATTCATAATAAAAATAATAATAATAAAATGCTTTATTTTCCGTACGACAATGAATACAGTTATTATTATTATTAGTTATTATGACTACAAACAAATAACTTATTGAAACAACTACTTACCTGGCTAGTGCCACGCCGGATCTTTAGAATTAATGATTTTATTGTGGGGTTTTGTAATTTTGTTTGCTATTATTTTCGAATTTCCCGTCGGAACTTATTTTAAGGTAAAAAATATTATTTTTAGACCACGATTTTTTATTTTTGGCCGATATTTTAGATCTTCGGCTGTTTTGTTTCTTGAAATTTTGGATTTCTTGGTTTGCATTTTTTATTTTTAGCCTGAGTTTTCGATCTTTTGGCCTAAATTTAGACAAAACGTCGAAAACTCGAGCCAAAAGGTGGAAAATGCAGACTAAAATATCCAAAATTTCAACAAACAAATCGAATATTTTGGCCAAAAAAATCAAAAATTTGGAACAAAATAGCCGAATATCTAAAATGTCGGCTAAAAATATCAAAAATCCTGGTCTAAAAATAAAAATGCATGCAAAAAAACTTGAAAATAGAGGCAAAAGAAAAATAATTATCAACGAACTTCTCGCATATTAATCAATAATTCTTTATTTTGGCCTACATTTTTGATTAGTTTGTTACAATTTTCAATATTTCCGCATTTTCGCCTGAAAACGTTTTGGTTAAATTTTGGTTTTGGTTAAATTTTTTGATTTTTTTTGTCATTTACATTTTAGATTTTTTAACCTGAATGATTGATTTTTACGCGGATTTTTTTTTAATTTTTGTAATATTTTTTTTTTGATTTCTGTCCTTTGTTTTAGATTTTGCAACCTAAATTTTTGAATTTTTTGACCTGTATTTTCAAGGTTTCTTGTTTTAATTTCAGGTTATTTATTTAATTTTATGTTGTTTGGTTTCGTGGGGTTTAATTTAAATATGGAGTTTATTTTTAGATAAAATTAATTTACTTTGATGCTTATCTGGAAAATATAATCTGCAGGATGTAAATTTAGATCAGACGAAAAACCTAATTTAGACATTTAATTGATGCAAAAAATCCGAAATTAGGTTTTTCGTCTGATCTAAATTTATTTGCCAAGTACAATACTAGACTTCATTCATCCTTCGTTCAAGGCAGCGGCGGCTCGTGGATCTGTAGAGGAGGCTACGACAGAGATGCCTCTCGTGCTGTACTATTTTCTCTTATAGAGGAAGAATATATGTCGCTGCTGTTTTGGTAAAATTTTCTTCCGCAGCCGAACATCCACGAGCCAACGCTGGTTTAAGGGTTATCCGAGAAAAACAAAGAATTCAAAAAGGGGAGGAGGATATATTGTATAAGTGGCTGTCAAAGTGACATGTATTATATTTCCTTTATTTTTACTTTCTCCGTTACGAAGTACGAGAAAGTATTGTGATCGTGATTTTTTTTTCAAATTTTTTTTTTACGGAAATATCAGTTTTGGGGTCCCTAGATGCAATTTCAACAATTTCTGGAAAAAAAAAATTTGTGTCTGTGTGCGTGTGTCTGTGCGCGCTGTATCTCAAAAACTAATAGACCAATTGAAATGAAACTTTGAACATAAGTTTTATTTGATAATCCGAAGAACTGAAAAGCTTTTGGTAAAATTTCGTACACCGGAAGTGGGTGTTTACCTTAGCTGTTTTTGGTTTTTTTCCAATATTTTCTTAAATATGAAAAATATCACAAAAATATTTAAGCAAATATTGAAGACAACAAAGAAATGAACCTCTTTGGTTCGAAAATATTTTTCATAAAATCATAGTTATTCGAGAAAATTTTTTATTAATTTTTCATTTTTGGTATATAATTATGAAACGCTAATAGTTACAGCAAATTTATGTTAATAATAATTGTAGATAATGCCAAAATGAACAATTTATGAAGAATAAGTTTTTTCGAAATCTCTTTAGTTTTTGAGTAAACTGAGTTTTTGAATTTGAAGTACAATTTTCCATCTTTCATAATTTTGACGTTTTAAACGTCAGTTTTATCCGAGTCTACGAAACGTTCGATGCACACTTAAAATATGATTTTAATTGAAAATAAACCATGGAAGCGTAAATATAAATGATACCATCAAGTCGGAGAAAGTAACATGATGGCCACATCACCATTTTTATATCTATACCAATGAACAACAAATAAGCGTTACCAAGGTATTTTTTTTAAATCACAGCCAACTCTATAAAAAAGTTTAATAGCAACCATTCACGAATTCACGACTTCAATACATTCTAGTAGTGTTTGGTTTATTTGACAGGTTTAGGATCTTTGGGACTACACTTTTATACGCAATTTCTTCCTTCAAATAAATTACGCTTTTTATGCCCCAACACGGGAAAAACTATTACGCAATTGCAGACCCGATTTAAATAAATCCATCAAACACGTGTCAATATTGACATAACTCTTCATCTCAACACAAACGCGAGTTGATGTATTTTGGGACCATCAAGGGAGAGGTTATTTATATAATTGACCTAACCTAACAATTTCTACAAGGGTCAATTCGCACTCACCCAAACACAGATGGGTTCCCTGACCATAACAGTGGACACATCCGTCACCCATTGCCCGAGACTCCTCTCGTCGCTAGTACCATTGGTCGTGTTCGTAGGTAGGTCCTCCTTTTTCGGCACTTCCGTATGCTCGCCAATGTTCCAGTCGGGATCGGTTATGATTTCCGTCGCGAAGTACACACACCCGGAAAGGGCCAGGACACTGAGAAACGTGTAGGTTTTTAAATTCGGCAACGGTAACCGGTCCAGGCGTATCACTGGCATGTTCGCCAAACTAATTTTCGGAACTTGATTGAAACTTGAATTTGTTATCACACTGTCACTGTCACTGCTGTGATTGTTTGTATTCGGGCCGTGTATTGTCAGAGTTGTGACCGCGGCGCGGACGCTCTCGTCAGCATATTGAGCTCTGCTGCGTCGGTCGAGGCGAACGTCTCGCGACCTTCGGCGTAATATAGGTGGCTCGCGATTAGAAGTGGTGGGAATATTGCGGGCATGTGTGTCAGAGTAGAATCGTCCGAATGTCGTTCCTCTTCTTTATCGATCATAAGCTTGCTCCATCTATTGTATTGTTGATTAACTGATGGTTTAGGACGCTGTAAAAATGTTGTTGGTTACTAATTTAATCAATAGAGAACTTCGCGATTGACGGGATTGTATTATAGGCAACCTAACGCTCAGAAGTTTTGGATCTATGCAACGTATAAATGGCGGGGTAAAATTTACATTCAAGATGACGTATTTTAGGTTTGTAATTTACCCGCATTGGAGTGTTCGGTTTCACCTTCGTATTTCACCATTGTGTTCATTAATTCTTCGAATTTAGTTATTTTACCTTCTGTTTCATGGACAGCAGTTCTTAAGGGCAGGTGACCCCTACCTATTTTGGTGCGGTAGATTGGGTGTAGCTTGTTTATTATAAGATGTGAACATACCGATTTAAGATATATTGTTTATGACTGTTCACTCTACCTTTTGCAAGAAAAAAAAAATTAAACAAATTACTAATAAACAATATAGCATTTTCGTGCATTTTTTAATTTGTGTAAAAGTTGGAATGTTCTATTTTTTTTATATGTACGTTGTTATAATACCTAGGAGGTCAGCAATTTTTAGTTAAAATAGGTTAATACTTAATTAGTTATTGAATTATTTCTTAAATTTTACAAACAAATTTTGACAATTTTTATAATTTCTAGAAATATATAGCATTCTAGGTTATACGAATGTACTGACTGCCTAGGTACTTGGTTAATGTTGATATTTTTTTAAACCGCAGGATAAAATATGATTTTTTATCATTGTATGTCAAAAGAGTATAGTTTCATTTTTTTATAAATCGAGTGAGAATGCAATTGTTATTTGGGTTGCCTATACTACCAATTCTAATGAAATGTGCGATTTGGTGGGGGATAGGGAGGTGCATGGAATAACGGGGAGGCGCATGGAATAACGGTGTGATAGTGTGGTGTAAATATATTTTTCCGTTGCTCGTTGATTAACGTCTAACTTTAATGTACCCAAATGTATCAAAAATCGTTTATTAATGACCCATATTAATGAACGATTTTGCATTAATAAACGATTTTCATTAATGAACGATTTCTAGGGCCGCGGTGGTCTAGTGGGTAGAGGTCTGGCCTCTAGACCCCGCTGGTGCGGGTTCGAGTCCCGTCCGGGCGGTCACTTTTTTTTACTTTTTTAACACGAAAAATTGCCGTGCGGGTCCCTGGATATATTTAGTCTTTGTCCTCATTTCACTTAAACGAATTATTAAATACTATACATCAATTGTGGCTGAAAGCCCTAGCTGGCTAAGCCAATTCCCTATCATCTTCGATTCCCTAACTCGAACTCCTATCAATCATATTTCCTTAAAAAAAGAACGATTTCTAGTTAAGCATTAAATAACTAATTCGTGAGTGACTAATTACTCATAATTACTGGAAATGTAACTGATAATAGCAAGAAAATGATCTATAGTTTGTTTCACATGTAGATGCAAAAGTGTATCAATTCTCTGCGTTAGAAACAAATTAGCGGCGAACCGCCTTCGATTTTGTTATACAATAATGTCAAAGTGTGAAACGTCAAATTTATAAAACGCGTGTATCGAGTGAATGTCTTCTATTATGGATAGTATCGAGTTTAAATGAACACCGCCAAAAGTACTAGCCATTGCAAATAATGCAACATTAAATTTGCTTCCGGGAAAGAGTACACATTTTTACGAAAAAACGTAGAATTTATTTCCTGGTGCGAGGAGTAACAGGTAAGACGTCGTTCGGAATCTGCGCTATTCGCATGTGTTGCGGATATTGCTGCAAAGGGCTTAATAGCAAGTTTATTTGTTTGTTTTGTTTGGATTTTCTCTAATCTAATTTCTAATGTAAATCTAAGTTACGATCAACGGAAAAATCTTGTAACCAATTCGTGTGTTAATTGGCGATTAATGATCTCAACAATTAACGCACTCGCGCAAGCGCTCGTGCGTGAAAATGTCTCGATCATTAATCGCCATCATTAACACACTTGTTGGTTAAATAACTATTAATTTTGTTTGTGAATACGTGAATGCGAAACCGTTGAGAACGGAACACGCGAAAACAGATTGAGGCACACTTTTGTACTTCCCCGATACGTGAATCATGAGAATGGCGCCTCACACTTGGATCATTAACACATACACATGTGTATTCGCGCGCTGTTATTCACACTTTTTTTTATATTTGTTTATTTTATTAATACACCGTGGGCCAAAAAAATGGTACAAGTGGTTTTGTACGGTTTTCAATGTAGTTTTTTACCATTATTACAGGAAGCAGATCATAGTGCATTTTGTATCTCGATCATATAAAAATGGAAATTACGTAGTTACAAAAATATTTTTGATCTTAATTATAATTAAAAAGATAGCTAATTTTTAATTAATTCAGTACCACTCGTATATTTATAAAGATGAAAGAAAACATTTGGACATTTGGGGTATGGGCTAGGAAATGTAAAAGATTGATTAACTTACAACCAAAAATAACGAACAATAACATTAAAAAATGTAGTATTTATGATCTTGATCTAAAACTGTACTAATTGAAAAAACATCTCAATAAATCAATTATTTTGTTCTGTTTGTACTATAAATACCACTCACAGTGGGCCAAAAAATTATTAGAAATATTCATATTTTCAATAATAATTAACGCATTAAATATTGCTTTGAAAAACAAAATGTTTACACTGTAGTTTACAAAAATGATAATTGCATTTTTGAAAAGTAAGTTTTTTCTATATCGAGGTTATTTCACATTAATAAAGGCTCTGCAAAGGCGGGAGTTTATAATGCACTTTCGCGTCGCATTTGTAAGTACTAAAATTAGTAGGCCATGATTTGTTTTGGTTTTTAATGAATCTCAGACGTTATCCGTCACTTCTATCAGTCATTTTAGTTTTGGGAACAAAAACATCCTGAAAGGATAGAAATTCATGCATTGGTAGTAAAGAAGGTGCTTCGTGCACAAGTTTAAGCACTATTTCTTTGGAGCAGAAGTACTTCATCTTATCTATAAAAATCGGGCTATTCACTGTTATATTAATTATTTTAAAATATTAATAACTCACACAGATATGACAGTACAAAACTACTTGTACCGTTTTTTTTTGCTCAAAAACTAGCAAATATCAACACCGTTGCACAAGGACTCGAGATATGGTAGCACCCTTAACCAAACATTTGTAACAACAATGGTTGGTAGGTGGTAGTAATTCCAATAAATATTCGCAATTTTTTTTTTTAATTTTAAACATTTATTTTTAATTAAACCGCATATAAAATCCATATTTAAATCATTTTTCTGCAGCCGTCCCGAAAATAAAACTTTCGGTATGATTTATTAAATCGGAAATACCGCTATACATTTTTGTATAATTCAATATTCGTCGTGGTATTAGCCAGGAAAGTAGTTGTTTCAAAAAGTAATTTGTTAATTGTAGTCGTATTTGTACAACTAATCATCTACAGCAAGTTTGGCATTTTTGATTTCTTATTAATAACATTAATAAAAGTATGTGACTTATTTTTTCTTTGTTACAAATGTATATAAACAAACTTATTATTTCATTGACATATTTCAATTTATTACATGTATATTTCAAATAATAATGATAAATATATTTCAGCATTTTATAGTGCATAAAATCCTCTCTTTACTGATAATAAAATACACTGGAGGAAAGAAAAAATGAAACACTTGAAATTCGTGAAATTTTGACTATGTTCAAACCGCCATAACGGCGTATTTTGAATCGATTTTCATGAATATTAAAGGGCGAAAAACTTTAAAGTGTCTTCTTTAAAGTCATGCATACGAACTAAAGCGTAACTTCTTTCGCCTCTCTCTAGCACCCCTGTGAAAAAAAAATTCAGGAAACCATGTCCAACTTTGACGATGTCTATGGAGTTAGAATTTTTTTTTCGACTCGATCCACCATTAAGGCATTAAAATTTGACGAATTCCCTATGCGAGACTCGAAGAACGAAGTTCCTACGACGATTTGGCACTAAGTTATGGGTGTTTGAAAAAAGTGCATTTTGAGGTTATCCACACATAACTCAGCGACTTTTCAACCAAATTTGATGATTCTTTCAGGAAAAAATCTCATTTTGGTCCTACTTTAAGGGGGTAAACTCAGATTGGAATGATCCCTTTTGGAAGCCTTCAACCCCTGAACAAAAAAAAACACCTTTTTGGGCAAAAAAACGCCCAACTTTGGCAACGTGTACCGAGTTGGAAAAAATGTGTGGACTCGATCCAACAAAATGGCATTGAAATGTGTTCAATTACCTGTGCAAGACTCAAAAACGAAGTTCCTACGGCAATTTGGCACAAGGTAATGGGTGTTTAAAAAAAGTGCATTTTGGGGTCTTTTTATTATTTTGTATAGAGGGACGTAGAGCCCTCTCTTGGAGTGGGGGATAAACCGTCTCAAAGAGGAAACATTTTGCTTTTTATTTCTCAAAAGATGGTCGAAATCGGTTGAATACAAGCTGAGTTATGACCATTTGAAAATTACCTAAATTTTTACAAATCTCAAATGTTTTATTTTTTTCAGTCAGTGTAATTTGTTTGTTTTTATTGGACGAATGGAAAAATGGACCAATAGTGATGAGTTAGGCCCACATTTATTTACGACCCTTCAGTGATCGTTAAAGTAAGCCTTTTTTGACTTAAAATAAAGTTTCCTGTTAATGGAGTTCGAAAGTACAAAAACGATATTCATGATTTCGCGCAAACAATTAATTTTCGTGCATACCTCAAACAACATGCAAAGAAATTTTCATTTGTGAAAACGAAAACAATTTCGTCGAAAAACTTCGGACGAAACCACAAAATTCGCTTTTTTTCAAACACTCATAACTTTGTGCCAAATCGTCGTAGGAACTACTTTATTTGAGTCCTGCGCAGGTAATTGAACACATTTCAATGCCCTTTTGTTAGATCGAGTCGACACATTTTTTCCAACTCGGTACACGTTGCCAAAGTTGGGCGTTTTTTTTGCCCAAAAACTTGTTCTTTTTGTTCGGGGGTTGAAGGGTTCTAAAAGGGATCATTCCAATTTGAGTTTACTCTCTTAAAGTAGAGCCAAAATGGGATTTTTTTCCGAAAGAATCACCAAATTTGGTTGAAAAGTCACTGAGTTATGTGCGAAGAACTTCAAAATGCACTTTTTTTTCAAACACCTATAACTTGGTGCCAAATCGTCGTAGGAACTTCGTTCTTTGATTCCTGCAAAGGGAATTGATCAAATTTTAATACCTTTATGGTGGATAGAGTGGACAATTTTTCCAACTCCGTAGACATCGTCAAAGTTGGACATGGTTTCCAGAAAAAAACTTTTTTTTTCACAGGGGCGTTAGAGGGGAGGAAGGGGTTACGCTTAATTTCGCATACATGACTTTAAAGAAGACACTTCAAAGTTTTTCGCCCTCAAAGATTCATCAAAATCGATTAAAAATACGTCGAGTTATGGTGGTTTGAAAATGGTCGAAATTTCACGAATTTCAAGTGTTTCATTTATTTTTCCTTCAGTATATTTATCTTATATGTATGTATACGTCTATTTATTGTTCCCTTTCTACTGTCGTATCAGGATTGGTTACTGCTTTTTGCGTTTTGTACCGTTATTCTGAATATTTTGTCTTTTCTTACTACCTTTCTCGGCCTTTTCTGCTTATTGCCTTATTCTGACTATTTTTATTTTAATTAGTACCCAACTTCTTTGATCTGGTTATAAGCCCAAAATATTATGTATACTTATATTTTAACAAATAAAATAAAATAATAAATTTATCTCTCTTTAATTTGCCACATTTAGCCCCTCCCGGGCGCTATCGTTGGGGGCACCCCGACTTCGAAGCAAACAGAAATAATGACGCCACAACACAAATCAGAGAAAGGGGAAGTCCCAGTAGGTGACGTTTTTAAATAATAAAATGTATTGATCAACTAATCATTTTCGTTAAAAAAAACTTTAAGAGCGCTGAAAAATACAGTATCAGAGGTAAAACACCATAAAAATAATTATATATGATGAAAAAAACACAAGTTTTGTTATTGCCGTCAAAAACGCATAAACATGTCGGCTCCAATTTATTGAGGCGTGGTCACTCCGTGCTTGGAGGCGTGTGATATATATTTTTTCGTCCTCGATCGCGAAATCATGCAGACCGAAATATTACTCTAAAAAGCGAAAGTTGTGTTGCCTATAGTTGTACTAATTTGATTTAATCCCCCTCTAGAGGACCGTGTAACGTACTTCCGATGGGTACCGACCCGTTAACAGGACTACTTTGCGTAATTTTTTTTTGTGGTAAGTGATTTGCTGTTTTTAAGGTTAGAAATTTATAAGATTTAAGTTTCGTTCGGGAAAAAATGTTTGGTACGGCAATGGAAAATCAATCTAAGGGATTTTCTTTTCATATGATCAGTTCTATCAACATGCGTATTTGGTTGCCTACCTATCAATATGCACCTATTGTTGCTCACTCTGTATCACTGAATCGACTGGTGTTCAAGAGTATTTCTAATATTTTGCAGAATATAATAGAAAATGCCTTGGCCCAACTGGGAGTTAAAGATGAAAAAAGTAACAGGCTTATTGAAGCTACTTTTAACAATGCTTTAATTGGAAACTATGCTAAGGAATACGGCGGTTTTCGGAGCTTGAGATGAGATGATGGTAATGCCCTAAACAGTGCCGGCGCTAATGTTTACGCCGCTACAGGCGACATGTATTTTGCCGTCCTAACTAAAGTTTTACGAAAATGATTTATAACGTTCTTAACATACCATTTTCGGTTTTCATATTCATTAAGAAAAAACATATTTTCATTATACTCAGTGGATACATTTTTTCCCGATACATTTTACAAAAACACTTTTACAATTGATGAAGACAACGAAGAAAAACATTAATTGATTTATAGAACTGTACTGCAAAGATATTTCATAAAATATGTTGTCAGGGCCGATCCTAGACCCTTGGCCGCCCGCGTGCAAATGATGCGTTGGCCGCCCCCTCACGAGCAGTAAAAGATTTCTTCCACTGTAATAATAATAATAACTATTTATTTCCAATACGGGGAAATGTAACATTATTTAAGACATTAATTAACAAAAATTAAATTAAGATAAGTAATATTTTTGTAAAGTTTTAAAGCAGAAAAATATGTCAGAGCATATACACATATTTCAAATTTGAAATGTGTTTGGTCTGAATTGAACGAAGAAATGACTAAAGAATTTGGATGTAATCTGGGACTGCGATATGTATTTCTTTTGTACAGGGTGGGCAAAATTCGATGTTTCTATGGGGGATCTCGATAACTATAATAGATAGAGAAGAACGGATGGCGCATCTCTTTTTTGGAGAAAAATTTAATAGTGAAAACTAAATTTATTTATCATCTGTTGTTTTTAAGTTACAGCCGAAAAGTCAAATTTTTCCATTTTAGATATAATAATAATAATAATAAATAATAAATTTATTTATGCCAGAACTATAACGTTTTACACAGGTCAAGAAAAATGGAAATACATATTAGATTCGATTGAGTAATAAAAAAGAGTTACATTTGTAGACAAAAAGAAAGCGTAATAAAATAGTTGTATACACACATTAAAATTGAGTTATAATTAATAAAACTATCTTGTCGACATATTAAAATTGATTGTGTACAAGAAATTTAGTAGAAAAAAAAAAGAAAAAAAGAAAAGCTAGCAAAGTAGCAGATACTAATCATACATATGCAAATGGTTGAACATGAAGTTATAAAATGTTAATGTTACTAGATAAAAACTCATTAATGTTATAAAATACTTGTGCTAACAGATATACTCTTATTTTGAGCTTAAATTTGGTAAACGATAAATTCTTTACATTATCAGGTAATAAATTAAACAGCAATGGCCCATAATAGTTAACTCCATTTTGTGATTTCGACAGACGGAGATGTGCTGGGCAAATTAGATTCCTATTTCTAGTATTATGTTCATGAATATCTATGTGCCGTTTATAGGTATGTAAGTTTTTATGAACATAAAGCAGGCACTCCAGGATGTAAATACAAGGTACAGTCATAATATTATGTTTAATAAAGAAGCACCGGCAATCATTTTGGAAGTGAAGTGATACAACTATCCGTAGTGCACGTCTTTGCAATCCAAACAATCTATACATAATGCTAGAATGACCCCAAGCTAGAATTCCGTACGATAGATGACAGTGTATCAGCCCAAAGTATGCTGCTCGTAGGGCATTGATTGGCAATGAGTTAGCAAGCTGCCTCAACAAGTATATGTTTTTACAAAGTCTACTAGAGAGATCCATACTGTGGTTATGCCATGTAAGTTTACTGTCCAGATGAACCCCAAGAAACTTGGCACTGGTAATAGTAATGTCATTTTGCAAGGAAAATATTACAGTCTGTGATTTACCTGCATTAACTGTTAATTTATAAGCAACAAACCAATCAGTTGCAATTTTCACTGAGCTATTACTCTTTTGGAAAGCTGATAATTTGTCCCCTGAAGAGCTCCTCACGGTGGTATCATCGGCGAATAAAGTGAAGGAGCAATTTAATGTTTGTGAGGGTAAATCGTTAATGTAGACCAAAAAAAGTAAAGGGCCAAGGATTGATCCTTGGGGAACACCGTGTTTTAAGTGCAACTCCTCAGGGGAACATCTATCAACAGTGACGGTTTGCCGTCGGTTTGTCAGATAAGAAGTAATCATACGGCAGGCAAGCGGTGAAAAGTTGTAGTAATACAGTTTTCGCAGGAGAACGTCGTGGGAGATACAATCAAACGCCTTAGTGAGGTCTAAGAACGTAGCAATTGAGCAAGTCCCTGTCTCAAAGCAGCCAAAAATTTCCTCAGTGAGGGAAATAATTGCATCCACGGTTGATCTGCCCCTACGGAAACCGTATTGGCAAGGAGAAATAATATTATGTTCGTCTAAAAAAGCAGCTATTTGGTTAAAGATAATTTTCTCGAGCACTTTTGATAGTATGGGTAGTAGGGATATTGATCTGAAGTTGTTCACATCACCTCTACTTCCTTTTTTATGTATCGGAATGACCCGTGCTCGTTTCAGACAGTCTGGAAATATATTAGTCGAGATACACAAATTTATTAACTTGGTGAGAGGAGAAATGATGACATCAGTAATAGATTTAAGAATATTAGAGCTGAGACCATAGATATCACGGCTCTTACTATTTTTTAGGCTCTTAATTACATCTCTCACTTGTGCTTCACTAACCTCATGTAATTTAAAATAACGACTTATGTTTGGGTTAGCGTTATGCATTAAATTTATTGGATCATTTGCAGTAGTTGGTAAGTTTAGTTTTTAGTTACTAAAATGTAGATTAAAATGATTAGGATGGATATCACATATATTATCGCTAGTTGGCTTTAGTTGACTAGAGTTAATAAGAGACCATAGGGTTATTACCCGATTTTATTACGAATTCTGCATTAGCAGTTTTTTTTTGCCTCCGCCAGAGCACTTCTATATCTTTTCCTAAAATTAATGTAGTTAGACTTGAGGTTCGGATATTTGGTACTAGCATCTTTCATTAGCATTAATGTCTCACGCATGTTTCGAAGGTCATTATTAAACGAGAAAACCCTCTTTTTATTAGGGTCGAGAGTAGAAACTCTTTCAGGGAAGCAATAATTAAAAAAACTAGTTAATATACTATAAAAATGTTCTACTTTCTTATTTATGCAAGAATTGGTATAAACTATTATATATTATATATATTGCAATATCTCAGTTGTTTATCATTTGTCAATAATGAAAGTTATATGTTGTTGCGGCACTTAAAAAAAAAAGAATAAAATAAGCTTAACAGCATTCCGATATGTTCATTAATATGAGAGTTATAATGAAACGAAAATGGAAAAATGGACCTTTTGGCTACAACCAGTTGTGGATATATTGCCAGAGGAGTATTTTTCTTTTAAATCCAGTTGGATGCTGTGGGCAAAAAGTGATAGGACGGTTGATAGCTCAATCAAGCAACTATATCCGTATAAAAGGGCCTTACGAACCATGGGAACTGGATCCAGCAAGCAGGAAGCTCTCATCTACAATCATCGAAGAAGTCAACGAAGGAAATGCAGGAAATGAATTGTTGATGGCTGTCCTCCGAAACTTAGTAAACCGGAGTCCGACACAAATATGATGCAGGGATGAAAATGGCGAGGTACACCATATTGCTTTAGAACGTTCGAGTCTTTTTCAATTGAATACACAGTGACCACAGCAAATCGTGAGAAAATCGAATATGTGAAGTAGAAGTTGGCGTATCAATCCAAGGAAAATGGTACAAAATTATCTTGGCTGATGTTCCTCAAGAGGAGTCTGTTCTTCATGCTTGCAGTCTTGGACAGCCAATTCATCTCATCCGCTGAAGTCTGCAACTTCCTTGTAAATAAGTGGAGAGAGCTTGTCATGGAGAAGTGTCAAGAGAAGTTTGAACCCTATCAAATGAAGCCAATGCAGTGAGTAAGGGAAATCTGTTGCAGTTGTGCCATGAACGATTCGTCAGCTGAAGTCTGCGACTCACTAGTGAACAATTGGAGAGAGCTTGTCATGGAGGACTGTTCAAGTTGGTCGTGAAAAGTTTAATAAACCCTATCAAATGAGGTCAATGCAATGAGTAAGAGTTGTGCCATTAACGATTCGGACATCAGAACAATCGCCTACTGAGCAGGGAGCTTGACATGAACGTAGAAATGCATAGTGAACTGTGTGAAGGTTGCATGATAAAGCTCGTCGCCTACCGTTCGACACGAGGTCCAGAACAACGGAACCGGGAGACTGAATTCACACGGATGTCTGCGCTCCATTTCAAGAATTGAGGTCTGGATATCGATATTTTATCCTTTTCGAGGACGATTACACAAAATTCAAGACAGTTTATTTTCTGCGGCAAAAAACTGAGTCAGTTCCTAGCTGAGGCAGGAACAGTCGAAAGCTGCCGAGTGATAATAAAGTTCGACAGCAAACAGATCAGGACCAGTCTACACAAGAAAGGTATTGTTCAACGTTTTATAATTTCCCACACTCCGGAACAAAACGGATCCAGTGAGAGGGAAAATCGTACGGTGGTGAAAACTACTAGAGCAATGATGCACGCACATGGAAACATTCCTCAGACACTTTGAGCTGAGATGATAAGGACCAGGTATGTACCTACAACTTTAACAGGGCAGGACCTACCCACGTCTTAGGAACATCATCTTTCGAGTTGTGATATGGTAGGAAACCAGGTTTTAAACATTGGTTCAAATTGCTGAATTCATGTATATTCATATCGAAGGACCAAAGGACGGACATGGTTCCGAAGGCCTTTCAAGGAATCCTTATCGGCTATGATAACGACGATGGATATAGGATCTACAGTGAAGAGGACAACAAGCTCTACAAATTCAAGGATGTCATTTTCGAAGAAAAATTGAAAAAGGAGTTATTATATCCCCAGGAAGCAACAAAGCTGAAGAGGCGAAGCCTACTGATCTGAACGACAGAAAATCCCGGATTGAAGATGATGAGGAAATAAAATTCTGGGAACCAGATGACAGTCACAGTGATTGGACAATTTTAGAAATGCCGGAAGCCAATGAAGAAGAGAATGCTGGTGAGACTTAGCGAAAACTACGCAACCGAGTGGATCTTATAGCTCTACAGAAATTCCAGGATTGTGTGATGCTCACATGACGACCTTCGAGGAACCAGATACCTGCAACGACCACAGAGAAGAAACAAACGCCGATGGATCTATCGGGAAATTTAAGGCCAGATTGGTGATCAAAGGTTTTTTTGCAAAGAAGAAGAGTAGATTATAATCAAACATTCAGTTCAGTGGCAAGAACATCGACTTTTCGAACGCTACTCAGTGTTGATCTAAATTCTAAAACAATACTTATCGCGATTTTTGCAATGCAAATTCATCAATTACATTTAAAATACTTGTTTCACCGATCTCATTTTCAATAGGAATTATGGCTAAATTATAATATTCTTAGGCGAATACTGAAATTTGGAAAACAAGGAACTAACAAGGGAACTAACCCAAGTGTTCCTCTCAGATTTTAATCAAATTTGGTGGATTTATAGAGGGAGCCAAAATATATGATGCGTATTTTTGTTTTTTGGCTATAACTTCTGAACAAATTTTAATAGCATAATTTCGTTAATGTACAACATTTCAAATTATATCACTGGTGTAAAAAATGTCTCTATTGACTACTTCCGGACTGTAAAAAATATTCGTTAAAAAAATCATATATAAAGACAAACGACGATGACCAAAACTAGTTTAATAATTTTTTCAAACGAAGATTGCAAATATATATCCATACATTTCCTTTAAGTAAATCCTTTCCACTAAAAAAAAGTTTTATATTCACTTGCGGAAAAAACGAAAATTGAGTTTTATAACTACTTATATTTTTTTATTTTTTTTATTACACCTAAGGATAGGCTTTCAAATTTTCTACATTTTCAAAATTACGATATCATGATTTGTTTAGAAGTTATGGCCAAAAAAAAAATATGGTTCACCCCTAAACATGTCTTTTAGCCGAAACAAAAAAAAAATACGTATCCAATATTTTGCCCCCCTCTTCAAATCTACCAAGTTTCATTCAAATCGGAGGGGGGACACTTGGGTTTCCTTGTAAGTCTTGGCTAATTAAATGATTTAAAATTTCTTATGATTTTTATTGGGAATGATTCCAATAAATAAATCTAAATCTTTTGTTAATTTTCTTTTCGGTTACTTGTAATTGATTATCTAAATCCATACAACATTTTCTTAGAAATTTGGACAAATGTTTAAACAAGGAGCAGCAATTTTTTAACGGTTCAGATCGTTCGAATATCAAATTATTAGCGATGTCCAAAATTTCAAAACAAAAATCAATTCTAAATTTTTCCCAAGGATCCATAACACTTTCATCGCAGGACTCATAATTGGACATCCGCGGTTTTTTCTTATATGAACTTCTTCCGCTTCTTTGGCAAAATCATTACCCGGTTAGAAATCGGATTTTTCAGACAGGGGTTCAGGCGACCGGCCGCTATTTCGGCGACTAAATTTTACAGATTTCGGACGCCGCGGACCCTCTATTGATGGTCCGTGGGCTTCGCCGGTTTCGCCGCCCCCCATAACCGCCGCCCGCGTGCCATGCACGCTCTAGCCCCCCGGTAGGATCGGCCCTGTATGTTGTTAATAATTATTGGAAAATTAGGTTCATCAGCATTTGGTAATTTTATATAATGGTGTTGGGTTTGTATTTGTATTTAATTTTGTACAAACTTCTTCCATTTAATTCTATCTTTCGCTAGACTTTGTGCTTCATTCCATGTTTTTCCTCTTGCTTCAATTGCTTTCTCCATCTCCTTATCCCATGATAGTCTAGGTCTTCCTCTTTTCCTCTTGTGTCCTGGCTTCCCATACTCTTTTCACTTGTCTTCCATCCGCTGTAAGTGGCCCCACCAGTGTAGTGTCTTTCTTCTACGAAATTTAGTATTTCTAAATCCTTTCGTATTTCTGAGTTTCTCATTCTGTCCCTTTTTGTCACACCTCTGGCTCTTCTCAGGTATTTCATCTCTGATGCTTGTATTTTGCAGTTTTGCTTCTTAGTTAGTGCCCATGATTCGCATCCATATGTTAAAATAGGTCTATAGATAGTTTGAATACTTTCATCTTTGTATCGCTTGATACCTCCTTCTTATTTATAAATCCATTTCTCATTGCGTGGTATATCTTGCTGCTTTTTCGATCCTCTTGTTTATATCTGTTTCTTGTGATCCTTTGATATCTACCCAGGGCCGATCCTGTACCCTTGGCCGCCCGCGTGCAAATGTCGAGTTGGCCGCCCCCTCAAGTGCATATCTTACAGGGTTGCATGTTTACTATTTTAGTAATAAAACACCAAAAAGTAACTTATTATCAAGAATATGTATAATTTCAATTACATATAATACGTAACTTTTTGCTACAAAATGAAATATTCGCGATTTTTTGCATTTACGTTTTTTTTAAATATTGTCAGCGTCTATATTAACCTGATGAGATCTAATAAGATTGAAACTGGTGCTCGGTTGTCGCACGGGGAAACAATGTTTCAATGTTTATCAATGATATTGATATAATTGTCGCTAGTTTATGGTTTCTTATTGTCTGTGGATTTCTCCACTCAGTCAAGAAAATTGTCCAATGTTAAGATAATAGATGTTGCCCTGATGGTGTATCTAGCTATTACGATTTTAAATTTTAATTATTTACAATTGACACAATACCACCGGAACATGTTGATGGTAGAGCCATTTATACAATATACCCTCGCCCCATCATTTTTTTTTTGAAGAAAGAAAGAACGATTTATCTTCCTAGACCAAAATAACTGGCGAAAAAGTGTTTTAAGAGTTAATTAAATATTCCTGCTAAGTTTGAAACTGCAAGTTCTTCTTGGCTCTATATAACGAGCCGCCCCTGTCCTCAGTACTAAACTTATTGATAATTGAATAGTTTTGTAGCTGATAATTGTTGATAAATTCATTATATTTAAGGATGGGTGATATTTCACGTACCTGTGATTTTTCCCTGATAGTAAAAAATCACAGGTCGTTACTGAATTTCACCGTGACCGTGATTGCGACTGTAAGCCAAACTGTGACTGCTAATCAAACAGTGATTGCTACTTCAAACGTGATTGCTCCGTAAAATTGTAATTGATACCCAAACTGTGATTGTTAATTTTTTGACATTTTTCACCAATTTTATAGAAAATTTTCTTAACCATTTTTCGTAAATTGGCACATTTTGGTTTTCAAATATTCGTGATCACCTAACCCGCTTGGGTATTATAAACCTTTAAAAAGTCACTTAATATGCGTTTCTAAACTTCTGGACATGTTTTTACACATTTAACAAACAAGTTTCTTAACAATTTTTTGAGGATATTTTAGTTTTCAATCAATGGAGATCATCCAACGCGTTTGCAAGTTATAAACCTCGAAAAAATCACCGGCAAAAACTATCTAACAACAAAAAATGCAAAAATCATTTAAATTTTTCGACAAACACCTTTTGCAAACATTTAAGACACAAATGTCTCGATTTTGACGTTTCAATGATCAAAAGAAATTCTCTAAAACGAGAAAAAAGGGTTAAAAAACAAGATTTGCAGTGTTTAAGACGTTTGGTCGCTATACGTTTTAAAAATCGAATCCTCAATGTTTGTTTTTATAACAACCACACTTGAAAATCTTGATTTTCTAATCTTTTCTTTTTAGAGAATTTTTTTTGTCGTAAATTTGGCACTATTCTGCTTATAAATGATCATAATCAAGGTATTTTATTAACCTTTTCTCATTTTTTTTTATTTCGACTTGAAATCGTATGATCAAAATCAAGATTTTATTATATTTGGATTAATTTATTCATTGGTGAAAAACTAGGTACGTGGGCAACAAGATATGGCCCACTCACCACGTAAAATAGTACCCACCCACCATCCACTCTACCAACTTTATTCTAACCTAAAATTCTGTATGGTTAAAGAAATTTGAAGAAATGAAAGTTTAAAAATAATGCGAAACGTATTTTGTAAATCTAAAACGCTTTATTAATTACTTTGTACTCCATTTTTCTCTGCTCTCATGTTCAAATTACTATTTTCATGAACTGAAAAAATAAAAATAAAAACAAATACTGAACTTACCAAACGTACTCAAAATTCATTTAACTTTAATATTCGGTGCGAACAACTAGACATTCCTTTATTATAATTTTTGAAATAATACCACGAAACCAGCACTATAACAATTTTTAAATTACAAATTTCACGAACTAAAAAAAAATATAACAATTCTCTCAAAACTCAAAATATACTGGAGGATTCGACGTTAATTATTTCATTTAAAAATAATCCCTAGAGAACAGACCAAATCATCAATCTAAATATGCGCTTTTTCAGAGGCAAAAGACAATTTAAAAAAAACGATTGTCAAGTACTTGAATTGAAACTTTACAAAATAACTAAAAAATCATTTTATGATTCTACAAAAATCTTTAAATGCTTCTCATCTAGATTTTAAAACAACTCCCCGAGAACAGAGCAAATCGTTATTTTGAAGATGAGCTTTTTCAGAGACATTTGCAACATACTTTATTCAAAATACATTCCACTTTACGTTTCCGCAACAGTCTAGAAATGCTTCGTCACTAATTTTGAAATAATCACAATTGCCTGTTGAGGTCATTTGTAAAAGTGTCTCAATAAATGTATTGTCTCTCTCTCTCTCTCTCTCACAATTTCAAAAGGTGTTACGATGTTTACTAACCGTGATCACTGTTTAAAATCACTGATATTAAAAAGTAGCAATCATAGGTAGCAACGTGATTCAAAAGTAGCAGTTTTGCCCATCTCTAATTATATTTAAAAGTGTTATTATTATGTACGGACGCGTGCTAACTTCCTGGTTCGACGGAAGACGACCGTTGTTTATTTTGTCGATGCACAAGATGGTTACTGTAACAGCTTGGTTACATTTAGTTGAAGCTTTATGATTGAATACCTTTAGGTGATGTAAATGAGAATTCAACGTAACTCAACGAGTTTTTACTTTAATTAACAAACGACTTGTTACAAACAATTGTAAAAGCGAACTGTCTTAAAATACAATATTTACAAAAAAAATGTTAACTTATTCTAATGGGAGGTGAGTGGTGGTGGATATTTACAAAGTGGGGTTTAATGCTTGCGCGGTAGGTTTTTCGAATGGACACCCGATCTCCTAATGACTATTTCTAAGAATAGCAGATGTCAGGTTTATCCAATAATAAACTAGGAAAAACGATGTACCCAAATAACTGCATGTTTTGCATAATTACGGCTATTGTCAGCTTATTTCTAGATTAAATGAACAGAATACAAAACACAATAACTGCCATAAAATGTAAATTAGTTAAATGCAAGAATTACTACTCTAAACTCGGTATTACAATTTACAACATGCCAATAAATGAATTAAACAGTTTGATTAATGCTGTTAAGAACCCAAATCGTTGCAGGTATTAACTGCCAGGAAACTGAGTTTAATTATATAAGCATGGCCGCATAAATACACAATAATAATAAAACATGTAAATAACGTCACAAACATAATTTGCGATACGATTGCAAACAGTTATCGTGTATTAATTTATTGCTGTACATAATCATTTGTGTAATTTCGATTATATTTTACCGTCGACAATAAGTGAGAACCGATTTGGACCTACATTAGTCTCACATCAGCACACTATGGTCGTCGTTGATGGGAAACGGAATTCGACTATGCCCTTATAAACCACTCAAGTAACCGTTAGGGTAAAAAAAACAATTAGGGCGACATCTATCGCCCAAAATATTACAACGTTCGGAAATTATAAAATATCGGCGATAGATGTCGCCCTAATTGTTTTTCTATCCTGACCGCTACTTGATTGGTATGTAAGAGGCCAAAATTCAGAAAATTTGGTGTATTTTAAATCGATTAATGGTGTATTTAAAAAAAATATAAAGAAATATTTATATTCAGGTAGTGCCATGGCTCCTTGGCTCTATATTCCTATATTCCTGTTGCGGCAACTAAATAATTGTTTACCTGCCTCTGCCTTAAAAACTGCTTATTTTGCAACTGTTCACAGTATCATATCATATGGGATTCTAAGTTGGGGACACTCTGGGATTGTCGCAAGACTTTTTGGTCTCCAGAGACGAGCTCTGAGAGTAATTGCCTCACTCAGTTACCAGGGTGATTGCAGGCAATCCTTTAGAGAATTAAAAATTCTCACATTACCTTGTATATATATACTTGAGTGTTTGGTATATGTGCATACTAATAGAGATAAACTTAGAAAGCACCATGACATCCATGAGTACAACACCCGATCCAGGGAACTGATTGCACCTACTTTCCGACGTCTGTCAAGGTCGCAAAATGGTATCAATTATCATGGGCCGTTATTTTACAATTTGTTACCCGAAAGAGTGAAAACATTATCTATGGCTAAATTTAAGGCTGCAATTAAAGCTCACCTAATCACCGGTGCCTTTTATTCACACCAGGAATTCCTGTCTAGTAATTTAGTGTGTCTGTAAGCATGTGTGTGTATGTGTATATATATATTTATGTGCTTTTAAATTTTAACTATAATTTTTTTACATGTTTTGTGCTCGTGTCACAATTTTATCTTCATTTTAACTAACTGTTTTTTTATTTTATTATATTCATACTTTTAAACATAATTTATTGTTGGTTATTGTTCTAACCGTATTGTTTATTTTTAATCCCTGTATGGTTGTATTTATTGTACGTGCGCATATGTGTTAGTTTTATTTAATCTAATTTAATATTTATCTCAATTTTAATTTCATTAAACTATTATATGACGAATGTAATCAATTGTTGTGCTGGCATGAATAAACTTACTATTACTATTACTATTACTATATAACGAGCCTCCCCTGCACACAGTGCAGGATTTCTCAACCTTTTTTTGTTTAACACCACATCAATATAAACCAGAGATGGATTTTTCATTTTGATAAAATTTTGATGAGCGAGAGGTGGCCAAAAATAAAATTTTCTCGGGTATGAAGAAAAGTCGTGCAAATTTAGTCATAAAAACCCTGTTTAATGTTAAACTGTATGAAGGATAGGATAGTACACACCGTATTCAAAAATCGACCTAGCCAAACTGAAAACATGGATTTTCCAGTTGAAAAACAAAACGTTTTGTTTTTATTGCAAAAGATTTTACAATTTTATTTAAATGATCTGACAATAAGGGGTCAAATTTAGCTAGCATTTCTGCTGCCTTTAAAAAAAATCGTTATTTCTCTTATAGAGATTGGAACTACTTCGTCTAAAAGCAAGACATTGACTGTTTAAAAAGTGCATAATAGCAATCATTCTTTCTACAATAGCCCTCCATCGTTTTTTTTTTCAAATTCAAATTGTTGTTACTCTTTGTCTATGATTTCTATTTATTTAAACGGATTTTTAATTCCCACCATTTTTGGACAAACTTAATAATAATAATAATAATAATAATAATATATTTACGGGTTTCACCATGTACGTTAAAGTATTAATTAGAATATAAAACAAAATATAAAATAAAATATAAATATAAAATATGAAAATACAAAAATTAAAATTACAATTTAAAATTAAAAATTGCGATAACTTTGTGTGACAAACAAACAAAAACAAGTTAAAAACAATAAAAAAAGTTAGAAACAATATAATACAGTACGCTAGACATTACTTATGAAAACCCTCGCAAGAAAGTTGCAATTATTTAAATTTAACCAGAAACAAATACCGATAGATAAGATTTAAAGTCCGAAATATAATTAGAAAATAGTTTGAAATTGGTGTTACTTATGAGGCCATTCGCTATTCTTAAGGTCCGTGATAAGGGTGCATTAAACCCATAGTTGGTTCTGTAAAATGGGACGTTAAATAACAATAATAATAATAATAATACTTTGCACTGTTCTCATGTTTTAAAAATTGGTCAGCACAATGGCGTAAGTTTTTAAAACCCGTAGTTATAATTTTAATATTTCCTTTTCCAAATAATTTACATAGGAAACAAAATCAGCAGCTTTGTCTTACGTTTCGCGGGCTTCGCCGGTTTTGCCGCCCCTCTAATCGCCGCCCACGTGCCATGCACGCTCTAGCCCTCCGGTAGGATCGGCTCTGCCAAAGACACATTTTTTTCTACAAGAAATCAAAAATATAAAAATATCCGAGTCTTAAAAAAATATAAAAACCGTTGTCATCGACTTGAAATTTTACAAGTGTATTAAAAAAACATTCGGGATTAAATATACATGGAAATTTGTAAATACTCCATCCCAAAATTTTGAAATAATCCCATTCGAACGAAACGTGAAATTGTCGGAAAATACAAAAATTTTCGAATATATCAACAGTTGCTATCGACTTAAAATTTTACAAATTTATTTAAAAAAAAACATTCGGGATTAAATATAAATGGAAATTTATAAATACCATAGCCCAAAATTTTGAAATAATCTCATTCCAACGAAACGTGAAGTTGTCGGAAGGTACAAAAATTTGTAACTTTTGAAAAAAATATGAAATCAATTGCAATCGACTTGAAATTTTGCAAATGTATTTAAAAAACATTTGGGATTATATTTATATGGAAATTTGTAAACACCCCATCCCAAAATTTCGAAAAAAAAAACACGAACGAAACGTGAAGTTGTCGAAAAATCCAAAATTTCCGGATTTTAAAACATTCGGGATTACATGGAAATTTGTAAACACCCCATCCCAAAATTCCGAAATAATCTCATTCAAATGAAACGTGAAGTTGTTGGAAAATACAAAAATTTCCGATTCTTGAAAAAATATAAAAACAGGTGCCATCGACTTGAAATTTTAGAAATTGATTAAAAAGAAAACATTCGATTTTGAATATACATGGAAATTTGCAAACACTCTCATCCCAAAATTTTGAAAAAATCTCATTCAAATGAAACGTGAAGTTGAAATATAAAAATTTCCGAGTCTTGAAAAAATATAAAAACAGGTGCCATCGACTTGAAATTTTAGAAATTGATTAAAAAGAAAACATTCGATTTTGAATATACATGGAAATTTGCAAACACTCTCATCCTAAAATTTCGAAATAATCTCATTCGAACGAAACGTGAAATTGTCGGAAAATACAAAAATTTCCGAGTCTTGATAAAAATATATAAACAGTTGCTATCGACTTGAAATTTAACGTATTTATTAAAAAAATATTCGGGATTATAAATACATGGAAATTTGTAAACACCCCATCCCAAAAATTCGAAATAATCTCATTCGAACGGAACGTGAAGTTTAAGGAAAATTTCTCAAATTTATTCAAAACACATTCGGGATTACAGTTCCATTAAAATCTGTAAATACCCCATCCCTAAATTCTGTATTTTGATAAAGAAAAATCGATCTGTCCGAGGAATATTTGAAGTAAGCAATTGTTAATTATTTAATGAATTTATACAATATCTTAATTAATAGAATTCTTTGTATATATTATTGTACGGCATAACATTATATTGACTATAACATTCTTTACCATCTATAAAACGGCTATCGAACTGATGGCCCTTGAGAAATATTAAACTGAATTGAAAAATATATTCAATAAAATTAAACTTATTTATCATGACTTACCAACAATTCATCTGCATAACTGATAATTAAAATTGAATTTTTGTTAATCCAATTTTCCACAATCCGTACACTAAAACACCTTAACACTCACTCGCCGGAAGATAAACTGCCCGACTTTCAATGATTAAAAATAGGTGTATGTTTTTGCATCTTTGTCTATCTTGTGTGCAGATTGAAATGAATTTGATTCGAATCGGAGCTGCGTAGATAAGCACTGATAACAGGCGAAGAAAGAATGCGGTTTCGCGATATCTCCGCCGGACACGAATTGGCCCCGGGCCAAAATATGATAAGGCTGTTAGCACCTGACGAAATTTTCCAGTCGAGTGCGCGAGTTCGGTGTTAAAAGAGTTTAAAATAATGTGGTGGAGTGTTGTTTTTGGATTATCAGTTTTCGTCAAATTTTTCGAGAATGCATGAGGGACAGTCGTCATCTTATAGACATTATTTGATGAAGGTAAGTGCACAGAGCTGAGTAATTGGAAATATATATGATATATTTGGCCATAATATTATTTCTTTTTCTAAAAGTCTTGAAAAGTGTATTAGTATTGCTTAATTTAATCTCATTTAATTTAATTTCGAGTATTGTATAAAGTTTATTTGAATTTTAGTGTTTAGTTATTATGTACCTTATTTCGACATAATTTTATAATTGTTCTTTTTATTGTTAAATTACTTAATCATTATTAATATCAATCTGATATAACTATCACCGTTTCCTTAGTATAAACCAAAAATGACAAAAACAATATTTTTTTTCAAAAAACAAACATTTTAAGAAAAATATTTTTAAATAAAAGATGTTCATTTCTTTGTTGTCTTCGAGATTTGTTTAAATGTTTTTGCAATATTTTTCATGATTAAAAAATTATCGAAGAAGAACAAAAAACGGTTAGGGTAAACATCCACTTCGGGTGTACGAAATTTTACCAAAATCTTTTTAGTTCTTCGGATTATCAAATAGGGCTTATGTTCAAAGCCCCATATTCATTCATTTAGTAATTTTTCAGATACAACGCTCAGACACACATATGTACACTTTTGTGCAATAAAATTAAGCACACAAAATATGTTATAGTTTAAAACGGACTTCCTGGTTACGAAAATATGTAAATTTGTCAATATCCTTAATTTCAAAATGACGCGTCATTTAGACAACAATTCAAAAATTCGAATTATAACTAAAATAGAAGCTGGTATTTAGTCTGAGTTTTAGTTTTGGCTTTTTGATAAAGGTTTTATTTTCAAGTGTTTTATCATTTATTGAAAATGTTGCAGACTATAATATTCTAAAAAATACTCACAAGACTTGTTCTTAATTTTATTGCACAGAAGTGTACATCTTAATAAGAATGCATATTGAAAAAAAGTAATGTGGCCATCATATTACTTTCTCCGATTTAATGGTAATAAGGTTTTTAGTGATTTCATGTTTATTGATTTTTCTCAAGATTTTGAAAAACCTTAATCTTTATAAATCGTCCATTTTGGCACTTCAGTTGTTTATTTTATTTTATTATTTTATTATTGTTTTAAAGTGTGCGTTTATAGAATTTATATATTTATTTGAAGCTGCAGATTACTGAAATATGTATTATATCGTAATATGTAATAATATTATTTTTCTTATAATTCTCCTTGCTGATTAAAAAAAATATTATCAAATATCATTTTTTTAAGAAGTAATTTATTATAATTATTAGTTATTAATATTATTGTTAATGTAAATTTGATTTATATCGTTTAAGATTATATAATTATAGATAAAAAAACCATTTTCAGTCTAAAATTTCTTTTCAAATATTAAAAAGTTTACTCCAAACATTTAAAAACAGATGCCCACTTTTTCGTTGCCTTCAATATTTGTTTTTCTAATATTTTTCATGTTTAAAAAAATGCCAGAACTTTAAAAATGTTACACAAGTCATAAAGGAAGATACCGAGAATTGTATAAATAAATAAAATACAAGACAAACAAGTGCACATATTAAATCATAAATATAAAATGAATGAAATTGCAGTGTCCTTATTACCTAACAGTCATCAAAGATGTCCAATGAAAAGATAACATGAAATTAACAATAATAATACATAAACAGAGAGATCTTTTCATTGTCGAACTGGAAGTATAAAAAGTTGACTTTTTACATAACCAATTTTTGGAGTAAATGACAGTTGAAGATGAGAACCTGATATTTAGAGTTTTTGTAAAATGACCTTGTTCCAGCGCTTGTAGCAATTTTTCCAAACAACAATGATCTTGACCTTCGTAATAATACAATATGGTTTCAGCAAAACTGCGCATTCCCGCATTAGGCACGTTTTTACTTTCTCCGTTACGAAGTACGAGAAAGTATTGTGATAGTGATTTTTTTTACGGAAATATCCGTTTTGGGGTCCCTAGATGCCATTTCAACAATTTCTGGAAAAAAAATAGTGCCTGTGTGTGTGTCTGCTTTGTGCGCTGTATCTCAAAAAGTAATAGAGCAATTGATATGAAACTTTGAACATACGTCTTATTTAATAACCCGAAGAACTGAAAAGCTTTTGGTAAAATTTCTTACACCGAAAGTGGATGTTTACCTTAACTGTTTTTTGTTTTTTGCCAATATTTTCTTAAATATGAAAAATATCACAAAAACATTTAAACAAACATTAAAGACAACAAATAAATGAACATCTTTTGCTCGCAAATATTTTTCATAAAATCATTGCTATTAAAAAAAAAGAAATTATTAATTTTTTACTTTCTCCGTTACGAAGTACGAGAAAGTATTGTGATCGTGATTTTTTTTTTTAAATTTTTTTTTACGGAAATATCTGTTTTAGGGTCCCTAGATGCCATTTCAACAATTTCTGGAAAAAAAAATTTGTGTCTGTGTGTGTGTGTGTCTGTCTGTGTGCGCTGTATCTCAAAAACTAATAAAGCAATTGATATGAAACTTTGAACATACGTCTTATTTGATAATCCGAAGAACTGAAAAGCTTTTGGTAAAATTTCGTACACCGGAAGTGGGTGTTTACCTTAACTGTTTTTTGTTTTTTGTTAATATTTTCTCAAATATGAAAAATATCACAAGAATATTTAAACAAACATTGAAGACAACAAAGAAATGCACATATTTTGCTTAAAAATATTTTTCATAAAATCATTGCTATTCGAGAAAATTATTATTAATTTTTTAATTTTTCGTTTATTATTATGAAACGATAATAGTTACAGCAAATTGATGTGAATAATAATTGTAGAGAATGCTAAAATGAACAACTTCTAAAGAATAAGTGTTTTTGGAAATCTCGTTAGTTTTTGAGTAAACCGAGTTTTTGAATTTGAAGTATAATTTTTCCATCTTTTATAATTTTGACGTTTTAAACGTCAGTTTCATCCAAGTTTACGCAACGCTCGATGTACATTTAAAATATGATTTCAATTGAAAATGAACCATGAAAACGTAAATATAAATGATACCATCAAGTCGGAGAAAGTAACATGATGGCCACATCACCATTTTTTTTGGTAGAAATTCTTCTTGAACGATTTTTTGAAGCGTGGTGACATGAATTGGCCTTGTATAATTTACGGGTAAATTTACGTTTATTTTGTGTCGTATTATTGCTCTCCATCCTCTGTTTCCACCATGAGGAGGGATTTTCGAGAATTCCGCGGAACGAACATGATGAAAACTGTCCTACGCCGCAATGATGGGGACCACCATAGATCACTGCCAAAAACAAATATTAGTACTAATTGTAAATTCCTCTGCGATTGCAATAAATTGGGCTTCATCATGGTTAGGGCATTTTATTCTAACGTGTGCGCAATCAATGCAACTTGAAGAAATTGAACCAAATTATAAAATTTCTTCTGAATGTCTTGTACATTTGGGGGATATTTTATGAAAGCTGGCAAATGTTCAGCGATTGCCTTTAAGATGGCACGTACAATTCTGGATCTAATTCTACTTGATAGCAACCCTTGGTATAATATCGCAATGTTACTAACACTTGAAATGTCGGCGAACTGTCTGTTATTCGATTTGCCCGGGACTCTAATCTTTCTGCCACTAAATTCACGACAAAACGCACTTAGGCGATAAAACTCTCGGTCATTCAAACATTGGAAGGGATCCTTAATCCGTACGTTCTCGGAAAACTCGTGGGTTATGATTTCCTACATTTATCACTTACAAACTTAAATTTTAGAACGCCCTCTAATCGTCAAACACGTTCATTGTTAAGCAGTATTTGGCACCCATAGTATTAGCACAGTATAGCTCTAAGCAGTAGTTGCACTCCGTGGCGGCACTTTGATCTTTTGGGTTTCAAATGATCGTCGCGCATGTTACCACGCATTGTTTACACTGCTCAATTTATTTTGTAATAAATTAGTAATGTCTTGAGTAAGCCATTTATATTGACTGATTTTGGACAGAAATTTTTTTTAATTGATAAATCGAGTTGAAAAGTTGTGCAGAAAATAGAATATAGTGTTTTAACCGTAATTTCAGGTTACAAAGATCGAATTTTGCTTAAAATTGTATTTGTTGTTTCATTATGAATGATAACGGAATTTTCTAATTTTACAAGAGTAAGTACCCATTTTATCTGTTGATTTTCATCTTTAATCGCATATAGAAACACTTGCGTATGAGGACCAAAAACAGGGTTATGTTTATAATTCACATGTGGTTGTTAAATATCTGGGTTTAAATGGCTGCGCAGTAACGTGCGCAACGAAAATCTGAAAACTTTAATTTGCTTGAGAGATACTACTGCATAGGAACTATACTGTTCTATTAGGTTATAATACAAATAAATAAATAAATTTGCTGTCAAAATATGCTCGTAAATGTACCCTAGACCACATTTATACTAGATACACCTCTAAAGGCGCCTCTAAACAGGGGCGGCTCGTTATGTAGAGCCAAGGAGCCATGGCACTACCTCTAATTTCAAACGAAACAAGATTTTTTTATTAATTCTAAAAACACTGATTTGTCATTTAAATGTTAAAACTATGCCTGCGAAAGTTTCATGAGACGAGCAAAATGGCAATGCATTTATTTGAACAAATTAGCAGATTTGAAAAATTCTTCTAGAATCGTGTTTTCTGTTGTTATCTTGAAAACCACTGATAGGGTATTTTGAGTTTTTTGGAGGTTTATTAAAATTAATGTATTTTGAGTAAATCTGAAAAGTTTCAAGTGTGTTACAGTTGTTTTTGTATTTTTTTTCACCCCGAAGAAGTGAAACTTAAAAAATCTTAAGGGCTGTTCTCGGTCGGTTATCTTGAAAACTTGTGATGGGATATTATGGATTTTTGAAGGCTTATTATGATTAATGTATTTTGAGTAAATTTAGAGAGTTTCAAGTATGTTGCACTTGTTTTTATATTTTTTTTTTCACTCGCGCAAATTAAAAAATCTGAAGCGCTGTTCTCGGTCGGTTATCTTGAAAACCTGTGATGGAGTTTTTTGAGTTTTTGGAAGATTATTAAGATTATTGTATTTTGAGTAAATTTCGGAAGTTTCAAGTATTTTACAGCTGTTTTTATATTTTTTTCGCGTCAACAAAAAATGATTATAATTTTTCATAAATTTACATGAAACAATGCCAAAGCAATCGACGGAATGTATTTGAATTTTTTACCAAATCACTCTTGAATTAATACTGAGTGATTTTGCGAAGTTTCAAGTGGATGGAAATTGTTTTTATATTTTTTTCGCGTCGACGAATTTGTTGCAATTTTTTTTAAATTTACTGCAATTTTTTTTAAATTTTATCTACTTTCATATTGAAATATTCTAAAATTCAGAAACAATGCATTTCTAGTTTTTACGGAAATGTAGAATCACATGTGTTGTGAGTTGTTTTGGAAAGTTTCAAGTCGATGGCAATTGTTTTTATATTTTTTTTCGCGTCGAAGAATTTGAAGCATTTTTTTTAAATTTCATCTCCATTCACATTAAAATATTCTAAAATTTAGAAACAATGCATTTCTAATTCTTACGGAAATGTAAAATCACATGTGTTGTCAGTTGTTTTGGAAAGTTACAAGTCGATGGCAATTGTTTTTATATTTTTTTTCGCGTCGAAGAATTTGAAGCATTTTTTTTAAATTTCATCTCCATTCACATTAAAATATTCTAAAATTTAGAAACAATGCATTTCTAATTCTTACGGAAATGTAGAATCACATGTATTGTCAGTTGTTTTGGAAAGTTTCAAGTCGATGGCAATTGTTTTTATATTTTTTTTCGCGTCGAAGAATTTGAAGCATTTTTTTTAAATTTCATCTCCATTCACATTAAAATATTCTAAAATTTAGAAACAATGCATTTCTAATTCTTACGGAAATGTAGAATCACATGTGTTGTCAGTTGTTTTGGAAAGTTACAAGTCGATGGCAATTGTTTTTATATTTTTTTCGCGTCGACGAATTAGTTGCAATTTTTTTAAAATTTCATTTCCATTCACATTGAAATATTTTAAAATTTAGAAACAATGCATTTCTAATTTTTACGAAAATGTAGAATCACATATGTTGTCAGTTGTTTTGGAAAGTTTCAAGTCGATGGCAATTGTTTTTATATTTTTTTCGCGTCGACGAATTTGTTGCAATTTTTTTTTAAATTTCATCTCTATTTACATTTAATTATTATAAAATTTATAAACAATGCATTTCTAATTTTTACGGAAATGTAGAATCACATGTGTTGTCAGTTGTTTTGGAAAGTTTCAAGTGGATGGCAATTGTTTTTATATTTTTTTCGCGTCGACGAATTTGTTGCATTTTTTTAAAATTTCATCTCTATTTACATTAAATTAATATGAAATTTATAAACAATGTATTTCTAATTTTTACGGAAATGTAGAATCACATGTGTTGTCAGTTGTTTTGGAAAGTTTCAAGTGGATGGCAATTGTTTTTATATTTTTTGCGCGTCGACAAATTTACTGCAATTTTTTTTAAAATTTTATCTACTTTCACATTGAAATATTCTAAAATTGAGAAACAATGCATTTCTAATTTTTACGGAAATATAGAATCACATATGTTGTCAGTTGTTTTGGAAAGTTTCAAGTCGATGGCAATTGTTTTTATACTTTTTTCGCGTCGACGAATTTGTTGCAATTTTTTTTAAATTTCATCTCTATTTACATTAAATTAATATGAAATTTATAAACAATGTATTTCTAATTTTTACGGAAATGTAGAATCACATGTGTTGTCAGTTGTTTTGGAAAGTTTCAAGTGGATGGCAATTGTTTTTATATTTTTTGCGCGTCGACAAATTTACTGCAATTTTTTTAAAATTTTATCTACTTTCACATTGAAATATTCAAAAATTGAGAAACAATGCATTTCTAATTTTTACGGAAATATAGAATCACATATGTTGTCAGTTGTTTTGGAAAGTTTCAAGTCGATGGCAATTGTTTTTATACTTTTTTCGCGTCGACGAATTTGTTGCAATTTTTTTTAAATTTCATCTCTATTTACATTAAATTAATATGAAATTTATAAACAATGTATTTCTAATTTTTACGGAAATGTAGAATCACATGTGTTGTCAGTTGTTTTGGAAAGTTTCAAGTGGATGGCAATTGTTTTTATATTTTTTGCGCGTCGACAAATTTACTGCAATTTTTTTAAAATTTTATCTACTTTCACATTGAAATATTCTAAAATTGAGAAACAATGCATTTCTATTTTTTACGGAAATATAGAATCACGTATGTTGTTAGTTGTTTTGGAAAGTTTCAAGTGAATGGCAATTGTTTTCATATTTTTTTTCGCGTCGACGAATTTGTTGCAATTTTTTTTTAAATTTCATCTCCATTTACATTAAATTATTCTAAAATTTATAAACAATGTATTGCTAATTTTTACGGAAATGTAGAATCACATGTGTTGTCAGTTGTTTTGGAAAGTTTCAAGTGAATGGCAATTGTTTTCATATTTTTTTCGCGTCGACAAATTTACTGCAATTTTTTTTTTAAATTTTATCTACTTTCACATTGAAATATTCTAAAATTCAGAAACAATGCATTTCTAATTTTTACGTAAATGTAGAATCACATATGTTGTCAGTTGTTTTGGAAAGTTTCAAGTCGATGGCAATTGTTTTTATATTTTTTTCGCGTCGACGAATTTACTGCAATTTTTTTCTAAATTTTATCCGCTTTCACATTCAAATATTCTAAAATTTAGGAACAATGCATTTTTAATTTTTACGGAAATGTAGAATCACATGTGTTGTCAGTTGTTTTGGAAAGTTTCAAGTCGATGGCAATTGTTTTTATATTTTTTTCGCGTCGACGAATTTACTGCAATTTTTTTCTAAATTTTATCCGCTTTCACATTCAAATATTCTAAAATTTAGGAACAATGCATTTTTAATTTTTACGAAAATGTAGAATCGCATGTGTTGTCAGTTGTTTTGGAAAGTTTCAAGTCGATGGCAATTGTTTTTATATTTTTTTCGCGTCGACGAATTTACTGCAATTTTTTTTAAATTTCATCTCTATTTACATTAAATTAATATGAAATTTATAAACAATGTATTTCTAATTTTTACGGAAATGTAGAATCACATGTGTTGTCAGTTGTTTTGGAAAGTTTCAAGTCGATGGCAATTGTTTTTATATTTTTTTTGCGTCGACGAATTTGTTGCAATTTTTTTTAAATTTCATTTCCATTCACATTGAAATATTTTAAAATTTAGAAACAATGCATTTCTAATTTTTACGAAAATGTAGAATCACATATGTTGTCAGTTGTTTTGGAAAGTTTCAAGTCGATGGCAATTGTTTTTATATTTTTTTTGCGTCGACGAATTTGTTGCAATTTTTTTTAAATTTCATTTCCATTCACATTGAAATATTTTAAAATTTAGAAACAATGCATTTCTAATTTTTACGAAAATGTAGAATCGCATGTGTTGTCAGTTGTTTTGGAAAGTTTCAAGTCGATGGCAATTGTTTTTATATTTTTTTCGCGTCGACGAATTTACTGCAATTTTTTTTAAATTTCATCTCTATTTACATTAAATTAATATGAAATTTATAAACAATGTATTTCTAATTTTTACGGAAATGTAGAATCACATGTGTTGTCAGTTGTTTTGGAAAGTTTCAAGTCGATGGCAATTGTTTTTATATTTTTTTTGCGTCGACGAATTTGTTGCAATTTTTTTTAAATTTCATTTCCATTCACATTGAAATATTTTAAAATTTAGAAACAATGCATTTCTAATTTTTACGAAAATGTAGAATCACATATGTTGTCAGTTGTTTTGGAAAGTTTCAAGTCGATGGCAATTGTTTTTATATTTTTTTCGCGTCGACGAATTTACTGCAATTTTTTTTAAATTTCATCTCTATTTACATTAAATTAATATGAAATTTATAAACAATGTATTTCTAATTTTTACGGAAATGTAGAATCACATGTGTTGTCAGTTGTTTTGGAAAGTTTCAAGTCGATGGCAATTGTTTTTATATTTTTTTTGCGTCGACGAATTTGTTGCAATTTTTTTTAAATTTCATTTCCATTCACATTGAAATATTTTAAAATTTAGAAACAATGCATTTCTAATTTTTACGAAAATGTAGAATCACATATGTTGTCAGTTGTTTTGGAAAGTTTCAAGTCGATGGCAATTGTTTTTATATTTTTTTCGCGTCGACGAATTTACTGCAATTTTTTTTAAATTTCATCTCTATTTACATTAAATTAATATGAAATTTATAAACAATGTATTTCTAATTTTTACGAAAATGTAGAATCACATATGTTGTCAGTTGTTTTGGAAAGTTTCAAGTCGATGGCAATTGTTTTTATATTTTTTTCGCGTCGACGAATTTGTTGCAATTTTTTTAAAATTTCATTTCCATTCACATTGAAATATTTTAAAATTTAGAAACAATGCATTTCTAATTTTTACGAAAATGTAGAATCACATATGTTGTCAGTTGTTTTGGAAAGTTTCAAGTCGATGGCAATTGTTTTTATATTTTTTTCGCGTCGACGAATTTGTTGCAATTTTTTTTTAATTTCATCTCCATTTACATTAAATTATTCTAAAATTTATAAACAATGTATTTCTAATTTTTACGGAAATGTAGAATCACATGTGTTGTCAGTTGTTTTGGAAAGTTTCAAGTCGATGGCAATTGTTTTTATATTTTTTTCGCGTCGACGAATTTACTGCAATTTTTTTCTAAATTTTATCTGCTTTCACATTGAAATATTCTAAAATTTAGGAACAATGCATTTTTAATTTTTACGGAAATGTAGAATCACATGTGTTGTCAGTTGTTTCGGAAAGTTTCAAGTCGATGGCAATTGTTTTTATATTTTTTTCGCGTAAAAAAAAGATTATAATGTTTCATAAATTTACACGAAAAATCGTCAAAGCAATCGACGGAATGTATTGGAATTTTCTACGACGCAGATAAGACCCAAAACATGTAATTTATAATTCAATTTATGAACGCGAGGAGAGATTTCGAAAATTCTTGTGTGCTCACAGAATTGTTAAATTATTTTTTTAACCTTTGAACTAAGATCGGATTTCTAAGACTCTTTCAGCAAAGTCTTTCATTCATCCGAAAGATGTATAGAGGACCAAAGAATTGAATTCGTTGTTCAATTGAAGAAGATAACGGGTGACCTAAGTCAAATTCTTCCAGAAAAGTCCATCGAATAGATACAGATAACACTAAACATTTTTTTTTTCTAGTGACTTGTTTCAATAAGTTATTTGTTTGTTAGCCTTTGTAAAACTTAATTTTGTAGAATCACGAACTGCTTGAATATTTATATATGAAGGCTACTTTTCTCTTTATTTAATTTACTGAATAATTTTGCAACAATAATCGTTTTTTTTTTCTCAAAAAATATATTATATGTGGCTGAAGGACTCCGGTCGATGGCCATTGTATTTATTATTTATTATGTATTTAGTAAGTACAATAAACGTTTATTATTATTATTATTATATTATATGCTAAGTGGCTCTACCACCAAAATGTTCCACGAGCCGCCACTGCCTCTAAATGTGACATATGAATATATTTCCTTAAATGATGCTTAAATGCGGTGTAAATAGGAGGTATGAATTACAATTTTCCACTAAATGCGCCTCTAAAGTCACCTCTAAGAATTTTTTTTTAAAACGGTCCTAAATGTGGGGTATGAATAGATTTACATTTAGAGTGTCATCTAAGAACGCATCTAAACGTGCATTTACCTTAAAAGGGAGGTATGAATGTGGGTCATAATGTTTAAAATTCTCGCGACCATTATCACTATTATACTCTTAGGTACATTTTTATATTACATTGTCTGCTAGTTCAATTCTTATTTAATTTTCTTTACATCGTCGATAAAAAAATCGATTAAATATATGTCACGATCATCCGTTTAAAAGCTAATTATTCCACAGCATCCATTTAAACGTGAATCATGAAAACTGAACAACTCAATGCCTTCCTTATCAATGGCAATAAAATTGACAGATTAGAAAAGATTTTAGATCCCATAGTCTTCAGTCATCACTGCGCGCGCATTGAGTACACGACATCTTCATATTATCAGCGTATTGTGAATGCGTCCGTGCCTCTTAATGAACACAATCAATTTCTTAACACATACAGGCACACAGAGAAAAAAAAATAACTGCGCCCGCATCCGAAGCGAACAGTGCTGTAATAATAGTAGCTGGTAATTACAGTCGATTACCGAACGGTTTCAAGGACGTTGCGTCTCGTCGCGTAAACAAAACGGTGGTGACGGCGATTAGTAAACGTAACGCGTGAACGCTGGTGCCGTGCGGAATCCCTTCTGGGCGAACTTTGTACCGGGCAATGGATCATGATCATCGGTCACAGCAGGTGGTTATGATACTGGAGCCGGGTGATGCATCGCCGGTTGGTCTGCAGCATGCCACTGTTTTGGCTACTGGAAATACGAGTACGTAACCTCAAGGTTTGATTATTTTACGAAATGAGCGTGTGTTGTGTTTGTATGTTGATTATGAATTTTGGAAATCATATTCAATTTTTGAGAGTAATTTTAAAAGTGAGCAATAATGTTTCCTACCGCAGCTAGAGAGATAACGCAGTTTATAAATTTACAGCCCTATAGAATTACAATTGGTTAACTTGGTTTAAATAAGGCTATAGTTAGATCGCTGTCTTTTTGATCATAAATTATATGATAAAAGAAAAAACTTTAAAAATTGGATTGTAACTTGATTATTTTAAATGAAACAGCCCGCTTTCATGAATATACATATCTTAGATTCATCGAGATAATTTTGGTTTAACAAAAAATCTAGTAATTTATAATGAATGTTTAAAATTATTGCCTAGTTGCAAGCGAATTTTAAAATAAATTGACTGACACAAAAATAGATAAATTTATTTTTGTTTTTTTTGTTCAAATCTAGGAGACCATTTTGAACACTATTTGTTTATGAAAATTCATTGTGAGACTTCAGCTACCGAGACAAGCAATTTTTTTTTTCGTGGATGATTCTTACATCGCCTGGAAATGCCGAATAACGATTAAATTTAATTTTCCTTCAAAAATTAATTTTTGTTTTTTTTCAAGTCTAAAATACCATTCTATACACTCTTTGTTCATGAAAATTTTTCGTGAGACACAGAAACCGAGACAAGGAAAATTTATTTTTCGTGGATCGTACTAACATCGGCTGGAAGTGCCAAGAAACGATTAAATTCAATTTTTCTTGAAAAATTTATTTTTGTTTTTTTTAGTAGGTGAAAATGTCATCAAAACTTATCCCCCTTGAAACACAAATCGACTTGTCTCGGCGTAACTTAACTTAAAGTCGCTTGTTACATCTCAGATAGACCACCCTGTACGTTTCTTTTTGAATATATTCTTTTGTCTACATATTATTAAAACTAAATTAGATAAGTAAATGTTATTTAAATGTCTAAACTTATCCCATGTTTTATATTTTATTCTGACTAATACTTTGATAGCGAGAATTAAGCAAACTTTGACTACAATATTATTGTAATATTGTTATACCAATTGTTATACTAAACTTGTGACTTGTTTAAAACTGTAAGCACCAATGAAGATTATTATTATTATTATTTAAATTGAAACCCACTAAAATAAAATAAATAAAATTTAAAAAATAACCTAAAATTAAAACAAAAACCTTGTGGCAATCAAAACATTCAAAAATTTAAGTTGCAAAAATTTTAAACCAAAAAATTAAAAATTCGCGCATAGAAATGAATAATTCAGGTTTAAAAATCGAAAAAAAACAAGAAAACTTGTGCCTAAAAATACAAAAATTGAAAATCGAAATTTCAACAAGCAAATCGAAAATTTTGGCCAAAATAAAGAATATTTAGACTCGAAGATAAAATTATCGACAAAATAAAATTGCCTAAAATATTGGCCAAAATAAAATTCAGACAGCAAAGTCAAAAATAAGAAATTGGTTGAAATAATTCGCTCATGACTATATTTTTCTAAATAAATGTCAAATTTTAACTAAAAATCAACGACTAAATTAAAATAAAAAAATATAAAATTAAGTAAACAACCTAAAATTAAAATTAAATCCTTGCTGAAATTGCAGGCCAGAAAATTAAAAAATTCAGGACTAAATATAAAACACGTGGATTCTAAAATTTAAAATAAAGGTCTATAAATAAAAACTCGAAAATACTTGCTAATAAATTCCAGTGGCGGCTCGTGGAACATGTTGATGGTAGAGCCACTTAAACAATATACCACTCACCCCCCCCCCCCACAATTTTTTAAAATTTTTTTGCTCTCGTTTTACACAACTCGAAAACTAAAATTTCCAAAAATTCACAACTCGCGAAATAATCAGGGCATTTTCAAATACTCTACTCAGTTTGATAAAACGATGATTTGCAAATCCAGTTTAATTTTTGTAGAATTTAGTCGACACGTTTTATATTTTTGTTTTATTTTTTGCTCGAGTATTACACAATTCGAAAACTATTTTTTTTAAAAATTCACAACTCGCGAAATAATTGGTGGATTTTCAAATACTCTATTTAGTTTGATAAAACGATGATTTGTAAATCTAATTAAATTTTTGTAGAATTTCGTCGACACGTTTTGTATATATTTTTTTTAATTTTCACTCGAGTAGTACACAATTCGAAAACAAAATTTTTCAAAAATTCACAGCTCGCGAAATAATCAGTGGATTTTCAAATACTCTATTTAGTTTGATAAAACGATGATTTGCATATCCAGTTTAATTTTTGTAGAATTTAGTCGACACGTTTTGTATATATTTTTTTAAATTTTCACTCGAGTAGTACACAATTCGAAAACAAAATTTTTCAAAAATTCACAGCTCGCGAAATAATCGGTGGATTTTCAAATACTCTATTTAGTTTGATAAAACGATGATTTGCATATCCAGTTTAATTTTTGTAGAATTTAGTCGACACGTTTTATATATTTTTTTTATTTTTTGCTCGAGTATTACACAATTTGAAAACTAAATTTTTTAAAAATTCACAACTCGCGAAATAATCGGTGGATTTTCAAATACTCTAGTCAGTTTGATAAAACGATGATTTGTAAATTGAATTTAATTTTTGTAGAATTTCGTCAACACGTTTTGTAAATATTTTTTTAAATTTTCACTCGAGTAGTACACAATTCGAAATCTAAAATTTTGAAAAATTCACAACTCGCGAAATAATCGGTGGATTTTCAAATACTCTATTTATTTTGATAAAACGATGATTTGCAAATCTAATTTAATTTTTGTTGAATTTAGTCGACACGTTTTAATTTTTTTTCGAGTATTGCACAATTGGAATCTAAAATTTTCAAAAACTTGCGAAATAATTGATGGATTTACAAAAACTGCACTTAATTTGATAAAACGGTGATTTGCAAATGTATTTTAATTTTTGCAGAATTTTGTGAACGCGTTTTATATTTTTTTCAAATTTTTTGCTCGAGTTTTACACAATTCGAAAATTAAAATTTTCAAAAACTCACAACTCGTGGATTATCAAAAACTGTACTTAATTTCAATGGCGGCTCGTGGAACATGTTGATGGTAGCGCCACTTATACAATATAGCTCCGTTTTTGAAGAAAAAAAAACGATTTATCTTCCTAGACCAAAGTAACCAGCGAAAAAGTGTTTTAAGAATTAATTTAAAATTCTTGCTGAGCTTGAAACTTCAGGTAGGGCTCTATATAACGAGCTGCTGATAAATTCAACATTTCCGCATGAAAATGAATCATTTGGGTTACAAAATCTGAAATATGGGCAAAAAATCGAAACTTCAGACCGAAAATCGTAAAGTTAAAAATTTGACATTTACTAAATATAAATATAGTCGTTAGGGAATTATTTTAACCAACTACTAATTTTTTTTAATTCTTTGCTCCACATTTTTTATTTTCGGTCCTAAACATTTATTTAAAAAAAAAAACAAAAAATTAGACCAAAGGTCGAAAATGCGGACCAAAAAAAATCGAAAATTACGACAAATATATCTAAAATATGGACCAAAATAAGAAATATTTAGGCCAAAAAATTTAGATCCAAAAATCTAAAATACGTGCCAGAGATCTAAAATATTGGCAAAAAAGTTGGAGAAATTTAATAACATTTAAAGAAAAAACGTATTATTTACTTTAAGTAAGTAAGTAAGTAATCTTTATTCACTACAGCCACTACATAAAAACATTTACAAATGGGTAAACATTCGAGCGGATGTGAGACGTCAAATCAATAATATTATTTGATAATCTTTTGTTTTGTTTCCCTTCCACATATTTATTTGTAAGTGAATTTGAATAACTGCATGTATTATACATTTCTTATTATTATGCAGGTAATTGTGTACGTTTGCGAATAAGTTGTATCAGCATAATTTTCAAGTACCTCAAATGTCCTCCGTACGGCAATAGGAGAGGACTTATTGATGACAACTTTAAGACCCCCCTAATCTGTATGGGTTGTTGCGGTCCACCGCAGTCGAGCCCGTGCCACATGGGTGTAAAATTAGGTCTAACTTGTTGCTCGTAGTTTATAATGTTTATTACACTGGATATAAAGTGTAGTGGAATGGCTGTATATTATATCTTACAATCAAACCAGTAAAGCAAAACTCAGAATTTCTACAAATTAATACATTAATGAAAGAAAAAAGAAAGTCAATATTTCAATGAATGGTTTTCCACCTGTGAAGCCCTCGTGTATTGTAAGTTCTGCTGTTTGGTGGGTAGGATAGGGCCCACACACCGCCCTTCAAATTTTCTTAAACATAACCTAGGAATCCCTGTGTATCGGTAATTGTTAAATTTCCAATGCCTCTGATGGAAATTATATTAAATAAAACATAGATTTGTAGGTTATGTATAATTGGATACTAATGGTGGTGGGTGGACCCTAACCTATACCCTAACTAGTAAAACAGAACCCAGGATTAGAGAGAGAGAGAGCGAGAGCGAGCGAGAGAGAGACGCACCCACATCCGTCCGTAATTACTTTAATATCAACTGCCACGCTGTTTTTCACTGGTCATAATTTCCAACAACACAATTGTAAACAATCAGAAAAAGCCAAAACCATTGAAAAGTTATTCCAAAAAATATTATCCCCAGCACCCTAAATTGCCTACAAAAATCGATCTTTTGATTTAAACTTAAAATGAATAAAGGTTAAAAAATTCAAAAATTTAGTTTACAAAATCAAAAATAAAATCAAAAAAAGGATACCGGCTAAAAATTCAAAAATTTGAGCGCAAAAATCAAGAATTCAGGTTAAAAATCTAAAACGTAAAGCAAAAGAAATTTGACCAAAACGCCGGGCATGAAAATCAAAAATGCGGAAAAAATATCGAATATTTTAGCAAACTGATCGAAAATTTAGGCCAAATTAAAGAATTTTTGGGCCAAAAGATCAGAAACTCGGGTCAAAAAATAAAAAAAGGCAGACCTGGAAATCAAAAATTTCACAAAAACATTTCAATCATCAACATTTTGGCCAAAAAAAAAAACAAGAAAAACCGAAATTACTGGCCTAACATTTAAAATATCAGCCAAAAAGTCAAAAACCCTGGTCTAAAAATAAAAATGAAGACCAAAAAAATTGAAAATTCAAGTAAAAGAAAAATAAAAACTTCAGACCAGAAACTTGAAAATAATAGCCAGAAAATTTAAAAAATTCGAAAAATAACTAGCTCAAAAAAAGTTCTGACCAGAAACACGAAAATAATATCCAAAAAAGTCGCGGACCAAAAAATCAAAACATGTAACGAACAAATCGAAAATTTAGGCAAAAATAAAGAACATTTTGGACATAAGATCAAAAATGTTAAAAAAAACGGGTACTTGTGTATTACGTCGGACTACCATAAGTAGTCTTCAATTACCAATGTTATAGTTAGCGGTTGGAACGATTGGTGCTTATGCGTAGGTTAGGGTGAGGTTAAGCTACCTCCCCTTTTAGACCGACTCGTAGTTTCACCGGCAGTAGTTTAATTTAATATAATTTTATTTTATTTTGATAATAGTCTGGCGTAATCCATTAGTACCAAAAATCTACAATATAGGCCAAAACATCAAAAAAATGCAGACTAAAAAGTCAAAAATTTCAACAAACAAACCGAAAATTTTCGGCTAAATAAAGAATATTTACAAAAAAATCCAAAACATATGTTTGAGATCTAAAATATGCGCAAAAATACAGAATCGCAACACTGGCTGAAAAATTAAATTTAAGTAAAAGAAAAATAATTTTCTATTTTCAGTCTTAAAACTTATTTTTTAGTTTTTTAAATTTTTTTTTGGCCATTATTTTTAAGTTTTTGGTGTATTTATGTATTGAAACGGTCTATTATTTTATTAAGTAAGATAGCTAGCAAAAAATTCTACAATATAGGCCAAAAATGCAGACTAAAAAGTCAAAAATTTCAACAAACAAATCTAAAATTTTGGGCTAAATAAAGAATATTTAGGCTAAAAAATCAAAAAAATTAAAACAAAAAATCAAAAACATATGTTTGAGATCTTAAATGTGCGCAAAAAAACAGAATCGCAACGCAGACTAAAAAATTAAATTTAAATAAAAGGAAAATAATTTGCTATTTTCAGTCTTAAAACTTATTTTTTAGTTTTTTTTTTTTAAATATTTTGCCATTATTTTGAAGTTTCTGGTGTATTTATATATTGAAACGGTCGATTATTTTATTAAGTAAACCAAAAAAATAAAAACATATGTTTGGGGTCTAAAATATGCGCAAAAAACAGAATCGTAACGCAGATTAAAAAAATAAATTTAAGCAAAAGAAAAATAATAATTTTCCATTTTCAGTCTTAAAACTTATTGTTTAGTTTAATTTTATTTGGCTATTATTTTGAAGTTTCTGGTCTGAAACGAATTTTACTCTTAAAACTGATTTTTTAGTTTAAAATACGTTTCAGACCAGAAACTTCAAAATAATGGCCAAAAACATTTAAAAAATCGCATATAAAAACAATAATTCAGTTTAAAAAATTAAAAATACGGAGGAAAAAATTAAAAACTTAGACCAAACAAATCGAAAATACCGGTAAAAATATAAATCAATAATGCAGGTTTAAATCTAAAATATAGAACACGAAATAAAAAATTTAGACCTAAAATCAAAAATTCGGGCGAAAATAAAAAAAAATCGGACAAAAAAATCGAACATTTTTACAGATAAATTTAGGTAAAAATAAAGAATATTTATGCCAAAAAATCAAAAATACTGGTCAAAAATTTAAAATGTAGGTCAAAAAAATCTAAAATATAAGCTAATGAAATCAGCAACCGAGCGTTAATAATAAAAACTTCAGGAAAAATTTAGATGTGATGGCCACATTACCATTCTTTACACAAACATCTAAATTTTTCCTGATTTTTTGTATTATTAAGGCTGGATTACTGATTTCATTGATTTCATTTCAGATTTTTTACCAGTATTTTTGATTTTTTGGCATAAATATTCTTTATTTTGACCTAAATGTATCTGTAAAAAATTTCGATTTTTTTGGTCCGATTTGTTTTTTTTTCGCCCGAATTTTAGGTCGAAATGTTTTATTTCGTGTTCTATATTTTAGATTTTTTAAATTGTAATGTGGCCATCATGATACTTGAACCGATTTGATGGTTAATTTCAAATTAAAATGGTATTTTAAATGTACGTCGAGCGTTTTGCAGGATCGGATGATCATTCGTTTTTAAGTAAACTGAGGGTATAGTACAATCGCCCAGAGCTGACAGTGACTCATCGCTCCATGTTGCTTGAATTAAGTTTCTAGTAAACGTATGTCCATAAAATAATTCGATTCAGTCTAGGCGGGAAATTTAAAAATTCTCGAGCGTGCAAATATTTTCTCGACGAAACTTTGCGAATGCATTTTTCGGCAATCGGTAAAGACAATTGGAAATTTGTCATTAAATTTAACCTTTTTATAAATGAAATCAATCAATTCTGCTCTTAACTAAATCGAAATCGGAGACGGTCAAAACCAGATACAAGCACGTGAATTTTGAGGTTCGAATAGATAGAATGAAAAAAGACATACGTTGCACTTACCCCTTGAATTTACATATCGACATACGTTTCGCATTTCATTTCGTTTATTTTTAAGCCTGCGAACGAGTGTAGATATTTATCCAGACGCGATTATTAGATCGAAAAAGCATGAGTCACTGTCACCTCTGCGTGATTGTTTTATCTTTCATAATTTTGTGCCATCCGATCCTACAAAACGCCCGATGGAATTTAAAATATCATTTAACCTCTTCACACCCAGGTCGCCATATGTAGCGACAAGCAAAAAAAAAACAAACATATTTTACAAAAAAGAAAACTCCCTTTTGCATAAATGAGTAAGTTTGCAACAGTGGAATAATATTTCGTAGAAAAACGTAACAACAAAAAACTAATTTTTCAATAAACCTAGGATTATGCTGTAACCCAATCAAAGTGGTTAAATTGGGTAAAGTAAAACGCTTGTTTTGTTCCATAATTTTATTTTCAGTTGCCTGACACGTGTTTCGATCGGTTAGGATCATTTTCAAAGTTAAACTAATTTAATGTAATGAAATGTTACTATATATATATATATACAGGTAAGGCATGTTAATGGGGGGGTGAAATTACGGCGCTAATGATGTTGTCCGTGGTGATGATCTCGTGCTGGTTCATCACCACGGACAACATCATTAGCGCCGTAATTTCACCCGCCCATTAACATGCCTTACCTGTATATATAAGTTAACTTTTGATTTTGCACTTTAGAGTTTTTAAAAACAATTTTATTTATTAATTATTACATTAAAAGTGAATGATTATATAAAGACGAATATTAATATTGAAATAACTACTACATAGTTTGAATGCTAAGATATGACTGCCTATAATAATAATATAAAACCTATTTATACAAACTAAATCTACAAGCTAAGCTAATTAACATCTGGCACATGATGTCACCTAATCTACGCATTAATAATAAATATACATTTCTTATAAATAAAACCTATTATAATTAAACAATCAAATGTCTATTGTGGCCGCCAGGTTACACCTTCCCCCTCAGATTCGACTTATCCCAGAAGGCGAATTATTATCTTGAAGGAGGATTGCTGCTCTTCTTCTTCTTCTTAATTGTTTATATATTGAAATCACTATAACTATTATCACGAAAACATAAAGTAGAAGTGTCCATGCACTAGGTTTGAAGGGTACGAATGTTTCTGGCACAATTGGAATTGGGGAGAACACTGGAACATCCTCTAGTTTAAGTCTTTTAAATTGAATAGTAAAATTGTTTATCTTATCATTGTCTACTTTGAGTTCGGTTGCACTCACTAACACCGGAGTTCCGTTCATTGTTTCTATTTTGGGCACTTTGTAGTTTTTGTAGATAAGATCACACTTATCTGGTTGAATGAGGAAGACTCCTTCTAGATCCTTCGTTTCTTCTTTTCCAGGACATATAATTCTGATTCTTTCTTTCTTGATAAAAACAGCTAAGAATTGGTTTGTAAATGGTACTTTTTCCAAATGATTTTGTTGAATGTCTAATTTTGTATATTTACAATTTTTAGTGGTTCCGTTAATTAGTATCTCCGTTTCACAATCCGCTTTATAGTTCAATATTAAATTATCACTGCATTGAAACTGTTTATTATTACTTAAGCACATTTCTCTTAGAGGCCATGTTTTTGAATCAAATTTTGATTTAAGTAAAATTTTTATATTTGGAATTATCGTTACGTATTTTGATTCAAATTTAAAAGGTATTGGATATATAGAATATAAATCAAATGAATGTTCATAATTAATAGGGAGAGACAAGAAGTAATAAACTTTCAACTCCTTAATTTTACAATTAACTGTTATTACAGATTCAAAATCTAAAATGTTTTCTAATTTCAATTCGAAAGGTAGTTCTTCATTATAGTGAACAGAAATTCTTTGTATTTCCTCAAATAAATCTTGAGGTCTAATTATATCAGGACTCAATGTTTTTAATTTACAAAAAGTTAATGAGTTAATAATTTCTTGTAGTATATTTCCTATTACACCTAAAAGTAGTATAAGTTGATTATATAAGTCTTTTACAACCAGAACATGTTGATGATCGACCTCTGTCTTATATATTGCTTGTAATTGCATAATTCTGGCTTTTAATAAGTTTTGGTTATGTGCGATATCTTGAACTGTATTATTAAAATTTTGAATAATCTTATTATTAGTGCTATAGCCAAATTTTAATTGATTCTGAAAATTATTTTGATTGTTAGCTAAGTGTTTCAGAATTTCGTTAATTCTCTTTTCATCTTGAGCATCCATATTACCACTAATTGTTTTAATAATAGTACCCAAACCATCAATCAAACCTCTCTTTACACGTTTTGATTTAGAATTTAATTGTATTGTTTTAATTTTATTACTTATATCTTTCCAAGAATAATTTAATAATTTTTCGTAATTCTGGAAGTCATTTTTAAATTTAGATATATTACTCGTAGTATCTTTCAAAAACTCATATTGGTAATTTAATTTTTTAATTTCTTCGTAAACAGGACTTAAATCATAATGATGTACCAATACATGTTTTGTTCTTTCCAATTTTGCTAAACCTAATTTTATGGGTAACAGTCCCGTATTTTCCGTAACATTCCTTATTTCAAAAGCGATCACTGGAGTGATGAGTAGTAACCTGGAATTGATTAATTAATTCATTAAAATGACTCAAATGAAGTACCAGGTTCTGAATTATCAAATTTAATTGCACCAAGATAAATAATTATTTGTAAATGAGAGTTTTGGAATATATAGTTCAACATAGCTTTTACTGTTTTATAATTTAGTTTGTCCAAGCCACATCCTAATTTGGGAATTGCCAATTTAGTTATTTGTTTATCTAAACAAAACTGTCTTAAATTGATTAAAGTTTTAAATAAACATTCTAAGGTAGGTTTATCATCAAAATTTTCTTTTGTTATCAAATATAAAATATATCTATTATCTTCTTTAATATGATAAAGAGAATATAGTTGAGGATTTTGTTTAAACAATTCTCTTACTCTACCAAATCTAATTTTAAATTCTCTTGCTATACCGGCACCCATTTTTAAATCTTTGCTAACACAATGAGCAAGTGAATAATCCAATGGAGCATGGAATAAATCTTCATTAATTTCTGTTACGTTTTCATTTTCAATAATTTCCTTTTTATTATAATTATTCATAAAAATTCTAAAATCTAAGATATTTCCAAAATTTACTTTCTTTACCCTTGGTCTTTTTATATTAGATAAATGAATTTTACCTACTTGGTTACGATGACTAATATCAATTTCTGCTGTTTTATGATCAACTCTTACACTCTTAACTTTTTCTTTTTTATATTTATTTTTTGTTTTGGCCTGCTTCTGTTTATTTTGAATAAATAGCTTACTTATTTTTGGTTTAGAAGGGGAATAATCTACTTCTGAAATTATCAATTGATTGTCACCAAGATTAACTGGTTTATCTGAAATGGGAATTCCTACAATAGGGTGTTCTACACTCGAATGAATGGTTGCACCATCATTTGCTATATCATTTATATGTGTATTTTCTGCTGGTTCAACTATTAACGATGAAGGATTATTTGTAACATTTTCAAAATTCTTTAAATATCCTTCTAAATTTGGTCCATACTCTTCATTAATATTTAATTCGATTCTAGAGAGTGCGTCAGCATTTTTATTTAAAGTACCTTTCTTATAAACAATATCATAATCATATTCAGACAATTTTAGTCTCCATCTGACTAGTTTTGAATTGGGTTCTTTAATCGACATCAACCATTGGAGAGGCCTATGATCAGTGACTATCTGAAATTTCCGTCCAAATAAATAAGGTCTAAAATATTTAACTGCCCATACTATGGCAAGAAGTTCTTTCTCAATTGTTGAATATTTTGTTTCTGAGTCGTTCAAAGTACGACTAGCATAAGCAATTGGTAAATCAGAACCAATTTTTCCCTGTGATAAAACAGCGCCTAAAGCCTGATTACTAGCATCTGTTGTTAAAATAAAAGGTCTCGAAAAATCAGGATACTGAAGTAAAGGTTGATTTATTAACACGTTCTTACATAAATTAAAACAATTTTGATAATCAATATCATTAATATTAATAGAAGAATTTTTCTTTAAACATTTCGTCATTGGTTTAGTCAAGTCTGCAAAATGTTTAATAAACTTCCTATAGTAACCTAACAGTCCTAAAAATCCTTTAATTTGTTTTGTCGTTTTAGGAATAGGGTAATTTTGTATTGCGATAATTTTGTCCGGATTCGGTCTGACACCTTCAGGTGTTACAACATGTCCCAAATAAGCTACTTCTTTTTTTAAAAATTCGGATTTATCTAATTGAATCTTAAAATTAGATTCTCTTAATCTATTAAAAACTTCTGTCAGTCTATTGATATGTTCTTGTAAACTTGTCGAAAAAATAATTATATCATCCATATATACTAAGCAATATTCATTTTGTATACCCCTTAAAATATCGTCCATAACTCTTTGAAATGTAGCAGGAGCATTTTTTAATCCAAATGGCATCCTTAAAAATTCGTAATGTCCTCTCTCAGTATTAAAAGCTGTTTTCTGAATGTCACGTTCATCAATCTCAATCTGATGAAAACCCGATGCTAAGTCTAAAGTAGTAAAATATTGAGCTTTGCCTAATTTATCTAACAAGTCCGTAATATTTGGAAGTGGATACCTATCACCTACAGTTTTGTCATTTAGTTTCCTATAGTCAAAGACGACACGCCATTTCCTCTGGCCTGATGCGTCTAACTTTTTTGGCACTATCCAAATAGGAGAAGACCATGGACTAAAAGATGGCCTAATAATATTTTGTTCCAACATCTCATTAATTTGTTTATTTACCTCGGCTTTATGTACTTCCGGGTAACGATAAGTTTTAGTAAAAACAGGAACTTCATCTGTTGTAATTATTCTATGTTTAATTCGATTGGTGAAAGTTAAATCATTTTCTTTTATATGAAAAATATCTGAATATTTAAGTACTAAATTTTTTATAACGGCTTTCTCTTCATCATTCATGTGTTCAGATCTTATTTTAGAAAAATCAAATTTAAATTCTTCTGCATTATAAATATTTATATTATTATTATTTTTATTTTTAGGGCATTTTTTATTTAATTTATTATTTGCATTTTGTTGATGGGGCACCACATCATATCCATTGATGGGTGTTACAACAAAAGGTTTTTTCAGGGTTACATCCCTATCTATATCTGTTTTGTTTACAACAGTACAAAAAGCCCTACCATTTTTTACAACAGTGACACATTCGGGCACTAAAAAGTTTAAAACATTTAATCTGGGTATTACTACTTCACCATTTTTAATATTTTCAATTTCTACTTGTATGACTTGTTGACTTCTAGCCGGAATTAATATTCGCTTAATTACCGGTGAATCATTTAAATCATTATTAATTTCATTATTAAAATTATTATCATTATTACTATTAAAATTATTATTAATACTATTATGATCTATATTTAACACGCCTTGGTCATCCCGAAATTTAAGCGGGATTTCGTTATGAGGAGTTATTATTAATTTATTTTTAAAATCTACACACGCATTAATTTTTATCATATTATCGACTCCTAATAAAATATCAAAAGCAGAATGAAAGTCAAATATGTAACATTTCAATTTGGCTGCGAAATTAGTTTTAAATAATGTTTGAAGATTAATGACCACACTATGAGTTCCTTGCGAGGTACCATGAGCACTTGTGACCTCAAACGGATCAATTTTAAATGAATTTTTATTTAATTTCCTCGCCAATCGAGGACTAATAAACGATCTTGTACTTCCAGAATCCATTAATATTTTTAATTTAGTTTCAGGGTCAATTATAAAAGGTAGATTACTAGAATTATTACTTATACCTAAAATTTCAACTGGGGTTTTCCCAAGGCGATTTATCCTAAAAAATTATCTTCAGATTCCTCATTATGACTACTGGCTCTACTAATATTTACGGATGATCTGGGCTCATCCAAATTATGCAAATTAGGACGATTTGTGTAAGTTGTAGAGGTCGACATTGGTGTCGGACTTGGTAATCTTATTGAATTTTGTCGTGGTGTTTGATTATTAGCATTTGAATTAAAGTTAAAATTTGAATTATTATTGAAATTAGGATTTGGATTATTACCAAAATTTGGGTTAAAATTTGTACGATTTTGATTATAAGAATAATTATTATATGGTCTAAAATTTTGATTTTGAGAATTCATTGGTCTCCCAAATACTTGTCTGTTTGTGGGAAATCTTTGTGGTGGTTGCTGCCTAAATTGAAGATTTATAGGTCGACTCGTAAAATTTTGTTGAACAGGTTGTCTTATAAAATTTTGTTGATTTTGTTGTCTAGGAAATTGATTATTAGATCTATTATTACTTTGAAATTGATTTTGATTATTAAATCTATTATTTTGATTATAATTCGATGAATTAGAATTTCTGTAATTAAACCCATTATTAAAATTATTAAAATTAGACTGATTAAAATTTGATACATTCGGTGTATCTAATGTACTTTGAAAATTATTTTCCTCAATTAAATAATTAATTGCCTCTTCTAATGTGTCAGGCTCTCTTAATCTTATAATACTTTGTATATTACCACGAATTCCTCGTAGGAATGTTTTCAATGCCAATTCATCGTAACTACGCTGATGTATACGTTTTTCCGCATCTGGCATTTCAACTGCAGATAACGAATTAATTTTACTCGACAATTTACTTCTTAATACCTGAATACGCTCGCCAAAATCCAAATATTTTTCATTTTTCATTGGTCTTAAATTAATTAATTCTTGAACTATACAGTCATAGTTTCGCAAATCACCAAACCTTTGCCTCAAATGGTTTCTAATTTCAGGCCAATTATCCAGTTCTGCTCGCGAACCTATTGTAATCAACGCCCTATCTTTTAGTTTACTTATTATCGCATTAATTAAATAACTATTGACTAAATTATCATTCAAAGGTCTAAACTGAGCCAACACGGCCTCACACCGTGAGATAAAAATTTCAGTGAGTTCATTACTTCCGTCGAAGGAAGGGATTGTATCGACATTTAATTTTAATAATTGATAATTTACGTTTTCCATTTTTAAATTTGAATTTATTTCTAAATGATCTAAACTATTAATTAATTCTTCAAGTACGAAGTTAATAGGAGAATGAATACGAATTGGGGAATTATTAATTATTAAAGGTGAATCTGAATCAGAAGACGTATCACTCGCGTACATAAAATTATTTCACGAACAATTAAAATATATAAAAAACCTCTAAAAAAAACTCTGTGCTTACCACTTAACAAAAATCACGCTATCCATGTCCTGATGTTCCCTCAGGGTTGTGGAACTGGTGAAATGATGTCCCTCGTTGTAATGCTGCCCTCGGAGCTTGATTTCTCGATAGTTGGAGAACTCTCTGGTGCTGCGACGTGGAACTATTCGAATCTCCAATAAACCATTAAAATGGACGAAGCACTATCTGATATCCTCTCAGGTGTAACTTCTTAGGAGATCCTACCGACTGCGCCAGTTAACTTTTGATTTTGCACTTTAGAGTTTTTAAAAACAATTTTATTTATTAATTATTACATTAAAAGTGAATGATTATATAAAGACGAATATTAATATTGAAATAACTACTACATAGTTTGAATGCTAAGATATGACTGCCTATAATAATAATATAAAACCTATTTATACAAACTAAATCTACAAGCTAAGCTAATTAACATCTGGCACATGATGTCACCTAATCTACGCATTAATAATAAATATACATTTCTTATAAATAAAACCTATTATAATTAAACAATCAAATGTCTATTGTGGCCGCCAGGTTACATATATATATAGTAACATTTCATTACATTAAATTAGTTTAACTTTGAAAATGATCCTAACCGATCGAAACACGTGTCAGGCAACTGAAAATAAAATTATGGAACAAAACAAGCGTTTTACTTTACCCAATTTGAAAATATGGTTCCATCAAGAAAGTAGCACAACAAGTATTCAGTACAAAGTGGTTAAATTGAACTCAAGAAGGAATAAATATAAATAACTATTATACTATCAAATCGGAGAAAGTAACATGATGACCACATCACCAATTTTTTTTTTGAAAATCCACGAAATCTAGAAACAAACAAGTTTCGATTAAGATGTAAACAGTTCCATTTCGATATCGTCTTTTGTCTCTGCGCATTGGAACGCGCGATAACAACGTAATATTATCAGCGTGTTCATAAATGCTCGTTATTTACTTTCCATATCGGGCACGGGGGTTACGACCTTTTGCGTTTTATCGAAGTTTATGGAAATTTATATGATTTCACTCCATGTTATCAATATCTACTTTACGGTATAAAACCATACTAACAGCCATGTTTCGATAATTGTCTAAGTTAACTGCTCTCACGAGAATTTATTTATAATTAACTTACAAAAACTAAAGTCTTTAATTAATCAAAACTATACAAACAAATTTCAATTGTGAATTTATTTATATTCTTAGTAAAACTTACCTCTGTGGACTTCACGAAATTGCACTGCACAGGTGCATGAGACAAAGAGGAATTTTACAAGAAATGAGAGAATGGGTAGTAGAGTGTATGCGAAGACTGAATGTAGAGCGAGAGGACGTAGTAATTCGGAACAACCAAGGGCTTAATCTATACAGGGTGGTCCATCTAAGTAAAATCAGGCGTTTTCTGGCGTTAAAAATATAAATTTCCTGTTGATGTTACTAATTTTGAGTAATTTTGGAAATAATAATTTTGGTGGTTCTAAAGAAATTGAAAAACAATTACCAGTCACTTGAAACTTTCCAATATTACTTGAAATTCATCTAAGATTAAAATATAGTCAAAAACTGTATACACCCCATAACTGGATTTTAAGATATTTTGAGTTAATTAAAACAGTGAATTTGTAAAAAATTGGAATAATTTTAGTGGATCGAAAAAAATTGAAAAACAATTACCAACGACTTGAAACTTTCCAAAATTACTCAAAATTTTGGAAAGTTTCAAGTCGTTGGTAATTGTTTTTCAATTTTTTTTTCGAACCACCAAAATTATTACAAATTTTTACAAATTTACTGTTTCAATTAACTCAAAATATCTTAAAATCCAGTGATGAGGTGTATACAGTTTTTGACTATATTTTAATCTTAGATGAATTTCAAGTAATATTGGAAAGTTTCAAGTGACTGGTAATTGTTTTTCAATTTCTTTAGAACCACCAAAATTATTACAAATTTTAAAAATTTACTGTTTCAATTAACTCAAAATATCTTAAAATCCAGTGATGGGGTGTATGCAGCTTTTGACTATATTTTAATCTCAAATGGAATTTGAGTAATTTCAGAAAGTTTGAAATCGTTGGTAATTGTTTTTCGATTTTTTTCGATCCACTAAAATTATTACAATTTTTTACAAATTTACTGTTTTAATTAACTCAAAATATCTTAAAATCCAGTGATGAGGTGTATACAGTTTTTGTCTATATTTTAATCTTAGATGAATTTCAAGTAATATTGGAAAGTTTTAAGTGACTGGTAATTGTTTTTCAATTTCTTTAGAACCACCAAAATTATTACAAATTTTAAAAATTTACTGTTTCAATTAACTCAAAATATCTTAAAATCCAGTGATAGAGTGTTTACAGGTTTTGACTGTATTTTAATCTCAAATGAATTTTGAGTAATTTTGGAAAGTTTCAAGTCGTTGGTAATTGTTTTTCAATTTTTTTTTTAACCACCAAAATTATTATAAATTTTTACGAATTTACTGATTTATTAAACACAAAATATCTTTAAATCCAGTGATGCGATGTATATAGGTTTTGAGTATATTTTAATCTCAAACGAATTTTGAGTAATTTTGGAGGGTTTCAAGTCGTTGAAAATTGTTTTTCAATTTTTTTCGAACCACCAAAATTATTACAAATTTTTACGAATTTACTGTTTCAATTAACACAAAATATCTTTAAATCCAGTGATGGGGTGTACATAGCTTTTGACTAAATTTTAATCTCAGATGAATTTTGAGTAATTTCAGAAAGTTTGAAATCGTTGGTAATTGTTTTTCAATTTTTTTCGAACCACCAAAATTATTACAAATTTACTGTTTCAATTAACTCAAAATATCTTAAAATCCAGTGATGGGGTGTACACAGCTTTTGACTATATTTTAATCTCAGATGAATTTTGAGTAATTTTAGAAAGTTTGAAGTCGTTGGTAATTGTTTTTCAATTTTTTTCGAACAACCAAAATTATTACAAATGTTTACAAATTTACTGTTTCAATTAACTTAAAATATCTTAAAATCCAGTGATAGAGTGTTTACAGGTTTTGACTGTATTTTAATCTCAAATGAATTTTGAGTAATTTTGGAAAGTTTTAAGTCGTTAGCAATTGTTTCTCATTTTTTTTTTCGAACCACCAAAATTATTACAAATTTTTACAAATTTACTGTTTCAATTAACTCAAAATATCTTAAAATCCAGTGATAGAGTGTTTACAGGTTTTGACTGTATTTTAATCTCAAATGAATTTTGAGTAATTTTGGAAAGTTTCAAGTCGTTGGTAATTGTTTTTCAATTTTTTTTTGAACCACCAAAATTATTATAAGTTTTTACGAATTTACTGATTTATTAAACACAAAATATCTTTAAATCCAGTGATGCGATGTATATAGGTTTTGAGTATATTTTAATCTCAAACGAATTTTGAGTAATTTTGGAGGGTTTCAAGTCGTTGAAAATTGTCTTTCAATTTTTTTCGAACCACCAAAATTATTACAAATTTTTACGAATTTACTGTTTCAATTAACACAAAATATCTTTAAATCCAGTGATGGGGTGTACATAGCTTTTGACTAAATTTTAATCTCAGATGAATTTTGAGTAATTTCAGAAAGTTTGAAATCGTTGGTAATTGTTTTTCAATTTTTTTTCGAACCACCAAAATTATTACAAATTTACTGTTTCAATCACCTCAAAATATCTTCAAATCCAGTGATGGGGTGTACACAGCTTTTGACTATATTTTAATCTCAGATGAATTTTGAGTAATTTCAGAAAGTTTGAAATCGTTGGTAATTGTTTTTCAATTTTTTTCGAACCACCAAAATTATTACAAATTTTTACAAATTTACTTTTACAATTAACTAAAAATATCTTAAAATCCAGTGATGGGGTGTATACAGCTATTGACTATATTTTAATCTCAGATAAATTTTGAGTAATTTTGGAAAGTTTTAAGTCGCTGGTAATTGTTTTTCAATTTTTTTCAAACAACCAAAATTATTACAAATGTTTACAAATTTACTGTTTCAATTAACTTAAAATATCTTAAAATCCAGTGATAGAGTGTTTACAGGTTTTGACTGTATTTTAATCTCAAATGAATTTTGAGTAATTTTGGAAAGTTTTAAGTCGTTAGCAATTGATTCTCATTTTTTTTTTCGAACCACCAAAATTATTACAAATTTTTACAAATTTACTGTTTCAATTAACTCAAAATATCTTAAAATCGAGTGATGGGGTGTTTACAGGTTTTGACTATATTTTAATCTCAAATGAATTTTGAGTAATTTTGGAAAGTTTCAAGTCGCTGGTAATTCTTTTTCAATTTACAGCTTTTGACTATATTTTAATCTTAGATGAATTTTAAGTAATTTTGAAAATTTTCAAGTCGTTGGTAATTGTTTTTCAATTTCTTTCGAACCACCAAAATTATTACAAATTTTTACAAATTTACTGTTTCAATTAACTCAAAATATCTTAAAATCCAGTGATGGGGTTTTTACAGGTTTTGACTATATTTTAATCTCAAATGAATTTTAAGTAATTTTGGAAAGTTTCAAGTCATTGGTAATTGTTTTTCGATTTTTTTCGAAACACCAAAATTATAACAAATTTTTACAAATTTACTGTTTCAATTAACTCAAAATATCTTAAAATCCAGTGATGAGGTGTTAACAGGTTTTGACTATATTTTAATTTCAGATGAATTTTAAGTAATTTTGAAAAGTTTCAAGTCGTTGGTAATTGTTTTTCAATTTTTTTCGAAACACCAAAATTATAACAAATGTTTATAAATTTACTGTTTTAATTAACTCAAAATATCTTAAAATCCAGTGATGGGGTGTATACAGCTTTTGACTATATTTTAATCTCAGATGAATTTTAAGCAGTTTTGAAAAGTTTCAAGTCGTTGGTAATTGTTTTTCTATTTTTTTCGAACCACCAAAATTATTAAAAATTTTTACAAATTTATTTCAATTAATTCAAAATATCTTAAAATCCAGTGATGGGGTGTTTACAGGTTTTGACTATATTTTAATCTTAAATTAATTTTGAGTAATTTCGGAAAGTTTCGAGTCGTTGGTAATTGTTTTTCAATTTTTTTCAAAACACCAAAATTATAACAAATGTTTACAAATTTACTGTTTTAATTAACTCAAAATATCTTAAAATCCAGTGATGGGGTGTACATAGCTTTTGACTAAATTTTAATCTCAGATGAATTTTGAGTAATTTCAGAAAGTTTGAAATCGTTGGTAATTGTTTTTCAATTTTTTTCGAACCACCAAAATTATTACAAATTTTTACAAATTTACTTTTACAATTAACTAAAAATATCTTAAAATCCAGTGATGGGGTGTATACAGCTATTGACTATATTTTAATCTCAGATAAATTTTGAGTAATTTTGGAAAGTTTTAAGTCGCTGGTAATTGTTTTTCAATTTTTTTCAAACAACCAAAATTATTACAAATGTTTACAAATTTACTGTTTCAATTAACTTAAAATATCTTAAAATCCAGTGATAGAGTGTTTACAGGTTTTGACTGTATTTTAATCTCAAATGAATTTTGAGTAATTTTGGAAAGTTTCAAGTCGTTGGTAATTGTTTTTCAATTTTTTTTTGAACCACCAAAATTATTATAAGTTTTTACGAATTTACTGATTTATTAAACACAAAATATCTTTAAATCCAGTGATGCGATGTATATAGGTTTTGAGTATATTTTAATCTCAAACGAATTTTGAGTAATTTTGGAGGGTTTCAAGTCGTTGAAAATTGTCTTTCAATTTTTTTCGAACCACCAAAATTATTACAAATTTTTACGAATTTACTGTTTCAATTAACACAAAATATCTTTAAATCCAGTGATGGGGTGTACATAGCTTTTGACTAAATTTTAATCTCAGATGAATTTTGAGTAATTTCAGAAAGTTTGAAATCGTTGGTAATTGTTTTTCAATTTTTTTTCGAACCACCAAAATTATTACAAATTTACTGTTTCAATCACCTCAAAATATCTTCAAATCCAGTGATGGGGTGTACACAGCTTTTGACTATATTTTAATCTCAGATGAATTTTGAGTAATTTCAGAAAGTTTGAAATCGTTGGTAATTGTTTTTCAATTTTTTTCGAACCACCAAAATTATTACAAATTTTTACAAATTTACTTTTACAATTAACTAAAAATATCTTAAAATCCAGTGATGGGGTGTATACAGCTATTGACTATATTTTAATCTCAGATAAATTTTGAGTAATTTTGGAAAGTTTTAAGTCGCTGGTAATTGTTTTTCAATTTTTTTCAAACAACCAAAATTATTACAAATGTTTACAAATTTACTGTTTCAATTAACTTAAAATATCTTAAAATCCAGTGATAGAGTGTTTACAGGTTTTGACTGTATTTTAATCTCAAATGAATTTTGAGTAATTTTGGAAAGTTTTAAGTCGTTAGCAATTGTTTCTCATTTTTTTTTTTCGAACCACCAAAATTATTACAAATTTTTACAAATTTACTGTTTCAATTAACTCAAAATATCTTAAAATCGAGTGATGGGGTGTTTACAGGTTTTGACTATATTTTAATCTCAAATGAATTTTGAGTAATTTTGGAAAGTTTCAAGTCGCTGGTAATTCTTTTTCAATTTACAGCTTTTGACTATATTTTAATCTTAGATGAATTTTAAGTAATTTTGAAAATTTTCAAGTCGTTGGTAATTGTTTTTCAATTTCTTTCGAACCACCAAAATTATTACAAATTTTTACAAATTTACTGTTTCAATTAACTCAAAATATCTTAAAATCCAGTGATGGGGTTTTTACAGGTTTTGACTATATTTTAATCTCAAATGAATTTTAAGTAATTTTGGAAAGTTTCAAGTCATTGGTAATTGTTTTTCGATTTTTTTCGAAACACCAAAATTATAACAAATTTTTACAAATTTACTGTTTCAATTAACTCAAAATATCTTAAAATCCAGTGATGAGGTGTTAACAGGTTTTGACTATATTTTAATTTCAGATGAATTTTAAGTAATTTTGAAAAGTTTCAAGTCGTTGGTAATTGTTTTTCAATTTTTTTCGAAACACCAAAATTATAACAAATGTTTATAAATTTACTGTTTTAATTAACTCAAAATATCTTAAAATCCAGTGATGGGGTGTATACAGCTTTTGACTATATTTTAATCTCAGATGAATTTTAAGCAGTTTTGAAAAGTTTCAAGTCGTTGGTAATTGTTTTTCTATTTTTTTCGAACCACCAAAATTATTAAAAATTTTTACAAATTTATTTCAATTAATTCAAAATATCTTAAAATCCAGTGATGGGGTGTTTACAGGTTTTGACTATATTTTAATCTTAAATTAATTTTGAGTAATTTCGGAAAGTTTCGAGTCGTTGGTAATTGTTTTTCAATTTTTTTCAAAACACCAAAATTATAACAAATGTTTACAAATTTACTGTTTTAATTAACTCAAAATATCTTAAAATCCAGTGATGGGGTGTTTACAGGTTTTGACTATATTTTAATCTTAAATTAATTTTGAGTAATTTCGGAAAGTTTCAAGTCGTTGGTAATTGTTTTTCAATTTTTTTCGAACCACCAAAATTATTAAAAAAATTTACAAATTTATTTCAATTAACTTAAAATATCTTAAAATCTAGTGATGGGGTGTTCATAGCTTTTGACCATATTTTAATCTTAGATGAATTTTAAGTAATTTTGGAAAGTTTCATGTCGTTAGTAATTGTTATTCATTTTTTTTCGAACTACAATTTTACAAAAAAAAACTAAAAAACTGCCAATAAACTTTTTTAAAGAACATGAACGTGTCTATTTTCTGTCATTTACATTCTCAAAATCCGCGAAATCGTTTCGGAGTTGTCTGCTTGTGAAAATAAAAATAGCCTCTTGACTCCAGTGTTCAAAATGGAGTAAATGCTAATTTAATTTAATTTAATCTTTCAGCTGTTTTACAAAAATCTATCTCCGAAATCCCCGAAAGAACATATCTTTGCGCATCTTCTGATGTTTGAATTGTCAAAATTTGTCAACGCATTTAGGTGTAATCCGCTTATGAATATTAAAATATCATCTTGATTCCAATCTCCAAACAAAGAACATAAAATTTTTGACATCTTGCATGTATTTAAAAAAACTGTCTTTAGGCTTTTTAAAGATCACGAATTTGTGCTCTTTTGGACATTTAAATTATCAAAGGTCGTCAACGCATTTCGGAGTTAACCACTTGCAAAAATATAAATCGCATGTAGATGTTACGAAACATGCGAAGCATGTATAATGTATAAAGTAACACATATAATGAAGTATAAGTTTTCTACATAACAAATATACGAAGCTAATTTTGACATCTTGCATCTGTTTTACAAAAAAAAACTGTCAAATTTAACCTTGATTATTCATTATCACGTTGTTATGGCTGCATTTCATTTTCGCAAACCCAACAAAATAAAACACGGCGACCAGGTCTCCCGTATAAGCGGGGTCTAGGCCTTGGCCTTTTGGCCTATGCGAAAAAAGTCAAGGGCTGACTATGATTAACTCATTTTGGAAAAAATATATATTACAGTTTGATTGTTTGATGAAAGCTCAGTTCGATAACATACAAATAGTACAAGAAGAACCCCTTACACGATATTTCATACAAGTCGTATTGGTCAACATCAGACAGTGTCGAATTGCGGTTTGTGATTTTATAGGGGTTGGTGTTTCCTGGTGGGTTCAAGTGAGGTTTGGTCACCCTGGCAACCGCAATAATTGCATAATTCGAAAATAAAAGCCGGCATATTAACAAGGTACAGAAATAGACTTAATTTATAATTTTAATGAAATCCGACATACACGTTTCGGTACTTACATAAAACATATCTCTATCTCTGGCACCTTTTAACCATAACAAGGTCAGATTAATGTTTTTTTAAAAGAAAGGTATTAGAGATAATACTCACGTGGTGGAACAACATTTTCACAAATCGGAGCTAAAACAGATGCATAGAAGGAGACTGGAAATCGGCGGTTGGGGTTATCAAAGTTTGAACTGTGTCTAGACCCCGGATACTGCTGTATATTTTAGAAACCAATTTAGTTAACAAGCGAAACATTTAAACGAATAATTACAGAAAGTAATTATAACAACTCATTTTAATATAGAAAACTACGGAAATTTCCACGAATCGATAATAGCGAGGAAAAGCTACAGAATTTACGGGAAAATTTCAGAAACCCCAAATAATTGAAACATAGCTGGGCAAAAATATTTAGTAATTTTGTATTAAAATTCGGAAAATTGTGAGACATAATAATAATAATAATTTATTCCTGCCAGTAGTTTTACACGTGTCAGAAAAGGCACTGAGAATTGTATAAATAAAATAGCAGACAAACAAGTGCACATATTAAAATAATAGTAAATATAACTATAACTTTGAAGAATCAGATTTCCAATATTTTGGTTTTCTAAACATAAAAAAAATCAAAATCGCTCCTTTGCAGAATACAAACTTTCCAATAGATTTCTTTAATTTTCTCAAAAATCCCGCAACGAATCTTAATAACACTTTTAAGTAATATTTCAGACACATCTTTTAAACAAAAGTATATTTTAAAAATTGGCTATCACTGGTTTTCATGAAATTTTCCATCAAAATCACTCCTTTGTAAAATACAAAGTTTTCAATACATTTCTTTCAAGGTAGAAACGCCAAAGTGGCGGAATCTATTGCCTGAATGCTGTACTTGAACCAAATCCGGGTGGCTTTAACACCGACAAGATATGGACATTGCCAGCGGCGGCAAATATAACAATATAAATGTGAACATTAAATATTGTTCCCCCATCAGAACACCTACAGACCGGTTTCGACCTTGCAGGTCTCATCAGTGTAGTTAGTTGCTGATGGGGAAACGGAGATTACTATTGGAATATAAATATTCCAAACACCGTTAAAGGTAGAAACGCCAAAGTGGCGGAATCTATTGCCTGAATGCTGTACGTTTCCCCATAAAGAAAAAAAAACCGAAAAGTCTAAATTGTTCATCCCATACCATCGCATAAGCATAAATTCGCCTTCAATAAACATTAACAACCATGCAATTAAACCATCAACCACAATAAGATATCTCGGAATTACCTTTGACAACAAACTGTCTTTCAGTCAGCATTGTACGCAAATTAAAAAGAAAGCACAGACACGGGCAAAATGTTTTAGGCGCTTAACGTACAAAAACAAAGGTATCAGCACAAAAACAGCAACACTCATATATAAAATGATTTGTAGGCCTGTGATAGATTATGGACAAATCCTATTCTCACATCCTGATCCTCAGTCAAACGTAATCCATCCGTAGCAGAAACGTCCTGTCTACGGATACTAACCCGCATCAGACATCCGAACAATCCACTACACAACCCTCCCAACATACTCTTATATAACTTAACCAATGTCCCAAAATTCGAATTAAGATCGCAACAATTAATAAAAAAATTTGCTCGTAACGTAAATCACGAAATATTGAACAAAATAATATTGCAGAGGGACAGAAATATGCATCATGCATATAAATTTCCGGAAAAAACAATTTTTGAAATGATCAATGAGTGCACGAGAGAGTAGATATAAACATTAACTAACAAGTCTCACTAAGTTTAATATCTTAAAAATACCATGTAACGTAATATAACATTTATAACATAACTAGTTTAAGAATAATGTAACTAACAACAAATGTAGCTAGTGTTAATAGGCTGAAAGACTTCGGTCGATAGCCATTTGTAGCTCTTATGAGTTTCAATAAACTGTATTTATTATTAAAATTTTCAAGATATATTTCAGACAATAGGAGCCTTTGAATAAAAAGTAAATTTAAAAATCATTCATTACTAGTTTTCCAGAAATTTTCATCAAAACCGCTCCTTCGTAAAATACAAAGTTTCCAATAGATTTCTTTAATTTTCTCGAAAACTCAGCCATGAATCTTAATACAATTTTTAAGACATATTTCAGACAATAGAAGCTTTTACACAAAAGATAATTTCAAAAATTGTTCACTGCTAGTTTTGCTGAAATTTTCATCAAAATCTCTCCTTTGGAAAGTACAAACTTTCCAATGGATTTTAAGTTTCTCGAAAACCCGGCGATGAATCTTAATAAAAATTTTAAGGGTAGAAACGCCAAAGGAATCTATTGCCTGAATGCTGTACTGAACCAAATCTGGGTGGCTTTAACACCGACAAGATATGGACATTGCCAGCGGCGGCAAATATAACAATATTAATATGAACATTAAATATTGTTCCCCCATCAGAACACCCAACGTTTCCCCATCAGCAACTAACTACACTGATGAGACCTGAAAGGTCGAAACCCGTCTGTAGGTGTTCTGATGGGGGAACAATATTTAATGTTCACAATTTTTTTAAAGAAATATTTCAGACAAATGTAGTTTTTAAATAAAAGTAAATTTCAAAACAATTTCATTACTAGTTTTCCTGAAATTTTCCATCAAAATCGCTCTTTGCAAATTGCAAACTTTCCAATAGATTCCTTTAATTTTGTCGAAAATCCCGCGATTTTTAAGAAATATTTTATACATTTGTAGCTTTTAAACGAAAGATAATTATACAAATTGTTTCCACTAGTTTTCTCAAAAATGTCCATCGACATCGCTGCTTTACAAAATGCAAAATTTCCAATTTTCCAATCCAATTTTTTTATTTAGGCATTCGTCATTTAGTCACGACCTTTTTAATTAATCGAGTTACATAAAACCGACTATACAATTGAATTATTATTCATAATTTAACCTCGTAGATATAGTAGTTTAGTCGAGATGATTACTAGAAGGATTAGGTGGTCAATGAGGGCCGTCATGACTCTTCGATTACAACGAGGCAGGAGGGGACCCATGTGTAACATAAAACAATAGAGATATGGAGTTAGTAGAAAATCAAATTTATATCTTCATTTTTGTATTTTCAAAAAAGGAAACTAAGGCAGCATATATTTGAGTCTTATTCAGAGCTAATAGGTGAGAAACGTTTGTAGGGAGATCTACAAGATCTTTTAATGTATATAATAGTTTAGATGTTTCGTTTATATTGTGATCGCATTCAAAAATTATATAGTTAATTGTTCCCTCCAGTCCACATATGCACAGAGGATCCTCTTTTAATTTAATCTTATGAAGATGTTTAGGGAAGTTACCGAGGTTAATTTTAAGTCGGCTGATAATAATAAAAAATGACGAGAGAAGTTTTTTTTCCCTTGATTTAGAGCTAGCATATTGCACCCTGTCCAGCCCTTATTGCTCCAATAGTATTATTTCGCGTAATTTGATCCTCCTTCGATGAGCCTTGAACCAGGAAGGATGTATCGTCAACGTAAAGATAGGGTTGAACTTCTGGTAGGTTAGCTGGTAAGTCGTTGATGTAGATGAGGAAAAGCAATGGTCCCGAAATTGATCCCTTTGGGACATCATGTTTTACCTCAAATTATGTTGACCGAGTATGTTTCCAATCTACAAATTGTACTCGCTTGGCGAGGGATGATTTTATAAGCCTTACGCTTGTGTCCCTCTGATTCCATAGAAATTTAACTTATGTAGCAAAACATCGTGGCTAATGGTATCGAAGGCTTTGGACAGATCGCAGCACGTCAAACCTATCTGACCTTTGTTATACAATACTTCTGCGACTTTATCAAGTATAGTGGCAATTGCTGAAGTTGTAGAGTTTCCGGTCCTGAAGCCATATTGGCAGTTACTGAGTAATTTGTGTTTTTCTAGGAAACTAAGTAGTCGTGATTTTATTACGCATTCCCAAAACTTGGACAAAACAGGAAGAATCGCAATATGTCTTAGGTGGTCAGGTTCATCAACATTAGGTTTTTTAGCAATAGGTATAATTTTTCCAATTTTAAGTTGGTCTGGAAAGTGGTCCTCCACCAAGCATATATAGCTCGATATTTCTCTTGAGAAATCTTTCTGTAAATGTGTCCCGTGCTATATAAAGATCAGCTTATTTTGCTGTAGTTCAGTCTCATCACAAGACCTTCTGGCTTGGGGACATTCTGCCATGCTTAAAATGCTATTTGCACTACGAAGCAGGGGCGGCTCGTTATATAGAGCCAAGGAGCCATGGCACTACCTGTAGTTTCAAGCTCGGCAAGAATTTTTAATTTATTCTTAAAACACTTTTTCGCCAGTTACTTTGTTATAGGAAGATAAATCGTTTTTTCTTTCTTTTGTTGTCTAAAATTGTATTTCTTAGCTGACAATATTGGTGTGTTGCAATTGTCAATAATGGTTTGTTGCAGTTGTCAAGAATGATATGTTTCAGCTGTTAAAGATGGTAGTTTTCAGCTGTTAAGAAATGTATTATTAAACTGTCGAAAATGATATTTTTCAGTAGTCAAAAATGTTATTTTTCAAAAAAGGTATTTCTCATCTATTAAAATGGTATTTTTCAGTTATCAAAAAAGTATTTTTCAACATTTTTTATTTTTTTTAAATGGCATTTTCGGCTGTCAAAAATTGTAATTTTTCAGCTGTCAAAAATTGTAATTTTTCAGCTGTCAAAAATTGACTTTTTGTAGTCAAAAATTGTATTTTTTAGCAGGTAATAATGGTATGTTACAGTTGTTAATAATGGTTTGTTGCAGTTGTCAACAATAGTATTTTTCAGCTGTTAAGAAGTGTATTATTCAACTGTCAAAAATGTTATTTTTCAGCTATTAAAAGCAGCATTTTACTAGATTTTTTTAATTGTCAAAAATAACATTTTTCAGCTGTCAAAACTTGAATTTTTTGTGTTGTCACAAATTGTATTTTTTAGCAGGCAATAATGGTATGTTACAGTTGTCAATAATGGTTTGCTGCAGTTGTCAAGAATGATATTTTTCAGTTGTCAAAAATGGTACTTTTCAGCTATTAAAAGCAGCATTTTTTGACATTTTTTATTTCTCAAAAATGACATTTTACAGCAGTCAAAAATTGTATTTGCTAACAATAATGGTATGTTACAGTTGTCAATAAAGGTTTGTTGTAGTTGTCAAGAATGGTTTCAGCTGTCAAAAATTGTATTGTTTAGCAGGCAATAATGGTATGTTACAGTTGTCAATAATGGTTTGCTGCAGTTGTCAAGAATGATATTTTTCAGTTGTCAAAAATGGTACTTTTCAGCTATTAAAAGCAGCATTTTTTGATATTTTTTATTTGTCAAAAATGACATTTTACAGCAGTCAAAAATTGTATTTGCTAACAATAATGGTATGTTACAGTTGTCAATAAAGATTTGTTGCAGTTGTCAAGAATGGTATTTTTCAGCTGTAAAAAATGGTAGTTTTCAGCTGTTAAAAAATGTATTTATTCAACTGTCGAAAATATTTTTCACCTGTCAAAAAGGTATTTCTCACCTACGAAAATCGTATTTTTCAACTATATAACGGCAGCATTTTTGGTCATTGTTTAATTGTCAAAATGGCATTTGTCAGCTCTCAAAACTTTTTGTTGTCAAAAATTGTATTTTTAAGCTGACAATAATGGTATTGTATTGTATAGTACAGTTGTCAATAATGGTTTGTTGTAGTTTTCAAAACTGGTATATTTCAGCTGTTAAAAATGGTATTTTTCAGCTGTTAAGAAGTATATTATTCAACTGTCAAAAATGATATTTTTCTGCTGCCATCAATGGGGTATTTCCCACCTATAAAAATGGTATTTTTCAGCTATCAAAAGCTGCATTTTTCGATATTTTTTAATTGTCAAAAATGGCATTTTTCAGCTTTCAAAAATTATACTTTTTGTTGCCAAAAATTGTATTTTTTGTTTTCAAAAATTATATGTTTTAGCTGACAACAATGGTATGATACAGTTATCAATAATAGTGTGTTACTGTTATCAAGAATGGTAATCCCCAGCTGTTGAAAATAGTATTTTTCAGCTGCCTCGAGTTGTATTTGAAAGTTATAGAAAATGGTATTCTTCAGTTACCAAATATGCTATGTTTCAGCTGATAAAAACAGTATTTTTCAGCCAGTAAAAAGTTATTTTCGACATTTTTGAATTGTCAAAAGATGTACTTTTCAGCTGTGAAAAGTAGTATATTTCGTTGTCAAAAGTAGTATTTTTTACCGTCAAAAATAGTATTTTTTTGTCAAAAAGTATTTTTCGTGCGTCGGGAATGGTATGTTCAGCTGACAAAAATGGTATTCCTTAGCTGTTGAAAATTAGTATTTTCCAACTGACAAAAATAGTATTCTTTTGTCAAAAATAGTATTTTACGTGTGTCAACAATGATATGTTTTCAGCTTCAGTTTATTTGATAAAAAGGCCTGTGAGTGTGCCTCCTCACTAATTGCCACAGACTGTTGCATGTTCTTGTTAGATTATAAAATTATTGAATCGTCCGCAAAAAGGACTAGCTCGCTATTTGTGAAGACATGTTCAAAATGGTGAAAGCTGATTGTTGACATAAACGCATTAGGACACTTACAAGGGGAGGATCAGATGTGTAACTCATCGATTTGATCCATCTTTGGCACACGTGTAGGTCATGACTAGGAGTGTAACAGGGGCAAGTAATAGGGCGCACTATTTAGGCGTTTTCGAGAAATTTTATTTATTTTATTATTTGATGTGTATTTATGTACCATTTACGTTAATAAAACAATATCCACTCCGTGGCGTATTGCTAAAATCTCTAGTTTGTAATTCCAAGATCGATGGTTCAAGTCGTTTTGGCCAAGTTCTTAATAGTTTTCTTTTTTATAGTTTTTTTTATAAATCCGTGAGTAATTAAAATGTAAATTTTAGAATAAATTATCGATCCGCCGATCTTACAAACGGTAACACTAGATACCACTTGAAAAGAAAATTAATTGTTACATTCAAAAGGGCGTTGTTTTGTCGATTTTTTTTTAATCGAAATTAAAAATTGATGTTCACTGTATTTGAAGATTAAACTCAACTCCCCCATTTGTAAACTTTCATTAACGCAAGTGGATGTACAAAATGTATTACCACTCCATTTTCTTGGTTTCATTCATTTCGATATAAAAATATAGAAGGCAGGTTTCATGTAGTGAGTATTGAAAATAAGTGGAAGTATGAAAATTGTTAATATACAACAAAAATGGAGGTTGTTTTTAATTCAATATTTATATAAACCAACGAAGAACTTTTTTAAATTTACTTATTAATTTTCCTATAAAGTTGTTATTTCATCGAGTAAATATTGTAATTATTTATAAGACCTTCATGTGTTGTTGCCAATTGAGGCGAACAGCATATTTTAAACTATTTATAGTTTTATCTATGGAATTTTACACGATAAGCAAATCAAATTTGACAATAATTTATGCAATTGTAACCTATTTATTTTAATTAATTAATGATTCATCAGTTCATTTAAATTTTAAGTTTACGTTAATGTAAGTCGATTGTGGTAATTTTTGTTTCGTTTAGATGAAATTTTAATATTTGATTTATCGGTTTATCGATGATGAATAAATAGAACACCAATGTCCAAATCTATATTTGAACCAGGGACCTCTAACACCGTTACGGGGGTGGCTTAAAATCCAAAAGTACACGTAGATTCCATGACAAAATATTATTCTTGAGTATAAAGAACTTAAGCTAACAATGCTTTAAACGCTTACATTACTAAAGTCAAAATAGCCTCTTGTCACTGTTAAATATTAATGTCAATAAATTGTTTTTCAAAATCACCTTCGATTTTTATTTAGTAAAATAGCGATTGAAATGGTTGATAAAACGAGTTTTCTGCAAATAACTTTTAATGCGTTAGGAATTGGGACAGGGTTATGATTAGGAAAAATGTTTGTTTTTTAATTCTGCATGGAATGACATAAAAAATACAGGGGCTCAAATTTAAAATAAGAAAAATAAAGTGCTTTAAAGTTTTAAATGTTTGACACTAAATTTTGGACACCCTGTATAATTCATATCCATCAAACTTAGTTAACGGGACTATCAGACCTTATTTAATAAGTACCTTGTATGATTTTATTAACAAGGCACTATTTTTATTTTTTATTCATATTTTAAAGCAATAGTGCAAAACTGATTTTTTTAGTTTTAATTTATTTTTTGCTGATCTCCCTGAATAGATTCCAATAAAATTATAGGAGTATGTAGGCAACCATAAAAGGTACCTAAATAAGCAATAAAATACATAGCATGTAATTTAAAAAATATATCATGACGTCACGCTTTTTTGGGACACCCCGTATAATCAAAAATATTTTCCTGAAATGCATTATAGGATACAAATATATTCTACAAAATATCGAAATCCTAACTTAATTAGTAACTGAGCAAAAGAAGACGGGAGGTGAGATGCAGGACCCTGTATGTTTTAATTCTTTTTAATTTTATGAAAGAAATTTTATTCCAATCTTTTATGAAAGAGTTTATCAAGGCGACTGTTCAAGAAATGGAGCTTGATACTCATTTTGCACCCCAGTTAGCGGATAGACAACAACTTCCAGTAAACAAAAGCTCGTAGTTTACACACAAGTCACACGTCTAGTGATAGTTTTTCTTTCGGCTAGTTCGAGAAGAAATATGTGTTTTCGTGGCCAAGGTGACTAATTTCCGGATACGCGGGAAATAATGATGCGCCCGAACACGCTAGCTCGACGTTATTTAAAATATCAACAAATTTAAAAAAAAGATTAAACTGCTGCTTCCGCTCTCATACACCTGTTCCGAGAAATCTCCCCATCATTTTCGAACGTTTCACAGCGTTGGAAAAATTTACCGGTTATATTATTTGTTTGGAATACGGAATACCAGTATTTTTTAACAATAAAAATTGAAAAGCGAAAAATTCTTAGGGGGGGTAATTACCCGATTATCGCATGCAAATACATTTAGATAAAGATATATTTTTAGCTTAGTAATAGCAAATTACCTATCTTAATAATTCTCGATTGACCGCGGAGATTATCGATAAGACTATATCGGAAAGTTTTGCGACACAATCTCAATCAAACCTTCGCGTGCAACCACGTAAATGAGATACATTAAAAAAATACGCCAATTAAATGACGAGAGAATCTATTAACATAGAATATTTGAGAGCGATATAGTGTGCCGTCACGTGTATACACTTTAATATTTCCCAACATAAAAAATAAACGGAACATCGAAGAAACCTTCAGAGGTAAGTGAAGTGATAAATTAATTTTCTTGTCTGCGAACGGCAATTATAGATAAATAAATGCGTAATTTTATAATTGTGATAATAACGATGGTGAGAGTGCAGTCTGTCTACTGGTTATACTGGATTTTGCAACAAATTTTCCATCCTAATGTGTAGAGAATTCACATGAAAAATTTCACCAGGATGGGACGAATTTGTAGTGTGTATAACTTTAGTTGTCGCCCCTATACTCGCCCCCTTCTCCTTTATAATATCTATGCGTATCAATGAATACGAAATATTTCTTTTATCCTATGCTATGCGAAAGTGGGACGCAGAAGTATGCATTTGCGCGGCAAGGCTGGCAAAAACCGGAAAAAAAGCCTAACCTAGAAAAAGTTCACACGGGTGGCACCAGAGGGCGCATTCGCATTGTTGCTAAGTAAAATCTAATTTGTCTATGTCTCTTCTTATATTTGTATGCATACAAGGTGTAGATGCGGTCTCTGTAACCGACCCTACCTATCTGTATTGCCACCTCTTCTAACTCGGCCTTACCTAGAATCATCCCGACTGCTATATATTGAATTTTTGCAACTTAAGTGTAAACGTGCCTCCAGCCATGATCAAGCCCACAACCTCCAGTTTGCTAGACTGGGGCGCTACCGTTTACGTCACAGTAGCCACACAGGTTTGGTGATAATCTGAAGTAAAGATAACGGACTGAAATTTAATAAATGCAAAGTTGTATCTCTCTAATGCTGCCCAAAAACTTTATTGCTGCACAATAATTGCCGAGTGCATAAGGCTCTTAAAGTTCGGAAAGAAATCAACAATTGCTGCACATTATATTTTCTGCTTTCGTATTAATTGTATTTCTTTTAAATTAAGGTGTAAAACTCGCCAGAATAATCCCAACAATAAATATAAAAAGCGTAAATAATAAATAAATTAGAGGCAACGTCACTTGTTGCAGAAGCATTAAATAAATGTAATAAAGACGAAATAAAGCTTGAATATTCTGAATAAACTACTACAAAATTAAATTAATACTACAAGGCGCCAGTTTTTGAAAATGTTGTTGGTATTATTCGAATTATAGAATACTCAAGCGACGCTGGAGAAAGAGCAAGAGCAAATATGAAAAGAGGAGCGAGAGCTTGATTAAAATTACACTCAATTTATAAAATCATATTTGCTTTTTAAGTATTTGACGGTTTTCACGCAAGTTTTGAAGTAAAATAAAATTTTACGGAAAAGTATTGTGATCGTGAAATTTTTTTAAGGGTGAATTTTACCGAAAAAACCTATCACGTGATTAAGGGGACAACCTGTAGAAACGTATTTGTTACAACAAAAAAAAAATGAAAAACAATTATGGACTTTTTTGCGCGTTAGAGTGAACAGAAATTTATCCTTGAGGAGAAAATTCGCAGATCGCAAGCGGGAGCGGGCAAGAAATAGATTTTTAGTCGGTTTCAGTAAAGATTTTTTTGAGCAATTGCAGATTTTTCGTTTTTGGTGATTTTTTGCTGCAATTTTTGTATTCGTATCTCTTCCAGTTATTTGCAGGACACAAAACATGGCGTATTCAATTAGTTGAACAAAAAAAGAGAAACACGTTAAAATCTTAAACAAATATCTGTTTTTTTGAGAATACACATATTTTATAGAAATAAAAAAAAAAAATACGAGTAGCTACTGATTAATGATTAAAATGCCTCCATTTTGTGGAGGATATTTTTGTTTGTTTAATAGTTATAGAAAAAGCTTAGTATTACATTCGTGATTAATATACTATTAAAAATTCGATTTAATAAACAAAACGTAATTTTTTTTAAATCATCGTAATTTAAAAAATACAAGCCTTTACTACAGCCGATTCTGAAACTGGATGTGCTCCCTAAAGTGAGTTTAAAGTAAAAATGACAACCAAATCTGGGGAATTTAGTGGTGAGAAATTCAAATCTGGAGAATTAAAATGGCAACAGTGGGACTTTATGTTCTACGGGTTTACGGGAGCAACCGATTTCCGGGATGCCGATTATTTAAAAACATTTTGATTTTCAAGTGATTTTTTAGAAATGTTGATACCTGATCGAAAAAATATAATACGCGGAATAGATGATCCACCAGAATTGCCTTACAAATTTTTTTTTCTTTGAAAATAGACAGATTTTCAAGCGAGTTGTGAGTTTCTGAATTCTGATTCAACACTAAAGCAAAATTATCGAATTAAATATAAAATTTTCAGATCAAATACAAAACAAAAATTAAATTCAACTTACAAAACATCGTTCTTTCAAAATTTATTTATATTTAATTGTTTTAATATCTAACTAAATATTGATAGTTAAAATATTAACAATGATAATATTTCGGTTTCGATGAATGGGTTAATTTAAAAAAAAAATTTCAAGGCGAAAAATATTTTTTTTGTGAAACAGCACGCAGAGATAAAATTCCTTAAGCTTTGGAAAAACAATTTTTGTAATGTTTTCTCGAAATATTTTATTTTCAAGACGAAGAACTAAATCTAAGAAAACTATGTTGATGGTAGTATGATCGTATAAAATGGGATTTTTCTGATATTTTTCATGTTTATCGATTTCTTCAAAACTTCAGCAATTTCGGAAATAAATGCATTCTTTATAAGTTATTCATTTTGACATTATCTACAATAGCACATTCTCTGTTTATGTTAACTTGATGTTCCTATTATTATTTGATAATTATTGATTTCGAGATAGTGAAAAACATGTATCAATAAAAGACTTTCATATCTTTGTTATCTTCAACATTCTGTTTTCTCTAAACTTTTTTTGTAATATTTTGTATATTTAGAAAATATATCTGTTAGAAACTAAAGAAATATTCATTTTTAGTTTTTCAACTTTTACCAAAAGCTATTCAAGATTTTCAAATAAAGTTTAAAATTTGATTTCAAAACCTCTTTTAATTTTAAAAATATTGCATCCATAAACATACACATTTTTCAAAAATGATCGGAATCGTCTTGGGGATTACAAAATTAAGTTTCCAATTCGAAAATTTTTCATGAAACAATGCTTTTTCTATATTTTATATAAAGAAAGTTAAAAAAAAATTATAGTATAAAAAAGCAGCGTCTACAGACAGATATGCACTTTTTTCAAAAATTGTCGGAATCGTCTCGTGGATGATTACAAAATGAATTTTTTAATTCTAAAATATTGTTTTCGATATTTTTTCCGTGTTTCATACTGAGAAAGAAAAAACGATTGATAGACAGTATTTTCTATACCGTAATATATTGATTTAAAAGTATACTTAGTGTTTAGTATAGTGGGGGACTTGAATGCGAGGATAGGGGAAATGGGAGGAGGGGTGGGGGAGAATGGAGTGGAACGAGAAAGAAGATCACAGGATAAAGTGGTGAACGGGGAGGGGAGAAGGATGAGGGAATGGGTGAGAGAGGAGGGATGGGAAATTCTTAACGGATGCACAGAGGGGGATTGGACGGGAAAGAGAACATATATTGGACCACGAGGCTCATCAGTAATAGACTACGCAATAGTGAAAGGGGTGGCGAGAGAGGAGATAAGAAAAATGGAGGTGGAAGAGATAATGGGGTCGGATCATTTACCGGTGAGTGTAGAGATATGGATAGGCAAGGGGGAAGACGAGGAGAGAGAACAAGAGGAAGAGAGGTTGGAGAGCGGAGTAGGGGCGATAGACAGGATGAAGAAGAAGTTGAAGGAAGTGAAGTGGAAGGAGATAAGGTCAATGGAGGAGATGGAGAAGGCCATAATAGGATGTGGAAGGAAGGTGAAGGGAACAAAGGGGAAAGGTAGAGAGTGGTTTGATGAAGAATGCAGAGTAGCGAAGGGTGAAGTGAGGAGGGCGGTGAAGGAATGCATAAGGAATGGTGGAGGAGAGAGAAGAGTGGTGGAGGCCAGAAGGAAATATGAGAGGATATGTGAGCGGAAGAAGATACAGGTGGCGGAACGGGCTGCAGAGGAGATAAGGGGGTGCAGAAATGAGAGAGAGATGTGGGACGTGTTAAGGAGAGGACAGGAGAGGGAGGGGATAGGAGTGTCTTTGGCGGAATGGGTGAGGAAGTGCAAAGAAGGTGGAGGAGAGCCGGAGCAAGTAGGGGAAGAGAGGAGAGGAGTGATAGAGGAGGAGTTCACAGAGGAGGAGGTGGAGAGAGCATTTGAAGAGATTAAACGAGGGAAGGCGCCGGGTAGAGATGGTCTGAGGTCGGAGATGTGGAAGGAGATAGGAGAGGAGGGGAAGAAGAAGTTTAGGGAGCTAATAAATAAAATGTGGACGGGGAGTGAGAGGATGCCGGAGACATGGAGGGTGGGCAGGATGTGCCCGGTACACAAGGGTGGGAAGAGGGAGGAGATAAAGAATTATAGGGGGGTAACAGTTATGAGTACAGGGTATAAAATAATGATGGTGATGGTGAAAAATAGAATGGAAGCAGAGGTGGAGGATAAAGGGTTACTGCCAGAGTCACAAGGAGGATTTAGAAGAGGAAGGGGGACGATGGACCAGGTCTTCACTCTGGCGAGGATGATAGAGAGAGAGATGGAAGGGAAAGGTGGTATGTTTGCGGTGTTCCTGGATCTAAAAGCAGCGTATGATGTGGTGCCAAGGAAGGGGATGATAGAATGTTTGAGGAGGAGAGGGTTGAGTGAGGGGATGATAGGATGGGTGAGAGAGGTGTATGAGGAGACATGGGTGGAGGCGAAAGTGGGGGGGAAGATAGCGGAGAAATTTAGGACATGGGTAGGACTGAGACAGGGGTGCCCGTTGAGTCCGCTATTATTTAACCTGTATATGAGCGAGTTAGAGGGGGTGTTGGAAAAAGGTCAAGAGGGAGGGGTGGTAAGTGGGTCGAGAAAGGTATGGATGTTGGCATATGCGGACGATATGGTTTTGGTGGCGAAGGACTGGATGGGTATGAAAGGAATGATGAGGAGGGTAGAGAAGTATATGGATAAAAGAGGTATGTGTGTGAATGTAGAAAAAACGAAATGGATGAGATTCAGGAACAGAGGGAGAGTGGGAGGAGTGAAAGAATTAGAGTGGAAGGGAGAGTTGATAGAACGGGTGAAGAGTTTTAAGTATTTGGGGTTTGTGTTTAAGGAAACGGGTGGATATGAGGAGCATGTAAGATGGGTGCAAGGCAAAGCGAGGAGAGCATGGGGGATAGCATGGGGGAAATGGGGAAGATGGATAGAGAATAATATGAGAGTGATGTGTAAGGTATGGGATGCGTGTGTGGGATCGGTGATGATGTATGGCGTGGAGGTATGGGGGACGAGGGAGTATGAATGGGTGGAGAGGGAGCAGGGTTGGTTTATAAAATGTATGTTGGGAGTGGAGAGGTCGACACCGAGTTATATACTTAGGCAGGAGACGAACAGGGATAAAATGGTGTGTGAAACGATGAGGAGGGTGGTGAAATACGAAGAGAAATTGTGGGGTTTAGGGGAGGAGAGATTGGTAAAGGCAGTATGGTGGGGGTGTGTGAATGGGGAAGAGGGGAAATGGAGAAGGGAGAGAAGGAGGATGTATGAGAGGGTGGGGTTATCGGAGGCAAAGGTGATAGAGTGGATGGGGAGGGGGGTGAAGGTGGCGGGGTGGGTGAAGGAAAAAATGAGAGAGGTGGATATGCAGGAGAGACAGAGACATGTAAAGAGTTAATTTGTTTTGTATATATGATTATGCCAATAAAGGTTCTTTTTTTTTTTTTTTTTTTTTTTTTTTTTTTTTTACTTAGTGTTTATAGCAAGGGCCAGGATTTTTTTAATAAACCAAATTTCTTTTAAAATTGAGAAATCGATTTTTTGGAACTCTATATCAACGTTTTCTTGTTTAAATTTTTTAATACTCGCTGAAATCAGGGGCGTAAAATGATAAGTTTTGGCCCGAGGGTGGATATTGCTAAGCGACGCAAAGCTGAGGTGCGCTACCACCAAGGGCCAAATCCTACCACTTTACGCCCTTGAAACGTCGATTCTTCAGTTTCAAAAAATCGTTTTCTCAATATGCGGGTTATTCGCGCGGAATATTGTGGCCAAAAAGTTTCCCTTTTGGGATATATGAGGGTCTATTATAGTTAGTTGTTAATATTAATTTCACATTATACAGGGTGTTCAAAAAGCCCTAAAAGTATCAAAGTTGTGTTTTTTTAATGGATACCCTGTATTTTTTGTTATTTTTAAATAATAGGAAACACATGAAGGTGAGTTACTTCAATTATTTGCTATACCCATCGTTTACCGTTTTCGAAATATTTAAAGATTTAATAAAACGAAACGAAATATAGCCTGAATATATGAATATTCAATCTGTTCGTTAATCTGCAAGCAAAAATTAAGTCTTACTAAGACTATAAACAAATAACTTATTGAAACAACTACTTCCCTGGCTGATGACACGCCAGATATTGAATGGTACAAAAGAAAGTTGCATGTTATTACTAGTACTACTAGCGAAATAACATTGGTTTAAGATCGTTTATTTCTACCCATAGGACTAACTTGACAATTAAACTAAATTGAATATGATAACTTTAAACTGTAAAACTGAACCCTAATTTTTTTAAATTATTAATTAAGTAAATAGCCATCTGCAGACGCGTTTAGAGATTTATCTCTCATCAGTGCAGCTTCGCATTTAAATTGAATGTTAAAGATTGAAATACAATTACGTGAACAACTGAGGAGATTATGGAAGGTTTGAACGAGTTTTATACCTGAATTGTAGGTGATTAGTGAAAGTACAGATGTGAAGAAATAAATTATCTTATTTTCAGTTGGAGAACCGAATACACGATTTAAATAACAAATAAATTGGAAACAATCTTACTTGTTGCAGAAAGCATTAAATATATTCAATAAAACGAAACCTTACCTTCCGGTTATATAATAATAATAATAACAATAATAATAGTAATAATAATAATAATAATGGTTTATTGGTGTTATTACAAGGTTTACACAGGTCAGATTTAAATTGGTAATAAAAATAAACGCATATAACGAGTTAACATATACATATGTAGATATGATAAAAACAGAGACGCAGGTGTATATAAGATTCTTAGGAAAACTAAAATCAGTTAAAACAATAATTCAAATTAGCTTCACGTTTTTGGACGATTAAAGCGAAAATAAAAAAAAAATATTATCCTGTTAAACAAAATGGAAAATTATTTTGGACAATAGAGTGATTTTCGAGACTAATTTAAACCATTTTCTTACTAGAATATTCTGCATTTTTTATTATTAAAACTGTATTTTCGATTTTTTTTTGTCTAAATTTTCTTTATTTTTACCTAAATTTTCGATTTCATTGTTTAAATTTTCGACTATTTGGTCCGCATTTTTCATTTTTCCCGACGAATTTTTAGTTTTTAAATTATTTTTGACCTTTATATTCGATATTTTTGGTCAAAATATTTTAACTTTTAGCCTAAATATCCTTTATTTTGACCTAAATTTTCGATTTAATTGTTTAAATTTTCGACATTTTGGCCCGCATTTTTAATTTTCCCGCCGAATTTTTGATTTTTAGATTTTTGACCTGTATTTTAAATTATTTTGGGTCTAAATGTTTGATCTGTTGACCTAAATATTCTTTATTATGACATAAAAAAATTTTTTGGTCAGTATTTTTGATTATTCGAGCCGAATTTTTATTTATTAGATTTTTGACCTGTATTTTAGATTTTTTTGTCTACATTTTTTTATCTTTTGCACTAAATATTAGTGATGGGCAAGATCAATCAATCGATGATCGATCAGTTAATGTATCGAGCCGCTCGATCTTTTGCTCGATCTGCTCGAGCGGCGTTGATCGATCAAAAGATCGAGCGGCGTTGATCGATCAAAAGATCGAGCGGCTCGATCATTTGCAAAGAGCGAGTACTCGATCTTTCTTGATCGATCTTGCCCATCACTACTAAATATTCCTTATTTTGACCCTTTTTTACTTTCTCCGTTACGTGTGTGTGTGTGTGTGTCTATGTGTGCGTGTGTGTGTGTCCGCGCGTGTGTGTGTATGTGTGTCTGCCTGTGTGCGCTGTATCTCAAAAACTAATAGAGCAATTAATATGAAACTTTGAACATACGTCTTATTTGATAATCCGAAGAACTGAAAAGCTTTTGGTAAAATTTGGTACACCGGAAGTGGGTGTTTACCTTAACTATTTTTTGTTTTTTGCTAATATTTTCTTAAATATGAAAGATAACACAAAAATATTTAAACAAACATTGAAGACTACAAAGAAATACACATCTTTTGCTTGAAAATATTTTTCATAGAATCATTGCTATTTGAGAAAAAAATTATTATTAACTTTTTAATTTTTGGTTTATAATTATGAAACAATAATAGTTACAGCAAATTTATGTCAATCGTAATTGTAGAGAATGCCAAAATGAACAACTTCTAAAGAATAAGTTTTTTTCGAATTCTCATTAGTTTTTGAGTAAACCGAGTTTTTGAATTTGAAGTATAATTTTTCCATCTATCATAATTTGACGTTTTAAACGTCAGTTTCATCCGAGTTTGCGCAACGCTCGTGGTACATTTAAAATATGATTTAAATTGAAAATAAACCATGAAAGCGTAAATATAAATGATACCATCAAGTCGGAGAAAGTTACATGATGGCCACATCACCATTTTTATTTTTCAGGCCGAATTTTTAATTCCAGTTCCAAATTTTTGATTTGATTTTGGTTAAAATATCTATACCTAACCTGAATTTTTTATTTATATGCGAGATTTTTTTTGTTTTGTTTGTTGAAATTTTCGATTTTTTAGTCTGCATTTATTATCTTTGGGCCCGAGTTTTCCATGTTTAGTCTAAATTTTCGACTTTTTGACCAACATTGTAGATTTTTTTGAAATCTTTTGCCCTAAAGTTTTCTTTATTTTTATTTTATTTGCCTGTTAAAAAAAATTCCTTGGTCTACTATTTTTATTTTAAGGTCAGAATTTTAGATTATTGGTCTCAATTTTTTATCGTATATTTGTTATCCTATATTTTAGATTTTTTAACTTGAATTATTGATTTTATTTCGTGATTTTTTTTATTTTTTGTTATTATTTTCGAGGTTCTGGTCAGAAACTTATTTTTGGCGGCTGAAAGTGGCAAATTATTTTGCTTCTACCTAAGTTTTCGATTTTTTGTCTGCGATTTTCATTTTTAGATCAGGATTCTTGATTCTTTGGCCCATATTTTAGATTTCTGTATTTTAGGTTTTTGTTTCCATTTTTACTTTCTCCGTTACGAAGTACGAGAAAGTATTGTGATCGTGATTTTTTTTTCAAAAATTTTTTTTACGGAAATATCCGTTTTGAGGTCCCTAGATGCCATTTCAACAATTTCTGGAAAAAAAATTTTTGTGTCTGTGTGTGTGTGTGTGTGTGTCTGTGTGTGTGTGTGTGTGTGTGTGTGTGTGTGTGTGTGTGTGTGTGTGTGTCTGTGTGTGTGTCTGTCTGTGTGCGCTGTATCTCAAAAACCAATAGAGCAATTGATATGAAACTTTGAACATACGTCTTATTTGATAATCTGAAGAACTGAAAAGCTTTTGGTGAAATTTCGTACACCGGAAGTGGGCGTTTACCTTAACTGTTTTTTGTTTTTTGCCAATATTTTCTTAAATATGAAAAATATCACAAAAACATTTAAACAAACTTTGAAGACAACAAAGAAATGCAGTTCTTTTGCTTGAAAACATTTTTCATAAAATCATTTTTATTCGAGAAAAAAATTTATTTATTTATTTTTTAAATTTTGGCTTGTAATTTTAAAACTATAATAGTTACAGCAAATTTATGTTAATAATAATTGTAGAGAATGCTAAAATGAACAACTTATAAAGAATAAGTTTTTTTCGAAATCTCTTTAGTTTTTGAGTAAACTAAGTTTTTGAATTTGAAGTATAATTTTTCTTTCATAATTTTGACGTTTTAAACGTCAGTTTCATGCGAGTCTACAAAACGCTCGATGTACATTTAAAATATAATTTCAATTGAAAATTAACCATGAAAGCGTAAATATGAATGATACCATCAAGTCGGAGAAAGTAACATGATGGCCACATCACCATTTTTTTAAATTTCTTTTTATTTTGGCCAAAATATTCGATTGGTTTAAAGAAACTTTCGAGTTTTTTTTTGTCTGCAATTTTTAACTTTACGCTCGTTTTCGATGTTTCGTCTAAATTTTCACAATTTTAGGCCCATATTTTGTATTTTCGATTATTTTGGTTTAAATTTTTGGTCTTTTGGCCGAAATTTTATTTATTTCGACTTAAATTTTCGATTCGTTTGTTAAAAATTTTGAATTTTTGGTCTACCACTTTGGTGATATGGGTACGACTTTTAGATTTTTGGTCTTTTTTATTTTTGTCCCATATTTTAGATTTTTTCAACTTGAATTATTGATTTTATTGTGCGAATTTTTTAAAATTTTTATATTTGCTTTTATTTTCGAATTTCTCGTTTAACTTATTTTAAGCTTAAAAGAGTTATTTTTTGGCACTGAAAATGGTAAATTATTTTTCTTTTGCTTGTATTTTCAATTTTTTGGTCTGCATTTTTATTTTTAAACCAGGATTTTTGATTTTTTGGGCAATATTTTAGATCCTCAGCTAGCTGTTTTGTTCCAAATTTTTGATTTTTTCGCCAAAATATTCGATTGGTCTAGGAAGATAAATGGTTCTTTGTTTCTTTGGTATATTGTATAAGTGGCTCTACCATCAACATGTTCCACGAGCCGCCACTGCTAAAGACTAAGATTGCGAAAGTTATTGGATAAACACTCACGGATGTCATAGAATGCCATTTGCTGTACGTTTTGAGTCTAGTTTTGAGTTGATTATCGTTTAGAGATTTGATGGAAGCGGGTAGTGCATTGTATAGAATGGGTCCATAATAGTTAATACCGTTTCTATTTTTCGATAATCGCAATGGCTTTAGAGATATATTTGATTTCTGCCGTGTGTGGTGATCATGTTTGTCAGAATTGATATAGTATGTAGATATATTCCTCCTAACATACATGATACATTCTAGGATGTAAATGCTTGGTAAGGTAAGTATTTTGAGATTGATAAAGCTTTCCTTGCAATCATCCCTAAAGCCGAGGGATTGAATTGCGCGAATTGCTCGCCGTTGTAGACCAAACAGCCAGCTACTAATAGTTGAGTGCCCCCAAATTAATATACCGTACGTAATATGTGTATTAAATAATGCAAAATACGCAGGGAAGTAGAATTGAATTTAACGCAATAAATAAATTGCTTTACATAGCTTGTCTACCGTGATCTTGCCATGCTCATGCCAATTTAATTTACTATCCAGGGTTATACCCAAGAACTTTGAAGAAGATACTTCACTGTTGCGTTAGAGTGAAAAAAATACATCAACTGTTTTTTCGTGGTTTAAAGATAACTTATTTGAAATAAACCATTCTAAGATATTTTTATTTGATGATTCGCTGTTAGTTATTGCAGATTTTAGGTCTTGCGATTTATTTAGACAGGTCGTATCGTCGGCGTAAAGTATTATGGAACAATCAATACTTTTCGGTAGGTCATTGACGTATATTAGGAAGATCAAAGGTCCTAATATAGACCCTTGCGGAACACAACATGAAGTTGTAGCCTCAGGTGACATATGACTGTATGTTCGTACACGCTGTCTACGATTTCTTAAATAATTGTTTAGTAGTCGGCAACTTTCAGGGCTAAAATTATAGAAATACAGTTTTCGCAGTAGGATATCATGAGAGACACAGTCAAATTCCTTACTAAGGTCTAGGAAGGATGCAACTGTGTACATGTTTGAGTTGAAACCATCTAGGACAGCCTCCACAAAAGCAATGACGCATCTCCCTTAGCCCCCCCCCCCCCAGCCCCGCCTGCGAAAACCGTACTGTTCGTTGGATAATATATTGTGTTTGTCTAAATATTGTACCATTTGCTTAAGCGCAAGATTTTTTCTAGTACCTTAGAAATAATACGAAGTAATGCTATTGGACGATAGTTATTAGGATCGGATTCGCACCCCTTTTTATATACCGGGTGACCCAGGGATCTGTAAAAGCCCCATAACTTATTTGCTATTTGAGATATCGACTTCTAGTTTTCCTGAACTGGTACCGACACTTATTCTACATATTTTAAAAATATGTATGTTTTTGTACAGGGTGTCCCAATATACATAACAGACCAAAGTTATGTTTTTTTAAATAGAACACCCTATATTTTATATTTTATTTTCAACCCTCTTCAGAAGCTGATAAAAATAGTATAAGATAGTATGGGTCTATTATGGACGATTGGTTAGTTATAGGCAAATTTGTAGCAAAAACAAGGACACATTTAATAAATTGCAGAAGCGCTCCTAGCAAAGCTAGCGTCATTTTTTATACACTAAGAAGTTTTCCACATCATGAAGAATAATACAAATTGGCTTTGGTTCTTTTTTGTTCATACTGCTATACAGCGTGTCAACATACCCAAAATATTGGATAACTATTTTTTTTCAAATGGAACATCCTATATATCTTGCCACCAATGCATGGAATTTGTAATAAGCTTTCCAATGATGTACAATTTGTATAATAAAATATTAAGGATTCTTGAGATTTATCCATAAAAACATTTTTCTTTTGTCACCTCCTGCTCATTTTTGGATTTTCAACCAAAACTATGCTTTTTCTGAAAAAATAATAAGAGACCAAAGTTGTAGAGCGGAAAATTTTCGATCGATATAGGTCTTTACATAATACAAAATTGAAGGGATGTAATGTTGGCCATAAAAAGCCAATACCCGAAGGTACCCAGTGGTGATTTAGTCAACTTTAAAGCATTAAATCTCAATTTTTTTGAATCGAACATCCTGTATATTTTTACATATTCCGACGCAGAATTCAATTCTGCATTGATCTATATTAGCATTCCCTATGCCTATCTTATTTCGCTTCCAAGATATTAACATGTTTGTAAAAATACGTCAATTTTCTGTGCAATAGAAAAACAAAGGGAATGTAATTTATCAAGTGGGCCTAGGAATAAAATTTAAAAAAAAACAAGTATTGTTGATTTAAACAGTTGTTGAATCAGAATTTCAAACGTATTCTTATTTGGTTTAATAGTGAAGTGAAGCTAAAATTAATCCGAGAGATAATTACTCTGGAAGTCGAATAATCTTGAAAATATTTTCATTGAAAAGGGCACCCTCAATTACGTAAACGCTGAAAATCTCATTAAATTACAAGTCCATATACTTTTAATGTTCCATCTCGGTGGGACACCCTGTATACTAACGATTGCAACAATGATCTTTAAATCATCTTCTTGAAGATTTTCCATCCGTATTTTTGTCTTATGTAGTGCAATAAAAACAACATGTTTTAGAAAAATCCTGAAAGTACGAAAGGGAGAACAACTATAGACTTTTACAAGTTCTTCAACAACGATAAGTCAAGAAAGTATAAATTGTATTAAAAACTGTTAATTATGGATTATCACATAGTAATGCTTGCAACCGCCCTCTTCACCAACTTTACTTTTCAGGATTGGCGATAATGTGTTTCCAAAAATTGTATCAATTAATTTTCTGCATACAAATCTTATAAAATAACATAAACAGTATTAGTAATCCAACACGAGCGTTTATTTATAAATTATAAATCATCACTTATCAACAGTTTCTGTCGTAAACAAATATTTGCTTCCCAAATCAGCTCCACTAATCCTCAATAATGAGCCGCAAATATTTGTAAAATGTATTACACACGCATCGAAAGAAACGAAGCCCGGCATGCAACGGTCGCGTGCAAACAGATAATTTCCTCATTTTTTCTTTTATTATAAGTGAATAATACGAGATGCAATTAAGCGAATTTATAATTGGCATTAATGAGCTACACAAAACGATGTACGGGAAGAAAAGAAAAAGTCGTTAACTCGACGGGTATTGTTATTGTGAATATGTTTGTCGATCAGATAAATATTTGCCGATAATTAGGATAACGATATTTGAAAATAAACAAGCACGGATTTCCCAGTAATGCCAAAATTGTGTTTTGTTGTAATTTCGATTTTAAAAATACGATGTTGTTGATGTTTGGGATTTCTACAAATATCATTTGATTTATATATTAATCAATAAACAACTTTATCATTTGATGATTCAATATTATATTATATTAACTAATAGTGAATGCAGCGATAATAAACCATGCATGTGATAAATTTTAGAGGCTTTATCTGAAAAAAAGAGTGGTTACAACAAGACGGAGCAATCTGCCGTACATATTTTCTGGGGTATCTCTCGTTTAATAAATGTTGTTTGCAAGTTTTGAGGTTCCCCTGCATTGTTGTTTGATCCGATATGGTGAAAAGGTTAGAGCCTCTGGCGTCGCAATTTTCGAAGCATTAGAAATTTCGGGAGTAGATACAATTTTGCTCGCTACCCTTTATCATTTAGCTTTTAATTTTTTCATTATTATAATTACAATTTTGTTTGAAAAAAAAATACAAATGATGAATGTTAAAATAATGTGTTTCTTTTGGCATTTGAACTAAAAACATTATGCGCTTTTGATTAACTTATTTAATGATGGACACTGCGCCTTGGGCAAAAAGTTAAATTGCCATCAGCCCTATCAACGTTATTCTAACTTATTAAATTCTTAGGTTAAAAATACTTTTATTATAGTAGTAGTATAAAACTTTATTGAAATCATACATATACATACATACATGCACACAAGCATGAGCTCAAAAGGCCATCGACTGAAGTCTTTCAGCCACCTTTCATTATATTAATTGTAGAAATTGAATGCTTAAAAATAATACAACAATGATTTATAGCCATGTCGAAAAATGTCGATGTGGCCATTTCTCCGACCAAATTCGAATAGTCAGTTTACTCAAAAAATTGTTCATTTTGGCATTCTCTGCAATCATGATTTATCTAAAAAAACTAAATAAATAAGGTGATTTAATTTTGCTAAAATGATAAAGCCCAATTATGTCCCAATAACGCTATAAAGTTCGAAGTCTGCATTTAAGTTAATTTTTAAAAAAATCAATACTTTTTGGATAATTGAGCAATTCTTGGGTTTTTGATGGCGATTATCTAGAAAACTAAATAATTAGCGTTGTTTGTTTTTTTCAGAATATTAAAGCCAAATTATTCCCCAATACTGCTGTTAAAGTTGGAAGTCTGTATTTACGTCAGTTTAAAAAAAAATCAATACTTCTTCGTTTTTACTTTCTCCGTTGCGAAGTAAAAGAAAGTATTGTGATCGTGATTTTTTTTTCAAAATTTCTTTTTAGGGAAATATCCGTTTTGGGGTCCCTAGATACCATTTCAACAATTTTTGGAAAAAAAAATTGTGTCTGCGTGTGTGTGTGTGTCTGTGAGCAATTGATATGAAACTTTGAACATTCGTCTTATTTGATAATCTGAAGAACTGAAAAGCTTTGCGTAAAATTTCGTACACCGGAAGTGGGCGTTTACCTTAACTGTTTTTTGTTTTTTGCCAATATTTTCTTAAATATGAAAAATATCACAAAATCATTTAAACAAACTTTGAAGCCAACAAATAAATGAACATCTTTTGCTTGAAAACATTTTTCATAAAATCATTTTTATTCGAGAAAAAATGTATTATTATTATTATTTTTTTAATTTTTGGTTTATAATTATAAAACGATAATAGTTACAGCAAATTTATGTTAATAATAATTGTAGAGAATGCCAAAATGAACAACTTATAAAGAATAAGCTTTTTTCGAAATCCCTTTAGTTTTTGAGTAAACTGAGTTTTTGAATTTGAAGTATAATATTTCCATCTTTTATAATTTTGACGTTTTAAACGTCAGTTTCATCCGAGTTTACACAACGCTCGACGTATGATTTCAACTGAAAATAAACCATGAAAACGTAAATATAAATGCCATCAAGTCGGCGAAAGTAACATGATGGCCACATCACCATTTTTTTTCAGAAATTGTTGAAATAGCATCTAGGGACCCCAAAACGGATATTTCCGTAAAAAAATTTTTTGAAAAAAAAATCACGATCACAATACTTTCTCATACTTCGTAATGGAGAAAGTAATAATACAACAATGATTTATAGCTACACTAAAAAGAAAATGGCGATGTGGCCATCATGTTATTTTCTCCGATCAACTTCTAATAGTCAATTATGATTTATCTAAAAAAAAACTAAATAAATATGATAATTCTAAAAAATATTTGAGCATTGAAAATCGCAATTCTTGGGTGTTTAATTACGATTATCTAGAAAACTAAATAATTAGCGTTGTTTGGTTTTTTCAGAATATTAAAGCCCAATTATTCCCCAATACTGCTGTTAAAGTTGGAAGTCTTTATTTACGTCAGTTTTTTTTTAATCAATACTTATTCGATTTTTGAGCTTTAAAAACGATCATTCTTGGGTTTGATTTTGGTTATCTAGAAAACTAAATAATTAAAATGCTCTTATTTTTTACGAATATTAAAGGCCAATGATTCCTTAATAATGTTGTTACAATTGCAAGTCAGTTTTTGAAAAATCAATACTTATTCGATATTTGCGCATTGAAAATCGAAATTTTTGTGTTTTATGGTGATTATATGAAAAACTAAATAATTAAAGTTATTTAATTTTTCTGGAATATTAAAGCCCAATTATTCCCCAATAATGCTGTTAGAGTTGGAAAATTAAATTTAAGTCAATTTTTTAAGATGAAACTTGTACATTTTGGGTTTGATGGCGATTATCTAAAAAAACTAGGTCCCAACGAGTATGCATGTTTTTTAAATCAAAGCCTCATCAATAATTACCAATTTTGTGAAAGTTTGGACTCTGCATTTGTTTCTGGTTTTGAATAATCAAAGCTTTTTCGATTTTCAAACGCTAAAACTTGCCATTCTTGCATCGATCGCGATTATCTGGAAAACGAAATGATTGACATGCTTTGATTTTTCATTAGTATTAAAGCCAAATTATTCCAAAATAATGTTGTATACGTTGGAAGTCTGGAGTTCTTTTGGTTTTCAAAAAATCAACGCTTTTTCGATTTTTAAGCGTTGAAAATGGCCATTCTTGGGTTTGATTTTGATTATCTAGAACACTAAATAATTAATATGGCTTGACCTTTTGAAATAATAAAGTCCAATTATTCCCCAATATTGCTGTTAAAGTTGAAAATTTAAATTTAAATCAGTTTTTAAAAAATCAATATTTTTTCGATTTTTGAGATTTGTAAATTTTGAGTTTGATGGCGATTATCTAAAAAAACTAGGTCCTCAACGAGCATGAATATTTTTTTAAATTTGAAACCTCATCATTAATTACCAATTTTGTGAAAGTTTGTACTCGGCATTTATTTCTGGTTTTGAATAATCAAAGCTTTTTCGATTTTCAAACGCTAAAACTTGCCATTCTTGCATCGATCGTGATTATCTGAAAAACGAAATGATTGACACGCTTTGATTTTTCATTAGTATTAAAGCCAAATTATTCCAAAATATTGTTGTATACGGTGAAAGTCTGGAGTTCTTTTGGCTTTTGAAAAATCAACGCTTTTTCGATTTTTAAGCGTTGAAAATGGCCATTCTTGGGTTTGATTTTGATTATCTAGAACACTAAATAATTAATATGGCTTGACCTTTTGGAATAATAAAGTCCAATTATTCCCCAATATTGCTGTTAAAGTTGGAAATTCAAATTTAAATCAGTTTTTGAAAAATCAATATTTTTTCGATATTTGAGCATTGAAAATCGAAATTTTTGGGTTTGATGGTAATCATCTGAAAAACTAAATAATTAATGTTATTTGATTTTTCTGGAATATTAAAGCTCAATTATTCTCCAATAATGCTGTTCAAGTTAGAAAATTGAATTTAAGTCAATTTTTTAAGTTGAAACTTGTACATTTTGGGTTTGATGGCAATTATCTAAAAAACTAAGTCCTCAACGAGCATGAATATTTTTTAAATTTGAAGCCTCATCATTAATTACCAATTTTGTGAAAGTTTGGACTCTGCATTTGTTTCTGGTTTTCAATAATCAAAGCTTCTTCGATTCTCAAACGCTAAAACTTGCCATTCTTGCATCGATCGGGATTATCTGGAAAACGAAATGATTGACATGCTTTGATTTTTCAATATTATTAAAGCCAAATTATTCCGAAATAATGTTGTATACGTTGGAAGTCTGGAGTTCTTTTGGTTTTTGAAAAATCAACGCTTTTTCGATTTTTAAGCGTTGAAAATGGCCATTCTTGGGTTTGATTTTGATTATCTAGAACACTAAATAATTAACATGGCTTGACCTTTTGGAATAATAAAGTCCAATTATTCCCAAATAATGCTGTTAAAGTTGGAAGTTTGAATTTAAATCAGTTTTTGAAAAATCAATATTTTTTCGATTTGTAAATTTTGAGTTTGATGGCAATTATCTGAAAAAGTATGTCCTTAACGGGCATGAATATTTTTTATATTAAAGTCTTATCATTGATTATCAATTTTATGAAAGTTTGGACACATTTGCATTTGTTTCTGGTTTTGAATAATCAATGCTTTTTCGATTTTCAAGCGCTAAAAATTTCCATTCCGAGATCGGTCGTGATTATCTGGAAAACGGAATGATTGACATGCTTTTATTTTTCAATAGTTTTAAAGCCAAATTATTCAGAAATATTTCTATAAAAGTAGGATATCTGCATTTCTTTTGGTTTTTAAAAAATCAAAGCTTTTTCGATTTTCGATCGGTTGTGATTATCTGGAAAACGGAATGATTGACATGCTTTTATTATTCAATAGTTTTAAAGCCAAATTATTCAGAACTATTGCTGTAAAAGTAGGGAGTCTGCATTTCTTTTGCTTTTTAAAAAATCAACGCATTTTTGGTTTTTGATCGGTCCTGATTATCTGGAAAACGGAATAATTGACATGCTTTTATTTTTCAATAGTTTTAAAGCCAAATTATTCAGAAATATTACTGTAAAAGTAGGGAGTCTGCATTTATTTTGGTTTTTAAAAAATCAATGCTTTTTTGATTTTTGATCGGTCGTGATTATCTGGAAAACGGAATAATTGACATGCTTTTATTTTTCAATAGTTTTAAAGCCAAATTATTCAGAAATATTTCTGTAAAAGTACGGAGTCTGCATTTATTTTGGTTTTTAAAAAAACAACGCTTTTTCGATTTTCTATCGGTCGTGATTATCTGGAAAACAGAATGATTGACATGCTTTTATTTTTCAATAGTTTTAAAGCCAAATTATTCAGAAATATTGCTGTAAAAGTAGGAAGTCTGCATTTCTTTTGGTTTTTAAAAAATCAACGCTTTTTTGATTTTTGATCGGTCGTGATTATCTGGGAAACCGAATAATTGACATGATTCTATTTTTGAATAGTTTTAAAGCCAAATTATTAAGAAATATTGCTGTAAAAATAGGAAGTCTGCATTTCTTTTGGTTTTAAAAAAAATCTGATTCAATCAGGGACATGCAAAAAAGTTCATAGGCTACCACCATTGGATTATTTATAGATCTAACTATAGATGTTTTTGTTTTTAAGTAACCTCACATGTTATTATGAAACACTTATCTGCATCAAAATATTTTTTCAAAGACATGTTGACGCCCGGTGCGGATTTAAATGTTTGGCAAATACATTTTGCAAATGCAACTCGTTAGGAATATTAAACAATCTGGCCAAGATAACACGGATATTGTGAAAATTGTTTTGTATTCGGTAACACTACATTGGGTTAGTAACGCTTCGGGTAATCATTGAAGTTTTCATGTCAAAAGTCATATGCCAAAAGGTCGCATTATCGCATAACAATAAAATGAGATCGAATTTAATAAAAAAATAAGAGAAAATCAAACAATGATCATGATTATGTCGTGTGTCTGCATTAAATTATTATGAAAATCGGTTTTTGATAAGGAAAAGTTTGTCGTAGATTATGTTTCAATGCTACGCTGACCTCATTTTTGTGTAGGTGTGTGTGAAATACATCCAATCGATTTTTTTGGTAGCTATTCTTTTTGTTGGCTTTTCTCAGTAATTCTAGTCTTAAGCAATGAATGTCATCAAACTACATGAAAATAATTGCAAATATACTTCAAATTCATCCGATTGACGATTTATTTCCGCAGTGGGGATTAAATGGCTTCGGTTTTCAGACACATAGAAAATGAATTTGGAACATTATTCCAAGAAATCACGCTAGGAGTGGAAATAGGCCCAGCATCTTCCGATGTCTCGTCGGGTGCATCCTCAGAACTTTGCGCGCTGTAGCTTTCCGGTCTGAAGTTCCCATCCTCCAAACAGTCATAAGATATTACAAATATCTGAAATTATCAGTATCTTTAGATCTCTAACAACTAAGCGTATTTGACGTATGTAAAATTTTATAGCAAATAAATATTATTATTATTATTATTAAATATGGATCTCCATCTAAATTTTCCTCATACTTTCTCATTCCGTCGTCAGTAAAACCTTGTTAAAAAAATCAGCTATAGTACAATCGCGCAGAGGTGACAGTGACTCTCGCTCCATGTTGCCTGAATTAAGTTTCTAGTAAACGTATGTCCATAAAATAATTCGATTCAGTCTAGGCGGGAAATTTAAAAATTCTCGAGCGTGCAAATATTTTCCCGACGAAACTTTGCGAGTGCATTTTTCGGCAATCGGTAAAGACAACTGGACATTTGTCATTAACCTTTTTATTAATGAAAAGGAAACAATCAATACTGCTCTTAACTAAATCGAAATCGGAGACGGTCAAAACCAGATACAAGCACGTGAATTTTGAGGTTAGAATAGAGAAAAGACATACGTTGCACTTGGCCCTTGAATTTACATATCGACATACGTTTCATATTTCATTTCGTTTTTCTTAAGCATGCGAACAAGTATAGATATTTATCCAGACGCGATGATTAGATCGAAAAAGCATGAGTCACTGTCACCACTGTGCGATTGTACTATACAGTGCGCGCCTAAAGTATGGAATATATTCTGTAAAACCGAAATAAAATATTTTTGGAAAAAATTCTCGAACAGGTCGATTTTCTTTTATAAAAATACACATTTTTGCATGAAAGTCGATTTTCAGTCGTCATTTGTTTTTGAGCTATGACGTCCGCCATTTTGTTTTTAAATGGCAACCCCCCTATTTTTGTTCTTGATTTTGAGAGATCTTTTCATTGTCGAACTGGCAGTATAAAAATATTGCCAACTTACATAAGAAATATTTCGAGTAAATGACATTTGAAGGTGACAACTTTATATTTAAAGTTTTTGCTTTATGACCTTGTTCCAGCGTTTGTGTAGCAATTTTTCCAAACAACAATGATCTTGACCTTCCATAGAATACAATAATACAATATGGTTTCAGCAAGACGGCGCATCTCCGATATAGGCGTTTTTGTGTGTTTTTTGTTTGTTTGTAGAAATTCTTCTTGAACATTTTGAATATTTTCCAGGCTAATTCTGCGCATTCATCTCTCTCGCGGGCTATTCTATCGGTATTCATCTGCCAATCCAACTATTCGTAAAGCAATTGTCAATAAACGCGCCTAGTGCGGGGGTGCGCCGTCTTGCTGAAACCATGCTGTATTATATGATCATATGGAAGGTCAAGATTATTTTTGTTTGGAAAAAAAGCGCTGGGAAAAGGTTATTTTACAAAAACTCTAAATATCAAGTTTTCACCTTCAATTACTGAAATTAAATTGATTATTGCTGAGATGACACAATTGAAACAAGAAAACATTAAGCTGAATTCAACTATCGACCAATTATTGAACAAAATAAATGTTCTTGAAGTTAAGTTAGATAACTCACAAACAAGGCCGAACATTAATACTGGAGCTACTGAAAATGCATCAATTCTAACATCTGATACTATTATAAATGAAATGGACGACAGATCTGCTAGAATGTTTAATATTATCATCTACAACATCACTGAATCGTCTGCGACCGACACGTTGAAACGCATAGACTATGATAAGGCTGCTATTACTGAGATCTTCCAACCATTCCCTGATATTCCGGTTGCCAATAAAATGTTTAGACTTGGCACTAAGAAGGACACCCCTCGCCCTCTAAAATTAATGTTTAATGATCAATCGACCGTCTCTCGTATTTTAAAGACAATTGGTCCCGTAATTAATAAATCCACTCAATTTAGAGTGAGACCTGATCTTACTGTAAGGCAACGGGGCCATATAAAATCGCTTTACAAGGAGTTAGATGAAAGGAAAAATAACGGTGAACAGGACTTGATTATTAAATATTTTAATAATTCACCTCGAATAGTCAATAAGAAGATGATTTCTCCGGCCATACCCAGCATTAATAGATCATCTACAAAAAACTAAGGATATACTGCCATAACGTTGGTGGACTGAGAACGAAAATCAATGACTTTATGCATTCTGTCAATTCAAGCAATTTCGATGTTATAATTATAGTTGAAACGTGGCTTAATTCTGATTTTTATGATAATGAATTTCGCTTAAATAACTTTACGCTTTTTAGATGTGATCGCTCTTTATTAACAAGTGAAAAATGTCGTGGTGGAGGTGTACTAATTGCTATTAATAATTCACTTATTGCTCAGCCTATTTCAATTGAACCGTCGGATGTTGAACAATGCTTCGTTTTGCTTAAAGTTGGTTTACATAAATTAATCGTCGGGGGGGGTTTATATCCCTCCGTACTCCTCTTTTGAGAAATACCAAACTCACTCTCATGCAGTTGAGTTCTTATTTGATACATATACTGACTCTGACTTTTTTATTTTTGGCGATTATAACCTTCCACATCTCCAGTGGTCACTGGATGTTTGCAGCCATGATGATGAAGCGTGCATTGGTAATAATGTATCAGCTAACATTTTAATTGAAACGTTCAGTTATATTAATTTGTCACAAATTATTACTATACCGAATAGTAGAGGAACTTTTTTAGATTTATGCTTTACTTCTTTATCGGGCGTTGACATCCAATTGGCCTCTGATCTATTGTGTAAGAATTCTATTCATCACCACGGGTATGAATTTGGTATCGAAATTGAATCTGCTATAAATAATTTATATTACAATGAATCTATATTTGATTTTAAAAATGCTGATTATCTCAATATTAATCATGTTCTGGGTGCAGTTAACTGGGATTCGATATTTACTGGTATTTATTGAGTGTATGGCTAATCTATTTTATGACATAATCTATGATGTTATCAATTGCTATGTTTCTTTAAAGCAAATTAAATCCTCATCTTATCCCAAATGGTTTAACTATAATTTAATTTCTTTAGTTAAGCAAAAAAAAATTGCTCATGCCAATTACAAGTACAGTAGTAGCGCGGATGATTATGAAATTTTTAACAAACTTCGTGATATGTGCTCAGTTTTAAGCAAATCATTATATCATTCTTATTGTCAGCGCATGCAGGGTAATATACGTAAAAATCCACGGAAAATATGGAAATTTATAAATGATGCAATGGGCTCAAGTGGTATTCCATCATCTATATCTTTCAAAGACACTATTTTTGTTAAAGGCAACGATATTGTTAATGCTTTTGCTGAGTACTTTACAGAAGTCTATGCCTGTGCAGTTAATAGTGATACATTTAAATTCGAGACAACTAAAACTGTCATTTCCGAGGTATTGCAGATATCACTACAGGATGTTTTCAATTCACTTCAATCTCTTAATAACAACTTCACGTGTGGGCCTGATGGCATACCGGGTGATTTCCTGTGTAGGTGTGTATGTTCTCTGTCGGAGCCATTGCATATTTTATTTTCTATTTCCATTAAATTAGCCTGTGTCCCTAGTGTTTGGAAGTTTAGTTACATCTCCCCAATTTTTAAAACTGGGGATAGAAAATGTGTTGGCAATTATCGTGGAGTTGCCATTCAATCAGCAATCCCTAAAGTCTTAGACGATTTGATCACTAAACAAATAGTATTCTCGACCAAACACTTATTCGCCAGTCAGCAGCACGGTTTTGTAAAGGGCAAATCGACCACATCAAACCTATTGGAATTCCAACACTTTTTGATTAATGCTTTTGAAAATCATGTTCAAGTTGATGCCATTTACACTGACTTTGCAAAGGCGTTTGACAGGGTGCAGCACTCTATATTGGTTACTAAGTTATATAGGTATGGGTTCCACGATTTGACGGTGAGGTGGATTAAATGTTTTTTAAAAGGCCGTCGACAGGCGGTTAAGATCAACAATTATATATCATCTCCAATTCTGGTGACTTCCGGTGTGCCTCAGGGTTCACACATTGGACCTATACTATTTCTTATATTTATTGATGATATCTGCAACTGTTTCATAAATTCGAACTGTTTACTGTTTGCTGACGATCTTAAAGTCTATCGTTGCATTGATGACATTTCAGATTGTTTCGATTTGCAGATTGATTTGGATAATTTGGGTAGCTGGTGCGTCAGTAATCATTTATTTTTAAATATTGGTAAATGTAAATCGATAACTTTCAGCAAAAGAGCTGTTAATATTGGATGCACATATAACATCAATGATGTCAGTCTCGATACTGTATCAGTCATGCGTGACCTAGGAGTTTTATTAGATTCAAAATTATCCTTTGCATCTCATATATCTCAAATGTGTAATAAGGCAATTCGGTTACTTGGATTTTTATTGAGGTATTGTAAGCATTTCGACTGTGAAACGACTAAGATTATTTACTGCGCTTTGGTCAGATCTAATTTGGAGTATTGTTCTCAAATTTGGTCACCATATTATAAGAAGTACTCGTGTAAAATTGAATCTGTCCAGAAAAAATTTTGTTCTTTCATCTCGTTTAAAATGAATTTACCATTTAAGAACTATGATATGATCTGCAGTTATCTTAACATTGATAAACTGGAGTTGCGTAGAATTAAATTTGATCTTTGTCTACTGCACAAAATTGTTTCTGGACACATCAACACCGACTTACTTTCATGTTTAAATTTCTTTGTTCCGCAATCAACTAGATTATCCAGACAGAAACCAGTTTTTAGAATTCATATGGTTACTTCTAATTATAGTTATTATAATACTTTAATGCGCTGCACGAGATACGCCAACGCTCTTAATTGTTACGTTAACTTTGATTTATTTGGTAGTTCTTATGTTTTGTTTAAAGTTTCTCTGGGTCGGATTCCACTTATTACTTTGTTATAGCGAATTATATTCGCTGGTGGAACTTTTCTTTTCTTTTGTTTGTTAGTACTTAAATTTTTTTTTTCATTTTTTCTTTAATTTTAGTTTTAGTTTTAGTTTTTAGTTATTAGTTTTAGCTCTTAAATTTTTAGATTTAGTTTTCATGTTATATAGTAAATTATGTTTCAATTACTCTTTTTTTTTATTTTATTGTATATGGAAATGCTTTGTAAAAAAGGTGTTAACCGTTGGATGAATAAATAAATAAATAAATAAATAAATTGTCAATTACTCGAAAAATGTCTTATGTAAGATTTCAATATTTTTATACTGCCAGTTCGACAATGAAAAGATCTCTCAAAATCAAGAACACAAATAGGGGGTTGCCATTTAAAAACAAAATGGCGGACGTCATAACTCAAAAACAAATGACGACTGAAAATCGACTTTCATGCAAAAATGTGTATTTTTATAAAAGAAAATCGACCTGTTCGAGAATTTTTTCCAAAAATATTTTATTTCGGTTTTACTAAATATATTCCATACATTAGGCGCGCACTGTATATACAATCACACCGATGGGATATATGAGTCCTATTATGAAATCCCACTGGGACAAACAGTCAAAATGTGTTATTTTTGTAAAGGTTACGTATCTACGGTTTTTATTATTACCTTTTTATTTATTAGATGTGCCCAACAAACTATTCGACCTAAATAACTATTAAAGGACGAACGTAGCGTGCGTGAATGGCTAAACATAATTGTAGTAAACATACGATATGTGGAGGTAAGCACGTGTTTTTGCCTGTGTGATGTAAGTACCACTCTACCGGAACTCTTTGGAGATTTATACAGGATCAAAGCCCATCGAGATATTCTATATGGTATTTGGGACTCCTGTTTAAGTTTAAGAGTTTATATTACTCTAGATATCATTATCCCCCATTATTATTATTACTTTCATTAGTGGATTGCTTTTCTTACATGGGTGTCGGAAATATAACTTTCAAAGATTTGACTTTAAAATTTTAGTTATCCATTTCTATAGAATAACTAGCTGACCCGACAGACGTTGTCCTGTCCATGCGTAGCCCTTTAAAATCAAGCAAGGTAACTGGTGACAAACGACGACTCCGCTGCGCTGCGCCGTCGTCCGTACATGATCCATGTATATTAAGGCAGGTAACTGGTGACGGACGACGGCGCAGCGCAGCGGAGTGTGTGGCCCATTAAAATTAAGCAAATAAACTGGTAACGAACGACGGCTCCGCTGCGCTGCGCCGTCGTCCGTGCGTAGCCCTTAAGAATTAAGCAAGGTAACTGGTGACGAACGACGGCTTCGCTGCGCTGCGCCGTTGTCAAGCTTATTACTGGTGACGAACGACGGCTCCGCTGCGCTGCGCCGTCGTCCGTGCATGATCCATATATATATATATATATATATATATAATATATATGATCCATATACATTAAGGCAATATGGGCCGTGTGTGGCCCATTAAAATTAAGCAAATAAACTGGTGACGATAATGGCCGAAAACGGTTTAGGCTCTAAACGTTAGTGAGTGCTGGTTACGGGGTGAGAAGTGACACCGGTAGACGTCTGGCCGGAATAACTGATCGAGCGGTCGATCGCCGAGAGTAGAAAGTTATTAAAGCACTAAAATCGCTATTAAAAAATAGGGGTTGGTGATAGAAGGGTGAAAATTTAGGGTTGTATGTATTTTTTAATGCCGAATCATAAAAAAATTAAAATTAAAAATTTTGTCCAAAAAATAAAAATAAAAAAATTGCGGTGGACCACCCTTATCACTTAGGGGTATGAAAAACCCACTCAATATACACACACAATTTCATACGAATCGGTCAAGCTGTTTCGGAGGAGCTTTGTTACAAACTCTGCGACACGAAAATTTTATATATTAGATAAAAGCTTCAAAGTTGAATCCCATTGAGGCATTTTCTGTGGTATTTGGGACATACAGGGTGTTTCAGAGCTCTGGAAACAGTCAATCACGTGTTTATATGTCTAAATTTCGAAAAATATTTTATACAAAAGTTGTGTATAATAGTGAGCTGCACGCCCTAAAAATATTTAAATTTATACAGGGTATCTCATAACAAAGTTACAGACCAAACTTATGTTTTTTTAAATGGAACACCCCGTATTTTTTGTCATTTTTGAATTATGGAGCAAATAATGGTGAGTTACTTCAATACTCCCTATACCTATTGTTTACCGTTTTCGAAATATTTGAAGATTTGTTGAAATACATGGTCTGGGTAAAATTTTAGTTTTGCCCCAGTGATTGACGTTGAACGATTAACATCATTTTAATTATTTGCTTGAAGATTCGAACTATAGAGCCAACCATGATTTCATACAAAAAATTATACAGGGTGATATAAAAATGCGGTAGAAAAACCCAAATTATAAAGTTTAATAACTTCGTTTTTTCAAATGGCACACCCTGTATTTAGTAACGTATTCTCAAGTAGAATCCAATAATCTTTCAGATTATAATAGTTATTCCTGATATGATAATCGCCGAATACAAGAAAACTATTGAGATTAGGAACAGGGAGCCCTTATACGATCTGAAAGATAATTGGATTCTACTTAAGAATACGTTACTAAATACAGGGTGTGCCATTTGAAAAAACGAAGTTATTTAACTTTATAAGTTCGGTTTTTCTACCGCATTTTTTTTATCACCCTGTATAATTTTTTGTATAAAATCATGGTTGGCTCTATAGTTCGAACCTTCAACCAAATAATAGAAATGATTTTAATCATTCAACGTCAATCACTGGGGCAAAAATAAAATTTAACCCAGACCATGCATTTCAACAAATCTTCAAATATTTCGAAAACGGCAAACAATAGGGTAGGGCTCCCTAGGTATAGGGAGTATTGAAGTTACTCACTTTTATTTGCTCCATATAATTCAAAAATGACAAAAAATACAGGGTGTTCCGTTTAAAAAAACATAAGTTTGATCTGTAACTTTGTTATGAGATACCCTGTATAAATTTAAATATTTTTAGGGCGTGCAGCTCACTATTATACACAACTTTTGTATAAAACATTTTTCGAAATTTTGACAAATAAGCACGTGATTGACCGTTCCCAGAGCTCTGAAACATCCTGTATGTGTCTCGTTGGTATCGAAACGGTTAAAAGGTTATATTACTCTAAATATCATTACCTTTCATTATTATTGTTACTTCCATTAGTGGTTTGCTTCTCTAACATAGGTGTCGAAACTATACCTTTCAAACATTTGACTTTGAAATTTTAGTTTCCTATTTCTACAGAATAATAAAAGCTTCAAAGTTGATTCCCATCAAGACATTTTCTGTGGTATTTGGGACTTAGGTATTCCGTTGGTAGCGAAAAGGTTAAGAGGTTATATTACTCTAAATATCATTATCTCCCATTATTATTATTACTTTCATCAGTGAGTGTCTGAAATGTAACTTTCAAAGATCTGACTTTGTAATTTAAGTTTTCCATTTCTATAGAATAATCAGAGCTTCAACGCTGAATCGCATCGAGACATTTTCTGTAGTAATTAGGACATATGTGTCCCGTTGGTACCGAAAGGGGTAGGTCAAGATTATTATTATATGCATAGGTGTCGGAAATGTAACTTTCAAAGATCTTACTCTGAAATTACTACATACTCCTAAACGCAAGACCCCCAAAGTGCGAGATCTCAAAAACTATGATAGGTAGAGAGTTGAAATTTTCATGAAAAATCACAAATAATTCAAGAACCCGACTATTGAAATTTCAATCCCCTCCGCCCACCCCTTCAAAAAATGGTGATGTGGCCATCATGTTACTTTCTCCGACTTGATGGTATCATTTATATTTACGTTTTCATGGTTTATTTTCAATTTAAATCATATTTTAAATGTGCATCGAACGGTTCGTAGACTCGGATGAAACTGACGTTTAAAACGTCAAAATTATGAAAGATGGAAAAATTATACTTCAAATTCAAAAACTCAGTTTACTCAAAAACTAAAGAGATTTCGACAAAAACTTATTCTTTATAAATTGTTCATTTTGGTATTCTCTACATTTATTGTTAACATAAATTTGCTGTAACTATTAGTGTTTTATAATTATATACCAAAAATTAAAAAAAAGTAATAAATTTTTTTCTCGAATAACGATGATTTTATGAAAAATATTTTCAAACCAAAGATGTTCATTTCTTTGTTGTCTTCAATATTTGTATAAATATTTTTGTGATATTTTGCATATTTAAGAAAATATTGGCCAAAAACAAAAAACGGTTAAGGTAAACACCCACTTCCGGTGTACGAAATTTTACCAAAAGCTTTTCAGTTCTTCGGATTATCAAATAAGACTTATGTTCAAAGTTTTATATCAATTGGTCTATTAGTTTTTGAGATACAGCGCGCACAGACTGACACACACACACACACACAGACACACATTTTTTTTTCCAGAAATTGTTGAAATGGCATCTAGGGACCCCAAAACAGATATTTCCGTAAAAAAAAATTTTGAAAAAAAAATCACGATCACAATACTTTCTCGTACTTCGTAACGGAGAAAGTAAAAAAGGATTGCTAAACCCTCAAAAAAAGTTTTTTTCCAATTTTTTTCCCGATAGGCTCGGAGCTCCTCTTAGCGACCGTGAAATCCGCGATTTTCTAAGTTACCCAATTACTACAGGGTGATATTTTTAAAATTTATTTTTGACGATGCAGAGGTTCACGCCAAAACTTTCACATCCCTGGATTTTTGAGCTGGAAAACTGGGACTAAGCTCAAAAAATCCCCAATACATTAGGACACAAAAGTTACTACAGGAAATTGGGGTGCGACCTGCGGTTGCAATACCTCAGCCATTTTTCTAAAAAATCATATTTCGGACGCTTCCGGAAAAAAGGGCGCGCTTGCCCTTACGATTAAGGCTTTAATTTTCATAGAGTTTTGTAGAACTAGCTCCCCTCTACATTTTATATCTCTTACGAATTTTTGATATCTCTAACCTTCGAGGAGTTATTCAAAGAAAACCACCCCCGATTTTAATAAAAAATCTCTAGAGCGGCCATTTTTACGTGAGAAATTTAAACGGCATGCTATTCAGAATTGAATTTTGCGTCGAAAAGGTAAGAACTATATTTTTCGTAGGACGCACCGTTTAAGATCCACGGCCGATTTTCGATTGTTTTCCGGGTTTTTATTCCATTTTTTTCAATTTTTTTTTTCGAAAATTAAAAATCCGACGACAATTAAGTAAAGGGTAAGCGCATTCAAAACTTTATTACAATAATAACCCTCATAAACGTTACCCAGCATTGTAGGCTCTGCCTTTTTCTGAGCCTAGAGCATATCCCAAGGCCTTGCAGTTAGAATCCACGTAATTTTAAGTACTGTACCATCCTTAGATCGGGACTAAAATTGCATTAAAAAATCGACTTAAAGTCAAAATCACCAGCTACCTTGATTCATACTGATGTGCTACTCACGGGCGTTGGCGCATCGCAGCGGACCCGTCGTGCGTCACCAATTACTTGATTTTATTTTAAGGGCTTCCGCACAGACGACGGCGCAGCGCAGCGGAGCGATCGTTTGTCACCGGTAACTTTATTTTATTTTAATGGCCTACGCACAGACGACAGCGCAGCGCAGCGGAGCCGTTGTTCGTCACCGATAACTTTGCTCAAATTTAATAAGCGGAGCCGTGGTTCGTGACCAGTTACTTTTCCTAATTTTATATTTCACTATTTCACATAAAGAACACAATTTCACATACATCAACTTAATCTTGAAAAACTAGTTTAAGCTTTCTATTTGTATAGAACAATCAAAGCTTGAAACTTAAAAACAGCAGAAAATGCAAGCTTTTGTCCGTTTTAAGGTTACTAATAACAACTCTATTTAGACCGCGATTTTAAAAGTTAATAATTCGAATAAAAATCGATGTATCTTCATATTCCAAAGTAATTTTGAAAGGTTCATGTTTTATGAATTGAATATTCTTTTAATAAAATTGTATCTCGCTTATGCGATTTTGAAAAATTAATAATTTCACTTGAAATTGATGTATTGTGTTCTTACATGGGTATCTGAAATGTAACTTTCAAAGATCTGAATTTAAAATTTTAGTTTTCTTTTTGCATAAAATAATCAAAGCTTAAAACTTGAAAACAGCAGCCAATATAATAATAATAATAATAATTTTATTGGTGCTATCACAGGGTTTACATAGGTCAACAATTACAGTAATTAATATACATTACATACACATTACATATTATAAGCTTTTATCTGTCTTAAAGTTACTCTATGATGAACATTAAATATTGTTTCCCCATCAGAACACCTACAGACCGGTTTCGACCTTTCAGGTCTCATCAGTGTAGTTAGTTGCTTATGGGGATTTGCCGTCGCTGGCAATGTCCATATCTTGTCGGTGTTAAAGCCACCGGGATTTGGTTCAGTACAACATTCAGGCAAGATTCCGCCACTTTGGCGTTTCTACCTTTACTCTATGATGTCTCCAATATCCATTACATCATGTTTGTCGTAAGTGATTTAATATTGATGTTAGAAATGTGTGTTGTCATCATTTACATTTTTTTTGTGGAATTCTATTAAATGATTAATGTTTTCAGTATTTCACTGAGTGCGTAATGATAAGAAATCAAATCTACTTGAGATAATGGACGAGAAAAAGTGTTTTCGACGTGATGTCGAGATAACATATTAATATACCGTTTCTATTCTTTCACACAGATAACATTGTGTCGTGTCAAATTAAAAACAAATATACACGATACCGGGTGTAACGCAACAGAGGCTTAATTTTACAGATTTGTTATATTATCTGAGATATAAATTTGAAATTTGGTAGAGTTATATTATTAGAAGCAAATTTGGATTTAGTCGTTATCTAAAAACTTTGTTTGCTCTTTCGGTTTTGGTTGTTTGACGCCTGTATAAACAAAAAACGTATTTTTAGTAATTTTAAAAGAGTGGTGGTCTATATTCAGCGCACCGAATCGGTGGTATTATGGGTTTGCATGATTTTCATGTCAGTTCAAACGCATGTGAAGCGTATGTCACGCAGCCGAAATTTTTAATCACGCCCGTTGTATGCCATGTGTTCTCGTTTTTCTGTCTTATTTAAATGTAGTGATTACGTTATATCCTTAAATCAGCCTTTTTCAATTACAATTAATTCGGTGGTAAATAGTTAGATATTTCCGGCACAGAACTAAAATGTGGCAAGGCTGTGTGAATCAGGCTTTTCATAACGTCTCGACGAACTATCACGAGGACGCGGGGTGAACGCAACGTGACCATACCACCTATTCGGTACGCCGAGTATAGTGGGTAGCGTGTCTGCAGTCTCCGGATCGTGGGTTCGAATCCCGTCCGGGCGGTCACTTTTTCTGATTAAAAAGGCCATGCGGGTCCATGGATGTCTAGTGGTTGTGCTTTCATACCAATATATGAATTTATTAAAGGAATCGCTTATGGCAGATCGCTCTAGTTGGCTAGGCCAATTCCCACTATTATCCGCACTTAGCCTGAATTCCGGTCAACTATCCCTCCTTTAAAAAAGTGCTACATTGTAAATTTTAAATTTATATGATATTTTGTCAGAATATTTCATTTTTTCGTAAAAGTCGATAAATTTCTAAATGCAAAAATGAATTTAATGGAACAATTAAGAAATTTGATAGAAATGAAATAATACAATTTTTAAAAACCTATTCCAAAGAATTGACTTGAATGTAATTTGACCACAATTCTGTCTCTGATTTAAAATTTTTTCTCTGGCGCAGTTTTTTTCGCATTATTTACACATTAATTAAAAGCCCATTTACATTTTTTCATTTTTTTACATTTTAATACAATAAAGACAGTCACCTCGACGTAAGGTCTTTCGGCCCGTTTCACTCAGTCTGTTGCTCATTTGCTAGATGCTACTCGCTTGGTAAATAAGATGAAGAAATTAATTGATGCAGATTGTCTAGGTCTATTAATTCTCCAATTTTTATATTTTTTGAAAAATGTTTTCTATGACGTAATTTTGTTTTTCGTTACTATATTCTCTAATGCTCCTTCCATGATGCCTCTGAAGTATTCAGCAGCGCGACTATTAACCTTACTTGTCCTAAAAATAATTTATTTTCAAAAATGTAATTTTAAATTGAAAGAAATATTTGTGAAATTTTCTATGTTTAATTCATTTATTTGATCCTATATAGTGGCGGCTCATGGAACATGTTGATGGTAGAGACACTTATATAATATACCCCCCCGCCCTTTTTTTTTGAAGAAAGAGACAACGATTTATCTCTGGGATTCAAATTAACTTAAATGGGATTATATCAAAATTTAAGGATGAGGTATTTCCACGTGTTGATAAAATCTTAAAGGGGAATGGATTCCGAATAAATATGTAAAATTTGGCGTTGGTGGCAATTGCTTTTCTATTTTTTAAACAAGTGGGAAATTGCACAACTCCAAAAATTAACTCCGGTCCTTACAAATGGGATTATATCCAGATTTAACCATGAGTTGTTTCCACGCGTTGATGAAATCTTAAAAAGGAATGGATTTTAAATGAATTAGTAAAATTTGGCGTTGGTGGCAATTGTTTTTCTATTTTTAAAACAAGTGGGAAATAGCACAACTCCAAAAATTAACTCCGGTCCTTACAAATGGGATTATATCCAAATTTAAGCATGAGTTGTTTCCACGCGTTGATGAAATCTTAAAAAGGAATGGATTTTGAATGAATTAGTAAAATTTGGCGTTGGTGGCAATTGTTTTTCTATTTTTTAAACAAGTGGGAAATTGCACAACTCCAAAAATTAACTCCGGTCCTTACAAATGGGATTATATCCAAATTTAAGCATGAGTTGTTTCCACGTGTTGATGGAATCTTAAAAAGGAATGGATTTTGAATGAATTAGTAAAATTTGGCGTAGGTGGCAATTGTTTTTCTATTTTTTAAACAAGTGGGAAATTGCACAACTTCAAAAATTAACTCCGGTCCTTACAAATGGGATTATATCCAGATTTAACCATGAGTTGTTTCCACGTGTTGATGAAATCTTAAAAAGGAATAGATTTTGAATGAATTAGTAAAATTTGGCGTTGGTGGCAATTGTTTTTCTATTTTTTAAACAAGTGGGAAATTGCACAACTCCAAAAATTAACTCCGGTCCTTACAAATGGGATTATATCCAAATTTAAGCATGAGGTGTTTCCACAAGTTGATGAAATCTTAAAAAAGAATGGATTTTGAATGAATTAGTAAAATTTGGCGTTGGTGGCAATTGTTTTTCTATTTTTTAAACAAGTGGGAAATTGCACAACTTCAAAAATTAACTCCGATCCTTACAAATGGGATTATATCCAAATTTAAGCATGAGGTGTACCCACGTGTTGATGAAATCTTAAAAAGGAATGGATTTTGAATGAATTAGTAAAATTTGGCGTTGGTGGCAATTGTTTTTCCATTTTTTAAACAAGTGGGAAATTGCACAACTCCAAAAATTAACTCCGGTCCTTACAAATGGGATTATATCCAGATTTAACCATGAGTTGTTTCCACGTGTTGATGAAAACTTAAAAAGGAATGGATTTTGAATGAATTAGTAAAATTTGGCGTTGGTGGCAATTGTTTTTCTATTTTTTAAACAAGTGGGAAATTGCACAACTCCAAAAATTAACTCCGGTCCTTACAAATGGGATTATATCCAAATTTAAGCATGAGGTGTTTCCACGTGTTAATAAAATCTTAGAGAGGAATGGATTTTGAATAAATTTGCAAAACTTGGCGTTGGTGGCAATTGTTTTTCTATTTTTTAAACGAGTGGGAAATTGCACAACTTCAAAAATTAACTCCGGTCCTTGGAAATGGGATTATATCCAGATTTAAGCATGAGTTGTTTCCATGTGTTGATGAAATCTTAGAGAGGAATGGATTTTGAATAAATTTGTAAAATTTAGCGTTGGTGGCAATTGTTTTTCCATTTTTTAAACAAGTGGGAAATTGAACGACTTCAAAAATTAACTCCGGTCCTTACAAATGGGATTATATCCAAATTTAAGCATGATGTGTTTTCACGTGTTGATGAAATCTTAAAGAGGAGTGGATTCTGAATAAATTTGTAAAATTTGGCGTTTGTGGCAATTGTTTTTGCATGCAATTATTTATGAATCATAACCCTGATTCATTTCAAGTAATTTTGGGACTTCACCTTCTGTTCAAATAAAATTATCTCAAAATACAGTGATGTGGTGTATGCAACATTTTACGAAATCATAATCCTTATTGAATTTTGAGTAATTTTGAAGAATTTCAAGTCGATTGCAAACCTTTTCCTATTTTTTCGAATCACCAAAGTGATTACAAATCTTCACAACTTTCACTTTTGATCGAATCAAAATACCTCAAAATGATGGGGTGTGTGCAACGTTTTGCGAAATCATAATCCCTTATTTTGATTATTTTTGAAAAGTCGATTGCAATAATTGATTTTTTATTTTTTTTTCAAACCGCCAAAATTCTTACAAACTTACACAACTTTACCTTTCGATCAAATAAAAATATCTCAAAATACAGTGATGTGGTGTATGCAACTTTTTAAGAAATCATAATCCTTCATGAATTTTCAGTAGTTTTTGAAAATTTCGAGTGGATTGTTTTCCTTTTTTTTGCAACCGCCAAATAACTGCAAATTTTCACGTGCCTATGCTCATCTTGAAATTTCTCTGGGGTTAATGTCCCATCATATATGTAATAGTATTTCGCATAAAAAATAGTTTGGAATTCGACGTCCAAAGGAATGAGCTAACTTTGCCGTCTCTCTTACTAGTTAAAAAAATCAATAAAAATTAAAAATATCACTACAAATTTTATTATCATTAAATCGGAAAAAGTAACATGAAGGCCACATCCTTTTTTTACAACTTCTAAATTCAAAAATCTATGTTTGAGGGCCGTGAAAAATTCTTTATACAAATAATGTGCAGTATTCAAAAAAATGTTTTTATATATTTACCTATTTATCAGGTATAAATTCAAAAAATTAAAAAAATCGTACCAAACGCGCGCCATAGATAAATGCAATCAAGGCCGCAATTACATAAACCAGCGCTGTTTTCGCGAATTATTATTAATCGACAGGGCTGTAATCTAGGCAAGCCAATAAAAGTCCCTTTATCAAAGGAAAAATGTGCAATTTATGCGCCGCTCGTTGCCGTTATCTATCGATAAAGTCGATCCTTTAATGTAGTCTCCATCCCCACCCACAAAAAGGAAAATCACGTCGGCTCCGCCGTCCGTTTCGACGATTAGTCTTCGCCAGTTGTTTACCGGTGCCGACGGTCTCCGGTTCGAGATTAGTTAATCAGTAACAACAGCAGCACGTGCTGCCGAGTTAATCGTCGTCGGTCGACTAATAGCTGAGAAATAGTGACTTGTTTATTAGTTATCGTGCAACAGTTGGTGATTCGAGGACGCGAAAAATTTACGAGGCGGCCAAGATGCCTTTGACGTATTACTCGAGTGGTAGTCCGGGCGAAATTTCCATTTCTGATAGTGAAGTGGATGGTACTGATTACTTGTTGAGCAGTGCGATGAGACTGGATGAAAGTTTCCTACATGTCCTGGGTGAGTTTTGATAATTAAATCATCGCAAACGAAAGATTAACGAGTCGCCAGCCTTTTTATTTTTCGTTATCTCATTTGTTTACAATCCGCGTGCTGATTGTTCAAACAATGTTTCTTCTTCAACGCAATTTCGAGTCGTAGTCAAGGAAAACAAATGTTTGAAGTAGACATTTTTAAACCCTGTAACTATGAACTTTTTTACTTTCTCCGTTACGAATTACGAGAAAGTATAGTGATCGTGAAAATTTTTTCAATTTTTTTTTGCGGAAATATTCGCTTCGAGGTCCTTGGAGGCGATTTCAAAGATTTCTGAAAAAAAAATGTGTCGGCGTGTGTGTCTGCTGTGCGCGCGCTGTACCTCAAGAACTAATAGAGCAATTGATATGAAAGTTTGAATATAAGTCTTATTTGATAATCCGAAGAACTGGAAAGCTTTTGGTAAAATTTCGTACACCGGAAGTGGGTGTTTATCTTAACTGTTTTTTTTTTAATATTTTTTTAAATATGAAAAATATCACAAAAATATTTAAACAAATATTGAAGACATCAAAGAAGCGAACATCTTTTGCTTGAAAATATTTTTCATAAAATCATTGTTAATCATTCTTGTTTTAATTTTTGGTTTATAATTATGAAACGATCATAGTTACACCAAATTTGTGTGAATAATAATTGTAGAGAATGCCAAAATGAACAACTTATAACGAATAAGTTTTTTTCGTAATCTCTTTGATTTTTGAGTAAACTGAGTTTTTAAATTTGAAGTATAATTTTTCCATCCTTCATTATTTTGACGTTTTAAACGTCAGTTTCATCCGAGTCTACAAAACTTCTATGTACATTTAAAATATGATTTAAATAGAAAATAAACCATAAAAGCGTAAATATAAATGATACCATCAACTCGGAGAAAGTAACATGATGGCTACATCACCATTTGTTATATTTTTAATTGCTACAATTTCCTTCAATTATCTTTTGCCGATTTAAACTTGAAATTTAAAGCGAGTGAAGATTTTTTGAAACAAAACTTTCTTACAAAAGAATGGTGTTTAAACTGGATTAAGAAATTCATCACTGGCAGGGGCGGCTCGTTATATAGAGCCAAGGAGCCATGGCACTATCTGTAGTTTTAAGCTCAGTAAAAATTTGTAAGTAATTCTTAAAACACTTTTTTTCGTCAGTTACTTTAGTCTAGGAAGATAAATAATTCTTTCTTTTCTCAAAAAAGGACGGGGGGCTAGACCATCAACATGTTCCACGAGCCACCACTGCCCACTGGTCAACTTAATAAAAAAAATTCTGAATAGTCTACAGCAAAAACAAAATGCCATATTCAGTTTGATAATTTTTAACAACTTTTTCGCCATTTTCTAATGTTTTGATGAAAACCTTCTATTAGTTTTATCTGAAGCTTTACATTTTTTTTTTCATACTCAAGTCGAGGAGCAATTAAATCTAGATCGGACAACACAAAGAAGAACTTGAAGGTTCCTATCCTCTTTCCGATTTTTTTTTTCGAATCCGATGATGAAGAAGATAATGCGCCATCTAGTTGTTCTTGTTACTTTACAGGATATGACAACGACTCTAGATTTTCTAGTGACACTTCAGGTGCATTAAGAAACAAATCAAAAACTCTGTCGGTGGTCTACTTAGCTTATTTCTTCCTTTATTTTTCATTACCGGGTTGTCTTTTGGTTTGTTTTTCTGTCTGACATCTAAGGGGTAAGATTCTTTTCTTGATTACCCCAACATTCTTGAATAGATTGTAAATTATGCCAATTGTTTTGATTGAAAATCACAAATATATTTTGTCGGTTTATTTACAATTTTTACCAACTTCTTGTTGTTTTGTTTTCACCTAGGATTTGGCAATTGTTTTAACAGAAAATCACAAATCTATTGTTTATTTATACAGGGTGAGTTTTACGAGCCTAATAAAATAACACTTACAAAGTTTTCAAAAAATTGAAGGGTAACTAGATATTTTGAAAAATGTAAAAAGTGTCAATTTTTTTAAATAAATATATCTCGGCTATTATGACAAATAGAAAAAAAACTGTAAAAGACAAAGTTGTAGATAATGGTTTCTATTTAAAAAAATGTAAGTTTGCGTCATATCTCGGAAAATAATGGCGTTAAAAATTTTCAAATTATCTAGTTACCCTTCACTTTTTTGAAAAGTTTGAAAGTGTTATTTTATTGGGCTCGTAAAACTGCACTTTTTTGCCCATTTAAACGTTTCTCTATCTCTTATAGTTTCCGAGATCCCCATAGAGAACATCGAAAGAAAAATCACCATGTAGATGTTGCGCCTCTAGAGAAAATTCCTCGATTAATTCATTTTTTTGCAATTCAAATTGTTGAATGCATTTTTAGATTGTCCAGTTTATGTTTGGAGTGTTTTGTTTCCACCGAGGATATGACAGTTAAAAAATAATAATAAATGCATTATTTAGTAAATTAATACTTTAATATTTTACGAATCGCAAACGCAGTTTGGTTTCCTAATTCGAGTTTGGAGCATTGCGGTTTTGTCTCCACGTAATTGTTTTTATGGAAAATCAAAAATGTATTCTTCGTTTATGGATCTCGAGCTCTAGAAGAAATGTCGTTGTTTACTTTTTTATTACATTGTTTTTTAATTGTTGTGTGCAATTTTCGTTTTTCCCTAGAATTTGGCAAATGGATATTTATTTATGGATCTTGAGCTTCTGAAGAAAATTACTCAGCTTCATTTACTTATTCATTTTTCAAACCGTAATTTATGACGTATGTAAAACTTTACAGTTGTGGCATCCATAAATGAATATGAATATGAAACCATTGAGTACATTTTTCGTTTTCCCAGTTCAAGTTTTTTAGCGTTTCTCTTTTGTTCCCACTTAGGAGAGGGCAAATGTTTTTAGAGGAAATCAAAAATTGATTTATTTATATGGGTTTTGAACACCCGAAGCAACTTTCTTGATTAATTCTCTTTTTACAATTTTTCAAATTGTTGAATGTATGTTTCGATTTCCCAGTTCAAGTTTGAAGCGTTAGCGTTTTACTTCTACTTTTTACTTTTTCCGTTACGAAGTACGAGAAAGTATTGTGATCATGATTTTTTTTCAAAATTTTTTTTTTACGGAAATATCCGTTTTGGGGTCCCTAGACGCCATTTCAACAATTTCTGGAAAAAAAAAATTGTGTCTGTGTGTGTGTGACTGTGTGTGCAAGTTTGAAGCGTTGGCGTTTTTCTTCCACTTTTTATTTATTTATTTTTCTCCGTTACGAAGTACGAGAAAGTATTGTGATCGTGATTTTTTTTCAAAATTTTTTTACGGAAATATCCGTTGGGGTCCCTAGATGCCATTTCAACAATTTCTGGAAAAAAAAATCGTGTCTGTGTGTGTGTGTGTGTGTGTGCGCTGTATCTCAAAAACTAATATAGCAATTGATATGAAACTTTGAACATCCATCTTATTTGATAATTTGAAGAACTGAAAAGCTTTTGGTAAAATGTCGTACACCGGAAGTGGGTGTTTTTACCTTAACTGTTTTTTGTTTTTTGCCAATATTTTCTTAAATATGAAAAATATCACAAAAACATTTAAACATACTGAAGACAACAGAGAAATGAACGTCTTTTGCTTGAAAACATTTTTCATAAAATCATTTTTATTTGAGAAAAAAATTAATTATTTTTTTTTAGTTTTTGGTTTATAATTATAAAACGATAATAGTTACAGCAACTTTATGTTAATAATAGTTGTAAAATTTGTTTTGTTTCAAACGTCAGTTTCATCCGAGTTTACACAAGCTCGATGTACATTTAAAATATGATTTCAATTGAAAATAAACCATGAAAACGTAAATATAATGTATATAAAGTCGGAGAAAGTAACATGATGGCCACATCACCATTTTGTGTGTTTTTTTTTGGTATATTTTGCGGATTTGTATCTTTTCTAATCCTCTCCAGGACGTAAGACTTGCCGTATTCTTTTACTATACAGTGCGCTCCTAAAGTATGGAATATATTAATTAAAACCGAAATAAAATATTTTTGGAAAAAATCCTGGAACAGGTCGATTTTCTTTTATAAAAATACACAGTTTTGCATGAAAGTCGATTTTCAGTCGTCATTTGTTTTTGAGTTATGACGTCCGCCATTTTGTTTTTAAATGGAAACCCCCTATTTTTGTTTTTGATTTTGAGAGACCTTTTCATTGTCGAACTGACAGTATAAAAATATTGCCATCTTACATAAGAAATTTAAGTAAATGACAATTGAAGGTGAGAACTTGATATTTAGAGTTTTTGCAAAATGACCTTGTTCCAGCGCTTTTTTTCGAAACAAAACTGATCTTGACCTTCCATATAATACAATATGGTTTCAGCAAAACCATTCCAAAATTCTTCTTGAACAGTTTGCATATTTTCCAGGCTAATTCTGCGCATTCTTCTCTCTCGCGGGCTATTCTATCGGTCCTCCTCTGCCAATCTACCTATTCGTGAAGCAATTGTCAATAAACGCGCCTAGTGCGGGGGTGCGCCATCTTGATGAAACCATATTGTATTATACGATTATATGGAAGGTGAAGATCATTTTTGTTTGGAAAAGAAGCGCTGGAACAAGATCATTTTGCAAAATCTCCGAATATCAAGTTTTAACCTTCAATTGTCATTTACTCGAAAAATGTCTTTTTTTATACTGCCAGTTCGACAATGAAAAGATGTCTCAAAATCAAGAACAAAAATAGGGGGTTACTATTTAAAAATAAAATAGCGGACGTCATAACTCAAAAACAAATGACGACTGAAAATCGGCTTTCATGCAAAAATATGTATTTTTATAAAAGAAAATTAACCTGTTCGAGGATTTTTTCCAAAAATATTTTATTTAGGTTTTACTTAATATATTCCATACTTTAGGCGCGCACTGTATACAGTGTGTATCAGCCAAACGGAATAAATTCCATAATAAATAAATGGGGGCGTGTTCGACTAAACGCTCGGATACGTCGATTAGTATTTTTAGATGCGCATTTTTTTCAGAAAAATCTTTTTATACAGGGTGTGTCATGTAGCAGAGGCCAATACCAACTTTCTTATTTTAAATGCAACACCCTATATATTATTCTATTTTTGGATTGTTCAGAAAATTCTAGACATATTTCATGTACCATGTCTTATACCCATCTTCAACTGTTTTTTTACTAATTAGTTTTTGAGTGTATTGTAGCGAATTTCTGTAATCAAATTATATTATTTTTTAGTTTCTCCGTTACAAAGTACGAGAAACTATTGTGATCGTGAAAAATGTTTCAATTTTTTTTTTACGAAAATATCCGCTTTAGGGTCCCTAGATGCCATTTCAACAATTTCTGAAAAAAAAAATGTGTTTGTGTCAGTGTGTTTGTTTCCTAAACAGTTGAAGATCGGTATAGGACATGGTACATGAAATATATCTAGAATTTTCGGAAGAATCCAAAAATTTAATAATATACAGGGTGTTGCATTTAAAATAAGAAAGTTAGTATTGGCCTCTGTTACATGACACACCCTGTATAAAAAGTTTTTGTTGGAAAAAATGCGCAACTAAAAATACTAATCGACGTATCCGAGCGTTTTTTCGAACACGCCCCCATTTATTTATTATCGAATTTATTCAATTTGGCTGATACACACTGTATACTGGGTGTTTCAGACCACCCGTTCACCCCAAGTATCTCGCGAAATACTAATCGGATTGACATACAAAAAATACATCTAATTTTTTTTTAACTCTATCATGTGGTTTGAAATTTAAACCACCACCCTTATCTTAAATAGGTACCCCCATTTTTATAGGAGATTTGGCTTCTACTCTAAAATATATTAGGTTTTTATTCGAAATTTATTTATTTTTTATTTTTATTTTTTTTAATTAAAAAAATCCTGTTTGTCGTTACAAACATTCATACATTACCACAATAGAAAAGAATAGAATGGAATTTGATAATCAAATTGATTTTTATTCGTTTCTATGATTTTTTTTTACAAAGAATTTTTTTTGCTTATTTCTGACATAAATTTACGAATGTCTACAATCAACGCCTTATTTAAGAGATAACTACGTGAAAAATGTCGTAATTTATCATTTGATGCGAGAAATAAATATAATTCTATAAATGTTTTTGCTGAATATAGCGCCATCTGTCGCTCATCAAAACGAAATTTTCGGATAAAAACCTAATATTTTTTAGCATAGAATCCAATCTGCAATAAAACAATAGGGGTTCCCATTTAAGATTTGAAAGTTACCCCCTCCCCGACCCGGGGGGGAGAGGGGGCGGTTCACATTTCACACCATATGATAGGGCTCAAAAAAAACATTTTTGGTCATATTTTTTTAAATCTCAATCCGATTCGTATTTCAGGAGATATTTGCGGTGAACGGGTGGTCTGGAACATCCTATATAAACTAAGCGAAAATACATTGAAACGTCAATCTGTCGAGCGCCTTCTATAAGTCGAATGGCGGCTATATCGTCAAATCCCACCAATCAGGAAGATTTGTATTGTCATCACTTTTTTGGAAAACTTTTTTTTATCTCCAGTTTCCGAAATGGTGAAACAACGAAACTTGGCATTCTAGTAGTAAATTAATGGGGCAAAAACTTTTAGGAGAATATTTTTTTGGCTGGCGGTACAGGTATCTAGCTGCGCCGTGCTCAACTTTTTTGTTCCCAAATTTTTTGAAAAAGTGACCAATTCGATTTTGCAGAGTACGCAAACGTCTTTCACGTCCGTGAGTTTCAATTAAGGAAGAAATTAAAGGAGACACGATTTGAAATAAACTAAACTTGAAACTAGACGTGGGTAATTCATGATGGACTCGACTCAAAGACATTTAATAAAGACGAAAAGAGCCAACTCTTAGGAATGAGTCGAGTGGCTCATGTGTAAATTTTCATGAAATTTTTTTGTTTACAAAACAGTAAAAATCTCTGCAGGATTTTGTAGGACCTCTCAAAATGAATAGAATGGTAAAGAGACCTAAGTAGGTCGATCCTTTAATTGAAGATGTCGCGCTTGGCGAGTTCTTAAATGTCCCTCGCAAAGTGAGTAGAGTTAAAAAAATGGCTTGTTTTGGAAACTGTTACATAGCCGAAACATGTTATTAGAGGCTAGAGGAAATATATATTCGTATTACTGAGATTCTCCATGAACATCACCTGAATAAAAGAGACCATTACTTGAATAAAAGAGACCAATCTTGGTTTAAATTATTCTATTTTTACTCAAAGGAATGTAAATTCTACATTCTGTAATCATATTAAATATGTTTAATAGTTATTAATTATGTGTGGAATATACGTAATTAGTCCCGAAAAAAAAAGTTCTTCGAGCTCACGGCTAATTTTCTTAAGGGACTAATGAGGAATTCCACATGAGTATAATATAACATTTTATCCAATATCGTCCGTTATTGCATTAAATATTGAAATAATGTTTTTTTGACAAGGAATTTGATGTACGTCAATTTGAATTATTTCAAAAATCTTACGAAGGAGCCAATTATTCCGTGAGTCCGAGTTATTCTCTCACTAAAGCTATTCGCACACTTGTCAAATCGGACGGACGGCACGCATCGGCAAAAATTGCTTAACACAGTTGTAAACGAGTCAACGCACAATTATCCGTTCCATGCCGTACCGATAAATGTGCGATGACTCGTTTACAACTGTGTTAAGCAATTTTTAACCGTTGCGTGCCGTCCGTCCGATTCCGATAAGTATGCGCGTAGCTTAAGAGAGCAACATAACTTCCCTCAAATGACCACAGTCATTTGTTTATTACACACGATTTTGGATAAATTGTATTGACTTGATTATAATTTTCAATTCAAAAAGATAATTATTTGTAGTGTCCAATAATGACTTTGCCAATTACTAGCTGTTATTTATGAAGATATTAATTTGTTCGAAAGTCATTATCAACGTTACTCAGCACTTATAATTAAATGTCGTCGACGATAATTAGATCTAGTAAACACGCTTCAAAACCCGAGTATTTTTGTTTTATTTTCAAACATCGAAACGTCAATAATAAAGCAAATTCAATTTCGAAGACAGTATAACAATGAATAATCCGCTTACTAAAATAATATTTTTAATATAAAAAAAATAATGTTTTTTAATCTTCTTAGCTGCGTGCGTCGAATCCTGACGAGGGTTAGGATGTTTAGCAGTGACGGCTCGCGGATTTTTTTTATATGGCCGAGGTAGCAGAGGTGGTAATACAGATAGGTGCGTTCTCTGCAACAGACCCTAACTATCTGTATTGCAACCCCTGCTACCTCGGCCGTACCAAAAAACCGCGAGCCGTCACTGATATTTAGTGATTGTCCATTTCAATTGAAATGTGAATTATATACATATATACATAGCCTAGATTGCCTAACCCAATATTATATTTTCCGCCTATAAGTTCATTTTTCAGCCCTAAAATGCTGGAGGAAAACATTTATTAAATGTAGTATAAATGAGTGCGGCATAGTTATTAAAATACATGCCATTCAACTCATAATATTCAGCAAATCGTTAAATTTAACCTCATGTTATCCTTCAAGGCCATGCTAAATGACGATTTGGTATTCCGTATCAATCCTTCTGAACAAACATTTAGATCAACAAAAATACACGTTTTCCAGAAATTGCTCTGTAAATTCCAGATAATTGAAATTTTTAACGATTAATCTTGATTAATTAATTTGTGCCTAAAGAAAATTATCCAAAATTTTGATAATTAAAAATGCACTCTGACCAAAAATTGCGTGTAAAGTTCATATTTGCTTGAAATTTAGGCCTATTCATATTCGATGTGTTTTGGAGTTTCTAAAAAAAAAAAAACTGAAATTTTGTAATAGCTGTATCTAGCTGCGCTAGAGGATAAATTTTGTTGACCAAAAATACACATTTTCCAGAAATTGCTTTGTAACTTCCACATTTATTCCGACAGGTGCTTGAAACTTTGAAACATTAATAGTTAATAATGTGTCTTTGTAACTATTTAAAGAAAACTATCTAAACTAGCCAGTTATAAAAATGGCTGCGCTAGAAGGTAAATTCTGATGACCAAAAATACGCGTTTTCCAGAAATTGCTTTATAAATTAGTTATTCCATCAGATGCTTGAAACTTTTTTTCAGTAATGTGTTTTTATAACTAATTAAAAAAAAATTCAAACTAACTAATGATAAAAAATGGCTGCGCTTGAAGACGAATTCTGATGATTAAAAATATACATTTGCCAGAAATTGCTTAATAAATTCCACATTTATTTCGAGAGAAGTTTGAAACTTTGACAGATAATTCATTAATAATGTACCTTCATAACCATTTAAAGAAAATGATCCAAACCAGCTATTGATAACATGACTTTTAGTAGAAACTTACGGGAGTGAAGTTAGCAATAGATCCAGTCATAGATTTTAAAAATTCATATCTCGGAGAAAAGAAAAGCAATTCGAAAAAAAAGTGAACCATACCATTAGGGATGGTATAAATTAATAACACAAAAAGAATCAACCCTTAATTCTAACCCTTTATATTTTTTCACCCTTTTCAAAAAAGTTTTTTTTTTCTAAGTTTGTCAAAAATCGAGATTTATATCGCGGGGTGTGGATTTCTGCGACTTACGAAGAATTTTTTTTTTTGTTGGAGTGCCCGTAACTTTTTTTTGACTCTTGATTATTAAAGTACTTGTTTAGTGATGAGAATAAGCATTTTTATTTATTTATGGCAGATTGAAAACTTTTTTGAAAAGGGTGAAAAAATATAAAGGGTTAAAATTAAGGGTTGATTTTTTTTGTGTTATTAATTTAGACCATCCCTTTACTTTTTTTCGAATTGCTTTTTTTTTCTCCGAGATATGAATTTTTAAAATCTATTGCTGGATCTATTGCTGACTTCACACCCGTTAGAAACTTTACTGTAGATTCTATATTCAATACGACAATTGCATGTAAATATAAACCATTAATCCTAAAAAGTGTGTCTTTACAAATTGCCAGTTAAAACTTTTCTAACTTGAAAATGGCGTAATTCCAAACTCAAATTTGATGATCGGAAATTGACTTTTTGCAGAAACTTGATTGTTAATTTTATATCCAATATCTCAAATGAGTGAAAATATGACAGAATGTACTAGAAAAAGTGTCGTCACAAATTACTAATTAATACTTTGCCAACTTCACCAAAGAAGAAATGGTGCCCTGGAAAACTCAAATTTGACGATAAAAACCTTACTCATTGCAGAAACAACTTTATAAGTTGCATATCCAACATGACAAATGAATGAAATTAAGATAGGTTAATCTTAAAATGTGCGTCTTTATAAATTACTAATTAAATCATTTCCAAATATACTGAAGAAGAAATTGTGATGGTCAAAACCAAAATTTGATGACCAACAACTGGGATTTTGCAGAAAAATGGTTAAAGATACGAAAATTGAATGAAAATTTGACAGGTCAATCTTGGGAAGTGTGACTACAAATTATCGATTAAAACATTTCCAACTTCACGATAAGAAACATGGCGCAAGTCAAAACTCAAATTTGATGATCAGAATTAATAGGTTAATCTCAAAATTCCAAAATGTGCGTCTTTATAAACTACTAATTAAATCTTTTCCAAATATACTGAAGAAGAAATTGTGATGATCAAAACTAAAATTTGATGACGAACAACTGCCATTTTGCAGAAATATGGTTATAGATTTTATATCCAACACGAAAATTGGATGAAAATTTGACAGGTCAATCTTGGAAAGCGCGTCATAAATTATTGATTAAAACATTTCCAACTTCACCAAAGGAGAAATGGCGCAAGTGAAAACTCAAATTTGATGATGACAACTTGAAGTAAAAATGTGTGCATGTATCAGCCATACTAACACTAGACCATATGTAGCAGCGTTGGATACACATTGCAGTTAACGTGTTAAAAAAATGGTGATGTGGCCAGTGACGGCTGGTGATATGATTCATGATGTGGCCAGCGGAAGTAAAGATTGGTCAGGATAATAGAGATTTGCGAATGTCCAATTTTGCTGTTAAAATTTCTTGGAGACTGTGAACTAGATGCGGTCGAAATGACTCTTTTTTATGAGTCGAGGTCTTCACTTCTAAAATTTCAACTTTGAATGAGTCAGGTTTGCACAGGAGTCACTTGACTCCTCGACTCATTTTGAAGACTGTGAACATTTATGGGAGTAATTTCACACAATGAAGAAAATTAACGAATGTCGTAGCCGGAGATTTTTTAAAGAGAGTAATTAATTACCCCCGATTGGCCTTTTTATTTTATTTATTGGCGTTTGTGTAAACACGCACCGATCGATAAAAGTCAGTTATCTATCCTTGACGGCGAAGCGAATTTCGCTCTACTTCAATCATTTTTAATGAATCAATTGCGTTCGAACTTACACGACTTATCTCCGCGCATGCAAATAGCAATCGTGTCTTTCTTTTTTGCTAGTGCAGAATTATCAATAATATTTTGAATGCAAACGCCACACGGCACATACGATTCTTTAATCGGATACTCGAATGGCCTTCTAGATAACACGTCTCATTATAGAACTGCGATGAATCAACAGAAATTCACAATAATAATGAAGTGTGAGCATCATATCACTTTCTTACATGGCCACCATTACTATCGAAATAATTTAAAAAAAAACAATGATTGTCAAATCTTGTTCCAACGTTATCCAAGCCTCGGATGAATTCAAATTAATAAAAATTAACCCAAAAGCTGTATAGTACTATCGCGCAGAGGTGACAATGACTCATCGCTCCATTTTGCCTGAATTAAGTTTCTAGTAAACGTATGTCCATAAAATAATTCGATTCAGTCTAGGGGGGAAATTTAAAAATTCTCGAGCGTGCAAATATTTTCCCGACGAAACTTTGCGAGTGCATTTTTGGGCAATCGGTAAAGACAACTGGAAATTTGTCATTAAATTTAACCTTTTTATTAATGAAATGGATATAATTAATTCTGCTCTTAACTAAATCGAAATCGGAGACGGTCAAAACGTGAATTTTGAGGTTAGAATAGATAGAATGAGAAAAGACATACGTTGCACTTAGCCCTTGAATTTACATATCGACATACGTTTCATATTTAATTTCGTTTTTCTTAAGCATGCGAACGAGTATAGATATTTATCCAGATGCGATTATTGGATCGAAAAAGCATGAGTCACTGTCACCTCTGCGCGATTGTACTATACTCTATGGTCAGCCAAGGTTATGCAAGGAGGACATACCCATGAGGCAGTTTCTTATTTAAATGGACTCCAACTTTGTAATGCTAGGACTTTGGTCTACCTTCTTCAAGAAAGAAAGCCTGTTACTTGAGGATATTTTATTTGCAAGTATTTGTAATATCCATCATTTCCCAAAATTTCAAAATCACGTTAGTTCGTCCGTCAGTCGAAGTACTTTTAATCCATTGTGGCATTTTGAAGGAGTTTAAAGGAATTACATCAATTTAATAGTTATTTGTTTAACAAGGCAATAAAGTGGCAGATTTACTGACGCGACAGGACTTTCATCGTCGAGCGAGCCATGTCAGAAAATCCTCTTTATTGCCGTGTTGAACATATAATTTTTATGCAATGTTTAAATTAAATTAACACTAACTTCATTTATTGAATTATCATATCATCATATACTGGGTGAGTTTTTTTACTTTCTTCGTTACGAAGTACGAGAAAGTATTGTGATCGTGATTTTTTTTTCAAAAATTTTTTCACGGAAATATCCGTTTTGAGGTCCCTAGATGCCGTTTCAACAATTTCTGGAGAAAAAAAATTGTGTGTGTCTGTGCGCGCTGTATCTCAAAAACGAATAGAGCAATTGTTATGAAACTTTGAACACACGTCTTATTTGATAATCCAAAGAACTTAAAAGCTTTTGGTAAAATTTCCTACACCGGAAGTAGGTGTTTACCTTAACTGTTTTTTGTTTTTTGCCAATATTTTCTTAAATATGAAAAATATCACAAAAATATTTAAACAAACATTGAAGACAACAAAGAAATGAACATCTTTTGCTTGAAAACATTTTTAATAAAATCATTTATATTCGAGATTTTTTTTTTTTTCATTTTTGGTTTATAATTATGAAACGATAATAGTTACAGCAAATTGATGTGAACAATAATGTAGAGAATGCCAAAATGAACAACTTATAAACAATACGTTTTCTTAAAAATCTCTTTAGTTTTTGAGTAAACTAAGTTTTGAAATTTGCATTATAATTTTTTCATCTTTCATAATTTTGACGTTTTAAACGCCAGTTACATCCGAGTCTACGAAACGTTCGATGTACATTTAAAATACGATTTAAATTGAAAATAAACCATGAAAGCGTAAATATAAATGATATTATCTAGTCGGAGAAAGTAACATGATGGCCACATCACCATTTTTTTTCGATGTTCTTTATGGGGATCTCGGAAACTATAAGAGATAGAGAAACGGTTGAATGGGCAAAGAAGTGCAGTTTTAGGAGCCCAGTAAAATAACACTTTCAAAGTTTTCAAAAAAATGAAGGGTAACCAGATATTTTGAAAAATGTAAAAAGTGTCTATTTTTTTAAATCAATATGTCTCGGTTATTATGACAGATAAAAAAAACTGTAAAATACAAAGTTGTAGTAATTTTTACGCAGCGTAATAAAATAAATTCAGAAATTTTTTAACGCCATTATTTTCCGAGATATGACGCAACCTTACATTTTTTTAATGGCAAACATAGTTGGCTATGACCTCATTCGAAAGACTATTTTTTTCTCTTTAATCCGATATGACATATGACATAGTTATTTTTAAAAATAAGTGAGTTACCAATCATTTTTAAGTTTTATTATAAATAAAAAAATAGTTAGCCATGAAAAAGATGAAAGTAAAACAATTGCTGTTGTTTATGACAACAATAAAATATTTTAATTATAATTTTTATAGAGAGATTTCTAAGTATTTCTACAAATTTTAAGAAAATTCCATGATATGAGTGATATTTTTTTTTAAATATTACCAATTGCAAAATGCAAAATTTGCTTTCTCAAATTGTAGTTTCGAATGTCACCATTTTGTTTTTAGCTTAGAAATGACTATTGTTTTCTAGTAAGTTAAAAACGCAGTATAATAACTAAGTGGTTGTCAAAAATTTGAAGACAATTCAACGCGTGAAAATGCTTTTAAGTTTCTTTTAATACCGAAGATGCAATTTTCGTTTCCTCGAATTCAAGTTTCCATTGTCCTGTTTTGTTTCTAGCCTCAAAATATCAATAGTTTTCCAGTATGCAAAGAGCGCATTTTTTCTAAGAAGTTTTGGAATTTTTTTAAGACGATTCAATAAGTGATAATGTTTATAGAATTTTACTAATCCCTAGATGCAAATTTCGCTTCCTCGAATTTAAATTTCGAATGTCGCCATTTTGTTTCTAGCTTAAAAATATCAATTGTTTTCTAGTAAGTCAAAAATGCAATTTTTCTAAGTAGTTTTAATAAATTTTGAAGATAATTCCACGAGTGATATTTTTTTTATATTTCTAATCCGAAAATGCAAATTTCGATTTCTTACATTCAAGTTATAAATGTCGCCGTTTTATTTCTACCTAAATTTGTTATCAATTGTTTCCTGATATATTAAACATGCATTATTTTTAAGTAGTTTTGGAAATTTAGAAAATAATTACACCATAATTTTTTTAGAATTCCTTCAGTTTCAAGATGTAAATTTCGATTTTTAGAATTCCAGTTTCGAATGTCGCCATATTGTTTCTAGCTTAAAAATATTAATGTGAAAAATGCATTATTTCCAAGCAGTTTTAGAAATTCTTAACATAATTCAACCGGTAATGCAGATTTTAGAATTTTTCTAATTCCAAGATGCAAATTTTGTTTACTCGAATTCACGTTACGGATGTCGCCATTTTGTTTCTAGCTTAAAAGTATCAATTGTTTTCTAGTAAGTCAAAAATGCAATTTTTCTGAGTAGTTTTAGTAAATTTGAAGACAATTCCACGAGTAATATTTTTTTTTATATTTCTAATCAGAAAATGCAAATTTCGATTTCTTAAATGTCGCCATTTTATTTCTACCTAAAATTTTTATCAATTGTTTCCTGATATTTTAAAAATGCATTATTTCTATGTAATTTTGGAAATTTAGAAAATGATTACACCATAATTTTTTTAGAATTTTTCAATGTCAAGATGTAAATTTCGCTTACCCGAATTCCAGTTTCTAATGTCGCCATGTTGTTTGTAGCTTAAAATTATTAATTATTTTCTAGTATTTGAAAAATGCATTATTTCTAAGCAGTTTTAGAAATTCTGAACTTAATTCAACCGGTTATAAAGATTTTAGAATTTTTCTAATTCCAAGATGCATATTTTGTTTACTCGAATTGAAGTTACAAATGTCGCCATTTTCTTTCTAGCTTAAAAATATCAATGATTTTCTAGTTAGCCAAAAATGCAATTTTACTAAGTAGTTTTAGTAAATTTGAAGACAATTCCACGAGTAATATTTGTTTTTATATTTCTAATCCGAAAATGCAAATTTCGCTTTCGTAAATTCAAGTTTTAAATGTCGCCATTTTATTTCTACCTAAAATTTTTATCAATTGTTTCCTGATATTTTAAAAATGCATTATTTCTAAGTAATTTTGGAAATTTAGAAAATAATTACACCATAATTTTTTTAGAATTTTTTCAATCTCAAGATGTAAATTTCGCTTACTCGAATTCCAGTTTCGAATGTCGCCATATTGTTTCTAGCTTAAACATATCATATCTAGTATGCCTAACATGCATTAATTCTCAGTAGTTTTGGAAATTTTGAAGATAATTCCACGAGTGATATTTTCCAAAATTCAAATTTCGCTTATTCGGATTCAAATTTCGAATGTTGCCATTTGGTTTCTAGCTTAAAAATATCAATTGTTTTCTAGTATGCCTAACGTGCATTAATTCTTAGTAGTTTTGGAAATTTTGAAGACAATTCCACGAGTGATATTTTCCAAAATTCAAATTTCGCTTATTCGGATTCAAATTTCGAATATCGCCATTTTGTTTCTAGCTTAAACATATCAATTGTTTTTTAGTATGCCTGACGTGCATTATTTCTCAGTAGTTTTGGAAATTTTGAAGACAATTCTACGAGTGATATTTTCCAAAATTCAAATTTCGCTTATTCGGATTCAAATTTCGAATATCGCCATTTTGTTTCTAGCTTAAAAATATCAATTGTTTTCTAGTATGCCTAACGTACATTATTTCTCAGTAGTTTTGGAAATTTTGAAAACAATTCCACGAGTGATATTTTCCAAAATTCAAATTTCGCTTATTCGGATTCAAATTTCGAAGTTCGCCATTTGGTTTCTAGCTTAAAAATATCAATTGTTTTCTAGTATGCCTAACGTGCATTAATTCTCAGTAATTTTGGAAATTTTGAAGACAATTCCACGAGTGATATTTTCCAAAATTCAAATTTCGCTTATTCGGATTCAAATTTCGAATGTCGCCATTTGGTTTCTAGCTTAAAAATATCAATTGTTTTCTAGTATGCCTAACATGCATTAATTCTCAGTAGTTTTGAAAATTTTGAAGACAATTCCACGAGTGATATTTTCCAAAATTCAAATTTCACTTATTCGGATTCAAATTTCGAAGTTCGCCATTTGGTTTCTAGCTTAAAAATATCAATTGTTTTCTAGTATGCCTAACATGCAATAATTCTCAGTAGTTTTGGAAATTTTGAAGACAATTCCACGAGTGATATTTTCCAAAATTCAAATTTCACTTATTCGGATTCAAATTTTGAATGCCGCCATTTTGTTTCTAGCTTAAAAATATCAATTGTTTTCTAGTATGCCTAACGTACATTATTTCTCAGTAGTTTTGGAAATTTTGAAAACAATTCCACGAGTGATATTTTCCAAAATTCAAATTTCGCTTATTCGGATTCAAATTTCGAATGTCGCCATTTGGTTTCTAGCTTAAAAATATCAATTGTTTTCTAGTATGCCTAACATGCATTAATTCTCAGTAGTTTTGAAAATTTTGAAGACAATTCCACGAGTGATATTTTCCAAAATTCAAATTTCACTTATTCGGATTCAAATTTCGAAGTTCGCCATTTGGTTTCTAGCTTAAAAATATCAATTGTTTTCTAGTATGCCTAACATGCAATAATTCTCAGTAGTTTTGGAAATTTTGAAGACAATTCCACGAGTGATATTTTCCAAAATTCAAATTTCACTTATTCGGATTCAAATTTTGAATGCCGCCATTTTGTTTCTAGCTTAAAAATATCAATTGTTTTCTAGTATGCCTAACGTGCATTAATTCTCATTAGTTTTGGAAATTTTGAAGACAATTCCACGAGTGATATTTTCCAAAATTCAAATTTCGCTTATTAGGATTCAAAATTCGAATGCCGCCATGTTGTTTCTAGCTTAAAAATATCAATTGTTTTCTAGTATGCCTAACGTACATTAATTCTCAGTAGTTTTGGAAATTTTGAAGACAATTCCACGAGTGATATTTTCCAAAATTCAAATTTCGCTTATTAGGATTCAAAATTCGAATGTCGCCATGTTGTTTCTAGCTTAAAAATATCAATTGTTTTCTAGTATGCCTGACGTGCATTAATTCTCACTAGTTTTGGAAATTTTGAAGACGATTCTACGAGTGATATTTTCCAAAATTCAAATTTCGCTTATTCGGATTCAAATTTCGAATGTCGGCATTTGGTTTCTAGCTTAAAAATATCAATTGTTTTCTAGTATGCCTAACATATCATTTTGTTTCTAGCTTATAAATGTCAATTGTTTTTTAGTATATGAAAAAATGCATTCTTTCTAAGCTGTTTTAAAAATTCTGAAGATAATTCCACAAGTAATAAAGCTTTTAGAAGTTTTCAAATCCTAAGATGCAAATTTTTCTCAATCGAATTCAAGTTTTAAAAGTCGCCATTTTGTTTCTACCTGAATTTTTTATTAGTTGTTTTTTAATACATTAAAAATGCATTATTTATAAGTAGTTTTGGAAATTTTGAAAATAATTGCAGCATATTTTTATTTTTTATTTTTCCAATCTCAAGATGTAAATTTCGATTATTCGAACACAAGTGTGGAACATTGTCGCCGTATTGTTTCTTGCTTAAAAATATCAATTATTTGGTAACGTGCATTAATTCCTAGCAGTTTTGGAAATTTTGAAGACAATTCCACGAGTGATATTTTTTTTAGAATATTTCTAATTGAAAGATTAAAATTTCGCTTACTCGACTTCGAGTTTCGAATGTCGCCATTTTGTTTCTATCTTAGAAATGTCAATTGTTTTTTAGTATGTTAAAAATGCATTATTTGTAAGTAGATTTAGAAATTTTGAAGACAATGGATGTCAAAAATCAGCTGCGGCTCGTGATAGTGTCAACTTTTGTATATTGCATTGAGATTTTGCAATACATTTTGGTAGTGGAACTTCTTTCCTCAACTCATCTTCCCAACGAATTTTCAAAACTCCGTTCATCATCGCCATCACGGCGCTTTATTTGGAGTCATTGGCCAAATGTAAAAGCCGAACTCTTTCTGCTTCGGCCGCTTTTGATTCCAAAATTGCTTGCTTGCTCGGAGAAATTTGAAATTTGGCACACATGTGCAACTCGATATACTCTTTAAGAAAAGTGATAAAAGAATAAGGGTTGCTATTAAAAAAATAGTCGTTGACGTCATATATCAAATTTGGGACACGCTGTATAAAATTTTATCTCATCAAAAAGAGCGCATTTTAAAATACTAATCGACCTATCCGAGCATATTTTCGAAAGATAAACTTTCTTTGATTTACTGAATTTATTCCAAGTAAGTGACTCGCACTGTATGTTATGGTTCATTTTTACATTTAGTTATTATCAAATTTGTTTCATCTGATAACACTAGATAAGTTTAGCACTGTGTGTCCTTGTCAAAATGTTTTCTAGCTTTTTCATTTTAAAACCGTTTAAGTTTTCAAATGCAATTTTCAAATTAGTCGTACGTAGAAGTGTTTGATCTTAAACAAATGTTATTTCAACAGCAGTTCTATTAATAACAAGCAAATTTCAATATCCGGCGTGCCATTAATTAGGGAAGTAGTTGTTTTAGTAAGTTATTTTGTTTATAGTCTTAGTAAGATTTAATTTTGTAGATACATTCAGGCGTGACTTTATTAAATTTATTGAATGCATCTGCAATAAGTGACAGTTTTAATTTTAATTAATATTTTTTAAATAACTGGATTCATTTTGAACACGATTGTTTTCCACCCGCTTCTATTATTTACGATTACACGCTTGTGATAAATTAAATTCCACCAGTATTATACAAGGTGTCTAAAAAAGACACCACCAAAATGATATGGTGTATTCCTGAGACAAAAAAAGAGCAAATTAACTAAATTTATCTATATGAAAAATTACATACTTTCCAAGATACAGCAAGTCAAAGTTCAAGATTTTTAAAATATTTTAATCTATATCTCGAAAAGGGCAGATGAGAATGATTTGTTTATTTTTTTCTGACAACTACATTAGGTGTACTACATTGTTTGAAAATTTCAAGAAATTTCTTCAAGTACACAGGTGCTCCAGAGGACATGCTGTATACATTATTACAAAGAACTTTTTTGTTCTTCATATTTTTTACGATTTAATATTTTTTTCAATGCAACTCATCACTTTTAAAGAATTTATAACTCTTAAAGTTTTTTTGTTTACGCCCTATTTTTAACAAAAAAAAATAAAAAAGAACTTATTGTTCATTGTTTAATTGCGCTCGTCCTGCAAGAAAAGTCTTAAAAATAACTATAATCCAAAAACTGCTTTTATTTTAACATATCAAATTATTTAACAAATTACAAAAATTATTCAAAATGACCCTCATAAAAAAAAATCACAGTACACATTGTATGCGCCCGCGCGTCGCGTCGATGCGCTTCAACCACCGGCGATACTTCGGTCACCACCACTCAACGTGTTAACCAGTTTTACTTGAATTGAAAGTTTTAATTGTACTGACACACGTTTTCAACGAATTGACACCCGCCTACTTAGATTATTTCATTTTTTAACACGAAATTTTCCAAACAATAAGTTCTTTTTTATTTTTTTTTGTTAAAAATAAGACGTAAACAAAAAAACTTTAAGAGTTATAAATTCCTTAAAAGTGACGAGTTGCACTGAAAAAAATATTGAATCGTAAAAAATGTGAAGAACAAAAAAGTTCTATGTAATAATGTAAACAGCATGTCCTCAGGAGCACCTTTGTACTTGAAGAAATTTCTTGAAATTTTTAAACAATGTAGTACACCTAATGTAGTTGTCAGAAAAAAATAATCAAATCATTCTCATCTGCCATTTTCGAGATATAGATTAAAACAATTTAAAAATCTAAAACTTTGACTTGCTGTATCTTGGAAAGTATGTAATTTTTCATATAGATAAATTTAGTTAATTTGCTTGTTTTTTGTCTCAGGAATACACCATATCATTTTGGTGGTGTCTTTTTTAGACACCTTGTATAAATAAGTCGCTTGAAAATCCAACACTTTGTTTGGTGTTTGCGTAAATACGTAATCGTTCATCAAACTTTGTTATCATTTTTTTAATATGTAGGCAAGAATGATGCCCTCGTATTTATAAATTAAAGGCGAATATCGAGGTTAAATATTTTTGACTTGAAGTACGCGTTTCGTAATAATGAACTTATCTACAATAATAATTTTATCAGCACGTGTGTAAACCAAGAAAACGTCGATTGTTGGTGGCTTTACAGTTTAATTTATTATAACTGCGGAATGCAAATAGGACCAGTGATTATTTGTTTATGCTTGAAATGTGACGATATTAACACGTAATTTGTATAAAAAGTGGTTTTATATGTATACAGGGTGTTACAAATTCGATGCATAAACATTGCTATGTCGGTAACTCTAGGAGATAGAAAGTTGGCAAAGCTGCGCATTTTAATGCTGAATAATTTGTTAAAAATAAATTTAAAATATTCCGACTACCGGAGATATTCGATAAAACCGAAAAAGTTAATTTTTATTTTTATTTTTTACTTTATCATTGGTTATTTTGAAAAACCAAAAGTCACTTTTGTAAGCGAGAAAATAATTTTAGTTTTTAAATATGTCGTTTCGTTATTCATCAACTTTATTTTTTACTTTCTCCGTTACGAAGTACGAGAAAGTATTGTGATCGTGATTTTTTTTCCAAAAATTTTTTTTACGGAAATATCCGTTTTGGGGTCCCTAGATGCCATTTCAACAATTTCTGGATTTTTTTTTGTGTCTGTGTGTGTGTGTGTGTGTGTGTGTGTGTGTGTGTGTGTGTGTGTGTGTGTGTCTGTGTGTGTGTGTGTGTCTGTGCGCGCTGTATCTCAAAAACTAATAGAGCAATTGATATGAAACTTTGACATCGTAATCGTTCATCAAACATCCGTCTTATTTGATAATCTGAAGAACTGAAAAGCTTTTGGTAAAATTTCGTACACCGGAAGTGGGCGTTTACCTCAACTGTTTTTTGTTTTTTGCCAATATTTTCTTAAATATGAAAAATATCACAAAAACATTTAAACAAACTTTGAAGACAACAAAGAAGTGAACATCTTTTGCTTGAAAACATTTTTCATAAAATCATTTTTATTCGAGAAAAAAATGTATAATTTTTTTTTAAATTTTTGGTTTATAATTATGAAACGATAATAGTTACAGCAAATGTATGTTAATAATAATTGTAGAGAATGCTAAAATCAACAACTTATAAAGAATAAGTTTTTTTCAAAATCCCTTTAGTTTTTGAATAAATTGAGGTTTTATATTTGAAGTATAATGTTTCCATCTTTTATAATTTTGACGTTTTAAACGTCAGTGTCATCTCTCGATGTGCACTTAAAATATGATTTAAATTGAAAATAAACGATGAAAGCGTAAATATAAATGATACCATAAAGTTTTCAGAACTTTTTTAAGGACATTTTTAAAAGACCTTTCCTCGAGGATTCTTTTTCAGAATATGTTTTTTAGGACCTTTATTTTCAATTTCTTTTCAAAATTTTATTAACAGGATTTTTTTTCAGGAATTTTTTCTCGGGACGTTTTTGGGACTTTCTTAAGAATTCTTTGTCGAGGACTTATTTTCGGGATTCTTTTCAGAAAAAAAATTTCTGAATTTTCTTCATAACATTTTTTAGAATTTTTCTTTTCATAACCATTTTTGGACCTTTGTAAGGATTTTTTCAGATATTTTTGGCAAAGACTACTTTCTAAACTTTTTATTTCAGGAATTTTGTTAAGGACTTATTTTATGCCTTTTTGCAGGACTCTGGGATTTTTTTCAGGAGAATTTCTTTAGATCCTTTTAGGGACCATTTTAAGAACTCTTTACAATGCTTTGTTTTCAGATTTTTTTTGTTTGTTTATTTTTTAAAGATGTTATTTTCGGGGTAATTTTTCAGGGACTGTTTTTACAGGACAATTTTTTATGATATTTCATCAGGGCTCTTTTTCTGAAAATTCTTCAGGATTTATTTTAGGACTTTTTTGGTCTTTTTTTCGGGACATTTATTTCTGGTATTTTGTATGAAGACTATTTTTCTGGAGTTTTTTTTACGGCTTTTATCTGGACAGTTTTTCGAGACTTTATTTCTTAAGAACCTCTTGTTCGGGACTTTGTTTTGGGATTCTTTTCAGAATTTTCTTCATTGCATTTTTTCAGTATTATTTTTTCGGGAATTTTTTTTCAAACCTTCTATACAGAACTTTTTTCAGTACTATAATTCAGGACATTTTTTATGGGATTAATTTTCAGGACTTCTTGTTCCGGTTTTTTTTTAAGACTATTTTTGGGATTTCTTCAGAACTTTTTCAGGTCTTTTTTAATAACCTTTTTACAGGGTTTTTTTCATAAATGTTCTTTTATGATTCTTTTACGACGTTATCTCCATAATTCTTTTTCAAAACTGTTATTACAGGACTTTTTTTCAGGATATTTTATCAAGACTAATTTTTTTAACTTTTCCAAGACATTCTTCAGGACTTTGGCATGACTTATTTTAGGACTATCCTTCGGGACTTTTTAGGACTCTTTTTGGACGTCTTTCAGGTTTTTTTAAACGACATTTATTTCTGGTGTTTTATACGAAGACTTAATTTATCAGGTTTTTTTTGCAGGACTTTTTTCACGGCTCTTTTTCACAACTTTTTAACAGGAATCTTTTTTCAAGACTTTATTTCCAAAACTGTTTTTCTAGGCCTTTTTTGTAAGAACTCTTTTTTAGGACATTCTTTCAGGACTTTATTTCTGGTCTTTCTGAAGGACCTGTTTTTCAAGACATTTTTTGTCAGGACTCTTTTTTCAAGACTTTCTTGTTCATGACTTTTATTGGGTTTTTTAGTACTTTTTAATTAGATCTATTTTTGAAAATCTTTTACAGGACTTTCTTGTTCAGGGCTTTTATTCGGTTTTTTTATGGCTTTTAAATCAGCACTATTTTAAGAACATTTTTTCAGGATGTTCTTGTTCAGGGCTTTTGTTAGGTTTTTTAGGACTTTTTAATGAGGATTATTTTTAGAAATCCTTTTCGAGACTTTCTTGTTCAGGACTTTTAAGAAATTTTTTTTAGGACTTTTTAATCGGGACCATTTTTAGAAATCTGTTTCAAGACTTTTTTTAGTTTTTCAGTAAACTTAAATTATTAGAATTTGTAACATAATTTGTCATTTTTACCTTTCATAATTTTGACGTTTCAAACGTCATCACCGTTCGATCATGTAAAACGCTCGATTTAAAATATGATTTAAATTGAAAATAATGAATGAATCTATAAATATAAATAACTATTAAACCATCAAACCGGAGAAAGTAACATGATGGCCACATCACAATTTTTTAAATGTGGACCTGGATTTTTGATTTAATTTTTGAGGTTTTCATCGCTTTCAGGCCCCTGTGTAGTTGAGGCCCAAGGGGCGCCTACAATTTTGATTATAATTTCTAGTATTTTAACTCGAAAACAATTACCAATTACCATTCTTTTTTGTACCAGCAATTCAAAAACATGTTTGTTTATGGTCTCTATTTTTATTATTAATTGTTCATTTTTATGTGATTTATAATATTCGCACAATAGATAAAAATAAACAAACTTCAGTTAAGATTCGTGCAAATAGATGGCGACAAAATGCCATCCAGGACGTTTGAAATATCAATGAAAGTACATGTTGGCCATATCTGCAGCAATAAATTGCATTACACATGATACGAATTCAATATAAATTCAGTTCCTTTTTTAACTTGCTCTGCTTACGTTCCAATGAATTTGTAATATACATAATGATAATAAGCGTTAAATCATAAATTTTATAGTGAACCAGACACTTTTTTTTATAATATCGCAAGGCCACGTACATTAAAATATTAGTGCTATTAAATGTAATGAGAAAAAAACATGTAAATGCAATTCTACAATTATGGCCTCATCAAAAACCAGCAATTAAAATAAAACATACGAACTGGATTCTACAGGGGCAATTATATAAAATGAAGAAAAACATCATCAACATCAAGACGAGTGTAAGAAAATACGCACGCCAACCAATAGAAAGAACCAGCAGATGTTTTTGGATTTTCTGCTTCATTTTGTTAATAATAATCTTTATTGGTATTAATATAAGTTGCATAAGTCAAAAACTGTACACATTCTTATAAATATGGTTCAAATTAATAATTGCGTATAAAATTAAGAAACACATGTTATAAGTTTTTATAAGAAAAGAAAACGATTTTTACTTATATTCGATGATTTCCCGAATTACGGAGTATTAACATAATTAAATAAATAATAAACGAAGATTCTCTGTATATTGCTGAATCAAAAGTGTGAACATGTCTCCGACAGGAATCGAACCTGCAGGTTGCAGGTTCTCTGGAGGTTGCAGGTTCTCTGGAGGTTGCAGGTTAGATCCCTGTCGGAGGCATGTTCACACTTTTGATTCAGCTATATACAGATAATCTTCGTTTGTTATTTATTTCATTTTTACTTTGTATAACACTTTGATTTATTTGTTTGACTACAGTTTCGTCAACTCAGCTTGCCAGTGTCTGCTGTGCGTCTGTGTGTCTGTGCGCGCTTTATCTCAAAAACTAAAAAGCAATTAAGATGAAACTTTGAAAATTCTGTGAGTCGTATGCTTAGATTGGGAAATGATTTAAATAGTCGAATTCTGGTTCAATATTTCTTATACCAACATCGTTAATTTTAAACGCACAGTCAGAAATAAGTTTAAATATTTTTCATTTTATACAGTATTCGTAATCTTTATTGTACCCATACACTCGGCGTCAAGAAAAAAGCGCCACTCGATTTTTAAAACCGTCGTAACTTGGTTCAATTTGGTCGAAAATCGATTAATCTTTCGATAAATACAAGAAAACGAAATGTAGCCTGAATATATAAATATTCAACCTGTTCGTTAATCTGCAAGCAAAAAATTAAGTCTTACTAAGACTATAAACAAATAACTTATTGAAACAACTACTTCCCTGGCTAGTGCCACGCCGGATATTGAATGATACAAAAGAAATTTGAACAGGTTGAATATTCATATATTCAGGCTACATTTCTTGTATTTATCTAATGCTTTCTGCAACAAGTAAAGTTGTTTCTAATTTGTTTATTATTTAATCGTGTATTCGGTTCCAACGAAAACAAGATCATTTATTTCTTCACATCTGTACTTTCACTAATCACCTCAAAATCAGGTATAAAACCCGTTCAAGCCTTTCATAATCTCCTCAGTCGTTTACGACGTCTTCATGTTCACGATCACCTTCACGTAAGTGTATTTTATTATTTAACATTCAATTTAAATGCGAAGCTGCACTGATGAGAGATAAATCTCGAAACGCGTCTGCAGATGGCCAATTACTTAATTTTCATATATTTTTTAATTCAGTTGTATTTTTAGTTATTATCAAATTTGTTTCATCTAGTAACACTAGATAAGTTTAGAACTGTGTGTCCTTGTCAAAATGTTTTCTGGTTTTTTCATTTTTATAATAACATTTACAGTTTAAAGTTTCACATTTCATTTTAGAATAATTTTCAAAGTTAGTCTTATGTATGTAGAAATAGACGATCTTAAACCAATGTTATTATCTAGTAGTACTAGTAATAACATGCAAATTTCTTTTGTATCATTCAATATCCGGCGTGGCACTAGCCAGGGAAGTAGTTGTTTCAATAAGTTATTTGTTTATAGTCTTAGTAAGACTTAATTTTTTGCTTGCAGATTAACGAACAGGTTGAATATTCTTATATTCAGGCTACATTTCGTTTTCTTGTATTTATCTAATGCTTTCTGCAACAAGTAAAGTTGTTTCTAATTTGTTGATTAATCTTTCAGTTTGGGAAAGATTCAAGTTGTATCTTAAGAATGTGTAGTTGATTTTGAGCCCAAGTCCAACCCACCTCCCGTAACAACGCGATGGAGAAAAAATGTTTTTTATGTAAAAAATTGTCCAATTTTCACAAGCTGTACCGTGCGCAAAAAAATCGGCGGAAAATTTCACCACAATGGCAGAAAAATTTAATCAATTTCCTTCAAATGCCTTAAAAATTCGAGTCGTTTCGATAATTTGAAGCAAAGTTATGAATTTTTGAAAAAAATTACATTTTTTACTTTTTTGGCCATAACTTGAGTAATTTTGCACCAAAATCGATTAACTTTTGCAGTCTGAACAGGTTCAAATTTTCTCTTCAACGTCATGTGAATTGTTTTGTTGCTAAAACGATTCCACCCCCTAAAGGAAAAAAAATTTTTTGAAGTTTAAATGTGCAAATTTGGTTTCTTCTACCCTGTGCAAAAAAAAATTGTGGACTCGATCGGTCAGCATGGCTATAAAGTTCAATCATTTTCCTCCAATTTCCTCCAAAATTCAAGTCGATGCGATGATTTGGCGCGAAGTTATGCAGTTTTGAAAAAAAATACATTTTGCGCCTTTTTGGCAATAACTAGGCGAATTTCGCACGAAACTCGATGGAATTTTTAGACTTTTGTGACCCTCCGGAAACCCCTACAAAAGGTGTTTTGGATAGACAAAAAATGTTAAATTTTTACAACTTGTTTTCATTTTCAATGTCATTTTTTTCAAAAAATTATAACTTTGCTCCAAATCATCGATACCACTCGAATTTTTAAGGCATTTCAAGGATTAAATTGATTAAATTTTTCTGCCATTGTGGTGAAATTTCCGGCCGATTTTTTTTGCGCACGGTACAGTTTGTCAAAGTTGGACAATTTATTACATAAAAAACATTTTATTTCCATCGCGTGATTTAGATTTTCTAAATATAAAAACTATTACAAAAACATTTAAACATATATTGAAGACAACAAATGAATGAACATCGTTTGTTTAAAAATATTTTTTTATGAAATAATTGTTTTTCGAAAAACAAAATTTATTGAATTTTTTTTTATCATTTTTGGTTTTTAATTTTGAAACGATAATAGTTGCATTAAATTTATATTAAGTATTTTTCGTAATATCTTTAGTTTTTTTTTTTAGTAAACTGACGGTAAAGATTATTAGAATTGGTATGATTTCTCATTTTCATCTTTCATAATTTTGACGTTTCAATCGTGAGCATCATCCGATCCTGTAAAATGCTCAGTGTACATTTAAAATAATATCACGAGGAAAATTCGACACGTTTTGATGTTTGAATCAACGGAGAACATGTTTGGCGATTATGCAATTTTAAAAATCAAAATCGCGATTTTAAAATTTACGTACTTAAAAAAAGTGCAATTTTTGCATTTTGTGTTAATTTTATAATTCGTTTTAAAATTACATTAAATTCGCATATTTTGACGTTTGAATCATCAAAATCAAACGCGTTTGGTTGTTCTGCAATTAAGAAAAAAAATAACCCGCCATTGTTGACACAAATGTAATGGTGACGCCGGTCTCACGCACCGGGGTTTTCAACTGTATATTTTTCGAAAAGTGTTACTAATAGTTCATGTTTTTTTAAATTTATGTTCTTTGGCAATAAAACAAAGATATTTAATCAATTTAAGCTCTGCAATAACGGAGAATAAAGTTATTCGACTCACCCAGTCTCACAGACCAGTAGTAGTAATTTTACTAGAAAATTTCGTAATCTGTTTTAAAATTACACTAAATCCGGCACATTTTGACGTTTGAATGATCAAAATTAACGAACGCGTTTAGCAAAAAAAAGAACAAAATCGCAATTTTAAGTTTTCGGATTTGGAAAACGTGCGAAATTTTAACGATTTGCGTTGATTTAACGAAAGTATTTATTAACCTGTTTTTAAATTGTATTAATTTTTCCACATTTTGACATTATGCATCGTACATATTGCGACAGAGAACCATGTGCCGAACACAAATTATGCGCGCGAACACATCTGGGCTGCGCGGCTTTCGGCGCAAATGTGTACGAAGCATTAGAATCATCAAAATCGGACAACGCGTTCGGCAGTTGTGCAATTTTAAAAACATTTCATTACATCGAAACTTCGATTTATTTCATAATTCCCATGTGCAGTTTATGTCGCATCTAAAAAATATTAGTCATTGTAAATAAATTTATGAGTTTGTGTATGTTTGTATGTAAGTGTGCCGATAGTTTAAAATTGGTTTTAAGGTTATATTTTTCCATGATTACATTACTTTATTTTGTTAATTTTATTATTATTTTTATAAAATGGATTTTTCCGTAAATAAATATTATTATTACTAGAAAAAAAAAAAAATCGCGATTTTAAAATTTTCGAACTTTAAATAAGTACAATTTTGGCATTTTGTGTCATCTTTTGAAAATCACACCAAATTTTCCATACTTTGACATTTTAATCATCAAAATCAGAGAACGCGTTTGGCTGGAATTTAAAAAAAATCAAAATGGCAATTTTAAATCTTCCAACATTGAAATGTCAAATTTTGACGTATTCCATTGATTTAACGAAAGTCTTTATTTACCAGTTTTTAATTTGCACTGAATTTTCCACATTTTGACATAAGAATGATCAAAATCGGATAACGCCTTAGGCAGTTGTCCAATTTCAAAAATCAAAATAGCGATTTTAAAATTGTCGAACTTTAAAATACGTGCAATTTTTGCATTTTGTGTTAATTTAACGAGAACATTTTAGTTTTGTTTTAATGTTACACTAAATTTACCATATTTTGACATTTGAGTCACAAAAATCGGTGATCGCGTTTGGCTCTTCTGCAATTTAAAATAAATATAAAATTTCGAAAACGTGAAATTTTGACGTTTTTTACAAAAATTATTTTTAGGCAACTTTCAAATTGCATTAATATTTTTACATTTTGTTGTTGGAATCATCAGAATTGGACAACGCTGCAGTTTAAAAAATTCAATCTTTAAAAAAGTGCAATTTTTGCATTTTGAATTTTTTTACGAGAACATTTAATAATTCGTTTTAAAATTATATTAAATTCGCATATTTTGACGTTTGAATCATCACAATTAGACTCGTTTGGCTGCTCTGCTATTAAAAAAATTAAAATCGTTGAACTTCGAAAACGTGAAATTCTGTCTAAAATTATCACAAACTAAAGTTTAATTCATTAATTTTTTTTACAATAAGCGTGTAAAATGATAAGTATCCACCATTGCATTTTCCATCACTCCAATGTTGCCTTTCAGCTCCCATAAAGTCTGTGGTTTGTTTATATACACCAGTATTTCTCAAACTTTTTAGATAGGTAGATATACAGGGTGTCCCATTTTAAATTGCCACCCCAAATATCTCGAAACCTGAGCAACATGGCAAAAATGTTTCAGATGAAAGTTGTGTGGTTCGGATGGGGACATATTCTGGTGACCTTGAAAATGACCTTGGTTTTCATTTTCAAGGTCAAACGAAGGTCAACTTTGATTTTTCAAATGGAACTCCCTATTTTTTATTACGGGATCATATTCTACGGGAAAAAATACAATTTTTGTAGGAAACGTTTTTTTTTTAATTGTCCTAATAACGCGAAACTATAATTTTAAACATTCAGACTCTAAACTGTCTTAATTGCTTTACTTGATACGAATATTCTTAATAATATAAAATACCAATACGTAAATATGAACACTAGCGAAATATTCAAGATTTAAGATAGTACCAAATTAATTGTTATTTACCTAATACCAAAATATTGATTATAACTGCAGCATGCGCCATTTATTAATTGACTAATAAACAATAAATACATTTCTGATTATCAGTGCATTTAGCATTCGCCAGGAACAGAATAGTCCAAAGTGCGACCGGCGCAGATATTGACAATAATGTAATCTATAGTTTCGCTTTCTCACAATCAGTTCGACACAAAATCGCGAGTAAATGTATTAGTCATTTAAGGTTTTGTTTTAATTACCTGTGGTGTTAATATCGTCGGTCATTAATGAAAAGAGGAATTTTTATCATGGATGACGATGAAAGTAGCGAAGGTGAGGTTAATTGTTTATTAATTGTAGAAGTTGTTATTTGTGAAGTGCTAAAATGAATTAAATGTTTTGTTTCATGACTCATTTGATTAGTCTATAAATAAAAAAATCATCATGTTACTTTCTCCGATTTGATCGTATAATGGTTATTTAAAATCTATATTTTCATGGTTGATTTTCAATTTAAATCATATTTTAAATATACAGCGTTGTACAGGATTGAATGATACTGACGTTTGAAATGTCAAAATTGTGAAAGGTGGAAATGGCAAATTATACTTCAAATTCTTATAGTCAGTTTACTCAAAAAATAAAGAGATTTTGAAAAAAACTTATTGTTTATAAGTTGTTCATTTTGGCATTTTCTATAATAATCATTAATATAAATTTGATATAACTATTAGCGTTTCATATTATTATAAACCAAAGTGAAAAAAAGATAATAATTATTTTTTCGAAAAAGAAATGATGTGAAAAATATTTTCAAACAAAAGATGTTAATTTCTTTGTTGTATGCAATATCTTTTTAAATGTGTTTGTCATATTTTTTATATTCAAGCAATTATTAATAAATAACAAAATTTTACTAAAAAATTATTGGTTTGATTATTTTCTAGTGTTTCAAATCGTTGAATGCTGTTTGGACTGTTGTCACTTTATTTCCGGTTAGAAAATAACAATTGTTTTTAAGAGACATAGACGATGCATTGTTTTTCTATAAATCTTAAGCTTTTGGAGAAAATTTCTTAATTTATTCTTTTTTTTTACAATATTTAAAATCGTTGAATGCATTTTTCATTTACTTAGTCTAAGTTTGGATTGATGTCACTATATTTTCACCTAGAATTGGCAATTGTTTGTATCCAACATTAGAAAAGCGTTGTTTTCTATAGATCTTCAGATTTTGCTTAGTTTAAGTTTGGACTGCTGTCACCTAATTTCCAGTTAGAAAATGGAAAATGTCCCATTAAAAATGCATTGTTTTTCAATGGATCTTGAACTTTTGGAGCAAATTTCATAATTGATTCTTTTTTTAAGTGTTTCAATTCCTTTAATGCATTTTTTATTTGCTTAATATAAGTTTTGATTGTTGTCACTTTATATCCAGTTAGAAAATGGCAATTGTTTTCATGCAATATTCAAACTACATTGTTTTTCTATAGATCTTAAACTTTTCAAGCAAATTTCTTAATTTATTCTTTTTTTCTAGTGTTTCATAGTTGAAGGCATTTTTTATTAACTAAGTTTAAGTTTGGATTGTTGCCACTTTATTTCCAGTTAGAAAATGGCAATTGTTGTTAGGGGAGATTGAAAATGCATTATTTTTCTATAGATTTTTAGCCTTTTGAGCAAGTTTCATATTTGATTAATTTTTTTACAGTGTTTCAAATCTTTGAATGCATTTTGTATATACTTAGTATAAGTTCGGATTGCTGTCACTTTATTTCAAGTTAGAAAATGAAAAATCCTTTTTATGGGACATTGAAAATGTATTATTATTTTCTATAGAGCAAATTTTATGATTGATACATTTTTTTAGTGTTTCAAATCATTGAGTACATTTTTTATTAACTTAGTTTAAGTTTGGATTGTTGTCACTTTATTTCCAGTTAGAAAATGGCAATTGTTTTTTAAAAGGACTTTAAAAATGTATTGTTTTTCTATAGATGTTAAGCTTTTTGAGAAAATTTCATATTTGATTCATTTTTTTACAGTGTTTCAAATCTATGAATGCATTTGTTTATTTACGTAATATAAGTTTTGATTGTTGCCACTTTATTTGCAGTTAGAAAATGGCATTTGTTTTTAAGGGACATTAAAAATGCATTATTTTTTCTATAGATCTTAAGCTATTGAAGCATTTTTTTTAATTGATTCTTTTTTTAAAGTTTTTTCAAATCGTTGAATGCATGTTTAATTTTTTCTGAGGAAGTTTTGATTGTGTCCCTTTTGTTTTTACTTCGAATATTGCAGTTGTTTTTGTATGAGAAGCTAGTTGTTTCTTGATCATTCTTGACCTTTTGAAATAATTCTTTGATTGGTGATTGTTTTTTTGAAATTTTAAAAACCTCAATTGAGTATTTATATTAGCCGTTTTGTTTTTCTCAATTTTTCTTTAAAATTAAAAATATTACAAAAATATATATGAAGATGCTAAAGATAACGAAGAATTTTATAAACACAATAGTATATTATTATATAAGTTTAATAAGAGGGTATATTGTGGCACGAGTGGGATTGCTCCAATGTAACGAGTACCCCACAATGCCTCTTATTAAACAAGTATAATATACTATTTTTTCTACTTTGGTTTTAGTTTTAGGATTTTTAAAATAAAATATATACTTAAACATAGTGAGTTTTATCTTTTAACATGTGGCAGCACTAAAAACATTTGATCCTTTCAAATGAATTTAATATTTGATATACATATTTCTACGGCGATTTTAATAGTTAATTTTTAAGCATATTAAATCAAGAATATTACTTACACACCTCCAGAAATAAGGGAGGTTGCCAAGGGTGCGATAAACAAACTATTTCCACGTAAGTTGTAACCAATTTAAGTTTATAAAATAATGCAACGCCTAAATGATAACCGAAATTTAAGGTTATATTTACATTTGTTTCTCGTTCCTCGTGTCAGGCATCGATTGACGCTAATTAAAAATCCACGCCGAATTAACACACCGACTCGAGCGGCTCTTTATCGCCGCGAATGAAACATACATTATACTCTCGCAGTTTCTTCCGTGATATTCGTTTTGCAAACAAAGTGATAATATTATAAATTACAACCATTCATCTGTGTGTTGTGTTGCCTAAACGTCGTCACCGAGAGCTAAGTGAATTCATGTGTCCGGCCATTGTCACCGAGTTCCTACATTTTCCACGCGGGTAAAAAGTGAACAATATGACGCCTCCGTTTTCTTTAACCTTAGTGGTACTGGCGAACTCCCCAATATACACTCGAACATATTCAGTGTGTAACGCATTGGAGGGTCCAATTATCCTCTGAATTAACGGCAATTTTACATTTTGATGTCGACATATGTTACGTTTAAGTACTGCCAATCGCGACAACTAAAATGTTACCACAAATAGTTTAATAATGAGCAAAAACTGTAAAATAAAAAATTCTCATTATTAAACTATTTTTGATATAACAAAAGGTCGATTATTAAACCAAAGTAGAAAAACATATTTTAAAATCAGCGCCATTTTATCCCAACCAATAAAATCCACGATCAAATAGTAGGTGGCGGTAAATTTTTCCCCAATTCTACTGCTTGAGTTTTCAATCTTAATTAACACCCATTTCCGGTGTAAGAAATTTTACCAAAATCTTTTAAATTCAATAAAACGAAATATAGCCTGAATATATGAATATTCAACCTGTTCGTGATTCTGCAAGCAAATTAAGTCTTACTAACAAGGAGAGGATCAGATGTGTGACTCACCAATTCGATCCATCTTTGACACACGTGTAGGTCATGACTAGGAGTGTAACAGGTGCAAGTAATAGGGCGCACTATTCAGCCGTTTTCGGGAAAAAAATTGATTGATTCTGAAATTAAGATATTTAAATACACATGCATTTATAAAAACTATAAAAAGAAAATGAATCAACCCAACTTCAACAATGGGGTTCGATCCTTCGACCTTCCGACTACGAATCGGAGGTTTTATCGATGCGTCGGTATATGGTTGTTGACGCAAAAGGTATATAAACATACGACTGAATAACAAATTAAAAAACCATTTTTTCTCGAAAATGGCTGATTAGTGCGCCCTGTTACTTGCACTTGTTACACTCCTAGTTATGACCTACACATCTGATCATCCCCTTGTAAGTTTATAAACAAATAACTTATTGTTATTGTTTCAATAAGTTATTTGTTTATAGTTTTAGTAAGTCTTAATTTGCTTGCAGAGCCACGAACAGGTTGAATATTCACATATTCAGGCTACATTTCGTTTTATTGAATTTATTTAATGCTTTCTGCAACAAGTAAGGTTGTTTCTAATTTATTCAAAATCTTTTAGTTCTTCCGATTGTCAAATAAGACAAGTTCAAAGTTCCATGTTAATTGTTGTTTTTGAGACACACATTGACACAACAAAAAAATATCAAAAAATCTTTGAATTCTCCTCTAGGGATCTCAAAAAATTTTCAATTTCTCCATCATAAAGTACGGAAAAGTATCGTGAACGCGAAAGTTGTATCAAAATTTATTCAAAATTTGTGTTATTATGGAACGGCAATAGTTGCATCAAATTTATTTTAATAATAATTGAAGTGAATGCCGAAACGTACATCTTATAAAGAATATGACTTTTTCGAAATCTCTTTAGTTTTTGAGTAAACTGATGGTAAAGATTATTCGAATTAGAAGTATGATTTGTCATTTTCATCTTTCATAATTTTGACGTTTTATAACGTCATTGTTATCTGATCCATCAAAATGCTCGAGTACACTTCTGTGCAATAAAATTAAGCACAAGTCTTATGAGTATTTTTTACAATATTCTAGTTGTATAATTCGGATCTGCAACATTTTCAATAAATAATAAAACACCATAAGTTGAAAATAACACCTTTATTAAAAAGCCAAAAACCAAGACTAAGACTAAAAACCATCTTCCATTTTAGTTATAATTCAAATTTTTGAATTGTTGTCTAAATGACGCGGCATTTTGATATTAAGGAAATTGACAAATTTACGTATTTTTATAACCAGGAAGTCCGCTTTAAACTATAACATATTTGGTGTGCTTAAATTTATTGCACAGAAGTGTACATTTAAAATATGATTTAAATTAAAAATAAACCATGAAAGTATAAATTTAAATAATTATACAATCAAAATCGGAGAAATGATCATTATTTTTTTATTTACATATGATAAGTTTGGATTGTTGCATTTTATTTCCAGCTAGAAAGGTCCAATTTCTTTAAGGGAGATGAAAAATGCATTGTTGTTCTATAGATATAACTCTTTTTGGAGCAAATTTCTTAATTGATTATTTTTTTACAGTGTTTCAAATCTTTGAATGCATTTTTTATTTGCTTAGTTTAAGTTTGGATGGTTGTAACATTATTTACAATTAGAAAATGGCAATTGTTTTTAAGAGACATTAAAAATTCGTTGTTTTTCTGTCAATCTTAAGCTTTTGGAGCAAATTTCTTAATTGATTATTTTTTAATAGCGTGTCAAATCGTTTATTGCATGTTTTATTCACTTAGTATAAGTTTTGTTTGTTGTAACTTTATTTCCAGTTAAAAAAGGGCAAAAGTTTTTATGGGACATTAAAAGAGCATTGTTTTTCTACAGATCTTAAGCTTTTGGAGAAAATTTCTTAAGTTTTTCAAATCGTTGAATACATTTTTTATTTACTTAGTTTAAGTTTGGATTGTTGTCACTTTATTTCCATTGAGAAAATTGCAATTGTTTTTATGGAACATTAATAATGCATTATTTTTCTAGGGATCTTAAGCTCTTGGAACAAATTTCATAATTTATTTATTTTTTTACAGTGTTTCAATACGCTAACCGCATGTTTTATTTACTTAGTTTAAGTTTGGATTGTTGTCACTTTATTTCCATTTAGAAAATGGCAATTGTTTTTATGGAACATTAAAAATGCATTATTTTTCTAGAGATCTCAAGGTTTTGGAATCAATTTCATAATTTATTATTTTTTTACATCGTTTCAAATCTTTGAGTGCATTTTTATTTAATTAGTATAAGTTTGGATTGCTGTCACTTTATTTCCAGTTAGAAAATAGCAATGGTTTTCAAAAGACATAAAAAATGCATTGTTTTTCTATGGATCTTAAGCTTTTGGAGCAATTTTCATAATTGATTCTTTTTTTACAGTGTTTCAAATCGTTGAGTACACTTTTTATTTACTTAGTTTAAATTTGGATTGTTGTCACTTTATTTCCAGTTAGAAAATGGCGATTGTTTTTAAGGGACATTAAAAATGCGTTGTTTTTCCATAGATCTTAAGCTTTTGGAGCAAATTTCTTAATTGATTATTTTTTTAGTTTTTCAAATTGTTCAATGCATTTTTCATTTTCTCAGATGAAGTTTTGATTGTGTCCGCTTTGTTTCCAATTAGAATATTGCAGTTGTTTTTTTATGAGAAGTCAGAAGTGCATTCTTTCTTGATAATTATTGACCTTTTTGAAGTATATTCTTCGATTGGTGATTTTTGTTTAATTTTAAAAACCGCAAGTGGGTATTTACATTAACCGTTTTGTATCATTCAATATCCGGTGTGGCACTAGCCAGGGAAGTAGTTGTTTCAATAAGTTATTTGTTTATTGTCTTAGTAAGACTTAATTTTGCTTTGCAGAGTTACGAACTGGTTGAATATTCACATATTCAGAGGCTATATTTCGTTTTATTAAATTTATTTAATGCTTCTGCAACAAGTGAAGTCAAATTTATTTACAAAATTTTATTTTTTTATCTATAATTATGAATTACAATAAATTTACTTAGATACAAATGTTGTACATCGTTGAAAAGAGAAAAAAAAGTCTATTTATGCGTGTAAAAATCAAATATGGCGGCCATTTGAAATAAGAAAGTTGGTATTAATATCTCGGAAACCGCCATCTTGAATTTTATTTTGACTTGATTTCTATGTTTGCCTAATTAAACCAAGTAACTTTTATTTAAAACTTTTTTGCATCTTTAATAATTATTGAGATATTTGATTTTTTTGAAAATCGCGATTTTCAGTTTTTTTTTTAATATTTTCTAAACTGCTCGGAATTTTGAAAATTTCTCAACATAATCTGAATCAGCATAGAAAACTGCACAACATTGCCCATTTAACCAGATCTCTAGCTTTAAGAATAAGAAAGATACCCATGCAATCCTGCTCTATTTAGGACACCCTGTATAAGAAAATCATTGCTATATCGCAGGATATGTTTCCCAGCGGGTGTCGGTAAACATCAAAGGAAGTTGTATAGCATTGCTTTGCAACAAGCTACATGAACGTCCATATTATGATATACTTTTATACAGCCAACCCCCAAAAAATAGACGTTTAGCCAGAAATCAGATGTTCCGACACATTAGCCCAACCCTGTATAATGTTATATAACGTGTTTTGTTACATAGTGTGAACGCACCATAAAGTTAGACCCGTTTGTATATTATTCAGTTGCCAATTTTGGTTTGACTATTTTAGATTGGTTGCAATTTATTTTGGGGATAAAAGGCACAAAAATACAATTTGCGTATGTGTTTGACCTATCCTAACTTTTGTAAAAATGCCAACGATTATTTTCGCGACTGTAATTATTATTTTTAAAACGGCCAGCTTCGATATAATACAAATCCAAAAATAAAGTTCACATGACTATTTAAGTAGTATACCTATGTTTTTATTTAAAACTTTAAGATGCACAAGAAATGTAATTAAAATATAATTGCTGTTTTAATTATTAATTAGAGTATATTTATGTCTTTAATGTAATTAATTAATTATTTAATTATACTACCAAATACAGGCAGGAAATGAGATTAAGCAGCACACGTAGACAAAAGGCTGGTGAAATGCATAAGGAAAGAATAAGAATAAATATACACAAGGGGAAATTCAAAGCTAATATCTATAATAATAAAATTTGCAGGGCTAAGCCTTAAGTAGATAGATATTTCATAATAATTATAATATCAAGATATTGTAACTCTTAAAACTTTCGTAAGGAAGGATTGAGTTTTTGCAACGAGTGTTTTAAATGACAAGTGCAATACAAATTTTGCACCATTTATGCCAACAATATTTAGGAAATGTGCTATTACGATACGATTTTTGGTGCTGTAATAGCTTATGTTTTATACTGTGTAGAATTTTTTTATTTCCCGTACTAATTTCAGTCCAGGAAGTGGGATATTACAGCGTCAGAGCACGTAATGTGCTAGGCAACTTACCGTACAGTTATGTGGTGGTTCGTACATTTTCGATATTTCAACTGATGTAAATAAACAAATGTGAAGTGATGTTACAGTATTCTTTTTCTACGTCCGTTATAAAATGTACAGTTTTTTTCATTAATTTGGTTTCATAAAATATGTGATTCCTGAACCCCACAAAAAGCGTGAAAAAGTGCCATAAAGGTTCATTTTTTCACGCTCTTGCGTGAAAATGTGCCGTTGCGGTTAATTTTTTAACGCAACTATAAAATTGTTTGCACAAAGTGTGTCATGAACGCTTCGCAACATGTCGAGAGTTCCGCCGATAAACGTCAAACATTCGTTTCCGATCAAGAAAACTTGATGATTATTATTATTTTCTTCATTGAAGAAAAGTACTATTACTTATAAAAATTGAATGAGGTTTTATCGAATTTATTTAAAATTTACGGACGTACAAAAAATTTAATAAGGTTCACTCTTAAAATCAAAGTTAATATAATCACTGAAAAAAACACTGACTATGCTTTTTCATTCAGTGATTATATTATGAATTACCACGTAGTAACGGTCGCAACCATCATCATAATCAAAGTTAAAATGTGGGTTTGTAGGTAAAGTAAAAGTTAGTTTGTGGGTGATCGGTGGCGCCTATCCCACCCTCCAAGCAGTAAAGCACAAACGAAGGTCTGACAGGTAAAAAGCAATTCATTAAACATAACAAAAATTAGAGGGGTAGTGGTGGGCCCTGTACCACCCTGCAAACAGTAAAATGCGAACTAAGGGAAAAACATAGGAAAATAGCCTTTCTGTTTATTTTTCTTTGATATATTAATTCATTTGAAGAAACTCTGAGCTATGATTAACTCGTTCGATTGTACCATATGGCCCACTTACTACTCGTTGGATAAACTTTAACATAACCTCTAAAATTCTGTTCCATTCAATAAAACCGCTTCATCAGTGATGTTGAAAATTTAAGAATCACAAAATACGAGGTTATGTTAAAATTAATATGAGGGTGGTGGATGTCACCCTCCAAGCAGTAAAACACCAACGAAGGTTTTACATAAATCGACGAAACGTAGAAATAATATTCTGTTCTTTTTTGTTTTTTTTTTTGGAAAATTAATTTAATTGTAGAATCCCGAAGCTTTTTTTGGTAGGATTGTGGGATAAGGCCCTCTTTCGGCACTCGTGTATCAACTTTAACATAACCTAACAAAATTCTGTTCGGTTAAATGGTTTTTCATTGTTACTTCATCAGTCATGCTTAAAATATAACAATCACAAAAACGGGGTTTGTAGATTAATTTACAGTTATCACGAGGGGTATGGGTGGGTCGGTGGTGGGTGGACCCTATCCCATCCTCCAGACAATACAACACAAATATAAAGACAATGAATGAAACATAGGAATAATGATTTTCTGTTTTTATTATATTAGGTAAATTGGTTAATTTGCAGAAACCTTGGGCCATGTTTAAATGGCTGGATTATGGGTTAGGGCCCAACCACTCGTTGGATAATGGGTTAGGGACCGCTCACCTTTCGTTCAACTGGCTGGATCATGGGTTAAAGTCCACCCAACACTCTCACGCACCGTTCCGCTTAATTGGCCCTAGCCTACCCACCCTTCGTCTAAGCTTTAACATAACCTCCAAAACACGATTCTATTCAATTAAATATCTGCTGTTGACAGTTTAATAATCACAAAGGACAGGGTTTGTATGTTAAGTTAAAGTTAATGCGAGTGTGGATGATGCGCCCTGTGCCACCCTCCAAACTGTAAAAAAAGAACGAAGGAAAAAAACATAAAAATGTTGATGTGGCCATCATGTTACTTTCTCCGACTTGATGATCATAGCCATTTATATTTACGTTTTCATGGTTTATTTGCAATTCAAATCATATTTTAACTGTACATCGAGCGTTGTGTAAACTCGGATGAAACTGACGCTTAAAACGTCAAAATTATGAAAGATGGAAAAATTATACTTCAAATTCAAAAACTCAGTTTACTCAAAAACTAAAGGGATTTCGAAAAAAACTTATTCTTTATAAGTTGTTCATTTTAGCATGCTCTACAATTATTATTAACATAAATTTGCTGTAACTATTATCGTTTTATAATTATAAACCAAAAACTAAAAAAATAAAAATAATAAAAGATGTTCATTTCTTTGTTGTCTTCAAAGTTTGTTTAAATATTTCATGATAATTTTTATTTTTTAATATTTCATGAAATAAATATTTTTTTAATATTTCATGAAAAAATGTATTAACATTAAAAATGTTTCTTTGTTATCTTCAACATTTATAAAACGATTTTTATAATATTTTTAATATTCAAAATATTAAAAAGAAAACAAACATAAAGACCCACTTCTGGTTTTCGGAATTGTATCAAAGCTTTTCAGTTTTGCGAATAAACGATTTGCTCAAAATTTATTTTCAATTCATGTATTAGATTTTGAGATACAGCACTCACAGACACATGTTTTCAAAAATGGTCGGAATCATCTCGGGGGACCTCAAAATGGATATTACCCGTCAGGGGCGGCTCGTTATGTAGAGCCAAGGAGCCATGGCACCACCTCTAATTTCAAACGAAACAAGATTTTTTTTTATTAATTCTAAAAACACGGATTTGTCATTTTAAATGTTAAAACGATGCCTGCGAAAGTTTCATGAGACGAGAAAAACCGCAATGCATTTATTTGAGAATTTATCTCTTAAACAAATTAGCAGATTTGAAAAATTCTTCCAGAATTGTGTTTTGTGTTGTTATCTTGAAAACCAGTGATGGGGTATTTTGAGTTTTTTGGAGGTTTATTAAGATTAATGTATTTTGAGTAAATCTGAAAAGTTTCAAGTGTGTTACAGTTGTTTTTGTATTTTTTTTTCACTCCGAAGAATTGAAACTTAAAAAAAATTAAGCGCTGTTCTCGGTCGGTTATCTTGAAAACTTGTGATGGGGTATTATGGGTTTTTTAGAGGCGTATTACGATTCATGTATTTTGAGTAAATTTAGAGAGTTTCAAGTGTGTTTCACTCGGAAGAAGTAAAATCTTGAAAACCAGTGATGGGGTGTTTTTGAGTTTTTTTTTGAGGATTGTTAAGATTAGTGTATTTTGAGTAAATTTGGAAAATTTCAAGTGTGTTGCAGTTGTTTTTATAATTTTTTTTCACTCGTGCAAATTAAAAAATCTGAATCGCTGTTCTCAGTCGGTTATCTTGAAAACCTGTGATGGAGTTTTTTGAGTTTTTGGAAGATTAAAGATTATTGTATTTTAAGTAAATTTAGAAAGTTTCAAGTATTTTAAAGCTGTTTTTATATTTTTTTCGCGTCAACAAAAAATGATTATAATTTTTCATAAATTTACACGAAAAATCGCAAAGGCAATCGACGGAATGTTTTTGAATTTTTTACCAAATCACTCTTGAATTAATATTGAGTGAGTTTGTAAAGTTTCAAGTGGATAACAATTGTTTTTATGTTTTTTTTTCGCGTCAACAAAAAAAATATTATAATTTTTCATAAATTTTCATGAAAAATCGCCAAAGCAATCGACGGAATGTATTTGAATTTTTTACCAAATCACTCTTGAATTAATATTGAGTGATTTTGCGAAGTTTCAAGTGGATGGCAATTGTTTTTATATTTTTTTCGCCTCGACGAATTTATTGCGATTTTTTTCTAAATTTTGTCTGCTTTCACATTGAAATATTCTAAAATCTAGAAACAATTCATTTCTAATTTTTACGGAAATTTAGAATCACATATGTTGTCAGTTGTTTTGGAAAGTTTCAAGTCGATGGCAATTGTTTTTATATTTTTTTCGTGCCGACGAATTTGTTGCATTTTTTTTTATTTCATCACCATTCACATTGAAATATTCTAAAATTTAGAAACAATGCATTTCTAATTTTTACGGAAATCTAGAATCACATGTGTTGTCAGTTGTTTTGGAAAGTCTCAAGTCGATGGCAATTGTTTTTATATTTTTTTCGCGTCGACGAATTTATTGCAATTTTTTTCTAAATTTTGTCTGCTTTCACATTGAAATATTCTAAAATTTAGAAACAATGCATTTCTAATTTTTGCGGAAATGTAGAATCACATATGTTGTCAGTTGTCTTGGAAAGTTTCAAGTCGATGGCAATTGTTTTTATATTTTTTTCGCGTCGACGAATTTACTGCATTTTTTTTTAATTTTAATCTCCGTTCACATTGAAATATTCTAATTTTTACGGAAATGTAGAATCACATGTGTTGACAGTAGTTTTGGAAAATTTCAAGTGGATGGCAATTGTTTTTTATATTTTTTTCGCGGCAAAAAAAAGATTATAATCTTTCATAAATTTACACGAAAAATCGCCAAAGCAATCGACGGAATGTATTGGAATTTTCTACGACGCAGATAAGACCCGAAACATGTAATTTATAGTTCAATTCATGAACGCGAGGAGAGATTTCGAAAATTCTTTCAGCAAAGTGTTGTGCTTATTGGGCAGATAAGATCAAAACATTTTTTTTTCGCATCTTATTAAATAATATAAACATTGTTAAATCGTTTTTGATTGAGAAAATTGTCTATTATTCGGCCGAATCATTTATCCACAGATGACTTCCAATCAAATGATTGCAATTTCAATGCCCAACAGGTTTCAGCCAACCAAATGATAGCGGTTTCATTGCCCAACAGGTGACGTCCAATCAAATGATAGCGGTTTCATTGCCCAACAGTTTGGGTGTTACTATGGTTACGATACGTTTTTTGTCAGCGAACTGCTGCAATTTCCAAATAGAAAAATTATTCGTTATAATTTAATACAAACAGAAAAATCTTTAGGTAATTATTTAATATTTAAATTGCCACTCGGGTGAACTTCACCCTTGTGGCAATGGCCAACTTTCTCACTCGTTTAATAATATACTATATTATTATTGAGGATAACTCTTAAACGAAAACTATTAGCAAAGTATTGTTCTTATGTAATAGAAGATGACCAAAGTCAAATTCTTCCAGAAAAGTCCATCGAATAGATACAGATAACACTAAACATTTTTTTTCTAGTGAGTTATTTGTTTGTTAGCCTTTGTAAGACTTTATTTTGTAGAATTACGAACTGCTTAAATATTTATATATGGAGGCTACTTTTCTCTTTATTTAATTGACTGAATAATTTTGCAACAATAATCGTTTTTTTTTCTCAAAAAGTATATTATATGCTAAGTGGCTGTACCATCAAAATGTTCCACGAGCCGCCACTGTTACCCGTTAACATTTCAAATTCAAAAGAAAGGACGATCACAATACTTTCCCGTACTTTGAGGGAAGAAAGTAAACGATTTCTTAAAAAATAGCTAGCAAAGATACAACAAAATATTTTTTACAAAAACGTAGCTCATACAATTGTCACAAAAAATATTATTGCAATTTTGCTAGCTAATTACTTGTAAATCTTTATTAGATGTATCCATGTTAGAAAAATTCATTGTTATCGCTAACGGATTAAAAATGATCGCGTTAACATGAAGCCTTTAAGTATTTGTGTCGGTTAATCCGCCATTGGTGATGCAAATTTAATGGTGACGCCGGTCTCACTCACCGGGGTTTTCAACTGAAGATTTTTCGAAACGTGTTACTAATAGTTAATGTTTTTTTTTTAATTTATACTCTTTGACAATAAAACAAAGATATTTAATAAATTTAAGCTCCGCAATGCGGCAGCTACTCGAAATTGCAACAAAAAACAATAACGGAGAATAAAGTTATTCGACACACCCGGTCTCACAGACCACTAGGGTCACTGTAAATAGAGACGTTTTGAAAGGCAAAACATTAATCGACTCCTGTAGAAAATATCTTGTAGAAAACGCCTCGCTTCTCTAAAATTGTCATCTAGGGCACAACAGTACCATATGTAGCGCGCCAACCCTCCGTTATTAAAAGGGTAAACACGTACGCAGCTCTCGGCAGGGGGCCATTTAAACACCGCACGTGTTAGAAAACATCGGTTGCCTAGCAACCTAGAACAACTGAAGACCTCTAATAAAAAAGAGCGAACACAAATTACCGTCCTCGGCACAGGACGTAGCTCGTTCTCGCTTTCTATTGGTTAAGTGCTTCGACGTAAGTCGATTTATGAAATTGAATTTCATTTCTGGCGCGTTTCCGAATAGCGCGGTCGTGCGCGCTCGGCTCGCGGTCGCTAAGCAGGTTGTTAAAGTGACTCGGCAGAATACTTTCATGAATACCGTCGTTCGGGCGGTCACGTAAAAGCCTCTCTTCATAAAAAAAGAACGCCTAAAATTTGAGCACATCCGCGGTGCCCGGTGAGCGATCCGATCACCAGTGTTGAGTAGTTTGTGTTTGCTGTGAATTAACCGTGACTCGAATGTTGTTTATCGTCATCGGCTGCGACTTGATTTAATTAAATGTGTCAACCGTCAAGCCACCCGGGACTAGTAGTGCACGATCTCTTGAGATGGGATTATTTAAAGGTAACGTTATGAACATTGGCTTTGTGCTAAAGTTTTATCAGCAGAGCCTGCTTGTGCGTAATTTGTATTCAAAGCGATAAACATGTGCGGCTGTTTGTTATCTATTATTATAGAGAATGTGACACAGTGTCGAGGAAGTGACGATGCTGTCGTCTTGGGTTACTTTGTTGCTAGGGTTGCAGGGTTTTGATTCGCGTGCTTCTGCTATAACTCCAAGGTATTGACCAGAATGTGTAATTTATGCAATAGTTTATTGGCCTGGCACGTGGAAATTATTTATTATGCACAACTGCTCCTGATTGGATACACGCTCGAAGCGGTTGCAGCAGGCATGAAAGTGCTTCACGGATAAGGCGAGCAAATCATTTTATGTAGTATCTGATCCTTCGTTCCGGATGCTACTACTCTCTCTTGAATTTTTTGGAACCATCCCTGATGGGGGATGGCACTTTCTTCTGGATTCTAGTACACTTTCCCGTTTTTTATTGAAACAAGCCCAAGTTCTGGAACTCTAGTATTTTTCTGAACAATCCCGGATTCTGGTACACTGTTCCGGTTTCTAGTACTCTCTTCCTCGAATTTGTATACTCTATCGCGTACCAACAAGTGTCATGGATTCTCAAAATAGTCTCGTGTTTAAATAAATATTTAAACAATTAGAAATTTTAGAAATTTCAGGTTGATTTTAGCTTAATAACAATTGTTTTTGAATTTTATAATTAATTAGGGAGGAGTGCAGCCTTAAAATTGCAATTATTTTTATTCTTGTGCGATTTTCTCAAAATTTATTCGAGGGGTGTTGACAAATTTTTTACTGGATCCTAATAGTTATTTATTATACGAATGTGGAATGTACGCAATTAGTTCCGCAAGAAAAAGTTTACCCGTGAGTTCGAAGAACGAACGGGTAATTTTCTTAAGGGACTAATGAGGAATTCCACATGAGTATAATATAACATTTTATCCAATGTTATCTGTTATTGCATTAAATATTGAAATAATGTTTATAAAATGTTGACAAGAAGTTTTGACGTACGTGGTGTCAATTTGAATTATTTTAAAAATCTTACGAAGGATATAATCATTCCGTGAGTCCGAGTTATTCTCTCACTAGGGAATAATGAACAACATTACTTCCCTCAAATGACCGCAGTAATTCGCTTATTACATCCGATTTTGGATAAAATACATTTAATTTTGAGCAAAATTTAGAAATTTCATAGCTATTATTTTTATATATAATAATAATAATAATAATAGACGTTATTTCCCCGCTTGTTCCACGAACTACTCGGACTTACTTTAGACCGCCAGTTCCGAGTCCTGTTCATAATCCTGTTCCGAGTCCAAATGTTCCGCGGTATTGTTCCGAGTCCGCATGTTCCAATTCCTGTTCTGATTCCTGTTCCGAGTTCGCCTATTCCGAGTCTGGCTGTTCCGTGTCCGCATGTTCTGATTCCAGTTCCAATTCCTGTTCCATAACCGGCTGTTCCAAGTCCGCATGTTCTAATTCCTGTTCCTGGTACTGTTCCGAGTCCACCTATTCAGACTTCGGCTGTTCCGAGTCCGCATGTTCTGGTTTCTGTTCCGAGTCCGCATGTTCTAATTCCTGTTCCTGGTCCTGTTTCGAGTCCGCCTATTCAGAGTCCGGCTGTTCCGAGTCCGCATGTTCTGATTCCTGTTCTGATTCCAGTTCCAATTCCTGTTCCGAGTCCGCCCAAATAATAAATCTTCTTTGTTCTTATGCGATTATCACAAAATTCAGTGAATGGATAATTACGGATTTTTGAATCATAAAGTATATTTAAATTTGAGCAAATTGAAAAAAATAGCTCGATGGCAATTGTTTTTATATTTATAAACGATTGGGGAGAAGTGCAGCCTTAAAATTGCAATTTGTTTTTGTTCTAGTGCGATTATCCCAAATTTTAGCGCGAGGGGGTGTTTACAGTATTTTGCTGCAACATAAAGTCCATTTAATTTTGAGTTCATTTTAGAAATCGTAGCTTGAATTGAAAGTATATTTTTAAAATCCAACAATTCGCTTCAGAATAGGTTTTTTCTCACTGATTTTGAATTTGAAAAAATCACAAAGTGCTATCAACAATTTTTTTAAAACCAATTTGATTTTGAAAGACGAAGCAACTTCTTATATTTCTTTTATTTATACTTCTTTATACTTCCCCCATATGAAATACGGGAAGTATTGTGTTGCTGGAAATTTTCGAATTTGTACTTTCAACTGAATATCCATTTGGGTCTTCCAAGACGATTTCGGAGTGTGTCAAGTTGGCACCCTAATGAAGTGTTCTGATAGTTCAGAATAGAGTTCTCAATTTTTTTGATGTATCTAGAAGTACTATCAACTTTTGAAAAGGAGTTCTGTAAAATTGGGCATTCAAGACGTTTTCTAAAAATAGGGTGCCAACTTGACACCGCACCCCAACATTGTTATCGAATAGTTCTGAACTAGTTTTAAGATGTGTTTGGGTTAGTACCATAGTTCCTGATACTTTTAAAAAAGAGTTCTGTTGAATTTCCAGAGATAAAAATTTTCAAAGTTGGATATTCGAAATATTCAAATCAGGGTTCGGACGATATATATCATCGGAGGTAATATAAGAAGTGCTATGAATATTATCGGTGATAGCACCGATGATGGCTTTAACGAGTGGTATCATCGTGGATTAATAATTAATTAATTAATTAAACGAGTTATATTTGGGGAGAGAATACAATGAACGTTACTATACCTATAAATGCCTCGCTCTCTGCTTAAAGATTATAAATGTCAGCTTTGACGTCTATAATTTTTACAACAATTTTATAACGATTTTGATCAAATATATAAGTACTCTACCGTTAATTCATTCTTGTACTTCATCGTCCGTAGCCTCCCGCCATCGACTGCAATCACTAATTTTGATAAACAAATTCTCGTTATTAAATTTTTGATATGTATCGGCGAGAACATTATAAACGTCATACTGATGTTTCAACTAAATTTGATTACTTGATTACTTGTAAACAATTTAGGAGTAACATGCGGTGATATACTTTCTATCATCGCTTTGGTTGCCTCTTATACGTTTTCGTTTTGCCATTAGACCCAGTAAAATTAGTCAAAAATGTACCATGTGACTCTTGAGTTGTATTCTCGGATATCAGCAAATCCATGAATTATGCGTCGATAGAGCGACCGGATTATGATTAAAAAAATGAGGAGCACACCCTTCTAAGTCGATTCTTCCCTTAGTTTGAACCCTTAAGAGACACCTTAAGCCAACTAACCAAGGATAACGCACTGCTAGAATAGTTTTTTCAGCCTTTCTTGTCCAAACCGTAAATGGATCTTAAGTTTTCGTTCTTTCTTCAGCTTAAATTGAATGAAAAGTGGCTCAGATGTGAATCCACAAACCAAATGCAGTTGCACTTGCATGGCAGGTCGTTATTCTTGTTACTATTTTTACTTGGGTCAAATCATTTGTTTAAACTGGAATACATTGTTTGTATTTCGTTTTTATCCCTAAGTCATGGACTGAGAAAAGGGAAGTTACCTCTAATAAAGAAAAGTAAGTATTCAGCCATGAATAGTTCTGCGGCCTGGTATGTGCCCTTATCCTTCTGTGTTTGTAATACCTCTACACCGTCTAAATCTCGAGTATAGGATCACAACAATCCAGGAGTAAGCCTAAAGACACAGGTGACCATTCTCGGCCACGTTTATAGCCTCGGATATGGATTACGACATTTGGGGGTGGAGAATTCACCCTGCTCTACCCTGTACACTCATCAAAAAAGGCATAAATTACATTCACTGGCCCTGAATTCACATAGTGAATTTTTGGTCGTGAATGACCATTTTAGAAGGGTTGCATCGTTTACTGTATGTCCCTCAAAGATCTACGACTTCTTAACCTGAGTTGGTTCCTCATTTACCACTCCTCCGTGCTTGTAAACCCCTATCATCAGCTACCAAAGTGTGTCAGTCCCCTGCTAGTCATAGAGACTGCTTTTTGGCCTTTTAGTCGCCTCTAGATTTGGTCCATGATATTTTGGGGTGTATAATTGTTCTCTTCTTTATCTCATGCGCTATTTTTTCACTCGCATTCGCTAGGCCAGAAAACCTAGCCTCGGCATCACAGATTGTGATGCCGATTTCTGGTCAGATCTGTAAATTCTTTCAGTCGGCCCACATAGTTCGAGTCATTCAAATTGGGCTTTCCTGCGTCTTTTGAGTTTGGCCAAATCTGTGGGGCAATATTTCTACATTTTCTGGCCTCTTAAGCTATTAAGGATCTATACAGCTAGCTATCAATGCGAAAAATCAATAATCAGTCTTTGGTCTAAAATGGCGATTTTCTGCCAGGTGGCCAAATTTTGGCTCCGTTCACACTTGAAAATAACTCCTGCTCTGCTATGGAGATTGCCCCCATAATAAAGAGCCAATTATATAAATGTAGAAACATTGAATAACCCGAAAAATGAAAAAAAAATGTCGGTTTTTTGGACAAAAAAGACTGAAAAACTATTCTAGCAGTGCATTTTCCTTGGTTCATTGGCTTGAGGTGTCTCCTAAGGGTCCAAACTAAGGGAAGAATCGACTTGGAAGGGTGTGCTCATCGTTTTTTTAATCAAAATCCGGTCGCTCTATCGGTGCATAATTCATGGATTTGCTGATATATTTCACGATATATTTCATGATATATATCCGATGATATATATCATGGATATTTATGAAACACACAATACCAAAAAGTTCCGCCGTGTCTCAAATATTCCCAGTTGCAGCAATATGAATAGTAAGAATTTGCTCTAATATAAACTAGAGATGGGCGAAATTACTATTTTTTGTCGAAAAGAGTCGATTCTTGACTCTGTTAAAAATGAAAAAGTAATGAGCAAAAAAAACAAAAAAACTCACTCACTTTGAAAATTCTTTAATTTACCCCTGAAAACATAGTGAAGAGCAAAAAAGTCCTTATTTCAAAAAATTTTCGATTTGATGTCAAATATTTTAACAATTTAATAGTTATTTGTTTGTTTAACGGACGCGGCTGGAATTTAACCGCCGAGCGAGCTTGCGAGCGAGACTGTAAATCCAGCCAAGTCAAGAAAGCTGCTTTATTGCCGAGTTAAACACATAATTTTTTCGCGGATTGATATGAAATGTAAGATTTTTCGGACTGCTTTTAGGCCGTGAAATATCACTTTTGCGGACTAGACTTTAAAATGCTTATTTATACCTAGGCTGTAAAAGTAATGAGCCAATAAGATGAGACGCCGCGTCGAGCAATAGAAGCCGCCTGGAAATTTGCTTGACATTACAATGTATTTTTCGCTTAATTAGAGCTGCCTTTGAATTTACCGTGCCAAAAAAAGCCAAAAACAGGTTCCCCGAAGTTTTGATAACACCGCTTGTGTTTTCCCAGACCTCCATGCGAGTCCCTAACTTATCCACGCACAAAAATCGAGTAAAACTCTGCAATATATTTCTTTACCGATATGGTTGATGGTTGAAGCCATTACTTTGTGATACATTTTGATTCAAGAATTCAGCAACATTTCAATAAAATGCACTTTGTTGGTATCGCACACATTTCTTTACGATTAAAAATATTAAAGTCATTATGTTCATATTATTATTGTTTAATGATTAAATTGGAATAAAACTTACGTAATACGTAACCTCTAAATCCTTTTAGATCATTTTTCCGATTGCTGCTCACGTTCAATTACGTGGGAAAGTTAGGCATACACATGGTGCTCGAAGAAAACTTACGCGGGATTGTTAATACTTCGCAGAAGCCGTTATTGGGCTTATTCCACAGGCAACATCTGAACGAAAGTCTCTCGTTTTACTGTGTCAGGAAACAAGTGCGCCGGTCGACGGCATTTAAACGTCAATTGCCAAGAGCTGGTCAAGGCAAGCAAATTTCGCACCGTTCCGCGACTCCATTTTTATGCGTGGTTAAGTTAGGGACTCACATGGAGGTCTGGGAAAACACACGCGGTGTTATTAAAACTTCGGGGAACCTGTTTTTGGAAAATTCGAGGGCAACTCTAAATTAAGCGAAAAATACATTGTAATGTCAAACAAATTTGGTGTTGACGGTTTCTCATCTGATTGGTAAAATAACACGACGTAGTCTCACCTCATTGGCTCATCACTTTTATAGCCTAGGCATAAATAAGCATTTTTAAAGCCTAGTCCGCAAAAGTAATATTTCACGGCCTAAAATCAGTCCGAAAAATCTTACATTGCATACAGGGGCGGCTCGTTATATAGAGCCAAGGAGCCACGGCACTACCTGTAGTTTCAGGCTCAGCAAGAATTTTAATTAATTCTTGAAATACTTTTTCGCCAGTTTAAATGTATACTTAAAAAACAAAACAACTGGCTGGGCGGATAAAAAACGCATTTTTTTGTTCTTCTCGTGTATTGTTTAGTAGTGAGGTTACGTGGACAAAGTATGATGTCGCAGATTTTGTGCATGTCTGAGACAAAACACGATAAATTAAAAGTACACATAAATCATATTTTCATGAAATTAAAAAAAACCCTTTACTTTACAACTCAAAATAACCTTAGACTTAGACTATGAAGATTAATCGTTCTTTCTTTCTTCAAAAAGGAAGGCGGGAAACATGTTCCACGAGCCGCTACTGAAAGTGATACTAACCAAGTGAATTGTTTTATTTGAATTTCTTTTTAAATAAGTTTCACTTTTTTGATCAATTAAAAAAAAAAAAATTTTTTAAATGTTTTGCTATAAAAAAAAAATTTTTAAACAATTGAGTGATTTTTGAGACTAATTTAAACAATTTTCTTACTAGAATATTCTGTATTTTTTATTATTAAGCCTGTATTTTCGATTTTTTTAAATATAATTTTTTTTATCATTTGGCCTAAATTTTCGATTTAATTGTTTAAATTTTCGACTTTTTGGTCCGCATTTTGGATTTTTCGGTCCGAATTATTAATTTTTAGGTTTTTACCCTGTTTTTTAGATTTTTCGGACTATTTTTTTTATATTTTGGCCTATAAATCCTTTATTCGACTTAAATTTTTGGTTAAATTGTTTAAATTTCCGATTTCTTTGTCCGCATTTTTGTTTTTCTGGCCGAATTTTTAATTTTTAGATGATCTGAGAGAAGTTTTTCGAGTTTTGTTGCTTAAAATTTTCGATTTTTTAGTCCGCATTTATTATTATTATAAACCTATTTTGTGTAATAACGTTTTTATTGTATAATATTTTTAACTTTTAATTTTTGTAAAATTAACTTTTGTATACCTGTGAAGGTAGCTAACAACAATAAAGATTATTATTATCAATAATAATATTATTATTGTTATTACTATTATTATTATTTTGTTTTGTTTGTTTGTTTGTTAAAATGTTTGTTCTCTTGGACCACCATTTTTATTTTCAGGCCTGAATTTTAGATTTTTGGTCTAATTTATTTATTTTTTGTCGTATATTTTAGATTTTTTAACTTGAATTATTGATTTTATTGTGCGATTTTTTTTTGTCTTTGGCTATTATTTTCAAATTTCTGCTCAGAATTATTTTTGGGGGCTGAAAGTGGTAAATTATTTTGCTTCTACCTAAATTTTCGATTTTTTGCCTGCGTTTTTAATTTTTAGATCAGGATTTTTAATTTTTTTGGCCAATATTTTAGATTTTTGTATATTCGATTTTTTTTAATTTTTGGCCTAAAAGTTCTTTATTTGGATCAAAATTTTCGATTTTTGTTTTGTGCATTTTTATCTTTACGCCCGAGTTCTCGATATTTTGTCTAAATTTTAACCTTTTTAGGCTATATTGTAGATTTTTACTGTTTATTGAAATTTGTTTGTTAAATATTTTAATTAAAATAACTTTGAATTTTAGTTACGAATTTTACATTTTTGGTATTACTTTTTTATTTTTTGGTGCCATATTTTAGATTTTCTTAACCTGAATTATTGATTTTGTTGTGCGTTTTTTTAATTTGTTTTAATATTGCTATTATTTTCTAATTTCTCACCGGAACTTATTTTAAGCTAAAAAGAGTTATTTTCTGGGCTGAAAATGGTAAATTATTTTTCTTTTGCTTGTATTTTCTAATATTTGGTTTTTATATTTTTATATTTTTTGCCGATATTTTAGATTTGTTCCAAAGTTTTGATTTTTGCCAAAATATTTGATTCGTTTGTTGAAATTTTGGATTTCTTGGTCTGCATTTTTTTTTATTTTCAGACCTGAGAATTTAGACAAAACATCGAAAACTCGGTAAAAAATACCCGAAAAAAAATCTCGCATATAAATCAACAATTCTTTACTATAGCCTACGTTTTTGATTGATTTGTTGAAATTTTCGATATTTCAGCATTTTCGATTTTCAGGCCCGACGTTCTGGTCAAAACTTTTGATTTTTTAACCTGAATTATTGATTTTCACTTAATTTTTTTTTATTTTTTTTGGAATTTTTTTTCTTGTGGTCAAAGTTTTTTGGTTTTTGCCCTTTATTTTAGGTTTTCCAACTCACATTTTCAATTTTTTTTACCTGTATTTTCAAGGGTTTTCATTTTAGGTTATTTATTTATTTTTATATTCCGTGTTTTAGTGGGTTTTAATTTAAATATGGGGTTTATTTTTAGATAAAATTAATTTACTTTGATATTTATCTGGAAAATATAGTCTGCGGAATTTATGTTTAAGGAATTATTTAATTTTCAAATATTTGTAGGAATTTTTGACGTTTTGCGTCAAACAATTAAATGTCTAATTTCGGTTTTTCGTCTGATCTAAACTTTTTTGCCAAGTAAATATAATACTAGACTTCATTCATCATTCGTTCAAGGCAGCGGCGGCTCGTGGATCTTTGTAGAGGAGGCTACGACAGAAATGCCGCTCGTGCTGTACTACTTTCTTTTACAGAGGAAGAAAATATTTCGCTGCTGTTTTGGTCAAATTTTCTTCCGCAGCCTCCTCGCCGAACATCCACGAGCCACCGCTGGTTCAAGGGTTATTCGAGAAAAACGAAACAATCGAAAAACAACTGAAGGGCGAATTTATTTTTTATTTAATCAACACTAAACCATGATTTCTTTTCGAAATGTAGTCATCCATTCAAGAATTATCCTTTAAAAAACAAAAAAAAGACAATTGAAGTATGGAAGCGGTGGAAGTCAATTGTAAGCAATGCAGAAACTTGGCTCTACCATCAACATGTTTTACGAGCCGCCACTGATTTCATATCAATCCGCGAAAAATAAATTATTACTATAACCTAGAAATATTCATACCGAAAACTGATTGTATTCTCAAACTGCCTGGGAACCACAAAACGAATATTTCCGTTAAATTTTCAAATTATTAAAAAAGCACGATCACAGAACTTTCCCGTACTTCGTAATAAAAAGTGATACTAGTACCCAAGACACATTTTGCCCTGAATGTTCATGGTTTAATTTTTTTACCATTCCATTTAAAAATGTGACGTGAAAATAGTAATTTACGATATAAATAACGTTATGAAGCTTTTTTACATTACGAGTGACTAAGTAGGAGCGAGTGGTTTCAAATTCTCGTGTAAAGTAAAAACAAATGACGTTATGTATATCGTGACACGGTTTATTTTATCCCTTTTCTGTTTTTTTTTTTTTATTTTAAATGAAAACCGTCGAAAAGCGAAATTGCTATAATGTTAGTATGCCAATTTCTCCCAAACAACGAGTTGTGAGAAGATACATTTAACAAGACTAGTGTTGTTAAGAAATTCATAAAAAAAATTAAAGCCAATAATTACGCCCTATAAAGGGTTAAGCAACTTATCCTTACTTTTGTTCTGAGTAAGTGGAATGGAAATTGCTCTATTATGAAATGTATAAAAAGGCTACCTCAATTAAATTGAATGGAGTAGTTTAATGGTAATTACGTGATGGTTGTGGTTTTAAATAAAACAGTTCGAACACGCGCGCCACGCTATCTCAACATGAATACGTTTCGTGGTGGTTACATTAGCAAAGTCATTAATTAAACAATACCTTCTAGGTTATAACTTTGAAGAAATAATGAGAGTTACTTTTAAGTTTGATAGTCTGTTGCCTACGAGGTTTCGGTCTTCTTCTACAGACAATATCAGAAATAGTCTAAATTATAAAAACTTCATATAATTTAGATTTATAGAATCTTGGGCTAGAACAGTCTTTAATCGTGTACATTTGTGCATACATATAAACTTATTCCTCCAAGCAAAGCGTATTTCATAACCATTACATAAGCGCAATGCCTAATAATACCGGTGAAATCAAGGAATTTATATAAAAAAGTTATATAGGTTTAAAATTAAAATTCACTTGGTTTGTTTCACGATTAAATTGATTCATTTTCAACTAGTTTCGGCTTAGTGCCATTTTCAAAAATGATGTACGTACGAAATTTGTGGATTATAGAAATAAGGTGGCGATCGGTCAATTAATAAGGGCATTTAATACCTGACCGATCGCCATCTTATTTACATAATCTACAAATTTCGTTCGTGCATCATTCTTGAAAATGGCACTAAGCCGAAACTAGTTGAAAATGAATCAATTTAATCGTGAAACAAACCAAGTAAATTTTAATTAAACCTATATATTAACATAATGTTTCACCAAGTGATCAATGAGAAAAAAAAAACATATTCAGTTCATTATCTTCAATATTTATTAAAATGTTTTGTTAATATGTTTTCATAAAGAAATCGAAAATATAGTAGGCACCGAACGCGGAGGGAATCGTACAAAAACCTTTTCAGTTTTCGTATTTTTGAGTTTAAAATCTCATTTGAAAATCTTTAGTAGTTTCTTGTGACGTACATTTAACAAAAATTATTGGAATTGCATAGAATGTCCTGAAAATCGATGTTATCGTTGAAATTCAAATTCGATTTTTTTTTTTACAAAAATAATACTTTTCCGTACTTTATGCAGAGAAGGTAGTAAAAACCGAAATATTTCCGCAAATGAATAAGTTTTTAAAAATAGTCGAAATCGTGAGTGTGTCAAGTTGGCACCCCAATGAAAAGTTCTTATAGTTCTGAATAGAGTATTCAATTCCTTTTGATGTATCTAGAATTACTATCAACTTTAAAAAAGAGTTCTGTAAAATTCGGCTGTCAGGAATTTTTTGAAAAATTTGACACCGCACCCCAACGTTGTAATCGAATAGTTCTGAACTAGTTTTAAGATATCTTTGGGTTAGTACTATAGTTCCAGATACTTTAAAAAAAGAGTTTCCAGAGATAAAAAAGTTGGAAATTCGAAATATTCAAATTCTTATTACTCACTTAATATTGGTTGAATATAAATATTTCATAACAACTATGGATAGAACTCACAAAAAACTACGGGAAACACCAATCAGAACTATCCGGAACTATCAAAAATATTTTTTGAAAAAAGTCGCAAAGCCAAAAAAGAATTAAGAGTTCTAAGAGTTAATTTTGTATTTCTACTTTTCAAGTACAATAATTCTTTCTTATAAATAAATTCGATACAATCACGATTTATGGCATTTTTAAATAAAGTTGAAATTTGAAAATAGACAATTTAATTTCGAAAATACCTATTTCCTGTCATTCATAATATGATTCTTTTGAAATCACTTTTTTATTCAAAAATATTTTGATTTTCATGGTAGTTAAGAATTTTTGAAAATTATATTCATGTTACAAAATTGTTACAACAATACAAAATACTTTAATTTTTATACGAGTTATGAGTTCAGGTCTTCAAGATTTGTTGCAATTAATAACAAATCGACAAGATATAAAAAGAAGAAGTAAAAATCCAAAAAAAGTTATTCAATGTCCAAAACATCGATTCTTCGTAATTTCTTTCGTTTTCAAAAATATTTTGATTTTAATACTAGTTATTAATTTTTGAAAGTTACAATCAAGTTTTTATTATTCATTTAGTTTGTCCTGTCCCAAAGACCTAATAGTCGTGCAAATTGAACGTTATCTCAAGTTAAACTTTCCGAAAATTTTAAACGCGTTTATCTCGAAACAGTATTTTTCAAAACTGCGGGGGAAAATTCTCGTAAAGTTTACATCCGATTTCGATGCGGTTTTGCCGACTGTATTAAGAATTGAATTATCTAACCAAATTCGAGCCGGATTTTCGTTATTTTGAAAATTCGATTTTTGGTGCACGTTTTTGTGACGAATTTTTGGGACTGACAATGAGTTTTTTGTTCGGAAGGCCACCATTTTCGTAAAAATCAACTTTCTCAAAAATCGTTGCGAAATATTATGTAGAATAATATTCCGAACCGATTTTCATTGCAGGATGACTTAGGGGACCAGGAATCTCCCCGCAGTGGAGTGATTCAAAAACTCGTATCTCAAAAACCCATCCATAATTTTTTTGTCAATATGATTTTCGAGTTTAGCGGGCTAAAATACAAAGGAAAGATTAGTGACCTTGTATGTACATTTTGGCTGTAAACTAGTGTTATCAGTTTTGAAAACGCAGTGAATTTTTCCAATTCAGTTTAATTTATTAAGTTATTTATGTCGAAGAAATGTGTTATTGAATGTCGACTTGCATGTATATGTACACTAATGAATGTATCATTATAAATATACATGTATGCTTTTAAAATATGCTCGTTGCAACAGAAAAAAACTAAGGTTTTGACGCAACAAGTGAACCAAGGACATTTCGCTCGCTCCTCTTATGTCATTTTAATATGAATATTTAAAAATCCGAGTGAATAATTACGTAGTTAACGATAACGTCCACTATTTGCATAGCAGATCTTCAAGGAATTCTGCAATTTTGTGACGAACGAAAAACTTTTCTTACATCGTGTTTCAAGACTTTTTAAGGACATTTTTATAGGGCTTTTTGTTCAGGACTTTTTTCAATACGCTTTTCGGGATTCGTTTTGAGGACAATTTTTCCGGAATTTTTTTGGGTCTTTTTAAGTACTTGTTTAGGGCTTTTTTCAGGACTTTTTTCATGGCTTGTTAGGATTTTTTTAGTTTTTGAGTAAACTTACGGTGAAGATTAGAATTTGAAGTATAATTTATCATTTTCATCTTTCATAATTTCGACGTTTCAAACGTCAGTATGTATTATCCGATCCTGTAAATTTGAAATATATTTAAAGCGAAAATATAAGGTGTGAGCCACAGAATTTTGTTGCCGAGTTGGCCATGCCTGAGAGAGAGAAAGATAGCAGTCATGTCTGAGATTAATTCATTTTTTTTAAATCTAATTCAATTGAACTAATCCAATCCATGATATAATAATATGCGACATACCTCATATATCTCATAACCAACTCTGAAACAAAATTTTGTGGCTCACACGATACCATGAAACTAACTATTATACCATCAAATCGGAGAAAGTAACATGATGGCCACATCACCATTTTTAACATATGAAATATCATAATTAAAAAATGCGTTTAACATCTCGGCAATTTTAAAAAATTAAAAGTCAACCGTTTTGGCATTTAAATCATCAAAATAAAATACCGCGTTTGAAAATTAAACAATTTTTCTAAATTAAAAACTTGATTTTGTTGAATGGAAAATTTTGGGTTTTAGCAATTTTCATTGTCTCTACATGTATATATTTTTAATACCACTTAAAATACTCTAAAATGCTCTACGTTTTAACATACAAAATATCATAATCAAAACATGGGGCAATTAAAAAAAAAAATCCAAAACGCGAAGTTTTTTCTTTCAACTTTAAAAAACGTTAGCGTAATATCTTAAACGTCATGATGGCCCTCACTGAGTACCTGTTCCCCTGTTGTATCCTAGTCAAACTAATTTAGATTAAAGGTCAACTTAATAAAAATGTGTCGTTACTGAATGGCGAAAGTCTAAGTAAAAAAAAACTTTAAAAAACCAAATTTTAGAAATTTTCATTGATTGGACATGAATATTTCCTAATGGTTTTTTCAACCACACTAAATTCGTTTTATTGTGACATTTCAATTTTCAAAATCAAATAACGCGTCCGGAAGTTAGGCAATTTTTCAAATTTACAAAACATACCAAAAATAAAAATTAAATTATTAAAATATGTTTTGTTTTAATTTTCACACAAATGACAACTTACTTTTTTGATTTGTGCAAAATAGTATATTTTGCACTTACAACAATTGTGCGCTACACCATCGATGTGTATTTTAAAAAAAACCCGAATAGTTATGTATGTCAAAATCTGGTTGAAATATTTCTCCAAGTCCCAGAAAATGTTGGGTTACACCAGTGGCGGCTCGTCGAAAATTTTGATGGTAGAGCCACTTAGCATACACAATATATCTCACCGCCTCCTTTTTGAGGAAAGAAAAATCGACCATTAAAAAAGTTTACTTGTTGCAAATGCACTAAAAGAATTAAATGAAAACGAAAAATAGCCCGCATTTAATATGTAACATCGTTCTTCGTCCACAAAAATCAATTAAACGACGAATTGTATTTTGTAACATTACCTCCTTTTTATGTGCCAAACAAGACATTTTCAAGTGCCAAAATTGACAATGACATTTTCCAACTGCCAAAAATTATCATTTTCGAATGATTCAAAATATTACCATTGTCAACTGCGAAAAACGACAATTTTCAGGTGTCAAAAATGAAAAATTTTAATTGCCAAATTTCGCAATTTTCAACTTAAAAAAGGTAATTACCAACAGTCTAAAATGACCATTTTTAAGTGCTAAAAAATAACTACAAACTGACCATTTTCAAGTACCAAAAAAGATATTTTCAGGTACCAAAAAAGACAATTTTCAAATGCAAAAAATGACATTTTCTAACTGCCAAAAAAATCATTTCAACTGTCAAAAATTATCATTTTCGAGTGTCATAAATGACGATTTTCAAGTTTTAAAAATGACCATTCTCAACTGCCAAAAACGACAATTTTCAAGTGCCAAAAATGACAATTTTTAACTGCCAAAAATACCCATTTTCAAGTGTCTAAGTTTTCAATTGTCAAAAATGACCATTTTCAACTGCGCAAAATAATATTTCATGTGCAAAAAAAGTCAAAATTCACAATCTTCAAGCCCCAAAAATGGCGTTTTCCAAGTGTCAAAAACGATAGTTGTCAACTGTCAAAAATTCTCATTTTTGAGTGTTATAAATGATAATTTTCAAGGTTCAAAAATAACTATTTTTCAGCTGTTAAAAGAGACAATTTTCAAGTGTCAAAAATGACAATTTTCATCCGAGCAAAGTGCCGAAAAAGATATTTTCAAAAGACCAAACTTGACAATCATTAAGTGCCAAAAAAGACATTTTAAACTGCCAAAAGTGACGACATTTTCCAACTGCCAAAAATTATCATTTTCGAATGCCATAAATGGTTCAAATATTACCATTGTCAACTGCTAAACACGACAATTTCCAGGTGCCAAAAATGAAAACTTTTAAATACCAAATGTCACAATTTTTAACTGTTAAAAAGGGCAATTACCAACAGTCTAAAATGAACGTTTTTAGGTGTCAAAAAGGCAATTTTTAACTGTACAAACCGACCGTTTTCAAGTGCCAAAAAATACATTTTCAAGTACCAAAATTGACAATTTTCAAGTGCAAATAATGACATTTTCCAACTGTCAAAAACGATCATTTCAACTTTCAAAAATTATCATTTTCGAGTGCCATAAATTCAAATTTTTAAATTTCAAAAACGACTATTTTTCACTATGCAAAATAACCAATTTCATGTGCAAAAAAAGTCAAAATTCACAATTTTCAAGGGCCAAAAATTACATTTTCTAAGCGTCAAGAACGATAGTTTTAAACTGTCAAAAATTATCATTTACGAGTGACATAAATGACAATTTTCAAGGTTCAAAAATGACCATTTTCAACTGTCATAAAAGACAACTTTTACGTGTCAAGAATGTACAAAGTGCCAAAAAAGACATTTTCAAGTGCCAAACTTGACACAAGTGCAAAAAAATACATTTTCAAGTGCCAAAATTGACAATCTTCAAGTGCCCAAAAATGATATTTTACAACTGTCAAAATTGATCATTTTCAAATGCCATAAATGATTAAAAATTACCATTGTCAACTGCCAAAAACGACAATTTTCAAGTGCCAAAAATGAAAAATTTAATTGCCAAATGTCGCAATTTTCAACTATTAAAAAAGGCCAAAATTACCAAAAGTGTAAAATGGACATTTTTAAGCGTCAAAAAGGCAATTTTCAATTGTGCAAACTGACCATTTTCAAGTGCCGAAAAAGACATTTTCAAGTACCAAAATTGACAATTTTAAGTGCAAACAATAACATTTTCCAACTCTCAAAAACGATCATTTCAACTGTCAAAAATTATCATTTTCGCGTAATTTTTAAGTTTGAAAAATGACCATTCTCAACTGTCAAAGACGACAATTTTCAAGTGCCAAATATGATAATTTTTAACTGCCAAAAAATGGCAATTTTCAGCTGCCAACAAATACAATTACCATCTGTCAAAAATGCCCATTTTCAAGTGTAAAAAAAAAGTTTTCAAATTTCAAAAATTACCATTTACAACTGTACAAAATAACTATTTTCATGTGCAGAAAAATATATTTTCCAAGTGTCAAAAACGAGTTTTTAACTATCAAAAATTATCATTTTCGAGTGCCATAAATGACAATTCTCAATGTTCAAAAATAAACATTTTCAACTGTCATGAAATACAACTTTCAAGTGTCAAAAATGACAATTTTCAACTATGCAAAGTTCCGAAAAAGACATTTTCAAGTGCTAAAATTGATAATCTTCAAGTGCCCTCTACACTACATGAGCAAAAAGGCTTATTCGGTAATGAACTAATTTCATTCATCGTGGACGGCGCGGCAAGTGCGCGGCAAGTGACAAGTGCACATCGTCGACGTGCGCATGAGCGGAGCCAGAAATTATTTGGTTCCTAATGCAATACCAGAACGGAAAAAATTCTTGCCGACCTCGAAATTAGAGGTAGTGCCATGGCTCCTTGGCTCTACATAACGAGCCGCCCCTGGGTTACACCAACAAACATTCAAAATTAGCCTTTGTTCAGTCGCAGATATTTAAATTTGGTTTAGAATTTTTTTGAAAATGTCCGGATAAGGCGATATTGGTCAGGAATTAAAAAAAAATGTAGACTGGACAATCTTTAAATTTTCTAATAAAAGTATTCTTAATAATAAATTAATCAAACCTGTAGATTTGATAATATAATTATTCTTAATAATAAGAACTAGTAATCCGTAAACTAAAATAGAAACAACCTTACTTATTGCAGAAAGTATTAAATAAATTCAAAAAACGAAAGTTACGAACAGGTTGAATATTTATATATTCAGGCTATATTTCGTTTTTTGAATTTATTTAATCCGTAAACTTTTAAAATGAAATTGCTTTGTGAACTTGAAAATTCTTATGCATGAATAAATATGACTCATTTATAGCGAGAATTATTATTATCTAATTGTTAGTAATATCCTCGTGATAAATACAGATTGTGCGAAGGAAATAGTTAATTGTGATGCTGAATACTGCAGAAAATATTGTTTCTGTATCGTTATTTTAACAATATAAGCATTAGGATGGCAAATCGTGCAATAAATTGATTTGAAGACAGTAGATTCTTCTTTGAATATATTCCTGTATTATTTTGAGGTGAATTTCTGTTTTGATTTTTGTAAATCGAAATTTGTATTAAACATTATTTTGAACTTTGCTTCTTCTTTTGCAGGTAATAACCCAATATGGATATCTGTAGGTAAGGCCGGACCATGTCTTCTTTAGACCTTTTCCTTTTCTGTGTGTTTCTTGTTTTTACTTAAGTTCTTGATATAATTTTACTGATTTATTATTAATAGTTAGCACATGAGAAGGTTATCGTATCAGAAATGATCTTCGAAAATGAATTTTAATTGAAATACAGATTTGTGTAGGATAACGTATGTTCGTTCTTCTCCTAGTAATAGGTGATGTTTATTTGCACAACAGTTTACCATTTACAGGACTAAATTTTATACATAATTTAATTTACTGAAAATGTAACAAAAAGTTCACATACCAGGATTTTGCTGATTTGGCTGCTGCACCGTAGCCTTCAAAATAGTATTTCTTTTATGATGAGCAGAAAGAAAATGTAACTATGAGATTTTTTTTTTATTTAGTTGTTACCCCATAGTCTTCAGAATTGGATTTTTTTGTGGTAAAGTGTTTCCAAAACTTTATCAAACTCATTACTATTTAATAACAAAAGGAAATCATCATAACATTTTCGATTGGATAAGTGTAAGTATATTTGCTCTTCTCATTACAAAAAGATCGTTTTGAAGGCTATAGTGCAGCAATTAACATTTTTATAGAAACTTCTAAAATCTTAATTATTCATTTAGGTGATTTTCTTCGGTTTTTCTATTCGTTATTTCTTCATAAAAGTTTGCGCTTTATCCAAAACCAACTGGATATGTTGCATACATAAGTGGACACGTTGTGTATATATTAAAAAATAATACAAATCGGTACACATATTTTCGATCCTACTATCAGTTTCAACATTTATTTTTTAACAATAATTATGAATTTTTCGATTCTATTAAAATGGTTGTCTTGGTTTATTAATAAGTTTGAGTAGTAAATAATTGCGCAGTTCAACATATGGATAAATTGAAGTTAATTGCAAAAAATGTGTGTCGTATAAGTGTGCGCTGTGTCAATAAAAACACGATTGATTCAATATTGGAAGGATTTTTTCTACAGACGCTCGCCTTGAGTTTATTTTAGTTGCCAAGAATCATTGCGTACACATTAGACAAATTAGTGATGTAACTACACAAATTCAGACCTGGATATTCAAGGAACTTAATTACAGAGTACAATTTCAGCAAACTGAAAGATTTGTTAAATTATTAATAAGAGGTCCTATTGTATCACACAATGCCTCTTATTAAACAATTATAGTTTGCTATTTTTTTACTTTGGATTTTTAGCCATGGAATTATTTTTAAAGTAATGATTTTGACATCAAGTGGTTTTTTATTGTAATAAGAGATAGCACTGAAAATCATTTTTGTTTTAAATACTTTTAATTTTGACATAGGAAAATATTTCTACCGCAAATTCAAAAGTGTATTAAAATGAAACAGAACAAAAACATTTCTTGCACACCTCCAGATATAACGGAAGTTGCTAAGGATGCGATGAACAAACTACTTCCAAGTACAAATTTATGCTTATTGCTTCAACTTTCATAAAAACTTAGACGTTATGGCGCCCAACGTAGTATAATCCTATTGCAAGCAAACCACAACTTTAGTGACTTCTGAAACCATCCCCATAAATAATTAATAGCAATATCTACTAAAATCGCTCTTAGTGGCGTAAGGATATGCCTAAACATTCAAATCTGCTGCAAACAAAAAAATACACGGGTTGATATATGGCGCCCAACGTTGTGCCGTCCCATTGCTTAAGTCAAGAGCGTATGATGGTTAAACATATGCAATAAATTCAGTAAAACCGAAATAACATATTTTTGGAAAAAATCCTCAAACAGGTCGATGTGATAAAAATACACAATTTTGCATGAAAGTCGATTTTCAAGCATCATTTATTTCTGAGTAATGAAGTCATCCATTTTTTTTAAAATTAAAATCCCCTAATTTTGTTCTTGATTCTGACAAGGGAAGGTCCCCAGGTGATTTTTAATTTTGGTTCATTTGTATTTTATGTACAGCTTATAAAAATAAAGGCCTATTATTATTATTATTATTATTATTATTATTATTAGTGTTATTATTATTATTATTTATATTATTATTATTATTCACCGTTTTCGATTTAAGCTCTATACAGAAATATTGTAGATGATGCCAATAAGACATTCTGAAAGTTATAGCCCCTACGTTTGCGTTTAAAAAAAATGGCGATATGATAAACGCTCGATTTATGATGTCCTACCCAGACCTGGAACTGGTCGAATATTTCATGAACATTGCATTTTAGAAAAAAAGTTTTAAGGTTTGAGAAGGCGCATTCAGTGGTGGTATTTCGGTCACCGTGAAAAAACGTTAGCAAGATCAGATCGAGGTCAGATCAAGGTCAAATCATTTTTTCAGCGGACACTGCAATTTTTTATTACGCTATCTTCTTGTGCTAATTCATTTAAATAACTGTTATCTGAAACATTTTTTTATTTGTCCCACATGTTTTGAGATATTCAAGTTTTTTTAATATTTTGACTATTTTGTCTCAAATGATTTTGAAATAGCTAAGGTCATTAAGAAGAGAGATCTTTTAGTTTTATTGATGTTACATCGAGATAAAATCAATCACCGAAGGAACTAAAAAATACAAAAAATAGAAATCACGTAGTTAATGGACCGAGAAGTCGATTGCTGATCAAATATAATTACTGCCATGTGAAGAAACTTTGGAAGAAAATCTGTGCAAACATTTAAACAAGAAATATAATAAAGCTTTGAAGGATAATGAATGAAAATTAATCAGGAACTGTGGGTTTTCTGGGATTGCGAAAATTGAAGAAATAAATTCAAAATATAATTATTTAACTAACAAAAAAATAAGTAGCAGTTTGGTGTTTTTTTAAGAAATAAACACCAATTATGAATGAAGATTAATCAAGAACTAATAAAGGTTACGAATGATTACGAAAATACAATTAAAGAAAATTGAAGAAATAAAGTCAAAACATCATTTCTTCGCGAAAAAAATAACATTCAGTGTTTGAAAAAAATCATAACTTTCTTAAAACGTGAAAACAAATGAATTATATGAAATAAATGATATATCTATATCTCTATCTCTATCTTTCGAATTTTCTGAGCACGATATATTTTTTTTTGTATTTTTAAACCTTACCCGAGTTTTTGTATTTTTGCATCATTAATTGAAAAAAATCATAACTTTCTTAAAAAGTGATTCAAATTGAGAAAACAAATGAATTATATGAATTAAATGATGCGTATATAAATTAGCTAGTTCTTAAACTTTTCTGAGTACCCTGTATATTTTTTCTATATTTTCAAACCCCACCCAAAGTTTTGTATTGTTACAATTACAATTTAGAAAAATCATAACTTTCGTAAAAAGTTATTTAAAATAATAAATGTTAAATCAATGATATATCAATAAATTAACAGGTTATTAGAATTTTCTTAGCACCCTGTATATTTTTTCCACAATTTTAAACCTCGAGTTTCTGTATATTTTTCACTATTTAAAAAAAACACAACTTTCTTAAAAAGTGATTCAAATTTAAAAAATAAATGAATTAAATTAAATAACTAATACATCTATAACTGTGCAGGTTTTTAGAATTTTCAAAACTTCCTCTATATTTTTTCTACATTTTTAAACCCCGCGCGAGTTTTTGTATTATATTGCATGTTTAACTTAAAAACACCTCAATTCTTGTAATACGTGATTTAATCAGAAGAAAAAAATAAATTCTGTTAAATAAAGAATACATCTGCAAAATACCAGTTTTCAGAATTTTTTAAACACCCTGTATATTTTTTCATATTTTTAAACGTCAACTTAATATTTGCAACTTTGCAACGTTAATTTAAAAACAAATCATAACTCTTTTGAAACGAGTTTTGGTTTGGAAAAAACAAACAAATTGTGGTAAAACAATCACGCATCTATGAAAGGGTAAGTTGTAAGAGTTTTCACAATTCCTTCAGTTTTACACCTTTGATTTTAAAAATTCTCAAGTGTTGAAAAAACAATTTAGATTGGAAAATAAAATTCGTTGCATAGAATTTTTCCCATTTGTAAAAGTCGTTGCGTCAAATATTTAATAATTTTGAAATGCCCCTGTTTATAAAATCTGTCCAAAATGTATTATTGATCAAATTTGTTGCATAGAATGCTATCCATTTATAAAGCTCGTTGCGTCGACAATTGCATGAAAATGCTCATATTTTCGTGCACATTATAACATTTGTTTTCGTAGGAAATTTAATATTTATAAAATTCGCTGCATGGAAATTCTACAAATGACAGTTCGTTCGATGAGAATGTAATATTTATAAAATTCGTTCCATAAGATTTTTCGCAATTATTGCGCCGAGAAATTTATTTTTTGTCAAATTTGTGTTTTTTTATTTCAAAATTTGTTGCGTCGAAAATTTAATATTTATAAAATTCCTTGCATAGATTTTTTTCGCAATTATTGTGCCGAGAAATTAATTTTTTGTAAATTCGTGTTTTTTATTTCAAAATCTGTTGCGTCGAAAATTTAATATTTATAAAGTTCCTTGCATAGAATTTTTCCCATTTATAAAGTAGTTGCGCAGAAGATGCAATACCTTTCAAATTCGTTGCATAGATACGCCTCTATTTATTAAATTTGTTTCGTAGAAAGGTTATTATTAAAAAAAAATTATTTCAAATGATAAAATTCATACCATAAAATTTTTATCAATAATAAAATTCATTACGAATATTCGTGGTATAGAAATTTTTTTATGTATAAAACTTGTTCCATCGAGAATTTAATATTTATATAATTCGTTGTATAGAATTTTCGTTATTTATAAAACTTGTTGCCTTGAATATTTACCTTTGAAGTTTTTTGCTTAAAAATGCTCCCGATTTATAAAATTTGTTTTGTCAAAAATTTAATATTTATAAAATTTGTTGCATACAATGTTTTCCATTTGTAAAAGTTGTTGCGTAGAAGATGTAATACCTTTGAAATTTTTGGAATAGATATGCTCCTATTTAAAAAAAAATCGTAGAATATTTATTATTAAAAAAAAACGTTTTCAAATTATAAAATTCATATAGAATTTTTCCCAATTATAAAATTCTTCACGAATATAATATACAGGGTGAGTTTTTTTCGATGTTCTCTATGGAATCTCGAAAACTGTAAGAGATGGGGAAGCGGTTAAATTAGCAAAGAAGTGCTGTTTTACGATTTCAAAGGGTAACTAGATATTTTGAAAAATGTAAAATGTGTCAATTTTTTCAAATAAATATATCTCGGTTATTATGACAGATAGAAAAAAAACTGTAAAGGACAAAGTTGTAGATCATTTTACGCAGCTTAATACAATAAATTCCGAAAAATGTTAACGCCATTATTTTCCGAGATACGAGATACTTATATTTTTTTAAATGGAAACCATCGTTCGCTATGACCTCATTCGAAAGACTATTTTTTCTCTTTATTCCGATATCACATATGACATAGTTTCGACCAAACGATCCTATTATTATTTTAATAATTAAAGAATTATTATACTTTATGTTGTTTTTTGTCAACTTTGTTTTTCTCTATAAAAATATTAACTACAATATTTTATTGTTGTTATAAACAACTGCAATTGTTTTACTTTCATCTTTTTCATGGCCAACTATTTTTTGATTTATAATAAAACTTAAAATTGACTGTAACTCACTTATTTTTAGAAATAACTATGTCAAATTGGATATCGGATTAAAGAGAAAAAATAGTCTTTCGAATGAGGTCATAGCCAACTATGGTTTCCATTAAAAAAAATGTAAGTTTGCGTCACATCTCGGAAAATAATTGCGTTAAAAATTTTCGGAAATTATTTTATTACGCTCGTAAAATTATATACAACTTTGTTCCTTTCAGTTGTTTTTCTATCTGTCATAATAACCGAGATATATTTATTTGAAGAAATTGACACTTTTTACATTTTTCAAAATATCTAGTTACCCTTCACTTTATTGAAAACTTTGAAAGTGTTATTTTGCACTTCTTTGCCCATTTAACCGTTCCTCTATCTCTTATAGTTTCCGATATCCCTCTAGAGAACATCGAAAAAAACTCACCCTGTATAAGAACCTGTTGGCGAAAGATGTGAATATCTACATCAAACACAGTTGTTACGTGGGTTTTATTATTTGGCACGTGAAATGAGATTTCTTCCAGTAGGCTCCAGATCTTTTGCCCATTGAACATGCGAGGAACATGATAGGGAGACGACCAACGAACTTGGAAAATCTTCCGCAGACATTAGTGGCTCTCTATCATGAATAGGAAGTTGCTTGGGATCCAAATAGACCTAGAATCAATGTCATGATGGTTTAGGGATTGCATAAGCAGTATGTTTGGATAACACATTATTAATTAAAATAAAAAAAATGGTGATGTGGCCATCATGTTAATTTTTTTGACTTGATGGTAGCATTTATTTTTACGCTTTCATGGTTTATTTTTTAAAAATGTAATCCCTTTCCTTCAAGTTTTAATCAAATGTTACTTTTCAACATTCAGAGCTTTCTGCCAAATTTTGTAGAACAATTCTTATTCCTTCTTAGTGTTGCAATTTCTGCTTCTTTATTCGGGAATAATATTGCTATATCATATTACTATGATTATTATCTTGTTTCTTAACACCATGCAGGCACTTATGTGTTTTCTGTGAAATTGTTGTCAACCACCACAGTCTTCCATTTCTTCTTCATTTACGATTTTTCATGTTGAAAATAATATAAACGGCACAACAATATAAAAAAATGGATTATTCAACTGAAAATTAGAAACATTATATCTGCTGCTACTCGTAATAGTTACTCGCGTCACTTGTGTTAATTTATCTGCTATCAAGATTCCCGTGCGAAATAGCAAAAAAACGTTCATTTCTTCGAAAGAAATAAGTTACATTTTTAATACCCTGATGCATTTTCAATTAAACGAATTGTATAATTAGAGACTAGATATATTCTACAACAGCTGTCCGCAGGAGTTCAAAAATAGATCCAGTAATTGAGCACCAGGAAGACCGGCCTACCCAAAAGTGCGTGCGATGCGTATTTCAGAAATGCCATTTACATTAATTGCCACGGTCATTGGTTTCGTTCTAACGTTCCACTTTCATTTTTATGGGTGCACAAGCAGTCAGTCTTATTTCCAAAATGCTACGGAAAAATAAAAAATAAAACTTTCACTGCGATATTAAATCACCACACCTAATAATCTATTGCCACAACTATCTATCAAAAATGTCACTGTGCCCAAATGAATATTTTGAGAATAGTTATATTATTGGGAATGTTTAAACTTAAAATTTGAAGATATTTTCTTTCGAAAATAAAGAAATTTATATAACAATTGTTTTCATATGCGTTAATATCTACAATTAATGTAATTGAAGATTAATGTATGGTATTATACTAACAAGGATTATGAATTATGTAAACCAGACAAATTACGGAGTTTACAGTAATAAAAGCCATTATTGCTGTACATACTCAAGTGCATGTGTTCGTGATGACCTTCGCGTTTATCTATGGTGTTCATAAATTGTGTATTTTTGCCAGTGGCAAGGCTGCGGGACTGGGATATTTGATACTCATTGTGCATCTGTGTAATTTGCAACTACACCGTCCAAAATTTACTTGATTAATACGGAAAATTATTTTAAATGATGATGAAAAAATTTGGAAATGGGGCTTCAACAAATGAAGATCCTAAATTTACTTAATTAATACAGGATTATTTTAAATGATGATTAATGTTGGACAGTATTTACGAAGTGAAACATTTAGAAATGGGGAAATTTAAAGCAAATTCCCATATGTTGTACCACTAGAAAATGCGCATGCGCGAAATTTGCGATTCCAGTGGCACGCAACCACTCACATATACACACACTCAGGCGCCCGCTGTGAAACTACTAATTGGCCCAAAAGGGCGGTCCAAACGGGAGGGGGGACCTTAGCTTGACCCTAACCTAAGCATAAGCACCAATCATCAAAATCCTGTGTGTGGGTAAAATGTAACTCGTTGAGTGCCGCTGGAATCGCGAGATTCGCGCCTGGGTGTTGGCGAGTGGTTCTACATATGGGATCTAGCCATATTCAAAATTGCTGAAACTTTCTGAAATTGTCAATTATAAAGAGTAATAATTAAGACTTTTTTTACCAATTAGGGATTATGGTTTCAACTAATAATTATCTACGAGGATAGGCTGATAAGTAAGGCCTTCACCTTCGCAATTCGCGTTTGGATGGGAATATTTTAATAAATCAAACGCGGAAATAATCCTCAGAATGCGCTCTTTACTTTCTTGCAATTACTTCTCTACATAATCGCCAGACAACTGGATATACTTCTGCCAACGATGTATGAGTTTTCTGTAACCGTCCTGGAAGAAGTCGGCACTCTGTTTTCGCAACCAGCCTCTCACGAAGACCAAGGCCATCAATAAAATCTTTGCATTTTATATAGCCCTGCATTTCAGTATCAAATTCGAATTGAAAAAAAATTGATATTGTAAAAACTTGTTTGGTGCCTTTTTGTCTTTGTGTGTTCAACTGACGTTGCTCTTTTTGCCACTTTCCGGGCCACCATTTTTTTAAATCCTTTATTTTTTCTGTCTCCGCCATTTTAATGTCAAATTTCTCTTTATTTTTACAAGATTTTTTTACTATTTAATATAACACTAACACAGTGTATGGTTTCAAATTATCTTTATTGTTCTACAACAATTGTTTCACCACCCAGTGGCTTCATCAGGTAGATGAAAAATAATGGTTATACATTTTACAATTACCGCTTATATACTAAAAAATTGGGAACAAACGTTGAGGGTGGGGGGGGGGGGGGGGGTGTTGTATTAATGCGTTGAAATCAGAATTAAAATTAAAAAATTTTGCGTTATAATAAATGAATTATTGTAGAGATGACTAAAAACATGATAAAAACGGAAACTAAACTACAAATACACGCTACATACATACATATACATATACATATTATTCAGTTATGTGATGTTAAGTAAAGGCGAATTATTGACGTCGATTTGGTCATTTAACAGAACACCGCGTTTATTGAATCTGTTGATTTCCATTGACTCTAGTATTTATGGAGGATTTTAAAATTATCATTAAATGAATGGCAGTGTTCTGTTAGATGATCGGCATAGGTGGAGTTAGATTTTCCTTGAATAAAACAATTTTTGTGCTCTTTTATCCTTTGTTCAAAACTTCGTCCAGTTTGTCCAACGTAAACTTTTGGGCAGTCTCCACAGGTGAGTAAGTATACACCTGATTCCTTATTTCTGTCTGTTTTATCTTTTGCATTATTGATGAACTTTGAGAGGGGGTTATTGGTTTTGAATGATGTGGTGATGTTTAATTTATTTAGAGTTTTCCCAACATTTTCCGATAGGTTTCCCAAATATACTATGGATGCATATGGGGTCCATAAACAAAATAAAAGCCTAAAACTAAATCTACTAGAGTCAATGGAAATCAACAGATTCAATAAACGCGGTGTTCTGTTAAATGACCAAATCGACGTCAATAATTCGCCTTTACTTAACATCACATAAGTGAATAATATCTATATGTATATGTATGTATGTAGCGTGTATTTGTAGTTTAGTTTCCGTTTTTATCATGTTTTTAGTCATCTCTACAATAATTCATTTATTATAACGCAAAATTTTAATTTTAATTCTGATTTCAACGCATTAATACAACACCCCCCCCCCCCCGCCCTCAACGTTTGTTCCCAATTTTTTAGTATATAAGCGGTAATTGTAAAATGTATAACCATTATTTTTCATCTACCTGATGAAGCCACTGTGTGGTGAAACAATTGTTGTAGAACAATAAAGATAATTTGAAACCATACACTGTGTTAGTGTTTTATTAAATAATACCATGGAGTTTCAACAAGTAACAGCCTCATCCATCCAAGATTTGTTTACCATCAAAGCAAAGCCCGGAAGGTAAACGCGATCAGCTTTTCGTACAACACGTTTAATCAAACCAAAATCGCGGTCGCAAGTGGCCGCGAATTGGTAAGTGATATATAATTTTTCTAAATCTCGCTGACAGAAATCGTAGCAGTGTATGGTTCTTGTTTTGACCACTGCAGTTGTCGCTAAATAAGTAAAGTTCTTTTACTTCGTCAGCAATGTTTTTTCAATGTAGTCTTGAAGAAACGTACACTTTTTCAGGCGTCTTTCGGTCTTTTCCTTCGTGGTACATATACATTTTGGCGTTATCGGTTTTAAGATTATGTATGCCAAAAGTATGCACCCACAGTTGGCGAAAATAAAATATATCTTGGGCAGGAATGTGCGGCAAGCGTAAATTTGCCATGTAATCGAAACATAATCCCACGACATCATCCCACTCCTTACATATCTCTTATATACATTGAATTTTTGTATAAAACTTTTTGCTCCTCCTTTTATGTACTATTAACCCTTTGGCCTACTTTACTTACGTCCGAATGCAGCAGCATGGCACAACTGAAAACGTAAAATATGAGCTTCAAAAAATTCTGTTTCGCAAGAAAATGCATTCATTGTGCAGCACTACTAACGCAAGCGGTGCGCCAGGAGTTGAGCTCATACTCGATTTGATTGGCTCAAGAGGCTCGCCACGAGTTGAGCTCGTGCTCGATGTGATTGGCCCAAGCGGCGCGCCACGTTATATGCTCGTGGTCGTTGTGTTTGGCCCGAACATTTAAACACGAGGAGTACTCGTGGTTGTAGGTCAAAGGGTTCATTCAGCAGTATAGGTACGCTTAGCGTTATCATTGAGCGCTTTGTTTCTAACTTTTACTCCAAATTCTTCACATGTAGTGCAGGTATCTACTTGAGGTCTGCCAAAAGACAAAGAGAAGTTGATGAAAGTACTTTGAAAAAAAGTAATAAGAAACCAGTAACTCTGGATGCTTTTGTAAAAACATGTCATACATTATCTAAATGTTTAATCGGGCATCTAAGTAGTGCCTTTCCGTCCCAGAGTAATGAGCAATTTTTGTGGGATAGCTGTCTATATGTTCATGAATTTTTATCTTGACTTCTGGAGCAATAGCATTTCCACTACTATTTTCGCCACGTTTATCGTGAGGCACTCTTCCAGCAGATAACAGTTTACATATGCGAAATAAACGTCCGTTGGTAATACCATGTACTGCTAGGATAGCTTCCAACCTGACATTATTTACAACCAAAAAGTATTGATAAGAAGCAGACTTTTGTTTATTTTCAACATTTTTTCTGCTTCGCTTTCTTTGCACTTTGCCAGCTACAACCAATCCTTGCTAGTAAATGTCTTGCTCATTTTTATGCGCAAAACTATTATAGTGATTTCTTTTTACAGCTAAAATAAATGATGGAGTTCCATCATTTACTATTATAATTTAAAAAAATTGTACCTGCATGCCATTCCTGTTTTTCTAGCTTCAATAGTATTTCCTTTCTAGTTTTTATGTTCGTTTGGAACTTCTGATAACGTTTCTTTTGTATGTTGTGGTGCGTTTAATACCTTTAATTATTTTTCTAGGTATCTCACTTTCATTTTCTTTATTATTATTGCCACTCGAATTGCTATCATTACTTTCAGACATTTTTACACGTCTATCTTCATAAACATCTCACACGCTATTGTTTGTTTGTATTGAAATCAGCAGACTGTGTAAATAGCAGTTCTGCGCATGACTGTTAGATTAGAAAATGCATAATTGCAGAAACTGGACATTTTTAGTTTCTGTATTTAGCTATTTTTTTTTCTACTCTTTAGAGCACTCGGACATGTTCAATTTCTCCACCATTCTGTCCGCCACCCTTAAAATATAGACCTATTCACGAATAAGGGCGGTTTACGAACTAAGTTCGGAACATTCATAGATTCCAATTATCTTTCAGATTGTATAAGGGTTTCCTGTTCCTAATCTCAATAGTTTTCTTGTATTCGGCGATTATCATATCAGAAATAATTATTATAATCTGAAAGATAATTGGATTCTACTTTAGAATACGTTACTAAATACAGGGTGTGCCGTTTGAAAAAACGAAGTTATTCAACTTCATAATTTGGGTTTTTCTACCGCATTTTTTTTATCACCCTGTATAATTTTTTGTATGAAATCATGGTTGGCTCTATAGTTCGAACCTTCAACCAAATAATAGAAATGATTTTAACTGTTCAACGTCAATCACTGGGGCAAAAATAAAATTTCACCCAGACCATGCATTTCAACAAATCTTCAAATATTTCGAAAACTGCAAACAATAGGTATAGGGAGTATTGAAGTAACTCACCTTTATTTGCTCCATATAATTTAAAAATTACAAAAAATATAGGGTGTTCTATTTAAAAAAATATAAGTATGGTCTGTAACTTTGTTATGAGACACCCTGTATAAATTTAAATATTTTTAGGGTGTGTAGCTCACTATTATACACAACTTTTGTATAAAACATTTTTCGAAATTTTGAAAAATAAGCACGTGATTGACCGTTCCCCGAGCTCTGAAACACCCTGTATAATGTTAATATATTGTTTATGCACCATTCATTAAGAGTATGAACATCAAATTTCAATTTTAAACAATCGTCAACAGATTTAATAATAAATTCAATAAAACGAAATGTAGCCTGAATATATGAATATTCAAACTGTTCGTTACTCTGCTAGTAAAATTAAGCCTTACTAAGACTATAAACAAATAACTTATTGAAACAACTACTTCCCTGGCTAGTGCCACGCCGGATATTGAATGATACAATATATTTAGGCTACATTTCGTTTTATTGAATTTATGTAATGCTTTCTGCAATAAGTAAGGTTGTTTCTAATTTTTTTAAGATTTAATGATATTATAAATCTTCAAGTCGTCAGCATATATTAAAATTTGACATTTAAGATATTAACAAATATCGTTAAAGTAAATCAGGGTTCTAAATTAGAGCCTTGCGGAACCACACTAGATACTTGTACGCATTCATTTCTACGAATAATTGTCTTGAGTTTAAATATAATGTAATTGCTAAGATAATGCTTTCGTTAATATCATATTCAAACAAACGTTTAACTTATAAACCATGGTCTAGTCCAGGGGTCTCCAAACTACGGCCCGCGGGCTAAATGCGGCCCGCGACCTCAACGAATCCGGCCCACGACAAGCAGTTACATTTTTCGTAAATGTTACATTTTAAAATTCTACAACGATTTTTTGTTATAGGTTTTGAAATTAGTTATAAAATTGATTATACCTTGGCCCACTAGGTTATGAAGAATTATATATATGGCCCGCGATGGAAAAAGTTTGGAGACCCCTGGTCTAGTCCATCAATCGCTTTTATGAGCATATTACATCAACCTGCTTTCAACAGAGTCCATGGCATCTGTAGCTACCTGAGTTAAATTTCTTAAATTACTAGAAGTAGATCGTTTGTTACAAAAACCATGTTGCTGAAAAGATATTTTAGCTGATACACTAGAATAAATATATTTATATGAGATAGATTCAAACACCTTATAAAAACAACATAAGATCGTAAACGTCTATTGTTTTCAACTTTATTAGAGCTACCACTTTTTTCGCTGGACAAACACGCACTTTCTTACACACACTGGGAAATTCGTTACTCAAAATACGATTAAATATAAATGTTAATGGTTCACTTAATACTTGTTCACAATCACGAACTATAATTTCGGGGATCTGGTCCAAACCTGCTGTAAACTTTGCTTTGGAATGACGAAGGTGTTGGCTATTTGCTGTAATATCAAAATTATTCGAAAAAACACTTCTAAAACGTCTAAACCCAAGTATAGAGATGAAGAATCTAATTCCAAACCACCAGTTTGGATTCACATCAAAACATTCGACTATCGATAAAATCCAAAGAATTACTAATATGATAGAGAAACCCTAGAAGAAAAAATGGTGATGTGGCCATCATGTTACTTTCTCCAATTAATATTTTATGGTTTATTTTCAATTTAGATCATATTTTAAATGTACATCGAGCGTTTTGTAAGATGAAACTGACGTTTAACGTCAAAATTATGAGATGGAAAAATTATACTTCAATTACAAATTGTCAGTTTACTCAAAAAGAAATTTCGAAAAAACTTATTCTTTATAAGTTGTTCATTTTGGCATTCTCTACAATTATTATTCATATAAATTTGATGTATTATTATAGTTTCACAAGTATAAACCTAAAATTAAAAATTAAATTTAAATTGTTTTCTCGAAAACCAATAATTTTATCAAATAGATTTTCACACATTTTCAACATTTATTTTAATGTTTTTGTGATATTTTTCATATTAAAATCAATATTGGAAAAAAAAACAAAAAACGGTTAAGGTAAACACCCACTTCTGGTGTACGAAATTTTACCAAAAGCTTTTCACTTCTTTGGATTATCAAATAAGACTTGTGTTCAAAGTTTCATATCAATTGATTCATTACATTTTGAGATACAGCGCGCAAAGACACGCACACAGACAGACACACACATACACAAAAAAAATCCAGAAATTGTTAAAACGGCATCCAGGGACCCCAAAACGGATATTTCGTTGAAAAAAATTCACGATCACAATACTTTCTCGTACTTCGTAACGGAGAAAGTAAACAAGTCTCCTCTGCAAAATTCCTGGACGCACAAAGGCATAATTCACAGACCAAAACAATATTTTGAAATTTGTAATTGTACATCTCAGACAGAAACTTTAGAGTCAAACACGAAGTAGCTTACTCGGACCTGAAATTAGAGCAGGTGTTCTACAAGAAAATGTACTAGGACCGGCCCTTTTTCTTTTATGCGCGTTTTCGCCACTTTCGCTGATGATACAAGGATACTAGTAGTAGGGAAACCAAACGAAGAAACCACAAACATCTATTGGTCGCATTTTAGAATGAACTAAAGAATGGAAAATAAAACTAAATGAAGCTAAGTCGGTTCATATTTACTTTACAAAAAAAGTTATCGAACACCTATCAGGAATTTTAAACAATGTTCAAGTACCGTACTCCAATTTAACCAAGTATCTGGATATGATACTCGACAAAAACTTTGTGGGATACTGCATGTGAAAAAGAAAAGAAGAACTACATATTAAAAATAGAAACATTTATTACCTGATTGGCAAAAAAAATTCAGCCAATCTCTGCCTAATAAACTCGTACTATACAGAGTGGTTCATCTAAGAAGAATCTGGCGTTTTCTGGCGTTATCTTTAGACTTAATATTATAACTATCAAACGAATCATAATCTAATAATTTCAAATTTGCCATTCTGAAGTTTATATGGAGTATATTAAATGTTCAAAAATTCATATTCTTCTTAGATGGACCACCCTGTATTAACAGATATGAACATATGGCGCACAATTAAGGGGATGCACCAAACATAGAAATACAAAAATATTACAAACATTCCAAAATACAGTACTGACATCAGGAATATTATCCTCAATCGGGATCTAGGAGTGGAACATATTAATAAAATTGCAAAGAGTCACGAAACAATACTATATAATCATGTGGGCGTCGAAGCTATCCAGACCAGACAGGGTTAAAGAGAAAACGCACAGTGAAAAGCAGAGTTAGTGTTAGTATACACGCCAACCAAATGTAACCAAATAGACAAAACATACGGGACACCAGGGGCGGCTCGTTATATAGAGCCAAGGAGCCATGGCACTACCTGTTGTTTCAAGGTCAGCAAGAATTTTGAATTATTTCTTAAAACACTTTTTGCGTTGCTCGTTGGTTAACGGCTAACTTACCCAAATATATAAAAAATCGTTCATTAATGACCCCTATTAATGGACGATGTTTAATTAATAAACGATTTTTCATTAATAAACGATTTTTCATTAATGAACGATTTCTAAGGCCGCGGTGGTGTAGTGGGTAGAGGTCCGGTCTCTAGACCCCGCTGGTGCGTGTTCGAGTACCGTCCGGGCGGTCACTTTTTTTTACTTTTTTAACACGAAAAATGGCCGTGAGGGTCCTTGGATATATTTAGTCTTTCTCCTCATTTCACTTAAATGAATTATTAAATACTATACATCGGTTGTGGCTGAATGCCCTAGCTGGCTAAGCCGAATTCCTATCAACCATATTTCTTAAAAAAAAGAACGATTTCTAGTTAAGCATTAAGTAGCTTATTCATGAGTGGCTAATTACTCATAATTACTGGAAATGTAACTGATAATAAAGAGAAAACGATCTATAATTTGTTTCACATGTAAATGCAAAAGTATATCAATTCTCTGTGTTAGAAACAAATTAGCGGCGAACCGCCTTCGATTTTGTTATACAATAATGTCAAAGTGTGAAACGTCAAATTTATAAAACGCGGGTATCGAGTGAATGACTGCTACTATGGATAGTGTCGAAGCCAAAAGTACTAGCAAATGCAAATAATGCAACATTAAATTTGCTTCCGGAAAAGAGTACACATTTTTACGAAAAAACTTACGTAGAATTTATTTTCTGGTGCGAGGAGTAACAGGTAAGACGTCATTCGGAATCTGCGCTATTCGCATGTTTTGCCGATATTGCTGCAAAGGGCTTAATAGCAAGTTTATTTGTTTGTTTTGTTTGGATTTTCTCTAATCTAATTTCTAATGTTGATCTAAGTTACGATCAACGGAAAAATCTTGTAATCAATTCGTGTGTTAATTGGCGATTAATGATCTCAACAATTAACGCGTGAAAGTGTCTCGATCATTAATCGCCATCATTAACACACTTGTTGGTTAAATAACTATTTCGCCTGTTATTTTGGTCTAGGAAGATAAATCGTTATATCTTTCTTCAAAAAGGAGGGGGGGGGGGTATATTATATAAGTGGCTACCATCAACATGTTCCACGAGCCGCCACTGCGGGACACTAATCAATAGACCTTAGATATTAAACTTTACTAGATTAGGATAGACTAAAATGTATCGTTGGTCTTAAGTAATTCCCTGTATCGCGCAAGCAAAGAAACAGACAACCACAGAACCACGCACAAACTACGCGATATTTTTAAAAGATTGCATGTTAGCGCGAGCGAATAATATTTGGGAAATTGGCCTAAGCTACTACGACCGATTGTTTGTATTTGCAAAATATCTTTTTTGATGAAATAGGACCACCACAAACATTCTTAAACCCAAACGGAAAGTTTTCGCACATAAAATTCATAGGCTGAAACCTTCGGCGCCTCGCACCATCTTATAAAATTCTTTGCATCTAAAATTGCTCACTTATAAAACTCTTTGCACCTAATATTGCTCACTTATAAAATTCGTTACGTCTAAAATTTTCCCTTTATAAGTGGCATTGAAAATCAATTTTCTCATGCACAAAAATTACCAATGTCGATTGGAATTCACTTCGTTCGTACGTGAAGATGAACATAATATATTCAAAATGGATGGCATTTTTTGTACCATTAGACTGGTCAAAATTGTTATCAAGGTGATACTAAGTTGGTATAGGCCAGTGCCGTTATTCCTAGTAATATCACCGTAATAATAATGATCCTGCATTAAGATAGTGACTTATCTTGGGCACTTCATCGGGTCTCTATTTATACTTAATGCTATCGCAATTTATCTCAAAGTGCACCTGCTCCTTTTAATAAAGGTATATCAAGTTCTTACATACATCGTAATAATGTTATCTTTATCTTTATTAAACTTCGTTGATATCTTAGTTACGTAATGATATATCTAAATTTTAAACATAACCTACACTGGAGGAAAAAATATGAAACAATTGAAATTCGTGAATTTTTTACCATTTTCAAACCGCCATAACTCGGCGTATTTTCCATCGATTTTGATGAATCTTTAAGAGCGAAAAACTTTGAAGTCTCTTCTTTAACCCTTAATAGTCACACCTCCGAAAAATTACGTAATAGTCATTCGGGGTGTGGTACACCCCACGCCTTTGAACTTCGGTCAATTAATGTTAAATTGACAAAAAAAATAAAATTACAATCTGGGATACATTTTGAACCTCTTAGTTACAAGAATATGTGAATAGTTTTTGAAACCTGCAACTTTACATGTAAAAAAAAATGTTGCAAAAAAAATTCCGCAAAATATGAGTATTTTTGCAAAAAATACGGTAGTAATTTCAATTTTCAGCTAAAAAATAAAATAGTTTGAACCTGAAAACCTGAAATAGTATCATTCCAAGTGGAATTAATAAATTTTGCGACCTTTCCAAAAAGGATATTTATTTTCATGATCGAAGGTGGTATTTTTTTACGAAAAAAATATATTAGTATTTTTCTAATATAAAGTCAATTTAATGTTAAATATGAATATGAAAATATTTTTAAAACTATTATTATGAAGAAAAAAGGCTATTATAATGTAAAAGACAATTATTCGATCCCAAAAGAGCATTCGACGCACATATAAATATGTGCGATGTATGTCGCACATCGACCTCTCGCAACTGCGACATAGCATGTGCGACTTTTGTCGCTTCTTCTGGAACAAATATTGCAGCGCTTTTGATTCGACAATCTCGGAATAATCCAAAGAGAAGAAAATGTTCAGAATTTTTTTTCTGGCACAATGATCACACGGGGTGTCGTACACCCCATAATTTTTCACGAATTTACTCAAACTGGTACTACATTAACACTGACGAGTGAGCTCAAATAATACCTATTGGAATCCACAATAGAAGGTTCAAACTATCTGTAGATGGAGTAACATGTCCCGTTTACTTTCAATTTCAGGGCCTTATTCAACGTTGAAAAAAGGCTGGGGTGTATCACACCCCTAATGACTATTAAAGGTTAAAATCATGCATACGAATTTAAGCGTAACCCCTTTCCGCCCTTCTCTAGCACCCCTGTAAAAAAATGTGTTTTCAAGAAACCATTTTCAACTTTGACGAGTTGGAAACATTTTGTCGACTCGATCCACCATAAAGGCATTAAAATCTGATCAATTCCCTATGCAGAACTCGAAGAACGAAGTTCATACGATGATTTGGCACTAAGTTATGGGTGTTCGAAAAAAGTGCATTTTGAGGTTTTTCGCACATAACTCAGCGACTTTTCATCAAAATTTGATGATTGTTTTGGGAAAAAATCTCTTTTTGGTCCTACTTTAAGGAGGTAAACTCAGATTGGAATGATCCCTTTTCGAACCCTTAAACCTCCGAACAAAAAAACGCTTTTGTGCAAAAAAACGTCCAACTTTGGCAACGTGTACCGAGTTGGATAAAATGTGTGTACTCGATCCACCAAATGGGCATTGAAATGTGTTCAATTACCTGTGCAGGACTTAAAAACGAAGTTCCTACGGAAATTTGGTACAAAGTTATGGGTGTTTAAAAAAAGTGCATTTTGTGGTCTTTTTATTTGTTTGTGTGGAGGAACGTAATCCCTCTCTTTGAGTGGAGGATAAAAGGACATTTTGCTTTTAATTTCTCAAAAGATCGTCGAAATCGGTTGAATAGAAGCTGAGTTATGGCCATTTGAAAATTACCTAAATTTTTACAAATCTCAAGTGTTTAATTTTTTTCCGTCAGTGCAATTCGTTTGTTGTTGGACGAATGGAAAAATTGACGAATGGTGGTGAGTTAGGCCCACATTTTTTCCGACCCTACAGAGATCGTTAAAGTAAGCCTTTTTTGACCTGAAATATTTTTTTTTGTTGATGAAGTTCTAAGGTACAAAATGCGATATTCATGTTTTCGCGCAAACAATTAATTTTCGTACATACCTCATAGAACATGCAAAGAAAATTTTATTCGTGAGAACGATAACAATTTTGTCGAAAAGCTTTTGAGTCAAAAAACCACAAAATTCGCTTTTTTTCGAACACCCATAACTTTGTGCCAAATCGTCGTAGGAACTTCGTTATTTGACTCCTGCGCAGGTAATTGAACACATTTCAATGCCCTTTTATTGGATCGAGTCGACACATTTTTTCCAACTCTGTACAAGTTCCCAATTTTTTTTGCCCAAAACGTGTTGTTTTTGTTCGGGGGTTGAAGGGTTCGAAAAGGGATCATTTTAATCGGAGATTACTCCCTTAAAGTGGAGCCAAAATCAATTTTTCCTGAAAGAATCATCAAATTTGGTTGAAAAGTCAGTGAGTTATGTGCGAAAAACCTCAAAATGTACTTTTTTTCAAACATCCATAACTTGGTGCCAAATCGTCGTAGGAACTTCGTTCTTTGAGTACTGCAAAGGGAATTGATCAAATTTTAATGCCTTTGTGGTGGATTGAGTCGACAAAAATTTTCCAACTCCGTAGACATCGTCAAAGTTGGACATTTTTTTTCACAGGGGCGCTAGAGTGGGGCGGTAGGGGTACGCTTAATTTAGCGTGCATGACTTTATAGAAGACACTTCAAAGTTTTTCGCTCTTTAAGATTCATCAAAATCGATTGAAAATACGAGTTATGGCGGTTTGAAAATGGTCGAAATTTTTTTTTCTTCGGTATATATACAAAAACTATATTAATTTAGAGAGCTGGATCAATAATTTCTAAGCGATGTTCTTCCACGCGGACCCTCGATGATAGATGCCTGAATCGCCTCTTTAGACCATGTTCAGATGTAGCCTTGACTTGCTAATTCTCTGTTTGATCAGCTGTCGTATATTTTACGTCTTGGCATTTCTAAGCAATTTATTGGTGTAATATTTCATATTCTTGAGGTGTGCTTATAAATATAAATAAAAATAAACAGTATAAATAGATGATAAGGATATAAATACGTAAATTACAAAAACATATTGCAATAAATCAGCTACAGCATTTAAAATGAGGTAAACATTTATTTTTAATTTACACTAACAAAGGTGACCGGCAATGTGGCCAATATCCAATTATCATTCACGACATGGATTAAAATTAAAAAAAATGTTGTGGTCATCATTTAATTTTCTCCGATATGATGGTATTAGCGGGATTTTTTGAATTTTTTTTTCGAATTAGTGGGATCTTGAAAACATAACTTACTCTTTATAAATCTTTTTATTTACTTATTTTTACATACGGATTTACAAAATATAGTGAATTTTTGTTTGTACGGCTATAGACCAGCGGTTTTTCTGCCTGGCATTAAGATATAAGTCTTTAATTATAGTATTTTCTATAGGTTTTATTTATAAAAATTCGATGCAATTACCACCATTTCATAATTATGGATCAAAAACGTAAAATTGATTTGTTTTTAATTTATTCTTGAAAATCAGAAAGTTTATGTAAAACATTTATTAAGAAAAGATGGGCAGTTCTTCGTTATTTTCAACATTTATATAAAGATTTTTAAAATATTTTTCATATTTCATTAAATTTTGGAAAATAACGGTTGTCAACACTTCCGGTCTCCAAAAGCTTTTCGGTTCTTAACATTGTCAAATAAAGTTTGAAGTTTTATTTAAAAATCTCTATTATTTTAGACAGACAAACATACAGGCGCATAGACACACAGGTAGAGAGACAGACAGGAATTTTTGAAAAATAGTCGGAATCGTCGTGACGTCAGAATTAATATTTCGGTTGAAATTTTAAATTCGAAAAAAAATGCGAAAACAATACTTTCTCCGTAAAACGTACAAGATAAAACCGATAGACTATTGCATTAACCTTTGTTACGTAATAACTGTATAGTTTATAGTCCTTTACTACCAAGCTTATGTCTTTATTTATCGAATCGATACTCAATTTGTAAATGGCTGAAAATACCGATTTAGTTTTGGCTGGTTAATTGAGTTTGTAAGTGGATTAGTGTGAAATTTATTTATCCAAGAAACAAGGCCACATGCACATTTAGGGCGAGGTAAACATTATTGGTTGATAAATCTTAAGCACGTTTTTTTTTGTACAAGAAAATTGTATACGTTTTTCTGGTATCGTGTAATGCAAGAAATCAAATCTTGAACAATAAATTGGATGAAAATAGGACACGCTCTATTCCATCTTGGATCTAGTATGCGAGCATGCGCATTTTGAATGAATTTATATCGCTCGTCTGCGACATAACCTAAAATTGTAGTTTATGCCGTTTCATTAACGATGAATACTTGGGCAACAGACGAAGTCGCGAGCCTTATTGAGGGGTATCAACAAAACCCATTACTGTATGTTGTAAAACATATGGAATACCACAATAAGTTCCAACGTTTAAAACCAAATTGTTTTATACCAAATAAAAAATTTTCAATTCTGCGCATAATCCGGGACTATTTTCTTGTACCATTATACAGTGCGCGCCTAAAGTATGGAATATATTCAGTAAAATCGAAATAAAATATTTTTGGAAAAAATCCTCGAACAGGTTGATTTTCTTTTATAAAAATACACATATTTGCATGAAAGTCGATTTTCAGTCGTCATTTGTTTTCGAGTTATGACGTCCGCCATTTTGTTTTTAAATGGCAACCCCCTATTTTTGTTCTTGATTTTGAGATATCTTCCCATTGTCGAACTGGCAGTATAAAAATATTGCCATCTTACATAAAACATTTTTCGAGTAAATGACAATTGAAGGTGAAAACTAGATATTTAGAGTTTTTGTAAAATGACCTTGCTCCAGCGCTTTTTTTAAAATACAGCCACTACTACAAAAAATAGAAATCGCGTGGTTAATGGACGGAGAAGTCGATTGCTGATCAAATACAATCACTGCCACGTGAAGAAACTTTGGAAAAAAATCAAAATAAAGCCGAGCCAAGAGATAAACAAGAAATATGATAAAGCTTTGGAGGATGATTAATGAAGGTTAATCAGGAACTAAAGGTATTGCGAAAATATTATTGAAGAAAATTGAAGAAATAATGTCAAAATATAATTCTTTGAAGAACAAAAAAAATAAGATTCAGTGATTTTTGAACAAATAAACGCCGATTATGAATGAAGATGAATCAAGAACTAATAAAGGTTTTCCATGATTACGAATATACAATTGAAGAAATAAAGTCAAAATATATTTTTTTTACTAACAAAAAATAAGACTCGGTGTTTTTTTTTTTAAGAAATAAACAAGGAAGATGAATAAAGATTTATCAGGAACTAATAAAGGTTCTCTATGATTACGAAAATTCAATTCAGGAAAATTGAAGAAATAAAAATTTAACTAACAAGAAATAAGACTCAGTGTTTTTTTAAGAAATAAACAAAGAAGATGAATGAAGATTAATCAGGAACTAATAAAGGTTCTGTATAATTACGAAAATACAATTGAAGAAATAAAAATTTGACTAACAAAAAATAAGACTCGGTGTTTTTTTTTAAGAAATAAACAAAGAATATGAATGAAGATTAATCAAGAACTAATAAAGGTACTCTATGATTATGAAAATACAATAAAAGAAAATTGAAGAAATAAAGTAAAAACACCATTGTTTCGCGAATAAAAAATCAGATTCAGTGTTTTTTTTTTAAGAAATAAACATCAACGATGAATGAAGACTAACCAAGAACTAAAGGTTTTTATGATTATGAACATCTAATTAAAGAAAATTGAAGAAATAAATTAAAGACATAGTTTTTTCACTAATAAGATTCAGTGTTTTTTTGAAGAAATAACCACCTTATATGCAGCAAAAATTGGAGCATTTTTGCAAAGAGTAAAAATAAAAACATTATTTTGAAGATTTTTGGTAGAAAAAAACAACATATTTTTATTAACAAAAAGCATTTTTAAAGAAACCAAAGTATTCTATTTAAAAATAAGCATTTAAAAAGAATAAACATCTCGTGGATAACAACTTTGTTTTTGAAGAAACCAAAATTTTCCTTTTAGAGAAAGTAGTTCTTTTAGCGCGAGAAATGTGTACTCGTGTACCTTTATATTTTATATCTATAATTCATGTTTCATTGTGTAATTTTAAGGAAATTTTAGTTATAGTCTATGCTTATATTTATGTACTAATGTCTCATTCCTGTTTTCTTGACGTGTGTAAAAATGTATATTATATTTTAACACCAATAAATTGATTAATTGATAGAAACAAAAGACATTTTTTTTTCTTCCAATCACAAGTTTTCTATACAAAAAGGAAGCTTTTTGAAGAAATAAGCAACTTGAAGATATATATTTTTTTTAATTTTCTATTGAGAGAAATTTTGAAGAAACGAACGTCTTGTATCTTTAAATCACAAGATTTTTGAAGAAATAAAAAGCTTTTTTGTATTTATTTTCTATTGTTAGGTTTCTACTTGTTTTTAAGATTTTTTAAATTTGTTTATTCCTCTGGTTTAATTTTCTGCATTTTAAAGTTTTCATTTCACTTGAAATTAATGGTAACACTGGCTGAAGGACTCCGGTCGATGGCCATTGTATTTATTATTTATTATGTATTTAGTAAGTACAATAAACGTTTATTATTATTTATTAATGGTAACATGTGCGATTTAAAAAATGTTCAAGACAAAAATCGATTGCAGTGGGCACAAATAATAAAAATAATACAGACAATATTTTTCTTTAAATCAAGAAAGGAAGGTTTTCGAAGAAATCAACAACTTGAACATACAAATATTTTTTTTGAAGAAACAACAATATTCTATTCAGAGAAAAGAAGCATTTCTAAAGAAACAAACATTTTGTAAGCAACTTTCTTCTTTAAATCACAAGTTTTATATTCAAAGATAGGAAACTTTTAGAAAAAATAAACAACTTGCAGACAACAATATTTCTTGAAGAAACGAACATTTTCTATTCCGAATATTTTTGAAGAAACGAACGTCTTGTATCTTTAAATCACAAGCTCTAAATGTTTTTATAGTTAAAGCAAATTTCTCGTACATTTTGAAATATACCAGGATCGATGACTTTATTTGTGCCCATTACAATCAATTTTTGGTGTCACATTTTCTAAATCGCACAAGCGATTTAATTTAATATGTAATTAATAATAATTTAAAAAATATTTTTTTATTATAAAAACACGTTTTTCTGCAGCCGTCCCGAAAATAAAACTTTCGGTATGATTTATTAAATCGAAAGTACCACTTTACATAAATCGTACTGAAAGTAATTATTTTCGGGACGATTTTGTTTCACTTTCGGAACGATTTCTTTACTTTCGGGACGCTTTTTGTTGCTTTCTGGATGATTTTGCGTATATATGTAGGCGGCCTTGACAAAAACATCAACTTGTATTTAATTATGACAGCGCTTGTCATATAACATTCATGTGTGTGTTTGCTTTATTAACATAAAAAACGGCTGCAGAAAAAATATTGTACGTAACTCGTTCCTAAAGTGATTTTACGGGACTCGCAGGATTCCAGGAATCACCTACGGCTCGTCCTGGAAACTTCCTACTCATCCCGTAAAATATCACTTTCGGAACTTGTTACGTAAATTACTATTACTTTGTTGGTATAACACGGATTTTTATTGTTGATTATAACATAGTGAAGTTTTCGATTAAGTTTACGTTTTGCAAACTTTTTTTAAGCCAGACGTTTTTAAATTTAATTAGGAATAGGATTGTACGTTTTATTTGTTTATATTTTTCTGATTAACAATTGCTGTAGAAAATCTTTTTCTCCAAAGAAGTTCTAAATGGAAAAATTGTACTGCTTGCCTCATTAAAAGTAATTATAGCTTTAAGCGCAGATAATTAAACTGAGAAAATGGTATAGTTTGTAGGGAGCTCAAGGCGAAATAAAATTGCTACCTATCTGTTTTCACCTGAAACGGGTTTTCTTTAATTGGTTGAATTAAATTAATGGAAATGTGACGCTCTTCATTGGCGATATCGTCAGAATAAAACTGTCTAGCATTGACGCTTTTGCAATAATTAATTATGATAAATATAGCAACTGCCTGTAATATCGGTATCGTCTAATTGGTGTATATATTTAATTTTAGATTTTGTGATTTTCTTGTCGAACTTAAACAGACTTGGAACTTAAAATATAGCCAATTCAACAACAATTTTTTTTAGTTTTTGCCGTGTTGTTCCATATCTTGGAATAAGCCACCCATGAGATGAGATATTATTCGACTAACTGGGAAGTTCTTATCCACAAAACTTGCAACATCAATTCCTGGATGAATGAGCTTGAGAAACAATAGAGGTCGACGACACTTGCTCCGACTTGGCCCTGGTCAACATTCTGATGTAAAACAGCATTTGATTGAAACCCAGATGGTCGTAAAAGACAGGCACGTCAACGAGCTGGAAAGATAAGTCAAGCACCTGCAAAAAATCGCACCTGAGGAGAAACTCGACAATGTCAAACAGAAAAAAATTGAAAGTCGAAGCAGCTCAAACAACCCCTGCTCGGAAGGCAATTGGAGAAATAGAAGGAAACGAAAACGAGCATCTGTGCTTGAGAAAAATCGAAAGTCGAAACACCTCAAACAAACCCTTCTCGAAAGGCAATGGGCTTCCGATGAAACGTCGAAAACGAGCTCCTTGGATACCTGATAAAATGCCTCAAGTCCAGGGTGAAGGATACGGCAGGAGCTTATTCCACGTGCACATGCTGTTAAAGAAGATGAAGAAGCCTCGAAATGTCAATTGGAAGGAATAAGACGCCTCTTCAGGGAGAGGTGATCCAGAGAGTGTCTGCAGCATTTCCAATAGCGAACGAGACACTTAAATAAAGAAATGTCCATGCATGAATCACAGTCTGGATTCATCTGAGATTTCAAACAACACGAGGGACAAAATTCGTAAAAAAAAAACTCTTAAAAAAACATTAAAAAAAACGTTTCCTGCAAAAAGTTCGTATTTTTTTCCCGTAGAATACGATCCCTTAATAAAAAATAGGGGGTTCTATTTGAAAAGTGAAAGTTGACCTTCTTTTGACCTTGAAAATTAACGCCAAGGTCATTTTCAAGGACACCAGCATATGTCCCCCTCCAAACCCTACAACTTTTATCTGAAATTTTTTTTCCATGTTGCTCAGGTTTCGAGATATTTGGGGTGGCAACTTAAAATGGGACACCCTGTATAGTCTACAAAAAACAGTATTTTTTTCAATTGGATGTAACTCCTAAGAATTATATTTTTTATCTGATTACAAATTCTATATTCTTCAAAAGTGTATTAGTTTTGCTAGAAACATTTTTACAGTTCCATTTAAAATTTCCATAAAAAATGTCACCTGCCAGATGGAATCGTTGCAAATAATTATTGATGGTTCAATATGAGATGAAGAAATGCTCAATACTGTGTAATCGAATTTTCTAGTGAAACCAGTTTAAAATTAAACCGCATTGAATATTTTTAGAAGCAATCGCCTGAATATAAATACTCGCCATTGCTGCTTGCACGCGCTTTTCCTTGCGTCCGTCCAAGGAATGCCGAAAAAAATCAGAATCGATTTTTTAAACTTTTCAGTGCAGGCCAATTTTCTGGCAGGCGCCGCGTTTCTAAATAGTTTCAGTTGTGGAAGACGTGAACAAAAACAATCTAAAATATAAAATACTTATATGATAAAATTGCTCAAAATGTTTAATATATTCACAAGATAACAATTAAGATTAATTAAAATTCTTGAAAATGATTGTTTTAATTTGTCGAACACTTCAATAGAAAAAATTGGAAAAAAATTAAATACTTATACAGGGTGTATTTGAAATAACGAACAGGCATTTAAGGGCACATACACAAAATATTTGTGAACCCATTTCCGTCAAAATTTATTCGATTTTTTTTTTCGAATTTTCCTAATATTTTCGAGGTTTTTTAAACATTTTGAGAACCGATGCTTTTCTCATTTAATTAGGTCTGCATGGAATGTGTGTTTGTTTATTTAAAACGCGAGATACGATTTCTTGCTTCCGAAATTTGAAGTGTCATCGCAACGTTTTCTGTTTGTAAAAGATAAACAGTCCTCAAGTTCATTGATGCTTAAAGAGCACTCAGATATTTCCTACGCGCTTGTTGTAATTCGATATCTAAAGCCGATGCCGTTTAAAAATTAGGTGACATTACCACTGCCCCCAAACATGTTACGTATTTTCACTCATTAACTTTAATAATTAATTGCGGGCTCTTTGTTACAGTTATAAACAAAATAATTGCGAATATTGTTTAAAAATAATATAATCTCGTTGTGGTTACGAGCCTGTTCGTTATTTCAAATACACCGTGTATAATAAAATTACCTTTAAAGCTAATTAAATTTTTTGAAAATATGTCAATTTTTCCGTGAGTTATGAATATGATAAAATTTCTCAAAATATTTAATATATTCGTAACATATCTACCTTTAAAACTAATTAAAATTTTTGAAAATGTGTCAATTTTTTTAATTTGATAATTAACGTTTTAATTTGTCGAGCCCAAAAATAAATACTTATGTGATAAAATTACTCAAAATTTTTAATATATTCACAAGATATCTACTTTTAAAATTGATTAAAATTTTTGAAAATATGTCCATTTTTCCGTGAGTTATAATATTTGAAAATGAACGTTTTAATTTGTCGAACACTACAATAAAAATAAAATCGAAAAAATAAATACTTATATGTTAAAATTGCTCAAAATGTTTAATATATTCGCCAGATATCTACCTTTACAATTAATTAAAATTTTTGAAAATGTGTCAATTTTTTCGGGAGTTATGAATATTTTAAAATGAATGTTTTAATTTGTCACACACTCGATAAAAAAAACGAAAAATAATACTTATATGATTAAGCGACTTAAAATATTTAATATATTTATAAGATATCTACCTTTGCAATTAATTACAATTTTTGAAAATGTGTCAATTTTTTTAATTTGAAAATTAACGTTTTAATTTGTCGAACACAAAAATAAATACTTATGTGATAAAATTACTCAATTTTTTTAATATATTTACAAGATATATACCTTTAAAATTAATTTAAATTTTTGAAAATGTGTCAAATTTTTCGGGAGTTATGAATTTTTGAATGTTAACGTTTTAATTGTCGAATATTTCAATAAAAAAAATCGAAAAATATAAATCCCTACATGATTTAATTGCTCAAAATATTTAATATATTCATGAGATATCTACTTTTAGTATTAATTAAAATTTTTGAAAATGCATCAATTTTTCCTCGAGTTATGAATTCTTGAAAATTAACGGTTTAATTTGTCGAACACCAATAAAAAATCGAAAAAAAAATACTTAAATGATACAACAGGGGCGGCTCGTTATATAGAGCCAAGGAGCCATGGCTCTACCCGTAGTTTCAAGCTCATCAAGAATTTTCAATTAACTGTTAAAACACGTTTTCTCCAATTACTTCGGTCTAGAGCGATAAATAGTTCTTTCTTTTTTTTGTTGTCAAAAATTGTAGTTTTTAGCTGACAATAATGGCCAATAATGGTTTCTTGCAGTTGTCAGGAATTGTATTTTTACCTGTTAAGAATTGATTCAGCTGTCAAAAGCAGCATTTTTCAATTTTTTAATTGTCAAAAATGACATTTTTTAGCTGACAAAATTGTACTTTTTGTTGTAGAAAATTGCATTTTTATCTAACAATAATGGTTGTCAAGAATGGCATGGTTCAGCTATTAAAAATGGTAGTTTTCATCTGTTAAGAAATGTATTATTTAACTGTGGAAAATAATATTTTTCAGTTGTCAAAAATATTATTTTTCAGCTGTTAAAAAAGGTATTTCTCACCTATTCAAATGTTGTTTTCAGCTATCAAAAACAGAATTTTACGACATTTTTTTAATTGTCAAAAATTGCATTTTTTAGCTGTCAAAAATTGTCTTTTTGTAGTCAAAAATTGTATTTTTTAGCAGGCAATAATGATATGTTACAGTTGTCAATAACGGTTTATTGCAGTTGTCAACAATTGTATTTTTCAGCTGTTGAAAATGCGATTTACCACCTCTAAAAATGTTATTTTTTAGCTATCAAAAGCAGCATTTTTCGATATTTTTCTTAATTGTCAAAATTGAATTTTTCGGCTGTTAAAACTTGTATTTTTTGTGTTGTCAAAAATTGTATTTTTTAGCTAACAATAATGGTTTGTTACAGTTGTCAATAGTGGTTTGTTGCAGTTGTTAAGAATGGTATTTTTCAGCTGTTAAAAATCGCATTTTTCAGCTGTTAACAGGGGTATTATTCAACTGTTAAAAATAATATTTTTCAGTTGTCCAAAATGGTACTTTTCAGCTGTCAAAAAGGTATTTCTCAACTATAAAAATGGTACTGTCAAGCTATTAAAAGTAGATTTTTTTACATTTTTTAATTGTCAAAATGGCATTTTTCAACTGTAAAAACTTGTACTTTTTGTTGTCAAAAATTGTATTTTTTAGCTGACAATAATGGTATGTTACAGTTGTCAATAATGGTTTGTTGCAGTTGTTAGGAATGGTATGTTTCAGCTGTTAAAAATGACATTTTTCAGCTGTTAAGAAGTTTATTATTCAACTGTCAAAAATTATATTTTTTAGCTGTCAAAAATTATATTTGTCAGCTGGCCAAAATTATATTTTTTCAGCTATCAAAAATGATACTTTTCAGTTGCCAAAAACAATATTTTTCAACTGTCATAGACGATATTTTTTAGCTGTCAAAAATGTTATTTTTCAGCTGTCAAATATTATATTTTTCAGCTGCCAAAAATGATATTTTTTAGCCATCAAAAGCCGCATTTTTCTAGATTTTTTAATTGTCAAAAATGGCATTTTTCAGCTTTCAAAAATTATATTTTTCAGCTGACAATAATGATATGATATAGTTGTCAATAATGGTGTGTTGCTGTTATCAAGCATGGTATTTTGAGCTATTAAGAATTGTATTATTCAGCTCTCAAAAATTGAATTTTCAGCTGTCAAAAATGATATTTTTCAGCTGCCAAAAATGGCATTTCCTACCTATATAAATGGTATTTTTCAGGTATCAAAAGCTGCATTTTTTGACATTTTTAACTGGCAAAAATGGCATTTTGCAGCTGTTGTATATTTTGTCAAAAATTGCTGCCAAAAACAGTAAATTTCAGCTAATAAAAATAGTTTTTTTCGACATTTTTGAATTGTCAAAATTTTTATTTTTCAGCTGCCGAAAGTAGTATATTTTGCTGTCGAAGCATGGGCGGCTCGTTATATAGAGCCAAGAGCCATGGCACTACATGTAGTTTCAATCCCAGCAAGAATTTGTAATTAACACTTTTTCGCCAGTTACTTTGGTGTAGGAAGATAAATCGTTCTTTCTTTCTTCAAAGAAGGAGGGAGGGCAGTATATTGTATAAGTGGCTCTACCATTAACATGTTCCACGAGCCGCCACTGTGATAAAATAGTTCAAAATATTTAATATATTCACAAGATTTCACTTAAAAATTAATTGAAACTTTGGAAAATTAAGGTTTTAATTTGTCGAACACTACAATAAAAAAAAAATCAAAAAAATAAATACGTATATGATAAAATTGCTCAAAATATTTAATATATTCACAAGATATTTAAAGATTTAAAATTAATAAAAATTAATTGAAAATTAATGTTTTAAGTTTCTGATAGGGCGGCCCGGCCCGTTGGTGTAGTGGGTACAGGCGAGCGCTTGTGCCGGTTGCACCGCGTGCCGTGTGGGTTCGAATCCCAGCACGGCCGAAAGATTTTTCGGGGATCGAGAAGTATTCGGTCGGGTCCATAATTGTTGTGTATACGTTAGACATAATTCATTTATTCATTCAACCCAAAAATTAAAAATACAAAATTTAAAATGTTCGATGTGACTGAATGGCACATGCCTAAGTCAAAAAAAAAAGTTTCTGATGTTTCTCTCGTAAAATTTATGTTAAAAATAAAGTTTAAATTTACATTGAATTACGCTAGTTTTCTCAACAATCCAACATAATTCCGTTAAAAAATCCGCCAGCCGCTAAAAAGAAAATTATTCCGCAATTCGGATTCACAATCCGTTAGATCTATACTCGGAGCGCCGACTTCGTGGTGTGATCACGTTGCGTTCACCCCGTGTCCTCGTGATAGTTCGTCGAGATGTTATGAAAAGCATGATTCACACTGCCACATTTTAGTTTTATGCCGGAAATATAAATCTTACTACTTTAACCCACAAATACCAACTATTTACCACTTCCTATTCAATTGTAATTGAAAAATACTGATTTATTGATAGAGCGTAATCACTAGTTTTATATAAGACAGAAACACGAGAGCACGTGGCATACAACGGGACTGATTAAAAATTTCGGCTGCGTAACACACGCTTCACATGCGTTTGCGCTGACCAGTCAGCGAACATCACGCGAAGATCACGCAAACCCATTATACCACGAATTCGGCGCGTCGAGTATAGTGGATGTTTCGCTAACTTGGTACCACTGCCTGCACGGACGTCGGAGCAGTAAGGTAAAGGGGAGTGGTAACAAGCCAAACGTAAAGCTGTGCAAGTCTTGACTGTTTTATTTAAACTTTTCGCTAAAAAATGGTTAAATGTTACTTTCTCCGACTTGATGGTATCATAGCCATTTATATTTACGTTTTCATGGTTTATTTTCAATTGAAATCATATTTTAAATGTACATTGAGCGTTGTGTAAACTCGGATGAAACTGACGTCAAAATTATGAAATAAATTATACTTCAAATTAAAAAACCCAGTTTACTCAAAAACCAAAGAGATTTAGAAAAAAAACTTATTGTTTATAAGTTGTTCATGTTAGCATTCTCTACAATTATTATTAACATAAATTTGCTGTAACTATTATCGTTTTATATTATATATTATATTATTCTCGAATAAAAATGATTTTATGAAAAATGTTTTCAAGCAAAAGATGTTCATTTATTTATTGTCTTCAATGTTTGTTTAAATGTTTTTGTGATATTTTTCATATTTAAGAAAATATTGGCAAAAAAAAACCTTTGAGGTAAACACCCACTTCCGGTGTACGAAATTTTACCAAAAGCTTTTCAGTTCTTCAGATTATCAAATAAGTACTTCGTAACGGAGAAAGTAAAAATTGAAGGGATTTGATCAAATCACTTACTTTCTTTAAGGAAATCACCAAACTGAGTTGCTATTTTAACTTCTTCCGTGAATTGATCATCTACCCTAGAGATCTCCTTTTTCGTAATTTCCCTGCGACATTGTTATACACTTATTTTCAAATAAAGCGGAATGTTAATTAATCATTTACAGCGATTTTTCTTTTTGGGTTTCCAACTTGGTAATAAACCAGGACATCACCTGTTATCGAGATCGGGTAGTCCGGGATTTAGCAAACCATCTATCGTTAATTGATAGCCGTCAGCATCATGACCTTCACCTCATCTGGGCTACCGTCGGTTACTTGAGTCTTGAGTCGTATTACTTCTGCACACTTTGCTTTGGCCTGGACCCTTGGCGACTACCCGCTGGTCGCCTGGAAATCGGTTCCGACACTGCCATAAATCTTAATTTCTATTCACTACGGCTCTGAATAGTTTCCATAATTGATGGTAGTAAACAAACCACCGCTAACAGCACCCGCCTTGAATAAATTGAAGACTTTTTGAAGAGTTCCTGGCCTGCGAGATGTCAAGGGGGCTTATACTGACTATCAATGGGAAACTCGTTTATCGTAGATGCCTACAGGATATAAATCCCGGTACAACGAACCTTCTTCTTCTTAAGGTTCCATCTTCTCAGCTAGTGAAGGTTGCTAACATAATAAGCATGGCAAAACATTTTCGGTCTCCAGGTTTAAATACTCTAAGAACGTCTTTGATATATGATATAAATTTGAAAGTATTATCAACAGTAATGTATATAGGGCGGTGTCATTAATAAATTCGTGCATTTTTCGAAAGTTCACTGCCGGGTGACATCCCGACATAAATGACATTTGTTGTCAAATTATTGACGAAGGTTGCTTGGTTTTTAGAACAATAAAGTGTGCCGCCTTCATTACCTTTGTTTTTTATGCCACGCTTTCTGTTTTAATTATTTATTTATTTATGTATACGTATACGGTAAACACCTCTTTTACAAAAAATAAAATACAACAATATGTTTTCGTTCATTGATAAAGAAGATTGTTACCTTAATAAATTTGTAATTATTTATTTAAGGCTATAATTGTTACTAAGGGCTATCGACCCTATCAAAGACCTTTCTGGTCTAATATACTGATTTTTCTTACTTTATTCTACACTCGGCGTCAAAAAAAAAATGCGCCACTCGAAAAATCGCGAAAAAACTCGATTTTTCAAACCTTCGTAACTTGGTTCAATTTGGTCGAAAATCGATGAATCTTTCAGTTTGGGAAAGATTCAAGTTTTATCTTTAAGAATGTGTAGTTGATTTTGACCCCAAATCATCGCGCCAAATCATCGCATCGACTTGAATTTTACAGGAAATTGGAGGAAAATGATTGAACTTTATTGCCATGCTGACCGATTGAGTCCACGATTTTTTTTGCACACAATACAAGAAACCAAATGTGCACATTTGAACTTCAAAAACATGTTTTTCCTTTAGGGGGTGGCAAGGGGTGGAATCGTTTTAGCAACAAAACAATTCACATGACGTTGAAGAGAAAATTTGAAACTGTTTAGACTGCAAAAGTTCATCGATTTTGGTGCAAAATTACTCAAGTTATGGCCAAAAAAGTGGAAAATGTCATTTTTTTTCAAAAATTCATAACTTTGCTCCAAATCATCGAAACAACTCGAATTTTTAAGGCATTTGAAGGAAATGGATTAAATTTTTCTGCCATTGTGGTGAAATTTCCCGCCGATTTTTTTTGCGCACGGTACAGCTTGTCAAAGTTGGACAATTTTTACATAAAAAAATATTTTTTTCCATCGCGTTGTTACGTGGGGTGGGTTGGACTTGGGGTCAAAATCAACTACACAACTACACTTATAAAACTTTAATATTTCCCAAACTGAAAGATTCTTCGATTTTCGACCAAATTAAACCAAGTTACGACGGTTTGAAAAATCGAGTTTTTTCGCGATTTTTCGAGAGGCGCTTTTTTTGACGCCAAGTGTATTTATTCTTTAGTTGCTAGTTGATGCTATTATTCAAGAATATGGAGCGTAGGCTCAGGATCATTTTCAGCCCGCGCTCCATTTCCTTCTTAATAAGAAACATTTCCCTTTGAAATTTCTTTGTTAATTTTCACGTTTCCTGGCCTTTACCAAATAGCAGAATTTTAAAATTCCTTCATTGCTTCATTTTACGGAATCGTTCTTGAAAATATTATTCATCTTTTAATAACTCAAACATTTGTTTCTTTTTGCTTCAAAACTTCGTTGTATATAACGCGTGTAGATTTTCAAGATATTACTGACTTTCGTTAAATATCATAATTTTTGAATATTAGTAGATCATATCATGGTGATGGTTGCGACCGTTACTACGTGGTAATTCATTATAGAAACACTGAATAAAACACTTGCTAAGTTTTTTACCACAATTTATTTGATGTATGTACAAATATTACATATACATACATATCACGACATAAGTTTCGACGTTTTACTGTCATTATCAAGTGAAAAAAAACGTCGAAACTTAAGTCGTGATATGTATGTATATGTAATATTTGTACATACATCAAATAAATTGTGGTATAAAAATTTAGTAAGTGTTTCATTCAGTGTTTCTATTAGTAGATCACTTTATTATTAATTTAATTTAATTTAAGTTATCCATTTAATTACCTATACCTAGCTGTAGAAATGTATTATTTTGATGATGTCCTATTTTGGTTCTTCCATTTATTATTATGATTATTATTCTAATAATTGAGATTTGATGTAATATTTTGTCGTTGTATATCACACGTGTAAGTTTTATTCGTCAAATAACAGAATTTTTGAATGCTTCATATTTCGCTTTATTATTAAACGTTCTAATTATCAATATTTCACATGATATTCATATGCATTATTCATAATTCGTACACTTGAACCACGTATGCAAAATCAGCGCTCATTGTTGTTGTTTATTGCCTGCGAATATTGATAACACGAGATTGCGGTCGCCATGCTTTTATTTATGTTCGTGACTTATGATTTCCTTATTTATGACATATTTCTGTTGCAAACTGCTTTAATTACTGTTATTAAATATAATGCAAATATTTCCTTGCTTATCTTTCCGATTGCTGGGAAATCATTCGAATGGGAAGTACATCTCCCGATTAGCATGTGTTCGATAACGGACTGAAGTTGTCTAGTAAATATAAGTACGAGTAATACTACTTATAATATTTAAAATAGTTATTTATGTTTATTTAAGGGCGTAAATGATACGTTTTGGCCTAAGGGTGGAGATTGCTAACCGACGCAAAGCAAAGATCAGCAACCACCGACTGTCAAAACTTATTTTTTCTTCGTCCGTTATAAAATGTACAGTTTTTTTCATTAATTTGGGTTCATAAAATATGTGATTCCTGAACCCTACAAACAGCGTGAAAAAAAGTGCCATAACGATTCATTTTTTCACTCTTTTGCGTGAAAAAAAGTGCCGCAGCGGTTCATTTTTTAACGCTACCATAAAATTGTTTGCGCAAAGTGTGTCATAAACGCTTCACAACACGCCGCGAGTTCCGCCGATAATTGTCAAATATTCGTTTCCAATCAAGAAAACTTGATGATTATTATTTTCTTCATTTAAGAAAAAAGCATTATTACTTATAAAAATTGATTAAGGTTTTATGGAATTTATTTAAAGTTACGGACGTAGAAAAATTTTTGTATGAAACTCGAGAGTAAAGCAACTTTTTTTCACTTGTAGGAATTGCCGCACTCGTCTTCGGCTCGTGTGGCAAACTTTCCTACTCGTGAAAAAAAGTAGTACTTTACTCACTTGTTGCTTAAATAACGCGGATTGATATGAAATGTAAGATTTTTCGGACTGTTTTTAGGCCGTGAAATATCACTTTTGTGGACTAGGCTTTAAAAGTACTTATTTATGCCTAGGCTGTAAAAGTAATGAGCTAATAAGGTGAGACTACATCATATTATTTTGTTTCGTTATTTTTTGGCTGAATTCACATCTTCGCTCGCAAGCTCGCTCGGCGGTGAAACTCCAGCCGCGTCCGTACATCTGTCACTTTATTGCCTTGTTAAACAAATAACTATTACGCCCGTGGTGTATACATTATTTTTTCTTCTTTCATTTATAGAGATTTATACGAGTGAATAGAAACAATCGTAGTTTTCTTGATATGCTTAGTTCCGTACGTAACCGTGGGAATAGGTACAGCAATTTTTAAAGTTTCTTTAAAATTTGTCAGTGTCAATCAAAAGTATTTATAACATACCCCACCCTAGTGGCGGCTCGTGGAACATGTTAATGGTAGAGCCACTTTTACAATTTATTGGATCGGATGATAGTGACGTTTATAACGTCAAAATGATGAAAGATGGAAATGACAAATTATACAAATTAAGTACCGGCCAAAAAATCAAAAACTTGCACATAAAAATCAATCACTCACGTTAAAAGTGAGTTAAAGTATGGACCAATCAAAAATTCGCTCTTAATTAAGGTAAAAAACTAGAATTTAGACAAATATCGAAAACTCGAGGCTAAAAATAAAAAATGCAGACTAAAAATCCGAAAATTTCAACAACAAAAAAATCAAAAATGTTAACCAAAATAAAGAATATTTACAGCAAAAACTCTAAAATTTGGAACACAGGCCAATGATCTAAAATATAGGCCAAAAAAATAAAAGATTCTGGTCTAAAAATAAAAAATGCAAACCAAAAAATTGAAAAGTCAAGCAAAAGAAAAATAATTTGCAATTTTAAGCCCCCAAAATAACTCTTTAGCTCAAGATAAGTTGTCGATCAAAAACTCGAAAACGGTTGTCAAAAAGTAACCAAAAAGTAAAAAAAAATTCGCCCATACAAAATAATAATTCAGGTTATAAAAACCTAAAATGAAGGGCAAGATATCAAAAACTTCTAGAAAACTCGAAAATAGAAAAGTCGCGCATAAAAAGCAGTACAAAAATCTAGCTTTACAATTTATTGGATCGGATGATACTGACGTTTGAACAACGGCGGCTCGTGGATGTCTGGCGATGAGGCAGCGGAAGAAAATTTGACCAAAAGATCAACGGAAGATTTTCTTCCTCTATAAGAGTAAGTGGTGCAGCGCAAGCGGCATCTTTGTCTTTGACTCCCCTTCGAAAATCCACGAGCCGCCGCTGCGTTTGAAATGTTAAAATTATGAAAGGTGGAAATGACAAATACCCGCCAAAAAAATAAAAAATTTGAAAATCAAGGAAAACAAAACTAATTTGCCATTTTCAGCCGCTAAAATAACTCTTTAGCTTAAAATAAGTTGCCGACCAGAAACTCGAAAACGGTAGTCAAAAAGTAAAAAAAAAATCGGCCATAAAAAATAATAATTTAAGTTAAAAAATCTAAAATGAAGGGCAAGAAATCAAAAACTCCCAAAAAAACTTGAAAATATCGGCAAAAAAATTAAAAAAGTCGTGTGTAAAAATCAATAATTTAGATTAAAAAAATCTAAAATATAGGATAAAATTTCGACAAAAAATTCGATCCTAAAAATAAAAATTGCGGACCAAAAAATCTAAAATTTAGAAGAAATTTCAGGCCAAAACAACATAAATTGAGACCAAAATATCAAAATCAAAACAAAAAGATTAAAAACTCAAGTACAAAAATTGCCATTTTCAGCACTCATCACCCCAAATTTGCTCGTCAGTTGCAAACATTTTCGTCTGTTTATTGATCACAACATAGTTTAACTAATTACCTATTTATCAATTTTTTCCAAGGCCATTCAGGGTCATTTAGAACCTTCAAAAAATTCCAAAAGTGTTTAAATTGATTTTTAGCTTACAGGACCTCCTTGTATCCAGTTTTTGACATTTGCATCATTTTTACCCTGCAAGAATCTACAAAAATATGCATTAGGACATATTTATATCATGCCGCGGCATCTGGAAAGATCGATTTTTCAACTTTTTTAAGAGTTATTACAATTTGTCATGGAATTGCTCATACATATATCAACATGTTCTGACAGCAAACGGAATGTTTAAAAAAACGGATATTTTGGTTTTTATTTCATCTTTTTAACTTAAATATTGGCCGAGATATCACATTTTGAAATTTTCCGAGCATTTCGTTTCAGGCATCATAACAATGAAAAACATTTGTTTTTCACTTAAAAATAACCAATTACGTTTTTATAGGGCGTTTTTATCGGAAATAAAGGACTTTCTTTATTTTGCGTCTAAAACGGAGTCATTAACGCACTCATATGAGTTCGTTAATGGCTCGCCGAGTGCTTTAATAATATCAATTTTTTAAGGTTGGCACCGTTGATATTCACAGCCGTCAACCTGTGCTAAATTTTCGGCCAGATAGTTTTAAGGTTATGTGATGTGTAGAAGTCGCAAACTAATTTCAAATTAAAATATCAATTATTAGTGTTACCAACCACCATACAGTTTTCTAAATATGTATGGGCGATTTTTAAATTTAGAAATCGAATAAAAGGGGCAAAATAGAAAAAATACTGTAAAAAATTGTAACAGTATTTTAAAATACATTAATTTTGTATGGGCATTTAAATTATCGAAATCAAATTTTGGCAATTTTCGTTCACATGAACATTTCTTAATGCTGTTTTAAAATACAGTAAATTCACTACATCTTGACATAAAAATGATCAAATTCACATAACACACTCGGAAGATTGTGTTCCATAATCAAAAATGATTTTGTTGAGTTTGAAATTGCAGAATTAGCATTTTTTGTTCACTCGAGGTGAATATTTCTTAAAACTGTTTTAAAATATACTAAATATGTTACATTTTGACATTTAATTTATTAGAATCAAATGGAGCTTTCGAAAGATAGGCAGCTTTTCAAAATCAAAAACCTAATGTTGTTAACTTTGAACTTGGAAAACTTCAGATTTTTGGTTATTTTCAATCACTTGATATAAAATTTTCATAATACTATTTTAAAATACACTAAATTCTATACTTTTTGGCATCTAAATTACCCAAATTAAAAAACGCCTTCGCAAGATAAGCAGTTTTTCAAAATCAAAAACCTGATTTTGTTGACTTTGAACGTGGAAACTTTCAGATTTTGGCAATTTTCATTGACTTGATATGAAATTTTGCTAATACTTTTTTAACATTCATTAAATTCGATACTTTTTAAGTTTTAAATTACTCAAATCAAATAACGCTTTCGGAAGTTAAGCACTTCTTAAAATCTAAATAGCGGGTTTTTTTACTTTGAACTTACGATATTTCGGATTTTGACAATTCTGGTTTACTCGATATGAATATTTCTTAATTGTGTTTTAAAAACACTATATTAGATACATTTTGGCATTTAATTTATTAAAATAAAATTCCGTTTTCTTAAGATAAGCAGTTTTTCAAAATTAAGAATGTTAAAAACTTTGAAAATCTCGGATTTTCGTTAATTTGACAGTAATATTTCTAAATACTTTTTTAAATATACTAAATTCTGTACACTCTAACAAGCAAATCATTAAAATAAAAAAAACGCACCTAATACTTTGAATTGGCTTTGAAATGATTTCCTGAAGAAACCACTGGTTCAATTCAAGGTTTCAATACATCACCGGAAAGATCCCCTCAAGACGCTTCAGAAAATGTACTTTCGCAAGAACAAATGTCAATTTGAAGTCCTTGACGCGTCAGCAAATAAAACTCGAAAATTGAAAAAATCGGAAAAATCTTAATAATCATCTTAGATCTTAATACCTTTTTCTTCATCAGAAGAATGAGCTAAATCGATTGGCGTCAAAAAATTTCATCTAGGAAAAAATGCAAAAAAATTGGCAAGTCAGCATGAACATTTTGAAAAAAGTCGATTTTTTTATAGACAGCCGTAGCAGCTAAACGAAGAATCCAAATCGTACGCGGATTTGAAATCTGTGCTTCTTGGGTGCAAATTCGCCGGATTCAATTAAAATTGGCGGTTTTATTGAAAAAATAAAACAAGCCATTTTGCTGATTTTGGACTTGGAAAACTTGCAATTTTGACAAATTTTATTGAGAAGATTTGAGAATAAATTTTCTTTGTGCTTTTTATAAATTTGTAAATTTGATACATTTTAGCGTTTAAATTTGTTTTTTATAGGTTTTCACAGATTATTTATTTTATACTGCTACAATTGTTTAATCACACAGTCACACAGTAATTGGTGATTTTTTAGTGAAAATCAAAATTTTTTCATTGTTTTGATGCCTGAAACGAAATGCTCTCTAAATTTCACAATGTCATGTAAAATATTTAAGTTACAAAGATGAAATAAAAACCAAAATGTCCGTTTTTTTTAAAGCTTCTGCCCGTTGCCAAAAAATGTTGACATATATTAGGGAAATTCCACGAAAAATGCTAAAACCATCAAAAAAGTTGAAAAAACAATTTTTTAAGATGTCGCGGCATGTTATAAATATGTCTTGATGCATATTTTAGTAGATTTTTATAGAGTAAAAATGATGCAAATGTCAAAAACTGGGTACAAGGGGGTCCTGTAGGTTAAAAATCGATTAACAAACTTTTGGATTTGTTTAAGTATCTAAATGACCTTGATTGGCCTTGAGAAAAATTTGTCAAATAGGTATTTGGGTAGACTATTTTTATGAATTTTTTCAAAATTTTTCATTTACTCGTTCGCCAATAAAAAAATAATGTTATAAAAACCAAGTTTTTACCTCCCAGAGAGGGCGGAGGGGGTTCTCGGCCCACTGAGCATGGAATCCTCATTTTTACACCCCAAAACACCATCTCATCGGGTAAATTAAAAAATCTAGGGATAGAGGCATTTTGACTATCTTAACCATAGGTATCCTTTGAGATACATTATTTAACTTTAGTTTTGGTAGTTCTTCTTAATTATTACGGATACACCGGAAGTATGCGATGCTGATAATTCCCTATGTGTCAATTAAACCAATTAAATAGAGCGTCTGTCAGATGTTCTTAATTTTATTTGTATATAATTTCCCGTTTGAATTTTATAAAGGCACAAATTAGTGACTCGCTAATTGTTTTCAGCAGTGTATTTGATAGTATACATGCGTTACATAATAACATGCTTAATCATAAAAACAAATAAAAGCAAAACAAAGAACAATAACTAGAACTGGCTAGATGAGTATCCCAGGCAAAAGAAAAATGGTACAATAGACTCGGCTAACGGCTTCAAACCAATTTTCGTTGATGCTTTCTCCTTTATTGAAATGAACTCTATTGTGAGCTAGACATTAAATCGCTCGTCCTCCTGCGGGAAAGATGAGCTACTCCGGAGGCACGTCCACTCGAGATTTCAACCAAATCACAGCCAAGTTTTCCTGGTTACACCGGGTAGAAAAAGCAGCTTTACCGCCGTAAATCCTCTCGGCCTGTTTCACTAGCGGAGACGACAATCTGGATCCCCTTCGTGGTCTAGTGCAAGACAAATTTTGCCCGATATACCATGGCATTAACATGTGACTTTAACCTCATTTAGAGCTTTCATGAAAATTATTCAGCATCAGCTCAATGCAGGATCGTTCATGCAACAAACCATTCAATGTTAGTTATTAGCCATCAGCAGCTGTCACAAAGTGAGAGGACACTGTGGCGCCTGAATTAATACCTAAAACTTCGAGTTTTAATCCCGGTTTTTACTCGTATTCCAAATATTCATCAGCCAGATTAAAATGGATCTCGCAATTATTAAAACGAAGCCAAAGGAAAATTTTGACCAAGGTCGCGGTTATTTTTACAACACCGTCTACAGCGATTGTGTGTGTGTGCCGTTAATCTAAACAACTTTAAGGCAGGTTGTGGCTTATGTTCCAAAGGTTAGAATTCGAAACCGAAAATTGACGCCATTGCGTGACGCACGGTTCGCCGGAACCGTGACACGAACCAGAAGTGCACCGTCTCATTATTCAACTTCCTGGCATCGCAATTCCGTCTGTGGTCATTATCACCATCCTTGTGCATGTCGCACGTGCCGTTTTGAATCAATTGCACGGGATTCCCAAACATGATGCATTACTAATTAACAAGGGAATTTTGCATTGTTGCTGAAAGGAGCATAAATCGTTTTCTTTGTTCGTTAAGCGATGCCCATATAACAAATGATAAACTTTAGATGGAGAATGTCCGTATTAGTTGTTTAAATTGGTCATGTGTGATGTTTATTTATTTGGAAAATAACAAATAAGTATTGTTAAATTTTGGTGACCTTGAAAGATCCACAAACCCCCGTTGGAGGGTGTCAAAGTTACAATTTTTTTTTATTTGCTCTCTAGAACGAAATTTTAAATTAAAACGGTACTTGGCGAACGTTTCATTCATCCAGCGGGTGATTCTTTTCCTGAAAATGCACGTCTCTCTAAAAACGATATTTTGTACAGGAAAAATGTCCTTGCCTTAAGTCACCGTGTATTTTTCGAACTCATTCGAAAGTCGTGCTGTTGGTGGAATTTGCTGCCTCGTACAACGTGACAAATTTTTAGACAACGGCATAAAAATTTCGAACTTAATTTTCGTATTATAGGCCCGATTTGTTGAAAATTTCGGGAAATATGTAGCAACAATATCTGAAGAAATTCCGCTAAAATGTCTTTGAAAAAACGATGGCGGAATCTATTGCCTGAATGCTGTACTGAACCAAATCCGGGTGGCTTTAACACCGACAAGATATGGACATTGCCAGCGGTGGCAAATATAACAATATTAATATGAACATCAAATATTGTTCCACCATCAGAACACCTACTGACCGGTTTCAACCTTTCAGGTCTCATCAGTGTAGTTAGTTGTGAAAAAGATAATATTAAGATTCCTCACTCAGACCTAGCGAGCACATTTATTTATTTATTTATTTATTAAACGGTTTTAACCTATTTACAATTAGTTACAAAAATAATATGATTACACATACACATAACATACTTAATTAAATTAAATTAAATTAATAATTAAACAACAAAAATAATAAATGAAAAAATAAACCTTAAACAATAGTCACTGTTAGATGTCGATATAAAAGGAAAAGTCGATTAATTTTAAATTTTGTATAAACACTTGAAGTGGAGTTCCAAACAATTTAAAATAAGGCGAGTTGCTAAGAACGTTTGCGAATTTCATCATTCGACTTAATGAATTATTTTTTGAAAAATTATTGCGGTGAATAGTTTCACGAAAAATTGACTGAGACCTTGTTTTCCATGGAATTAGAAAATTCAAGCGTGAAAGTAATTCACCACAATTAATTATACCATTTACAATTTTAAATAATACACACAAATCTGAAAATCGACGCCTGTCTCTAAGAGAAGTTAATCTTAACAATGACAACATGCTAGTCCGACTATAATTGAATCTTGTAGTTCCAGTTTTTCGCGATATATGAGCAAGAAACTTATTCTGTACCCTTTCAATTTGATCAATTTTATTATTATAAAATGGTGACCAAACCGAAGAAACATATTCTAGTTGGGATCTTACCAATGAAATATATAGATATTTTAGCGTGTTAATAGAAAAGTGATTACCGAATCTAGTGATAAAACCAAGTATTTGTAATGCTTTACAGCATATTGTATCAATATGCCTGGAGAATGATAAAGTACGATCAAATATTATACCCAAATCTTTAACATAAGAAACTGATGATAGTTCATTACCATCAATTTCATAGCTGTTTGTTAAAATACGACCACGACCAAAAGAAATGGATACACATTTGTCATAATTAAAATAGAGCTTGTTATCAAAACACCACTTATAAATATTATCCAAGTCCCGCTGCAAATATGTGCTGTCTGTTATATTACTGATTGTTCTGAATATTTTAAGATCATCTGCAAATAACAGAAATTTACAATGTTTAATATACGTATTCAGGTCATTAATGAATAGTAAAAACAGTATGGGTCCACAGTGAGATCCTTGAGGCACCCCTGACGTTACCTTAATTTCTGTTGATATATAATCATTAATTTTTACATATTGCAACCTATCTGATAAATAACTTTGAATCCATCTTGTAATTTGTAGTCCAAAGCCCATACGTTCTAGTTTATTGACTAAAATCTGCTGAGAAACGCGATCAAAGGCTTTGGAGAAGTCAGTCTACACCACGTCTACTTGACAGTTATTCTCAAAAGCATTTAGAATATAAGATTGATAAACAAGCAAATTTGTAAGGGTCGATCTACCGAAACAAAACCCATGTTGCTCATCACAGATAATATGTTTGCAATGAAAAATAAGTTGATCAGCAATTAATTTGTCAAAAACTTTCGGAATCACCGACTGAATAGATATTCCTCTGTAGTTCTCAATATTTTCTCTATTGCCGCTTTTAAAGATAGGTCTTACAAAACTTTGTTTCCAGATAGAAGGAAATTCACACATTTTTAGCGATGTATTAAATAATATGTATAAGGGCGTACATAATGAGTAAATACATTGTTTTATAAACAACGCTGGTAACCCATCAGGGCCAGGATTGCATGAATTGGGTAATAAGTTTATTGCATTAAAAATATCACTCATATTAATAGTAAATTTACATAAATTAATACAATAATCAGAAGAGGATGTATTAAGTGCCACAGTGGAAACAGGTAAACTATCGTTAGGAGTATAAACGCCAGAGAAATATTCCGCAAACAAATTAACACAGTCTTCTCCAGTATTGCTGGATTTATTATTAAAATGCATGCACTTGGGAAAACCTACTATTTTTCTGGATTCATTCACATAGCTCCAAAATGAAGTAGGATTCCGAGAAATATTTAATTCAATATTACTTATGTAATTAGCATATAATTGCTCACCAAGCAATTTGCATTGAGAACGATAAAATTTAAACTGTTCATAATCATGAAATGTTCCACTCTTTTTAAATTGAATATGAGCTTCCTTTTTCTTATGAATCAAATTTATTATTGCTGGATTGAACCATTTTGGATATGACGATGATTTAATAAGTTTAATAGGTACATATTTCTGTATAGCATAATGACAAACTTCATAGAATTTGTCAAGAATCACATTAATGTTAGAATCGCCAAAATACTCTTTCCATGATATACTAGAAAGAAACGAATTAATTTCACTAAAATTTGCAGCTTTAAAATCGTATATAAAGTTAACAAAGTCAAGAGAATCTGTGGCATCGCTGGCATTAACTGAAAGCGTATAGGATATATGATGATTACTATTATTAAAAAGGGGGTCATCCGACTGTGAAACAGTAATTTGCGTAATATTTGAAAAAAATAAATCTAGAAATACTCCACGATCATTGGGTATGGTATTAGTTTGACGCAGATTATAAAATTCAAGTGTCTCGGCTAAAATTAGAGCACGTGAGCAATTACTTTCAATTGATAAAACATCATTACTGTTAAAATTCCACGACGCATGCGGCAAATTAAAATCACCACAGAAGATGAACCTACAATTAGGGTATAAACTACAAATATAATCGATGGAAGAACAATAATCAATATATGATGATGATGTTAAGCCAGGAGGAATATAAACTGATGAAATTATTAACTCATCGCACACTCTTACATATATTTCTTCCATATTTGACATTATATTTATAATATTACTTTTAAGATGGGACCGCACCGTAATCAAACACAGTATGCAGATTGCCTGGAAGAGGGTACATTCAGACTCATTGCTATACCTTCCCAATCATTCATGGACAATGATTGAAAATACTTAGTCATAATAATATAACGCATGAGTACTTCGGCAAAAACTATATCTGAAGACCTTACAGTAATCAGGTTAAGATAATTATCTCTGCTGGATTAATTGAATATTTTGAAAATTGTGTTTTTATTTTTTTTTCTTTTAATTCTAGACTCTGAAATGATGGCGGGCAATACAACCCTGTCAGCATCATTGACCACGGGGACCACGACAGCCGGCCCCACGTTGAGTCAACACTGTGCCATTTGTGGAGACCGAGCAACGGGAAAGCATTACGGAGCGGCCTCTTGTGACGGATGCAAAGGCTTCTTCCGAAGATCTGTCAGAAAGAACCACTTATATACATGCAGGTAATACTCTTAAACAAAACCTTTTTATCTAATAGTATAAATATTAAGATTGAACGTAATCGATTGTTGGTTGACAAATGCAGGTAAAATGGGTAATCTTAACAGTTCGTTTTTATTAATAAAACATAATTGAGTGATTAATTTTTGTTATTTGACTATACAAGGCTTTTATTTTAACACTGAACATACTAATATTAACGTCTATGTTCAATCGTAAAATAATCACATCAACGCAAGTCATTTAATTGAAATTGTATGCAAAGTGACAGTGACACAGCTTTACGCATTACGCATAAAGTTAGGTTAATTAAATTAAATACGGTTTCATAGAATTCCATTCGTTTGCCTTTGTCTTCATTTGATAATTGCTGATGGTTTAAAAACCTGTAAGCATTGTTATTTTTATTAAATTCTTTTGTCTTGTAAACGGAAGCTGAACTTATTTGAAACTATGCTGCAAAAAATGATATGGGGTTCTACGTAACATAAAATATTGAGTTTCATCTCTTCCGTTAGCCCTTTTACTATGAAAATTACTCTGGTAGCCAGTATTGTCAAAATTATTGACAATATTAAAAATAGTTCCGATGGATGGAAGTTGTCGGCTCGGATACGCAACTGAAAACTGTCACGGGGAGCCGCAGCGCGGGGTGAGAAAACCTCCCTCGATCACCTCCAGCTAGCTCATGGAGTCGGGTCGCTATGAGAACAACACAAGAACACACAAGGATGGGGCACAGGTATAAAAAGTCTGGTAGGCGCGATAACTATCGCTGTTATTTACACACGGAGAATTTACAGAAAAATGTTCAAGGTTTAAGAATAAATATATTCACACGGGAAGTCAATCAAATAAAGTCACGAAAAATAAATAGTCACCAACATTTCACTGAATGTTCAAATCGTTGGAAACGGCAGCGGTAGCTATGTCAGCGGCGGAAACGGCGGAAACTGCGATGGCGACGACGGAAGCGGCGGCGATGGAAGCGGCGGTGGCGGTAGCGGCGGAATCAACGGCTGCGTGGCGTCGTTAGATCGGCGGCGTCGGTGAAGGCGGTCTGCGTCGACTATTGTGACTGACTAATGGGATGTTGAATTCTCTGATGTCTGTTTTTTTTTTTTTTTTTTTTTTTTTTGAAGAGAGGAGAGAAGATCTTTTATAGACACCCCTATAGTGGGGTAGTGTTGGAGTCCTCCCCTGAAGGGCACGAGTATACCAACTAAAAACTCTCCTCAGAGTAGAGCGGAAAGAGACCGAACCTTGACCTGGTCAACCGCCGGGGAATCTCTGATGTCTGTGGAGCGCTCCAAGGGCTTTATAGTGCCCACGCCCCACTCTGTTCTGGGTTGCGGGTGGTGGTGGTGGTGGTGGTAGGGTGCGATGGGTCCGTCGAGGTCAGCGCACGTGTTCGAACCGGCAAATTGCACTTCTCGCAACAATTTGGGTTCGAGCCGATTTTCACTAATTGTTCTGTGAAAACGGTCTAACGACGACCTCGATGGGAAAATGCACAGCGGTGGAGGCTTAACCCTTCATTGTGTAGTTACTGGCAGCTGTACTTCTTCGAAAATTATCTCGTTTGGAAATTTCAATAATGCAGAATTTATGTTAGTATTGAAAAGGAGCAATGGTTAGCGCATAAAATGCAAATTAAGATAATTGCCCATTTGTTAAGGCGCGTAGATAAACTAAGCCCCGATAACAAACGGCCCCGGAAAACGAGAGAATTTTTAAGTTCGTAGAAACATATGCCAGTTGAAGTCGTCATCGTAGTTATGTCATTACGAGGGTCGATTCTTCTGAGGTTGAGGTGTGAGGGAGATTCGGGCGTCCTACACCGGATCCAAGTACCACTGGGAACTTCTGATGGGCGTCTTGGGGAGGCAGCACCGGCTGCTTTTGATACGGGTCCTTGTGGAGATCCTTCCGAGGTTGTGGTACGAGGGGATTCGGTCATCCCGACACCGGATCTCTGTATTTCGGGATGCCTGGGTCCTAGGATGCTGGCTGGGACACTGGTCCTTGGAGATCCTTCCGAGGGTGAGGTGTGAGGGGATTCGGACATCCCACACCGGATCTCGGCATCCTGGAAGCAGTCACGTCTGGCCCGGCCGGAGATGGACTTCCTTCCTGGTGTGCACTGGCATGACGGGAACCAAGACGTGCGGTTTGTCTCTCCAGTCTTTCTGGCGACTGGTGGTTTTCTGGTTGGATGGTGTTGTCATCTATTCACGTTTGATGGGCGTCACTGCATATGTTCTGGTTTTGGTTCCGACGCCTTGGTGTTGTGGAACCTTTTTCCATGTGTACACACAGCTGGTCGGGGCGGCATCGACTTGTAATATTGTCATAATATTGTCGAAACTATAGTCAGAAATTTTCAATATGCACTGTTTTATTTCAAAGTAACTAACGTGCAAAATCAATTTTCTACATGACATTGCAAAAGGAACACGCAAGTTTATCAAATTAAACGTGCACATCCATTGTATTGAAAATAGCTTGCGGTATATTCGAAATTTCCCTCGATACTCTTTGTGTTGTTATGCAAACATGTACAGTGTTGATAATGAGTAATGTGATAAGAATTCATAAATTTAAATTTTGGTATTTCGTAAACAATGTGGATGATTAATTTATTTACACACGAAACTCGAATAGTGTTGATTTTCTATGGATGTTATGATGACCGAACATAATTCCTTAGTTATTCTAGTGTCAAGCCACGATCGCTAAATCAATTTGATCAATCAACCAACATAGATTTATAAATCAATTTGATCAATCAATCAACATAGATTTATATCAAGACGTTCACCAGTTTCTAATCTTTTAGATTATACGCAATTTTTGTCAAATGCTTTGGAAATAATGATCAAGTTGATTCTACATACGAGGTGTGGCAATTAAGTTCCGAGACTGATTTTTTCTAACGAACACCTGCGTAGCGAGAAGAATGAAAGGGGCGTGGTTTAGATCCATATATATCCCTTGACCTCGGCTAAAATTTTCAAGCAGCTGCAACAAACAGTCTCGTTGTAATCGTAAAAAAACTGCTCGCGCCGAAAAAATGTTAGATAAAAAATTGAGCCAAGAGTGAATGTAAAGTTTTTGTTAAAACTCGGGAAGTCCGTGACGGAAAGCTATGAAACTTTGCAGAAGGTTTACGGGGATGATTGCATATCCCATGCCAGAGTTTTTGAGTAGTACAAACATTTTCAGGAGGGGAGGGAGAATGTAGAAGATGACGTGCGCCCCAGGCGGCCTGTGACTTCAAAAAGTAACTTGAACGTTAAAAAAGTAACCGAGATGGTTCGAAAAGACCATCGATTAAGTATGAATATGTGAAGATTAATAAAGAAACTGTGAGACAAATTTTGCAGGAGGAACTAAACACGAGGAAAGTGTTGTGCCCAGACTCCTAACGGCGGAACAGAAAATGCATTGTAAAGACATTTGTTCTGACACCCTGGAATGCATCGAAAAGGACTCAGACTTCTTGTCAAGAGTTATAACTTGTGACGAAACATGAATTTTTCAATATGACCCTGAAACTAAGCGAAAATCCATGCAGTGAAAGACTCCAAACTCTCCCAGAATTAAAAAAGCGAGGATGAGCAAGTGCAAATTCAAGGCGATGTTGATTGTTTTCTTCGATGTATGGGGTGAAGTTCACTTGAAATGGGTACCTCAAGGTCATACAGTTAACCAACATTACTATTTAGATATTTTACGAAGACTCCGAGAAAAAATTCGCAAAAGGAGGCCCGAAATGTGGAAAGAGAACTCCTGGATCCTCCATCAAGACAACGCGCACTCTGTCAAGGTCAAAAATCAGGTCACAGTCATGGAGCACCCACCTTATTCGCCAGATTTAGCACCCTGCGACTTCTACCTATTCCCAAAAATCAAATCTTGCTTGAAGGGAAACCGCCACGAGTCATTAGAGGACATAAAACAAAAATCGGCGCAGCTACGCAAGAGCCTGTCGGAAAACCTGCAGCACTGCTTCGCACAATGGAAGATTCGCATGGAGCGGTGTAGGGATGCGAAAGAAGAGTATTGAAGGGGAAAAATTAGAAATTGTAAAAAATTGCGAAATAAAGATGTTATAACAACAGTCACGGGACTTAAATTGTGTCTACACCTCGTATCTAGATTTTTCTAACAAGGAAAGGTCCCCAGGTGATTCACCGTTTTCCATTCAAGTTGTTTATTTCTTAGAAGACCTTCCTTTCTTTGCAGAGAAAATACGAGATTTTAAGAAAAATGTTGTCTACGAGACGTTCGTTTCTTCAAAATTTCTCTGAATACAAAATTTTCGTTTCTTCAAAAAAATGTTGCTTATTTATTCAAAAAGCTTCCTTTTTTTGTATAAAAAAACTTGTGATTCAAAGAAAACAAATTGTCGTTTGTGTCTTCTTTCCCTGAATAGAAAATTTTGTTTTCTTCAAAAAGAATTATTTTTATTTTTTTTAATGGAATACTTTGGTTTTTTCAAAAATACTTTTTTCTGAATAAAATAATTTTGTTTTTTTTTTTCACCAAAAATCTGCAAAATAATGTTTTTATTTGACTTAATTTTAATCAAGAAATTATTGAATAATTACAATTCATTTGTTCCTTCAGTTATCGAGTGAAAAATGTAAAGGTGAAAAAACTCGGTTGGGTTTAATAAATATAGAAAAAAATATACAGTATATTCTTAAAATCTTGAAAACGTGTCATTTCCCAGATTATTAATTTACCATAATTTATTTATTTTTCCAATCTAAATTGTTGAGAATTTTTTAAATCAAAGGTGTAAAACTAAAATAATTGTAAAAACTCTTACAACTTACCCTATCATAGATACGTCATTGTTTTACCACAATTTGTTTGTTTTTCCAAACCAAAACTCGTTTCAAAAGAGTTATGATTCGTTTTTAAATTAACGTTGCAAAGTTGCAAATATTAAGTTGACGTTTAAAAATATGAACAGAATACACAGGATGTTAAAAAAATTCTGAAAACTTGACATTTTGCAGATGTATTCTTTATTTAACAGAATGTATTTATTTCTTCTGCTTGAATCACGTTTTACAAGAATTGCGATGTTTTTAAATCAAACGTGCAATAATACAAAAACTCGGGTTTGAAAACATAAAATATAGAGGATGTTCAGAAAATTTTAAAAACCTGCAAAGTTATAGATGTATCAGTGATTTAATTTAATTAATTTATCTTTTAAGTTTAAATCACTTTTTAAGAAACTTGCGTTTTTTTTTAAATAGTGATGAAAAAATACAGAAACTCGAGGTTTGAAATTGTGAAAAAATATACAGGGTGCTAAGAAAATTCTAATAACCTGCTAAATTATTGATATATCATTGATTTAATACAATTCATTTGTTTTCTTAATTTAAATAATTTTTTACGAAAGTTATGATTTTTCTAAATTGGAATTGTAATAATACAAAAAATTGGGCGAGGTTTAAAAATGTGGAAAAAATATACAGGGTGCTAAGAAAATTCTAACAACCTGCTAAATTATTGATATATCATTGTTTTAACACAATTCATTTGTTTTCTTAATTTAAATAACTTTTTACGAAAGTTATTATTTTTCTTAATTGGAAATGTAATAATACAAACAATTGGGCGAGGTTTAAAAATGTGGAAAAAATATACAGGGTGCTAAGAAAATTCTAATAACCTGCTAATTTATTGATATATCATTGATTTAACACAATTGATTTGTTTTCTTAATTTAAATAACTTTTTACGAAAGTTATGATTTTTTAAAATTGGAATTGTAATAATACAAAAAATTGGGCGAGGTTTAAAAATGTGGAAAAAATATACAGGGTGCTAAGAAAATTCTAATAACCTGCTAAATTATTGATAAATCATTGATTTAACACAATTGATTTGTTTTCTTAATTTAAATAACTTTTTACGAAAGTTATGATTTTTTTAAATTGGAATTGTAATAATACAAAAAATTGGGCGAGGTTTAAAAATGTGGAAAAAATATGCAGGGTGCTAAGAAAATTCTAATAACCTGCTGAATTATTGATATATCATTGATTTAACACAATTCATTTGTTTTCTTAATTTAATTAACTTTTTACGAAAGTTATGATTTTTTAAAATTGGAATTGTAATAATACAAAAAATTGGGCGTGGTTTAAAAATGTAGAAAAAATATTCAGGGTGCTAAGGAAATTCTAATAACCTGCTGAATTATTGATATATCATTGATTAAACACAATTCATTTGTTTTCTTAATTTAAATAACTTTATACGAAAGTTATGATTTTTCTAAATTTGAAATGTAATAATACAAAAAATTGGGCGAGGTTTAAAAATGTGGAAAAAATATACAGGGTGCTAAGAAAATTCTAATAACCTGCTAATTTATTGATATATCATTGATTTAACACAATTCATTTGTTTTCTTAATTTAAATAACTTTATACGCAAGTTATGATTTTTCTAAATTTGATATGTAATAATACAAAAAATTGGGCGAGGTTTAAAAATGTGGAAAAAATATACAGGGTGCTAAGAAAATTCTAATAACCTGCTAAATTATTGATATATCATTGATTTAACATAATTCATTTGTTTTCTTAATTTAAATAACTTTTTACGAAAGTTATGATTTTTCTAAATTAGAATTGTAATAATACAAAAAATTGGGCGAGGTTTAAAAATGTGGAAAAAATATACAGGGCACTCAGAAAAAATTGAGAACTAGGTAATTTATAGATGTATCATTGATTCAACATAATTCATTTGTTTTCTTAATTTGACTCACTTTTTACGAAAGTTATGATTTTTCTAACAAAAATTTGGGTGGGGTTTTAAAATCTAGAAATAATATACAGGGTGCTCAGAAAAATTTAAGAACTTGCTAATTTCTAGATGCATCATTTAATTAATATAATTCATTTGTTTTCTCAATTTGAATCGCTTTTTTAAGAAAGTTTTTTCAATTAATGATGCAAAATACAAAAGCTCGGGTGATGTTTAAAAATACAAAAAAAATTATATCGTGCTCAGAAAATTCGAAAAACTTGTTCATTTATAGATGTATCATTTATTTAATATAATTGGCGTGTTTTCATTTTTTAAGAAAGTTATGATTTTTTTCAATTAATGATGCAAAAATTCCAAAACTCGAATGAAGAAATATAGAAAAAATATACAGGTTGCGCAGAACATTAAGAAAACCTGCTATGTTATAGATGTATCATTTATTTAACATCATTCATATGTTTTCTCGGTTTAAATTATTTTTTAAGAAAAGTATGATTGTTTTCGATTTACAAAAATACTGTAAGGTGTTTGTTCTTAAAAAAAAAACACTGAATCTTATTCGTGAAAAAAATATGTTTTGACTTTATTTCTTCGATTTTCTTCAATTAGATTTTCATATCCATTGAAAACCTTTACTTCTTGTATTTATTTCTTAAAAAAACTCTGAATGTTATTATTTTCGTGAAAAAATTATGTTTTGACTTTATTTCTTCAATTTTCTTTAATTGTATTTTCGTAATCAATCGTAACCTTTATTAGTTCTTGATTAATCTTGATTCATAATCGGTGTTTATTTCTTTAAAAAATCACTGCTTCCTATATTTTTATTCGTTAAAGAATTATATTGGGACTTTATTTCTTCAATTTTCTTTTATTATATTTTCGCAATCCTAGAAAACCTATAGTTCCTGATTAATCTTCATTCATCACCCTCTAAAGCTTGATTATATTTCTTGTTTAAATCTTTGCACAGCAATATTTAGAAAGGATTTTCTTCCAAAGTTTCTTCAAGTGGCAGTAATTGTATTTGATCAGCAATCGACTTCTCGGTCCATTAACTACGTGATTTCTATTTTTTGTATTTTTTAGTTCCTTCGGTGATTGATTTTATCTCGATGTAACATCAGGTTTATCAATAAAACTAAAAGATCTCTCGTCTTAATAACCTTACCTATTTCAAAATCATTTGAGACAAAATAATCAAAAAATTAAAAAAACTTGAATGTATCAAAACTTGTGGGACAAATAAAAAAAAATGTTTCAGATAACAGTTATTTAAATGAATTAGCACAAGAAGATAGCGCAATAAAAAATTGCACTGTCTATTGAAAAAAATCATTTGACCTTGGTCTGACCTCGATCTGATCTTGTTAACGCTTTTTCACGGTGACCCAAATACCGCCATTGAATGCGCCTTCACAAACCTTACAACTCTTTTTCTAAAATGCAATGTTCATGTAATATTCGACCAGTTCCAGGTCTGGGTAGGACATCCTAAATCGAGCGCTTAAAATGGCGATATTTTTTTAACGCAAAGGTAGGGGCTATTACTTTCAGAATGTCTTATTAGCATCACCTACAATATTTCTGTATAGAGCAGTGATTCCCAAAGTGGGCGCCACCGCCCCCTGGTGTGCGCTGCAGCGATTCAGGGGGGCGCTGATGGCCACAGATGCATTTGGGAGGCGATGAATAACTATAAGAGGGTGGTGATAGTATAAAAGAAAGAAGAGAAGATTTAGTGGAACGTGGGTTCAGTGCGGTAATCAATTTATTAACAAAAAAAAAGAAACGAATTGCAAATAGTCAATCTTGGTGATTTCAGATTACTGCTGACGAAAATAGGGGGCGGTAAGTAATATTTTTTCTGGAAAGGGGGCGGTAGGACAAAAAAGTTTGGGAACCACTGGTATAGAGCTTTAATCGAAAACGGTGAATCACCTTGTAAGACCTTCGGCCGAGTTAATAATACCATTTTAATGAATAAAATCCGATCACTTGATTTCAATGATTTAACAGTTAATAAAATAGGTGCCAAATGATAAAAATCAATCATTTAGTTTCCGACCCAATTTACGTTAGTTTTGGTGTTCCACAGGGAACGCATTATGACCCTTTATATATGTGTGACATGGAAAATGTCATTTTAAACAGTGAAATTCTTATATATACCAAGGTTTTGATTTGATTGCACTATATTGCAGGAAGATTTGAATAAAATAAATTTAAACAAAGTTTATTTGGATATTGAAAAAATAAGTGTCACTTATCCGTAAACATTCCACTCTTGAGTATTATTAACCTTTAATTCGCACATTTTAAATGCTTTGAAAATTCAGGATTTTGTCTGGAGTGTTTAAGTAATGATTGTTTAAAATATCCCTTTTTATCTTCAATCTTGAATATACCACGGCAATTTGGTCGCCCAATTATTATCAAGTTAATCGATTGGAGGTTATACAGATGAAGTTTCTGCGTCATATACAGTATTCCTACTTCCGTTTGGGCCGAAAGGTATTCCACGAAAACTATTTACCTTAAAGGGGTTGATATAACTTGGTAAGTTTCACAGACAATTAAAATTAGCTCATTCATGAATTGATCTTATGGTGGACACGCCGGGAACTTAAAATTTATAACATGCGTTCGCCGTAGGAATATTTGATTTTATGAAAATATTTTTATATGACGACAATCGATTTGTAAGGGTTAAAATAAAGATAAAAACTTTCTTCCGTGGTATTTTCAGCACAATATGACCATTATAACAATAAGATAATAACTCCATATAACGTTAAATTCTCCTTAATCTTCCGTTTAACACTCATGATGTTTTCTTTTTGTTTCAGATTTAGTAGAAATTGTGTAGTCGATAAGGATAAGAGGAACCAATGTAGGTACTGTAGGTTAAGGAAGTGCTTCAAGGCGGGGATGAAGAAGGAAGCGGTACAAAATGAACGTGACAGGATTAGCTGCAGGCGGCCCAGCTACGAAGAAAACACGCAAAACAATGGACTATCTGTTAGTTCACTATTGAACGCGGAAATGCTCTCTAGACAAGTTGGTGCTGCGATAGAGGTAAATATCATTGTTTCCTATTTTTTTTTGTTTCTAAGTTTAAACATTACATTTTTGAAAAATTTCCACGGAGAAAGTAAAAAAAATCATTTCTTGAAAATCAAGAGATTTTTTTTAACCAGCTGTGAATAATAAAAAAAAAATGCGGAGGTAAAATTTTACCCTAAATAGGGAACAGAAGTACAAACATTTGCTGAAAGAATCCTTAACACTTTCGCGGCCGAGAGGTCACAGTCACTTGCAGCCTAGTAAGAATATTACTCATCATACTGGTGACCGCTTTGGCCGCGAAAGTGTTAAAAATCGCAAATGTTAAGGTTGGGGTAACAAAGATGGCCACACAACATCTTCAAAGTGAGAGGCTGCTGCCCCATCTTATTGGAACCACATCAGTCATCGTTTGTCTGACTGGGCAAGAAATTATCAAGCAGCGGCGTCTCGTGGATTTCCGTAGAGGAGGCTAAGACAGAGCTAGTGCTACACTACTTACTCTTATGGAGGAAGCTGCTTTGGCCAAATTTGCTTCCATAGCCTCCTCACCGAACATACACGAGCCACTGCTGATATTAAGCATATTGCTTGAAATCCTGGAAGAATGTCCTTTGGTTATGATGATTGATGAAGCTCATTTTTACATAAAATGCATGGTTACCAAGCAAAATTGTTGGCATTTGGGTTGTTGAGAAGGTACGGTAAATCCCCGAACGTCCACTACGTAGTCCTAAAGTGACCGTTTGGTATGGAGTAAGTGACGGCGGTGTTGTCGAAGTTTAAATAAAGGTTATTAGCATTGCACCATACACATAAATTATCCAGATATTTCTGTAGATTTATACAATCATTTGCGTTGGTAATACCACTATGAATTTTTAAATAATCGGTGTACAACGGGCATGATGAACTAAAGTTTTGTATCAGATCGTTTATAAATAGTAAGAAGAGCAGGGGGGCTAAACTGGACCCCTGAGGAATTTTACTGGTAGAAGTACGGCGGTGACGGCAGCGGTGGCGACGGAAGCGGCAGCGCTGGAAGCGGTGGCGGATCAGCGACGTGGCGGATCGGCGGCTAAGACCGATGACACACACAGCGGTTTTTGCCGAGACGGCATAGAGGCTCGTATTTAGAAATGAAACAAAACACACACTGCGACGAATGCCGATAGGCGGCGCGAGAACCGTCTCGACACTTCGTTAGAAAGAAGAAACGCGCGCGGTTTTATTGCTAGAACGGCGCTTGTTTACATTGTGTTATATGAGCCCTGATACACCAATCGGTTATCCCGCGTTTTTTCACCAGCGCAACTACTATTTCAGTATTAAAAATGACTTCGAAACAAACGTTGTAGTTCATTGAATCAAATCTCGATGTAGAAAAATTAATAAGAAATGTTTCTTCATCTTCTCTTACTTCAGCAAATATTGTATAAAAATGTCTTTTGGTTAGGCGGTCATTTATTATTGGATGCACCCACATTCGACGATTTTTTTTCTTTCTTTTTTTCCAACGTAAATACAACAAGCCAAAAAGTGCAACCTTTTCCAAATCGTCTGCCATTTCACTTGGGCACTACACTGTTCAGCCTCAACGGCAACCCGGCTGCGAGTTTATGAAAACCGCTGTGTGTGTCAATTGTCAAGCGGCGGCCGACTCGTCCGCCGTCTCGGCTAAAACCGCTGTTTGTGTCATCGCCCTAATCTGACAGCGGCGGCTGCGGCGTCGTCGGTAAAAGCGGTTTGCGTCGACTGTTTGATTATTGAATTCTGACATCTGAGTTGAACTGAATGATGAGTTGGATGATCTGATTTTCTGCGGAGTGCTTCATGGCCTTTTACAGGGTTTACGCCTTACTCTTCTCCGGGTTGCGGGTGGTGGTGGTGGTAGGGAGCGACGGGATCGGTACACGTGTTCGAACCGGAAAATTGCACTTCCCAGAACAATTTGGGTTCGAGCCGATTTCGTCACGTACGCAGGCAGCGGGAGGCGGATCAATACTGGCAGCTGCACTTTCCCACTAATGGTTCTGTGAAAACGGTCTTAGGGTTGTCCTCAGTACGACGGCGTTCAGCGGGTGGAGGATCATCTTTTTGCGTCGACTGTTTGATTATTGAATTCTGACGTCTGAGTTGAACTAAATGATAACTTGGATGATCTGATTTTCTGCGGAGTGCTCTATGGCCTTTTACAGGGTCCACGCCCTACTCTTCTCTGGGTTACGATGGTGGTAGGGAGCGACGGGATCGGCACACGTGTTCGAACCGGCAAATTGCACTTCCAGGAACAATTTGGGTTCGAGCCGATTTCGTCACGTACGCAGGCAGCGGGAGGCGGATCAGCACTGGCAGCTGCACTTTTCCACTAATGGTTCTGTGAAAACGGTCTTAGGGTTGCCCTCAATACGTCGGCGTTCAGCGGGTGGAGGTCATCTTCATTGTATTGTTACTGGCAGCTGTACTTCTTCGAAAATTATCTCGTCTGGAAATTTCAATAATGCGGAATTTATGTTAATATTGAAAAAGAGCAATGGCTAGCTCATAAAATGCAAATTAAGATAATTACGCATTTATTAAGACGCGTAGATAACCTAAGCGCCGATAACAAACGGCTCTGAAAACGAGAGAATTTTGAAGTGAGTAGAAAGTATGTACATATAATGGCTGTCAGTTGAAGTCGTCGTCGTGGTTACGTCATCACGAAGGTGGATCCTTCCGAGTTTGAGGTGTGAGGGGATTCGGTCTTCCCACACCGGATCCAAGTTCCACTGGGAACTGCTGTTGGGCGTCTTGGGGAGGCAGCACTAGCTGCTCTCGACGCTGGTCAGGACACTGGTCCTTGGAGATCTTCCCGCGGTTGTGGTGCGAGGGGATTCGGTCATATTGACACCGGATCTCGGCATCTCTGGACACTGGTCCTTGGAGATCTTTCCAAGGGTGAGGTGTGGGGAGATTCGGACATCCCACACCGGATCTCGGCATCACTGGATGCCTGGAGTGGCCGCATCCTAGAAACAGTCACGTCTGGTCCGGCCGGGGATGAGCAGGCATCCTGGTGTGCACTGACACGGCGGGAACCAAGACGCACGGTTTCTCTCTCCAGTCTTTAGGGCGGCTGGTGCATCGAATGTCGGGGCGGAGCATGGAGCGGCTGGAGCTGGGGGTGGTCTGGTCATGGATGGTGTTGTCAATCTGGTTTGATGGGCATCACTGCATGAGGTCCCGCATGTAGGCGGGTGGTTGTAGGTGGTGCGTTCTGAGCTGGTGTTGTGGGTGGCTTTGGTTCCGACGCTTTGGTGTTGTGGTACCTTTTTCCGTCGGTGCGGCGTCACAACACGTTCCTAGGTAGTGCCTGCGTGTCGTCAGGCGGCTGGATTGTTCGGGTGGTTGTTCATGGTGCACTGGAGCGTTATGAGGTCACTTAATACTAGTTATTGTGTCTATATCGCGGGTACTACATTATATCTAATTGTTATTGGTCGCGGTCGCGGACACGGTCACTCGCGTCACGATTATCGGGTTCATAATCGTGATGTTGGTCGCGGTCGTCCGGGTTTGCATTCCGTAGGCGGGGCGGCCGCTGCTTGCGTTGTCCGAAGGAGCGGCGGTGTCTTCGGATGTCGTCTGTAGATTTCGGGCTGCCATGTATCGTCCGGCGGGCGGCGTCGAGAGACGGTGCGGCGTCTTTGTACGTTGGGGCGACAAGCAGCAATAATTGCACCGGAGGACGGTGCTTCCTCGGGCGTAGTTTTCCTCGGATGTCTGAGCGGAACACGCGTTTCTGTGCATCGTCGGCTGTGAGGTTGTACTGCCCCGGCAAATCCCTCTTTACGGCCAGAGAGAGGTGGGCAGCTGTGGCTGGTCGAGGATGCGTCGTCTGGTCAGGTGGTAGCTTGGCCAGCGGCGACCTCTGGGCGGCCACGTTATTGCACGGCCCCGATGCTTCCTCCTTCGGCGGAGGGTGGGCTGACATCGCTGTCGGCGCAGTGGCGAGGGTGACGATTGTAGTGGCAACTTCGGGGTGGTCCACGGCCAAGGGTCCCACTTCCTCAACGCAGACCTCGTAGAGTACAGCAGCAGTGGCTGTGCTGACTGCTAGGGCTGGGGCCTGGATGAGCGGCATCATCATCGTCGCGATTGCCAGCGGATCTGGCTCTGAAATGACGGTGAACCATGCAATGGTCCACGGTTAGGGGCATCACGTCCTCAAACAAGACATCGGCAAGTACGCTGGTGGTGGCTGTACGTACAGCAAGGGCTGGCGGCTGGAAAAGCGGCATCGCGGTAGTGCACGCATCGGATGGTGGTTTGACCTGGGTGGCCACCGTTGCCTTAGAAAATACTGGTGTTATAGCAACCAGTGAAATCACCTTCTCGTACCCGTTTTCATGCATGTAGTGGCGGTGCACACTCGCAACGGTGGTAGTGCTGGTTGCGGTATCGGCGTCTACCATGGCGTCGTTCCCTGGGGGAACCAGCGTCGTAGGAGGTACTCTGCCTGCTTCCTTGGAGTGGCTGGAGTGTCCGCGACTATGGCAAAGCGCTGCTGCGCTTCTCCGTTTATATAGTGGTGGGCGAGTTTGTTCCAGGACTTGACTATCACTAGGCACGTGGCGAAGGCGAAGTTGATCCTCGCAGGGAATCCTTCCACGTCCTCTACATAGAACCATGGGAAGGTGACTGCCACGGCATTGGCATGAGCCGAGATGGTGGCGTCATACCGGGCGTTGTATCCACCATTGTCTTGGAGTCGTGTCCGCCTTGGCTTAGGTGGATCTATGTGTTTCGGTTGCCATGGGGTAGCAATGCTGCCAACGTACAGACCATCCCTGTGTCCGTTGTCGATGGCGCGGTTGGTGTGGGTGGTGGTGGTGACGATGGCCCTCTTGGCCTTTGCAGCGGAGGATTTCTCTGTCGCGTCGGCCTTCTTCGTTCCGCCTCGGCCGCCACTCTTCGCTGTACCTTTCGGGGATTTTGCCGCCTTCGCCGAGGAGGTCGCCTTCTTGCCGGTCTTGGCTTCTGCTCCGCCGGCGGCTTTTGCGCCCGTCGACGAACCGGAAGCGAGCTTAAATGATCCGGACGCGCCCTTACCCTTCGTCTGAACGAGAGTACCAGAGGTCACGCCCGACTTGATGTACTTCTTGATGAACGGCGACATTTTTTCGGCCTTAACCTTGTAGTTTGCCGACACGTACTTGATGGCCTGGAGCGAAGAACCGTCACGTTCTTTTAGGCTCTTGATTGCGTTGCAGACCATCTCCGAGGTCGGGGGATGGGAAGGTTTGGCCCTGGGGTTTTTCACCATCTTGGGAGAGGCAGCCTTCTTGGCGGCGGTTGTCATATGTGAATGCTGTATGCGTCTGGAGTCGACTGTAAATCTAAAAAATTATTTTCGAACACGTGACAGTTGAAGCAGTATGCGAACAGTAACCGAACGGACCCATAACTGGAAGAAAATTTTGTCCGCCGTTGACGTTTGGCATCGTGTCAAATTGGCCGGCTTCGGCGGGGTTTCGTGGGGGCGCAGGGAAATTTCCAGGGGTTTCATAGTTCCAAGGGAAGACGCGGAATATCTGCCCGTTCGAATGACCCCACGGATCAACCGGTGGCCCGTCTGGATACCGCGAAAACTGGTCTCGAGCGGAGGGCCCCACTTCGACGGCACCGGTGCCCCGTTGGATATGCGAGTCCGCGGGGAGCCGATCCGGGCGAGTATCGGCCATCCTTTGCTTGGGTGCGTTCCGGGCGGTTCGTCGAACCGTTTTTTGCCGGATTCGGAGGGCGGCATGTGGCGCGAGAGCCCTTCAAAAATGCCCCCCTTTCTGTTAGCGTCGGGCATCCACTGATGAAACGGAGAATGCCGGCTTTTCCGATGGGGCCCTGCGACTCCCCTTCGACTTCCCTGCAGGGACACGACGTCTGTTGGACCGTCTCAACCTCCGCGAAGCCCCGGGGGCTAGTTCCGAAGGCATTTGTGGCCCTAAATCGAGCCCACCACTGACTGTCGTTCGCTCAACGTGAATTCAAATTTGCATGCGCTTTCCATAATTTGGTATATCACCTCCATGGCGATTGAAGGGTCACCCCGAAATGTCTTTCTTTCATTTTTTCTTTCTTTCCCTCTTACTTTCTTCCTTTTTTCCTTCTGTGTTGGGTGAGAGGGTTCGTCCAAGAACGACCCTCAGGCTCACAATTGATCAGGAATTTGTTCCGGACTCGAAAACGTTCCACGATGATTTCTTTGTTTAATTATTTTTTTGTTAAAAAAACAAAAAAGAGAGAGAGAGACCTTTATTTGGCATCGTATGTACAACAGCTAAACTTAACTGGCATATTTGTATGTTTACAATCACACTTCTATCCCACCGCCGCTTTCACACAGTCACACCTTCTGACTTCTTTCTTCTTTCTTTCTTTCACTCTCATCCTTCATCCTCATCCCTATCACTTCTTCACACCTGTTAATCTCTTTCTTCTTCACAAAAACCATATCTCGTGTATTCCTCTCCCCCCCCCCCCCTTCACACCCTTCTCAACAACAACTTCTTCCTCTCATGCATCCGTCGCAGTGCGGGGTGTGAAAACCACCCTCGTTGACCTCTGGCTAGCTCTTGGAGTGGGGTCGCCATGTATACAGCACAAGAAACACGAATGTTGATTTGATTTATTTGTGATCGTGAGTTCAAGAAAACAAACATTTAACTGGCTTCAGTAGTGCACGAAGGATGGAGTGGAGGCAGAAATTGTCTGATTGGCGCGATAACAATCGCTATTATTTACACACGGGTGTTTACAGAAAAATGTTCAAGAGTAAAATTTATACAGGCGGGAAAGTAAAAAAAAAAGTCAAGGAATAATGTCACAAATGGAAAACACGAAAAAGTAAATAGTCACCAACACTTCACTCAATGTTCAAATCGTTGGAAACGGCAGTGGCGGAAGCGCCGGCGGCGGAAGCGCCGGCGGCGGAAGCGGCGGCGACGGAAGCGGCGGCGAAGGCAGCGGCGGCGACGTAGCGACGGCGGTGGAAGCGGTGGCGGCGGCTACTTCGTGTCGACTGAGTTGTAACTGTTCTAATGATCTGAGTCGAATGTTTGTGTCTCATCTGATGTCTGTGGGGCGCTCCTAGGGTTTTATACGGCTCACGCCCTACTCAGCTCCGGGTTGCGGGTGATGGTGGTGGAGCGTCGAGGTTGGCACACGTGTTCGAACCGGCAAATTGCACTTCCTAGAAAAATTTGGGTTCGAGCCGATTTCGTCACGTACGCAGACAGCGGGAGGCGAATGAGCAGTCCATTGTTTAGCACTGCGGTGGCGACGTAGCGGCGGCGGAAGTGGTGGCGGCTGCTACTTCGTGTCGACTGAATTGTAACTGTTCTGATGATCTGAGTCGAATGTTTGTGTCTCATCTGAAGTCTGTGGAGCGCTCCAAGGGTTTTATACGGTCCACGGCCTACTCTGCTCCGGGTTGCGGGTGGTGGTGGTGGAGCGTCGAGGTTGGCACACTTCCTAGAAAAATTTGGGTTCGAGCCGATTTCGTCACATACGCAGACAGCGGGAGGCGAATGAGCAGTCCATTGTTTAGCACTGGCAGCTGCACTTTCGACACAAATTGTTCTGCGAAAAGGATCTAACGATGTCCTCAATGAGAAGATGCACAGCGGTGGAGGCTTATCTCTTCAGCTGTACTGGAATTATCTCGTTTGAAAATTTCAATAATGTGGATTTATGTTAGTTTTAAGAAAGGAGCAATGGTTAACTCATAAAATGCAAATTAAGATAATTACGCATTTGTTAAGATGCTTAGATAAACTAAGCGCCGATAACAGCTGGTATACTTCAATGTATATAATTTTGTATCTTTGCCAATTAAATTCGAAGAAAACCACAGAGCACAATTCACTGACACGTTCACGTTCGTTCACGTTGTTAATAAAAATTGGATAGAATGGACACCATCTATCTGACGTTATCTTCAAAACATAACATTTAGAACTACGTAAAATGGCAACACACTACGTTCCTTTTGGTCTAATCAAAATTTGTTTTGGATGGATGATTTTTGGTGTTTTTTAATTGCTGCGATCAACAACGACCTACTGGTAGGAGTAATGCAAGAAGTTGTGAAGGGTGGACACCATCGATCTGACGTTATCTTCAAAACATAACATTTTTGATTATGTTACTTATCACCATATTACCGTCATTTTGGTCTTATAGAAAATTGTTTTGGATGATTTTTGGCGTTTCTGTAATTACTGCGATCAACAACGACCTTCTGCAAGGAGCAATGCAAAGCGATTGCAGAAAGGGGTTGTTTGTGTTCGGTTTATTTGGTGATCAAATAGAGGTGGTCTTTAAGTCGTTTTATTTCAATTTATTTACAAGCGTATTTACATTTAATACAGGGTGAGGGTTGTCCCTCTTGTGAGCGACGATATTGTCTCCGCACTGTATGTCTTCTGGGGTCGTCAAGGCGAACTTTCCAAGGATTCAGTCCGGCGTAGAGTGTCGCGGTCGATGCGATGCGATGTAGGCGAGGATATGGTTTAGCTGTCCGTTTCCCTCTGGGCGTCGGAGGCAGCGGTGACACTGGGACCGGAGTCGAGTAGTCTATCGTCTGCCTCAGTGGCGTTGTCAGCGGGTCTGACCGAATCCTCCTCTTGGGTGTCGAGATCGGTGATAAAGCTACTGGGACTTTTCTTAATCGTCGTCCTCGGCGTTTTAGATTTAAATGAAAGCTCGACGCTTTCCGCATTACTGTACTAGCTAATGCGAGTGTCCTAGCTGCGGTACCTCCTGACGGTTATGCAGCGCGTTATGAAGGGTCGTCGCATCTTTGCCCCAGGAATACTCTAGGTGCGTTCTGTCTCGTCGGCTGGTGGTACGTTAGCCCTTGCTGGTGGAGCGCCCATCCCTTGCCGGGGCGGCCCGTCGTCTCGTTCGCTGGTCTCGCGTTCGCTCGTGGTCGCTAGGTGGTGTGTTTGCGTATACCGGGTGTGGCACTTAAGACGCCTCGGACCATAGCTCCTTTACGATAAAAGCTATCGACAAAAATCTAAGAACAAAGTGGTGCATAGTTACCGTCGCTATGTTTCAAAAATATTTCTAATCATCAGTGGCGTGCCGTACTCCAGTGGCGTACCAAACTTATGTTTTTTTAAATGAAATGCCCTATTTTTTATTTCAGATTTGGAAAGTGCTCGACGAGAACTTATTTTTTTATCTAACATGTTATACCCTTCACTTTAGCGGTTTCGCTGTTATAACCCCTTCTTTCAAAATTGCGCCCCATTTTTGAGATTTTTTTGTAGAGAAACTAATTGACGCCGGCGCCTAAATTTTGAATTGAGGTACAGGTTAAGACCTCGTATACCTTCACATATTTTTTTTTCGGGTAATTTATGGAAAAAAAATAATTTTTGATTGATCTTCGCATGTTGTCATTTTTTCCGAAAATTTCAAATGGCACCCCCCTAAAAAAATTACGGCGTTGTACAGCCAAAACTCTAAATTTTTCATTGGTGTAAAAAAAATTACACATTGCATAACAAAATTTCGGAGAAAAAATCAATTTCATCGCAAATGTCGGGAAACGTTTTCCGTTCCCAAGTGTGCCATGAGAAAACAAATACACAAATACGGTCAACATAATAGTATGTACCTATTTATTCAACATGATATGAAAAATGCAGATAAAGAAAATTTAACAACTTAAACTAAATGTTCGAAATGACGACCTTCCTGCTGGAGGCATAACCGCAACTTCGACTCACAGGCTCTAGACACTGCCCTAAGGACTTCTGGTGATATACCGCGGAAAGCCGCGCGGATTCTCTCCCTCATATCCTCGACAGTAGTTGGTACCGTCCTGTAAACCTCGTCTTTGATATGGCCCCAAAGGAAGAAGTCAAAGGGAGTGAGGTCTGGTGATCTTGGTGGCCACCTCACACGACCCCCACGACCAATCCAGGAGTCCGGAAACGTTTCATCGAGAAATTCCCGAACGACACAGCTATTATGTGCAGGAGCTCCATCGGGCTGGAAAACTATCTGTCGAAGAGCGGCTAGAGGGACATTTTCCAAGAGATCATCCAAGTTGTCGCGAAGGAACCTCAAATAACTGTTGCCGTTCAGGTGCCCCTCGATGAAATAAGGACCCAAAAGGTGTTCTCCAAGTATGCCTCTCCAAACATTCAGCGACCATCTTTGCTGGTGGTTTATCATTCGCATGGCTTGTGGGTTTTCATCGGCGTAATAATGGTAGTTGTGGCGATTGACATGCCCATTTCTATGGAACGTTGCTTCATCAGAAAATAATACGCGCATAAGAAATGATTCCTCCTGCTCAATTTTGTTGATAGCCCACATGCAGAAATCTTGCCTCGCATGAAAATCTTGAGGTTGCAATTCTTGGTGCAGTTGAATCTTAAATGGACGGAATTTGTACTTTTTTGTACACGATATATGGATCGCGTTGAAATATCGTGATTCCTACTAATATCACGGATACTGGTATGAGGATCTTCAATAACTGCCTCCAGAATCTGCAGTTCATTATTTTCGGTAATAACTGCCTTCTTTCTAACTCTCCTTGGCCGTTTCACACTTCCCGTAGTAGTAATGCCAAGAAACAATTCTTGTTACATTCTCCAAGAATAAATATCATGTCAACCATTTCCTCTTGAGTTCAGAACATTTTTAGAACGTTTATCAAAAATGACTTATGGCTGCTACTGACGTCTAATAATTTACTTTGACAATTACCAATCTTTTGTTTTCTCATGGCACACTTGGGAACGGAAAACGTTTCCCGACATTTGCGATAAAATTCCTTTTTTCTCCGAAATTTTGTTATGCAATGTGTAATTTTTTTTACACCAATGAAAAATTTAGAGTTTTGGCTGTACAACGCCGTAATTTTTTTAGGGGGGTGCCATTTGAAATTTTCGGAAAAAATGACAACATGCGAAGATCAATCAAAAATTATTTTTTTTCCATAAATTACCAGAAAAAAAATTATGTGAAGGTATACGAGGTCTTAACCTGTACCTCAATTCAAAATTTAGGCGCCGGCGTCAATTAGTTTCTCTACAAAAAAATCTCAAAAATGGGGCGCAATTTTGAAAGAAGATAAAAAAATAAGTACTCGTCGAGCACTTTCCAAATCTGCAATAAAAAATAGGGCATTCCATTTAAAAAAACATAAGTTTGGTACGCCACTGGAGTACGGCACGCCACTGATGATTAGAAAAATTTTGAAACATAGCGACGGTAACTATGCACCACTTTGTTCTTAGATTTTTTTCGATAGCTTTTATCGTAAAGGAGCTATGGTCCGAGGCGTCTTAAGTGCCACACCCGGTATATAGTTGTCTAGCGTCGGTCCCCACAGTGTGAGGCAGGATGGACACCATTGATCTGGTGTTGTCTTCAAAACATAACATTTCTGATTAAGTTAAATAGCAACATATTACCGTCGCATTAATCTAATAAAAAATTGTTTTGGATGATTTTTGATATTTTTTAATTACTGCGTTTATCAACGAATTGCTGGTAATGCAAAACTTGGGCGACTGCAAGAATATGTGACATGAAGTTTTCTCCAAAACAACATTTTCAATTATGCAAAATGGCAACGCATGGCCTTCATTTCGGTCTAATAAAAATGTGCATATTCGAATTTGCATATTTTTAATTGTTAATTGCAAAACACTGTATTGTATTTAAAATAATATTTGGATTAATGTATTTTATTCCTTTCTAGCAAATGGGCCAAACCCCAAGCAACGACTACGACTTATCCAACAAACAATTAGCCAATATAAACGACGTCTGCGAGTCCATGAAACAGCAACTGCTGATGCTTGTCGAGTGGGCCAAGTACATTCCCGCCTTTACCGAGCTACAATTGGATGACCAGGTAATGAAAACTGCTTTTTTTTTTAATCTAAACTCGTTGAGATCAAACGAATTGTTTAAACTTCTAGTTCCTCATAAAGATTGTAAAGAATGATGTTATAGTAATATTTTCGAAGTAGAGAACATTCTAGAATAGTAGAATGGTTTGTTATGCTATCTAAACTCTATCCATTTCCAAGTGGCAGTGGAAATAAACAAACCCGGCTGCGTGATAGCCACGTGCGTACATCAATAGACGCTTGCGATTGGTCGTTCCGTGGTGCGTGCTCGTGCCCGGATTCAGTTTGTATTCTGGGCCTGTCGTCGATTGCCGTGCGTTTAAAAAGTGTGTTTGCAAAGTGTTTAAAAATTAAAAGTTTAGAAATGTCTTCCACTTCTTCAGTTTTGCAGTGCACTGCAGTGTTTTTATTTGGGCAATAAAATGAAATTTATTTGTGGGCGCGCTAGGGTACGGCGTGTCCAACCCTGAGGATTCTCGCCGTTCACGCGATTGTGACTTACGATTGGAAATGGATATAGTATAGTCATCCCTATCTTTAACAGTAAAGACGACTAGATGGCGTACCAAACGATTTTACAATTTTAAAAGTTGCCAAAGTGTGTTCCCATCAACGGACGCATTGTACTCATGACGTCTAGTAGCCAGAAACCGTTCTGCTGTTGTCATTGATGGAAACAATAATTTTCCGAAGGGCGAAAATATCTTTATTTAGAAAAAGTGTTCAAATGATGACCTAAAACTGTATCAAATTATAGGAGCGAAATTATAATACAGGGTCTTTTTTTAACTCTGAACATATAATTGTTAATGTCTATGTTCTATGTCATAATAATCACCTCAACGCATTGGAATGTATTGACAATGTAGGCAACCAAGTACACAAAGGTCCCGTCGACCTGTACCTGTCACAGTACAGTGAAAGCGAATAAAGTAAGGTTAATGAAACAAACAATGATAAATCGTAAGTAATTATAATAAATATTCAAAATGACCACCTTCACGTTCTAAGCAGTAGCCAAGTCGATTATAAAATCCTTGAATAGCATTTCTAATGTGTTGCGGATTTCTTCTTAATTCATCGCAAACAATAATTATACTATCTTTTAACTCTGAAGTATTGTTGATAATAATGTTATTATAAACATTGCTTTTTAGATACCCCCACAATAAAAAGTCGTTTGGAGACAAATCAGGCGACCGGGGTGGCCAAGGTATTGGACCAAATCTACCTATCCAGCGATCAGGAAGTAATTCACTTAAATAATTATTAATGGCAGCTGTAGAATATGGAGGCGCTCCATCCATCTGATAATAAGGAGCAGCAATGTTTAGTGTATGAATTTCTGGCATTATACGAGTTCGCAGAAGATCTAAGTAAACATTACTGTTCAGATTTCCATTAATAAAAAAAGGACCAATAAGGGTATCATTAATTAGTCCACCCCACACATTAACTCTCGCATTGTATTGTGTGTGCGTCAAATTTTGTAAGCGAGGATTATTGCATGCCCAAAATCTAAAAGGTGAAGGAATGGGTGTAAGGAATGGGTATCGATAAGGAATGAAGAATACTAATCTATAATTTTGTGGATTAACTTCACCATTTAAGGAAAATGATGCCTCATCAGTAAACATTATTCTGTGTAAAATTTCTTGATCATTATTAATTAAATTGAATACAGTTTCTCAGAATTCTGTTCGTTTGCCTTTGTCTCATTTGATAGTTGCTGATGATTTGAAAACTTGTAAGCATTGTATTTAAATTCCTTTAATGTCTTGTAAACGGAAGCTGAACTTATTTGAAACTGTGCTGCGATAACTCTTAACGATGATATGGGGTTCTGCTCTACGTAACATAAAATGTTGAGTTTCATCTCTTCCGTTAAAATGTGATTTCCTTTAGCCCTTTTAATGTGAAAATTACTCACGCAGCCAGTATTGTCAAAATGATGGACAATATTACAAATTGTTGAGATGGATGGAACTTGTCTGCTCGGATACTTAACCGAAAACAAATCTCTAACACGTCGAATGCTGTTCCCACTCTTGTACCAATTAATTATCTGTATTCTTTCTTCGGTGGTGTAATACATTTTTATTAATAACACAATTTTGACAATTAAATAAAACTGAGTGTAAGTATGGTTGCCCACATTGCAATGCGTTGAGGTGATTATTATGACATAGAACATAGACATTAACAATCATATGTTCTGAGTTAAAAAAAAGACCCTGTATATCATAGTACGATCAAACCCTGTTGAATCCTAGGTTGCGCTACTGAGAGCTCACGCCGGCGAACACCTGCTCCTAGGCTTGGCGCGACGATCCATGCATTTAAAAGACGTCCTCCTGTTGGGCAACAACTGTATAATCACCAAGCACAGTCCAGGTAAACCAAATTCTATAACTATCATAATTAACTCAACCATGGGATTCTGTTTTTTTTTTTTGCATGAGTGTGTATCAGTGTGTGGGTAGTAATGTAGAACAATTAGCGCAATATGCACGTCCGTACATTGTTTTTTTTTCTACTCGTACCACATATGTAATAGGGTTGCATGTAACCTGAAAAACCATTCCATTAACGATTAGCCATTGTCAGTGTCCATAAATGATTGACTGTAAACAAATTACAGCTTTACAAACAATACACGATGAATATCCGCCAATTTTTTTTTCATTTTTTCAGCTTTTAAATTTGATGTTATTTTACATTAAAATAACAATCCAATCAAACAATTACAGGAAATTTTCCAGCTATTCGTAAACTATCATACTCAAATATAGAGATAAAGCCGTAACCTCGAGAGCTGTCCTGATTCATATTTACTTATGCAGACTAATGCATCTTATAGAAGATTCAAACATTAAGACGCTGATTTGGACACATTTTTCTCGCGTAGAATCCTCTGCCGAACGTTCACGAGCCGCCCCTGTAAAAATACTTTTATATTAACAACCGCGGCGTACGTAAACTTGCAAATCACAGGTTAAGAGAGAGATGGGAAGGTATTTTCATAACAACTGCTCGCGCTACATTAGTCTCATACAAAATGCAAGCATCAAACCGCTGTGTTGGACAAATTTATCTCATGTAGAATACCCCGCTGAACATTCACGAGCCGCTCCTGTAAATATATTTGCTTTTGACTATTTACATTTAAGCTTATGTATTACTCGTAAGTAGTGAAATCTTTGACTATATACTTATGGACTGCTAGCGCCACTTCATGTGTGTCTCCAAGCAACGGTGGCGCGGCGGGACCCTAAATGGTTGCGGTATGTTACTAAATTGGTAGCTATTTTGTGTCTATGACATATGACTCTATGAGCTCGCATTGCATATTGTGATACCCTGCAATTTATTCACACCTTTGAATATATAAACAGTTATATTGTCAAATATTCACACCATGTCAAAATATTGCTATGCGAAAGGCTGCAATACGTCCACGTATATATACCAACGCGGTTATAATACTCGTCAGCTGATGTACACGTCAGTTGACTTTTGACTTATAACATAAAATTCTGTATTAGATTTCCATCAAATCCGGAACTTCGCAAATTATGGGTTGATGCTTTGCTTGTAAAGAACAGGCAGGAAAGTGGACCCGAGTTGCCGAAATATGCTCGCTTTAGCATTCTCCTCGTTGCTGATGAATACATCGAGAAATATTTTGTTTTTCTTTCCGGTTTTTAAATTACGCTCCATTTTCGGCTCCGGGGCGGGACTTATATCGGGCTCCAGCTCGTGGACAACTTTTGGTACAGTGATCATATGGGAAATGGAGGGGGAATAGCAGTCCATGAGTATATAGTCAAAGCCCCTTCCGAACATTCACGAGCCGCCCCTGTAAATATATGTACGTATTAGCAGAGATGAGTAGAGAGATCGCTAACGCCAATGCAAACAGGCGCGCTGACTTTTTCGTCCCTACGCTAGCGACACCTACTAGGACAAAATCGGAAACAGGTAACCGAAACAGTCATGTGATCTTACTTCACTCAATTTTTACCATAAGTCTTCCTCTCTTACACCATCCCTTACCACGCCCGCTAAAATTTTCTTCTCTTGCTCCACGAGCGTCTTTACGCCGATGAATAAATTGACGTTGGCATATTAATAAGATCACGTGACTGTTTCGGTTACCTGTTTCGGATTGTCTCCATTAGGTGGCGCTAGCATCTGAACGAAAAAAGCCCGTTTGTATTCCGTTGTCAATCTCTCTACTCATCTCTGGTATTAGCCACAGTAGCGGTTCGTGAACTTCCGAAACAGGCATTTCCATGACAACTGTTATAGGATATACAAGCAGCCCCACCTCCTCTGTCAAACTTTCGCGAGTTGCCCCTGATTACCAACCAGTGTTTCATTAGTTTGACTCGTAATTGCTTGGCAGTTTTCAATCGTTTATGGACGGTTTTGTGGTGTAGAATAAAGACTAACATCATTTTCATTGTGTCCTTTTGTTTTTAATTTGTTTTTTTTTTAACTGGCATGCGACTTTTTTTTTTGGTGCGAAACACATGCCAACTCATATTACATATAACGGGTTCTTTGGTGTAGATTTCAACTGAATTTGAATTGTTGTGGTTTTTGAAATTTTGGTTTTTATTAAATGACATTTTGATCCTTATGTATTATTTTGTTAATTTAAGAGAGAATAAAGTATATATTATTATTATTATTATTATTGTTATTAACTGATAAAAAGGTACTAACACATTAGATTTAGCATTTTCTCAAATTTTCTATTTTTCTTCGGCAATTTTTTAAAAATCAATTTCATTTTTAAAGACATTTTTTGATAAAATTTGCATATTTTTAATTTTTAGCAATCAATACCATTTCTTAAACTCATTTTTTGGTAGAATTATAAATACATTTCTTTCTTGGTGTAGCGATATTTTTAAACTTTTCTTTTCGCTGTAGCTATCTTTAGAGAATAATATTTTTCTAAAACTCAGATTTAAATCCTTTTTGGTCTAACTATTTTTGTCTTTTAAAAAACAGATAGATTTGCCATTTTTTATTATTTGAAAGCTTATTTTGCTCCAACCAATTTTAGAAAATAATTATCTTTCTAAATACAGACAGGTTTTTAATTTATATGAAATAAAACTCTTTTTATTTTGTTTGTTTGTATAACACTTCGATTTTTAATTTTATATTTTTACCCCGTTTTGGTCTAAACAATGCCAATTGAAAAATATTTGCAGTATTTAAAGTCTTAATTTTCTAAATTTTTCAAGAATATTTACATCCAAAAAATTAGAGCCAATTTTTCCTCTAAAGACTAACTTTTAGATCGAATTTGCCCATGTTTGCCATTTTTGAAATCCTTTTTTGTTGTAACCATTTTTGGAGAATAAATATCTTTAGAAAATTTTAAGTGTTGTTTTAGAAAATAAAATATTTCTAAATACTTACAGATTTTAGATTTTTAATTTTTCACCATGTTTTTAGTCTAACCCAGGCAAAAAAATTCACAGAACACTTTCAATTTCTAATTTTCCAGTCTTGAAAATAATAAAAATTGACTCGAAGAAAAAATGATATTTTAAAAATCGCCTATTGGCTTTGGTTAGACCAAGGAAGGGGCAAAAATATAAAATAATCAATCGGTTTGTAGTTTTGGGTAGACTGAAAATGTGCTTATAAAAAAAAAACAGTCAATATTTGTTGAAAGTGGTTAAACCAAAAAAGATTTTATAAAATGACATGGTTGACTAAAAATTCTAGAATGGGCAAATTTTATTAAAAAATGAGTCTGAGATAAAAATTAGATGACCATTTTTAACTATCAAAAATAATAAAAATAAATAATTATAAAAAAATTGAGAAAAATTTCGAGAAGCCAAAAAAGTAAATTTTCAAGTACAAACGATTTTCAACTGACAAAAATAACGATTTTAAACTGCAAAAAACTACAATTTCTAACTGTCAAAAATGATAATTTTCAACTGCTAAAGATGACCATTTGTAACTGATGAAAATGACTATTTTCAACTGTAAAAAAATGAACATTTTCAACTGCCAACGACGACCATTTTTAACTGTCAAAAATGTGTTATTGCCTTGATAAATTGTCCTCTGCAATTATTTTTTTATTGACTTGAGTAGACCAAAAAATTAAAAAATAATATGAAATTAAAAAATTTAGAAATGAAAAAAAAATATAAAAGTAATTAAGCCCCAAGAGTTAAAAAAATTATAAATTAAAAGTTGGTCTGTTTTTAGAAACATATTTATGCTCCATAAATTGTTAGGAAATGACACTGATTGTGAGATATAAACATTCAAAAATCGATAAATACCCTCCAAAAATGGATTTTTTTAATAAAATATAAAAAATCGGTCTTTATTTTTATAGATATTTATTTATTTCATAAAAATGGGTGGACCAACAGAGTTTAAAAAATTAAATATTGAAAATTGGATGTTTTAGAAATTAAATATATCTCTCTTAACACGTTGACCGCTTTGTCAGTCACCTGTGACTGACACGTAAGTATTCCAATAAGGGCCACGAAAGTCACCAATGACTGACAGTGAGTACTTACTTTAAACTTACTATTTAGCGCTGTCAGTCACGACTTTGATTGGCGGTTGAATTTGTTAGAGAATGTTTGCGGGAGTGAGACACGTGACTGACGGGGCGAAACGCATATTTTTTGCCATTGGAGCTTTGCCTGTGGCTGACACATAAAATAACGCGTAATTTCGTCTAGAAAATGCATCAAAATGAATTAAATAAGTATAACAAAGAAAACTTTTTTTGACATTTTACGAAAAAACTTGCAGCCAATGTGTTAAAATGCTTGGACCATGTTTTTTTTTTAATATTTAAAATATAAAATCGGCTTGCATTTAAAAAGATTTCCATTATCTAAACATGAATACAAAAATCAAGAATGGCCAAATTCTATCCACAAATTAGCCTTTAGTTTAAAAAATTTGACCAAAGAAAATCTTTTTTTTTAAGTTGAAAGAAATTGCATTGATAAATTGGTTAAACCAAAAATGGGATAAAAAAACTAATATCCAAAATCGTGATGTACTTAGAAATATATTTATTTTCTAAAAAGCTCAGACCAAAAGAGTTGAAAAAATTTAAAGTTTAAATCGGTCTGTATTTCCAAAGATATTTATTTATTCTGCAAAAATGGTTACAACAAAAGAGGATTTCAAAAATGTCAAACATAGGCAAATTCCATCCAAAAGTCCACAAGTGAGTCTTTTATTCTAAAGACTAATTTATGAATAGAATTTGCCCATTCTTTAATACCCAATCATTTTTAAACTCTTTATTACTGTTAACATTTATAAAGAATATACAGGGTGTTTCAGAGCTCTGGGAACGGTCAATCACGTGCTTATTTTTCAAAATTTCGAAAAATGTTTTAGACAAAAGTTGTGTATAATAGTGAGCTGCACGCCTTAAAAATATTTAAATTTATACATGGTGTCTCATAACATAGTTACAGACCAAACTTATGTTTTTTTAAATGGAAATTTTTCGAAATTTTGAAAAATAAGCACGTGATTGACCGTTCCCAGAGCTCTGAAACACCCTGTATATTTTGTTTTTCTTTTAAATACATTTTTGAATTCTTATTGGGTCTAATCATTATTAGAGAATAAATATCTTTCAATGCACCAAAAAAGTTGAAAAAATTAAAAATGTATATTTGGTTACATCTATGGATATTTATTATTTAAAAATGGTTGGACTAAAAAAGGATTAAAAAAATAAAAATCAAAAATCGTATTTTATATTTTTTTGTCCTTTTTTAGCTTTTATTTTTTAAAAGAATAAATATCTTTCTAAAGGGAGACCTATTTTAGGTTTTTCTGGCGTTTCTACCATTACCGGTGTTTGGAATCAGTGGCGGCTCGTGAAACATGTTGATGGTAGAGCCACTTATACAATTTAGACAAAACATCGAAAACTCGGGCGTAAAGATAAAAATACAGATAAAAAATCCAAAATTTCTACAAACCAATCGAATATTTTGGTAAAAATAAAGAAAAAAATACCAAAAATCTAAAATTCTGGACCAGGGAAAGACAAATTTTAACAGACAAATAAAAAAATTAAGAAAAATTTAGGACAAAAGATTAGAAAAAAGTCAAGAATGTTGGCCAAAAAGTCAAAAATTTAGACAAAACATCGAAAACTCAGCCCTAAAGATAATAAATGCAGACTAAACGAAAAATCAAAAATCGAACATTTTAACAATAAAATCAAAAACTTAGGTCAAAAGATTTGAAAAAAAATAATAAATATCTGTAATGTTTGCCAGAAAGTCGAAAATTTAGACAGTACAGGGTGAGCAAAATTCGATGTTTGTATAGGGGATCTCGATAATTTTAATAGATAGAGAAAAACGGATAGTGCATCCTCGATCTCTCGATCTCAGTATTATAGTTATCGAGATCCCCCATAGAAACGTCGAATTTTGCCCACCCTCTACATCGAAAACTCGGGCCTAAAGATAATAACAAAAGGAAATAAATAAATAAATAAATAATAAATGCAGACTAAAAAATCGAAAATTTCAACAAACAAAACTCGAAAATACCGGAAAAATAAAAATAAATCTCGCATATAAATCAATAATTCAGGTTATGGATATTTTAACCAAAATCAAATAAAAAATTTGCAACTAGAATAAAAAATTCGGCCCGAAAAATACGGACAAAAAAATCAAAAATTTTAACAATTAAATCGAAAATTTATGTCACAATAAAGAATATTTAGGTCACCAGATCAAAAATTTAGACCCAAAAGAATCGAAAATACACAAAATTTAAACAATTGAATCGCAAAAGGTCAAAATAAAGGATATTTAGGCTAAAAGTTAAAATATTTTGACCAAAAATTCAGGTCAAAAATTTAAAAACTAAACATTTGTCGGGAGCAATAAAAAATGCGGACCATATAGTCGAAAATATTAACAATGAAATCGAAAATTTAGGTCAAAATAAAGAATATTTAGGCCAAATGATCAAAAATTTAGCCAAAAAACAATTCGGAAATACAGGCTTAATAATAAAAAAATGCAGAATATTCTAGTAAGAAAATGGTTAAAATTAGTCTCAAAAATCACTCTATTGTTCAAAATAATTTTCCAATTTAAAAATACCGGAAAAAGATAAAAAGAAATCTCGCATATAAATCAATAATTCAGGTTATAGATATTTTAACCAAAACCAAATCAAAAAATTGGAACTAGAATTAAAAATTCGGCCCGAAAAATCAAAAATGCGGACTTTATGTCACTATAAAGAATATTTAGGTCAACAGATCAAACATTTAGACCCAAAAGAATCGAAAATACAGGTCAAAAATCTAAAAATTAAAAATTCGGCGGGAAAATCAAAAATGCGGACCCAAAAGTCGAAAATTGAAACAATTAAATCGCAAAAAGTCAAAACAAAGGATATTTAGGCTAAAAGTTAAAATATTTTGACCAAAAATATCGAAAATACAAGTAAAAAATTTATGACTTTGCGACTTAATAATAAAAAATGCTGAATATTATAAATAAATGGTTAAAATTAGTCTTAAAAATCACTCTATTGTTCAAAATTATTTTCCTTTTTTTTTTTAAAAGAATTTTTTTTTATTTTCGCTTTAATTGCCCAAAACAGTGAAACTAATTTGAAAAAGAATTCAAATAAAACCATTAACTTTATTGAATCACCTTATTGTTTCATCATTTGTCCGAAGAAAGAAAGAACGATTAATCTTCATAGTCTAATATTATTTTGAGTTCTGAAGGTTCATAATTCAAATTATGAAAAATGCAAACTTTTCAAACAACGCAGGGTCGGCCGAGGCTTTGAATTTTCGTACACGGCCCGGGCCACGATATTTTTTTCTATTCATCGGATCAGGCCAAGCTTGAAATTTACAATACCGGAGCGGTCCGGACGTTTAAAAACCACCCAGGACTCAGGTCTGTATAGTCAGTTCACGTTAAAAAGGCAGTCCGTTCAGTTATGCGAGTTCTCGCCGGATTACAGAGCGCGCCGTGCATTTTGTAAGCGAGCGCGCGCGGCGTCCCTGTCCAATCGCACCGCTCACGTGATTTGTGAGTTCGACTGCCTCGATTTGCGTAAGTGCCGACGTTGCGAGACAAGTGACGCAAAATATGAGTAACATCCGATGTTATTGGGCATGCGGGCGAATATGTATGTGACATATAAAATCGAGCACGGAAGAACGATTTAAACGCCGCGCTAAATAAACTCCCCCCATCATAACGTATCCCATCTCGCACTCTACCATCACGTTCAAGTGGCCGAATGCCCATACTAGGATAAAGAGCAATATACTCGCTGCAAGAAATATCTACATAAAATTTTTATTTCTTTCTGATTGGATATCTTAAAAAGTTGCCACAGGATTATTTTAAAATTTTGCACATATGTCAATTATGTTCCTGTCTAGACAGTAAGGAAATTTTATCGAGTTTTGACCAATACTAATGGAAATAGACACAAAAAACATCATTTTATTTTTCACTTGTCTCTTAATTCGGTCATAGTTTTTTTATTAACTATGATTTTGCCTTAAAATTACTTCATTGCCTAGATGTATGTATTGGTTGGCTACAAGTAAAATTTCACTGTTGTTACTTAATTGGTTCTGCAGTTTATCTGTTGAAATGTTGCTAACTTTGTTAATAATAAAGATTAAACTAAAACTTAAACACAGAAATAATAATCGATCTTTATATAATATGTTATCAAAATAAACTTTTCGAAAAAGTTTATATTTACAAAGATATATTCGATTTCTTGAGCGGCTAATTTAATGGGTACCCTACCCTTAATATGAACAAACTTTAGTCATATTTTCTTTTAAAGTCCATTTTTGTAATTAAATCTTTCTCAAGACAAATATTGTTTAGCACTTACATTTTCAAAAGTTTAATATTTGTCCACAAGACTATTATCAAAATTAAATTTTTATGGTCTCCCATTGACAATTGTCAATTGTTTGAATTGAAAATCAAGATTTATCGTGAGGATCATCTTAGGCATTTAATTAACTTCTCTAATGTGAATCATAATTTACTAGACCAATTTTCATTTTTCAAAATAATAAATTTTAACCATAATTTGTATGTTAGCTCAAAATGTCATTAAAAAAAAACAACTTTTCAATTAGAGCAGAGCGCCATTTTTTAAGGAATACACTATTTTGGCCCTAAAATTACGCCAACCAGATCTTTTTGTACGGACATGTAATTGTATCTAATTGACGATTTATACCATGTCCAATGCAGTTGTGGTGTTAGCAGACTCGCGCATCTCCCCAGATCTAGACATATCTAGAGTAGGCAGCCGGATCATGGACGAGCTGGTGAAACCCATGACGGAGGTCCAAGTCGACGATACAGAGTTCGCCTGTTTGAAGGCGATCGTTTTCTTCGATCCGAGTAAGCGAGAACGCGACCGCGCGTTTCGAGTCGCACGTGTTAAGTTTCACTTTTGCAGATGCGAAGGGTCTGAGCGAGCCGAACCGGATCAAGGCGGCGCACAGTGTGGCCGATTGAGCAAAACGCGGCCATCCGCGGGGCGGGAGGGTCGTTTTTCAACTTGAATTATTTAAAAAACTAAGTACAGCATCACGTTCCTCATACTTTAGAACCTCGAAGTCTAGAATTTCAACAAAGTAGCGTTTATCATTAACGAGTAATTAATTCACAAACATGGGCAATTTTAAGAAGTGAATTTTGAACGAAAATCGATGCGCGTTTAAATAAACATATTTTCGTAATGGGTTAAAATATGTATCTATTATTTTTTTCTGTAAAAGTTAAATGATCTCTGCTTCAGATAAATAAAGAACCAAATGATTATCATTATTATTTAATGAGTTATAAATTTATGAATTCACATAATTTTAAAATATAAATTTTAACTTTGCGAATCTCGCAAAAACGTATCTCAAATTTGTCCAACCTGTAATTAGCACTAAAATGTAGCCCCAAGCTTTGACTACAAGAGGAAGGCAATATTTTTCAAATATCGAACCAACTCCGTGAGAAAATGAATTTTTAATGTCGCGAGGCGGGCCAAATCGTCAATCGCGCGGGGCAATAAGTTGACTGGGCTGGAAGATATTTGCGCGGCAGCGCATTCTTATAAAAAATATTTGTTATTGCCACAAAAGTGATGAAAATCTTTTCGAATAGCAATCCATTAATAAATATATAGTTTACAAAGAAAGTGTATATAATACTTTTTTTATAAATTAAAACCAATAAAATGTATTTTTACACGATTAAACGCTTGGGTCAAGCTGAAAGAAACAATTGTCCGTATTCTAACCAATACCATCATATTTCGACTACCTATTTTCATTATTACATGTAACAATTTTATTGAAGTTGCACCAATTATAATAAAAATTAAATCATTTTTGTAAGACGAGATTTCAGCTGTTCCGCGTCCATTTTAATAGTTAATACAGACTTAAAAATTCCAATAATCCCAATAGCATTTAATAAAAAATGAAAATATGCATATCTTATACGCCGAATAAATCACTCCCTTCGTCTGTTTAAAATCATCCTCGGGTTCACTACTAATCACATAATACTCTGGTATATGTAGTGTTTACGTCTGTGTTCTGCACTTCAAGGGCTTAGTTTTTTTTTTATTTCCAAGGGGTGTCAAGTGGACCTGTGTTTTTCACAGTTCAAGGGATTTTTATATCAGTTTTCGTTCGTTTGTCGATGCGTGTGCATTATAATAACCGAGCCTCTTTCTATTATTATTTCATTATTGACTTTTCTAAACTAAGACCCTAATTAACATTTTTGACATTACCATAGTTTTAGTGTTTGTTTAGTGTAGTGTAAATATAAATAGTTTAAGTGATACAAATTTAGTGGTAATTTAGTTTGTAATAAATTTAGTGTTAATACAGAGACAATTGTGTAAATATAAATATGGATAAAATTACAAACTATGAACTTTTCCACATTTGGTATAATCAAAAGGAAAGATTATGTGTAACATCCCTGTCCACACAAAAATTGTTAAAAACTGAATTATTAAAAGTCGTACCAGAAGCTGGTTATCCTGGTCTCGATAGAAAATTACGTATGTTTTGTGTTAAATTGAAATTAAGATGGAAAGCTGCATCATACAGTTATAATCATTTTATTAATAAACACGAATCTTGGTTAAAACTGTCATTTAAAACTGTTGTCGAAAGCCAAGGTAATTTGGAAAATCTCCCTCCTATACCAAGTACTTCAAGGTCATTCCAGGAAGGTAATAATAATTTGGAAAATCCCGATTCAATGCGGGAAGCACATCAAAGTCATTTGATGAAATGTGTAGCGATTTGGAAAATCTACACTCAATGCCGAGTACATCAAAGCAATTTGAAGAATTAAGTATAAGACGTAAAAGAAGAAAAATTCAGGAAATCGTACAAAACAAAAGCTCCGATGAAATATTAATGGCTGCCGGTAATGTTATACGAAAACAAAAACAACCCCAAGCAGCAAAAATTGTCACTAAAATTATAAATGAATCACCTCAAAATATGGATAACCTCCTGAGTAGTTATAGAAGATTATCACGTGGTGAAGAAACAAGGCCATTTAATGAGGACGAAGCGTCAGCCCTTATGCTGCTTGCTAAAATGAGTGTCCGTAGTTACTGCGAATTAAGGAAACAACTCAATTCACGTGGATTTAAAAATGTTTTACCATCATATAAAATGGTACAGCAGGCAAAAAAAAGATGTTATCCGAATAATATTACCACGACTACTACAGGTGCCTCAGTCCGGTTACAAGATCTTCTAGAACACACTTTTTTACGGTTAGTAGAGGGGCTTGCCTTTAAAAATACGGATGATTTCGATGAAATTAAAATGATATTGAAATATGGCTGTGACGGGAGTTCCGGTCATAATGAATATATGCAGATGTACCATAATGATAGTAGTTCAGACGATGAACACATTACAGACAAAACTGTATTTCTTTTTTCAATTGTACCACTGAGATTAATTACAAATAATAATGAAATCCTGTGGAATAATGAGAAATCATCATCTACATGTTTTTGTAGACCAATCAAATTCAGGTATGTTAAAGAAACAATAACAACAATCAGGGAAGAAGTTGATTTAATGAAGAAAGAGGTAGAGAATTTAATTGTATTTAATACAGAAATAAATGGTAAATTAGTTCAAGTTCAATTTGTATTACATTTTACAGTGGTAGATGGAAAAATTATAAACGCACTAACTGGAACTCCAAGTACAAATTGTTTTATTTGTAAATGTTCACCGAAAAATATGAACAATTTGGAAAACATTAAAGAATTGCCTATTGCTGCTGAAAATCTGGCATATGCACGCATGGATTAAGTTTCTGGAATGCGTTTTACACATATCCTATAAATTGGAGTTACAAAAACCTACAACCCATGGTGCCACTGCAGATGAACGAAACACTATCAATCTCCGTAAAAAAAATATTCAGAAGTTGTTGCGGAAAGAGCTAGGAATTCAGGTGGATGCAATAGTACAAGGTGGAGGTACATCAAATACTGGAAATGTAGCCAGAAAATTTTTCAGAAATCCTGAAAAAGTTGCATCCATAACAGGAATAGATGAAACATTAATTAGAAGGTTTTCTATCTTTTTGATTGTTCTTTCGAGAGGGTACAACATCAACCCAGAAAGATTTGATGAATATGCATCAGAAACAGCCAAACTATTCGTGCAATTGTATGGATGGTATCGAATGCCTGTAAGCATTCACAAGATATTGATGCATGGATCAAAGTTTTTAAAACATTTTATGCTACCCATTGGACAATTATCTGAAAAGGCCCAAGAAGCCAGTAATAAAATATATAGGAAACTGCGAGAAAATCACACCAGGAAAAATTCACGGGCGAATACAGTAACGGACTTATTTAATATGCTCCTAGTATCATCAGATCCATGTATTTCCTTAAAACATGATACTCCAAAAATGAAACGGAAAATAATTCCAGCAGAAGCTGTCCCCCTTCATGAACAATGCGTGATTAGTAGTGAATCGGAGGATGATTTTAACTCAGACGAAGAGATTGATTTTTTCGGCGTTTAAGGTATGCACATTTTGATTTTTTAATTAGATAATGAGTACTATTCGAAATTTTAAGACCGTATAACTATTAAAATGGAAGCGAAATGGGTCAATTACCGGGTGTTACTGAATTCTGGTAGACCCCAAATATCATTTGCATTTTTACATAAATCTTTATGAAATTCAGTTTGATGTTTTTAGAGAATAAAGTATGTCAACATGTGATCTTTTAATACAAATTCCATTTCGTGTTCAACCGGAAATTATCTTAATTGTTCTATTTCAAATAGAACACCCTGTATATTTTTATATAATTTAATTTGTCTATAAATTTAGTTTAAATTTGTTTTTTATTTAAATTTAATTTAAACAACCAATTTAAACAACCAAAAGGTCACTTATGATACATTTCAAAACTCAGAATTTAGAGACGAATTAAATTATGTAAAAATATACAAGGTATTCTATTTGAAATAGAAAAGTTAAGTTAATTTCCGGTTAAACCGGAAGTGGAATTTTTATTAAAAGTCCACATGTCGACACACTTTATTCCTTAAAAAGCCATACAAAGTTTAATAAAAAATTATGTAAACATTCAAATGATATTTGGGGTCTACCAGAATTCAGTTACACCGGGTATATAATTACGGAACATACATTTTTAGGTTTTAATTAAAAAAAAAATATTATACACATTTTCTTTGTAAAGTATATATTTATTATGGATTGCTATTCGAAAAAAAATTGATCACTTTAGTGGTAATAACAAATATTTTTATAAGAAAGAGTTGCCGCGTGAATATCTTCCAGCTCAGTCGACTTATTGCCTCGCGCGATTGACGATTTGGCCCGCCTCGCGACATTAAAAATTCATTTTCTCACGGAGTTGGTTCGATATTTGAAAAATATTGATTTACTCTTGTAGACAAAACTTGGGGCTACATTTTAGTGCTAATTATAGGTTGGACAAATTTGAAATACGTTTTTGCGAGTTTTGCAAAGTTAAAATTTATATTTTAAAATTATGTGAATTCATAAATTTATAACTTATTAAATAATAATGATAATCATTTTGTTCTTTATTTATCTGAAGCAGAGATCATCTAACTTTTACAGAAAAAAACAATAGATACATATTTTAAACCATTACGAAAATATGTTTATTTAAACGCGCGTCGATTTTCGTTCAAAATTCACTTATTGAAATTGCCCATGTTTGTGAATTAATTACTCGTTAATCATAAACACTACTTCGTTGAAATTCTAGACTTCGAGGTTCCAAAGTATGAGGAACGTGATGCTGTACTTAGGTTTTTAAATAATTCAAGTTGAAAAACGACCCTCCCGCCCCGCGGATGGCCGCGTTTTGCTCAATCGGCCACACTGTGCGGCGCGGTATCAGATCCAGATCAATCTGGAGGATTACATCAGCGATCGGCAGTACGACAGCCGAGGACGGTTCGGGGAGCTGCTGTTGACGCTCCCGGCGCTGCAGTCCATCACGTGGCAGATGATCGAGCAGATACAGTTTGCTAAACTGTTCGGCGTCGCGCATATCGATAGTTTACTGCAGGAGATGCTCTTAGGAGGTGCGTATAATTAACTTTCGATATACATGTGCCGTCACCGCAAGAAAAGTGAGATAATCAAAATTTGAAACTATCGCCGGTAAATTAATCAAAAATAAATATTTATAGCACACCAAACAAAATTTTATTCCAGAATTGTCATGGAAATGCTTCAAACAAATTGTTATAAGATACTAGGATGTTTTAATCGTCAATTTTTTTTTTATATGAGAAGAGGTGTTCTTTCATAGACATCCCTATAGTGGGGTAGTGTTGGATTCGCCAGAATCGCGCCTTCCATTTAAAACCTCGTATGCTCGGTGCTAGGGCTAGTGTGGCCAAATGCTTATTTTAGCTTGTCATGCGATTTGAGTAGGAGAAGTAGATTAGCTACCGGCAGTCCGAACCCATCCGCCCTCGTGGACTGTGAGGACGGTGGGCGTAACGCCATGGTGGCAAAACAGTTTAAGTTAATTATTAAATTTGGACAGGCGCGATAACGATCGCTATTATTTACACACGGATTATGCAGTACAATAATGTTCAAAGTTCAAGAAAATATATACCGGGTGACCCAGGGATCTGTAAAAGCCCCATAACTTATTTGCTATTTGAGATATCGACTTCTAGTTTTCTTGAACTGGTACCCGCACTTATTCTACATATTTTAAAAATATGTATGTTTTTGTACAGGGTGTCCCAATGTACATAACAGACCAAAGTTATGTTTTTTTAAATGGAACACCCTATATTTTATACTTTATTTTAATCCCTCTTGAGAAGCTGATAAAAATAGTATAATATAGTATGGGTCTATTATGGACGGTTCGTTAGTTATGGGCAAATTTGTGGCAAAAACATGTACACATTGAAAACATTGCAGAAGCGTTCCTTGCAAAGATAGCATCATTATTTGTACGCTAGAAAATTTCCCACATCATAAAGAATAATACACATCGGCTTTGGTTATCTTTTACTGATAGCGCTATACAGGGTGTCAACATAAGCAAAACAATGGATAACTATTTTTTTTCAAATGGAACACCCTATATAAGTTGCCACTAATCGATGGCATTTTTAATAAGCTTTCCAATGATATACAGTTTGTATAACAAAATATTAAGGATTCTTGAGATTTATCAATAAAAACATATTTGTTTCGTGACCTTCTGCTGATTTTTAGATTTTCAGCCAAAACTATGCATTTTCAGGAAAAATTATAAGAGACTAAAGTTGTAGAGCGAAAAATTTTCGATCGACATAGGTCTTTTAACTTTTAAGATAAGGCGTGCATTGCCCACCAGAGCGCGCAAAATCGTGACCGTATATGCATTTTAGCGTTTTCTTTTCAAATTTTTTATTAATAAATTGCACTATACTTTATTTTCTTCACCCTCTACAGAGAAACGGAAAATTATAGGGATATTAAGATGGCTTATATCAATTCAAAATTTTCCGCTCTACAACTCTTAATAGAAGCAATTTTTGCAAAAAACGCATAGTTTTCCCTAAAAATACAAATTAAAAATGTATATATCAATTTTTGCGTTTTTCAATGTTTTTTTGCATTTTTAGCGAAAACTATGCCTTTTGGACAAAAATTGCTTCTTTTGAGAGTTATGGAGCGGAATATTTTCAATCGATGTAGGTCATTTAAATAATTCTATAATTACCCGTTTTTCTGCTAGAGGACGTGGAAAATGAAGTATAGTGCAATTAATTAACAAAATATTTGAGAAAAACCCTAAAATGCATATACGGTCACGATTTTGCGCACTCTGGCGGGCAATGCACGCATTATTGGAAAAGTCGAAAGACCTACATCGATATAAAATTTTCAGCTCTACAACTTTGATCTCTTATTATTTTTTCAGAAAATGTATAGTTTTGGCTGAAATCCAAAAATGAGCAGGAGGTGACAAAAGAAAAAAGTTTTTTGGATAAATCTTAAGAATCCTTCATATTTCATTATATAAATTGTACATCATTGGAAAGGTTATTAAAAATTCCATGCATTGGTGGCAAGATATATAGGGTGTTCCATTTGAAAAAAAAATAGTTATCCATTATTTTCGGTATGTTGACACCCTATATAGCAGTACGAACAAAAAAGAACCAAAGCCGATTTGTATTATTCTTCATGATGTGGAAAATTCTTTAGTGTATAAAAAACGACGCTAGCATTGCTAGGAGCGCTTCTGCAACTTTTTCAATGAGTCCTTGTTTTTGCCACAAATTTGCCCATAACTAACCAATCGTCCATAATAGGCCCATACTATCTTATACCATTTTTATCAGCTTCTCAAGAGGGTTGAAAATAAAGTATAAAATATAGGGTGTTCCATTTAAAAAAACATAACTTTGGTCTGTTATGTATATTGGGACACCCTGTACAAAAACATACATATTTTTAAAATATGTAGAATAAGTGTCGGTACCAGTTCAGGAAAACTAGAAGTCGATATCTCAAATAGCAAATAAGTTATGGGCCTTTTACAGATCGCTGGGTCACCCGGTACACGCGAAAAGTTATATAAAATATAAGTTACGAAAAGAAAAAAAAAACAGTCACGAAAGCAATAGTTACCAACACTTCACTTGGTTCGCACCGGGATGCCCGACGAGTTCGCGGAGAGGTGACCGGCGGCTCGGCGGCAAATACAGCGGCGGCGATGGCAACGGCGGTGGCGATGGCAACGGCGGCGGCGATGGCAACGGCGGCGGCGATGGCAACGGCGGCGGCGATGGCAACGGCGGTGGCGAAGGCAACGGCGGCGGCGATGGCAACGGCGGCGGCGATGACAACGGCGGCGGCGATGACAACGGCGGCGACGGCATCGGCAGTGGTGGCGACGGCAGTCGTGGCGACGGCAGTGGCGGCGAAGATAGCGGCGGCAGAGACAGCGGCGGCGACGGCAGCGATGGCAGCGTGGCGTCGTTGGTTCGGCGGCTGCGGCGTCGGTTGATCGGCGGCTGCGGCGTCGTTGGCTCGGCGGCTCTCTTGCAGAACTTGTAATTCTCTCTGATTGTTGAGAAATGACTGCTTGTCTGGGGAGCGCTCCAAGGCCTTTTACGGGGTCCACGACCTACTCTTCTCCGGGTTGCAGGTGGTGCTGGTGGTAGGGTGTGACGGGAGCGTCGAGGTCGGCGCACGAGTTCCAACCGGCAAATTGCTCTTTCAAGAACAATTTGGGTTCGAACCGATTTCGTCACGTAGACATCGGGAAGCGGATTGACAGCCCATTGTGTGTCCTGGCAGCTGCACATTTCCACTAATGGTTCTGCGAAAACCGTCTTTACGATGCCCTCGGTAAATCGGCGCACAGCGGGTAGAGGCTCATCTTCATTGTGTAGTTACTGGCAGCTTTACTTCTTCGAAAATTATCTCGTTTGGAAATTTCAAGTGACCCACCCGAAACCTCTAAAAATCGGCGGCACAAAGGAAACCGCAATTGCCCATAAAACCGTCAACAGGCCCATAAATCTTCGACGCTGTGCGCCATCCGATAAATCTGACGCATGCCAGATATGCGTAGTGTTGCAAAAACGTAGTGTTGTGAAATCGTTTAGCACGGAAAACGCAAAACCAAATTGCGGCACACGTTTGTACTTCCCCGAAACATGAATCATGAGAATCAAGCCTCGCACTTTGATCATTTAATAAAGGTACATGCGTATTGCGCGCTGTTATTCACACTTTTTTTACATTTAAGACAATTCCAGCGCGACAAAAGTAAAAAATTGGGTAGTCTTCCAGTTACTGATACTAATGAATGGACTGAAGTAAACGCAACAACTTCAGGCCAATATTTGTGACGTTGTCGGATTTCTTGTCTCACTTTAACTAACGTAAAATAAAATAAAAAATAAAGTTTAACTTTAAATATTATTTTTTTCTAAACTCATAACTTGCAAAAATTGACACATACGAAAAAGTTAATTCTAAAAGCAGATGTTTTGTGATTATACTAAAATTTTTATAAAAATCTACCATATCAGTATTTATTTTTAAAAGTTAAATCTTTAATTTAAAAAAATTCACAAACCCAAAAATGAACACATTTTCAAAAAACAAAGTTAGTTTTAAAGGTAGTCGTTCTGTGAATATATTAAAATATTAGAGGAACTCGATTCTGTTTTGTTTGTGTTCGAAAACATAAAATATTATCATTTCCAAAAATCATAGTTAATTTTAAAGATAAATGTATTATGATTTTATTATAGTTTTTTTTTTAAGGAATTCAATCATAACGGTATTAATTTTTCAATTTTTTTTTTGCTGAAATATTCAACTTAAAAAAATAATTTTCAAAAATTCATAACCTAACATAAATTGACACATTTTCAAAATCGTGGTTAATTTTAAAGGCAAATGTTTTATGAATATATGTACTTAAATTTTTGAGAAATTCTATCATATCAGTATTTATTTCGTTTGACAACTTGAAAAGTTAATTAAAAAATTCATACTCCCAAAAATGAACACTTTTCAAAAATCAAAGTTAATTTTAAAGGTAGTCGTTCTGTGAATATATTAAAATATTTGAGGAGCTCAATTTTGTTTTGTTTAAGAGTTCGACAACTTAAAATATTAATTTTCAAAAATTCATAACTCGCAAAAATTGATTCTTTTTCAAAAATCATAGTCAATTTTAAAGATGAATGTATTATGATTGCCTTCGAGTTTTTAAGGAATTCTGTCATATCAGTATTAATTTATTTTTCATCTTTTTTCTCTGTTAAAATATTCAGCAACTTAAAAAAATATTTTAAAAAAATTCATACATTGACACGTTTTCAAAAATCATAGGCAATTTTAAAGATAAATGTATTATGATTGCCTTCGAGTTTTTTAGGGAATTCTGTCATATCAGTATTAATTATTTTTTATATTTTTTCTTTGACCAAATATTTGGCAGCAACCTAAAAAATAATTTAAAAAAATTCACTACTCTCAAAATGAGCACATTTTCAAAAATCAAAGTTAGTTTTAAAGGTAATCCTTCTGTGGATGTATTAAAATATTTGAGGAACTCAATTTTGTTTACGATTTTTGTTTTGTTTAAAAATATTCATTTTCAAAAATTCATAACTTACGCAAAAATTGACTCATGTAAAAATCAAAGTTAAGTTTAAAGTTAAATGTATTATGATTACATTAGAGTAGAACGCAATCATGACAGTATTTTTTTTTATTTTTTCTTTGTTCAAATATTCAACTTAAAAAAAAATCAAACATTCACAACTCTCGCAAAAATTGACACATTTTCAAAAAATTTGGTTAATTCTAAATGCAGATGTTTTGTGAATATATTAATCACTTAAATTTTCGAGAAATTCTATTATATCAATATTTATTTTTTGGATTTTAGTCAAGTGTTCGACAACTTGGAAAGTTAAAAACTTTAAAAAATAATTTAAATAAATTCATAACACCCAAAAATGAACGCATTTTCAAAAATCAAAGTTGTTTTTAAAGGTAGCCGTTCTGTGGATGTATTAAAATATTTGAGGAAGTCAATTTTGTTTACGATTTTGGTTTTGTTTCAGTGCTCGACAACTGAAAATATTAATTTTCAAAAATTCATAACACGCAAAAAATTAAAAACCATAGTTAATTTGAAAGATAAATGTAATAGCATTAGGGTTTTTTAAGGAAGTCAATCATATTTCTATTTTTTCGTTTTCAAATATTTGACAACTTAAAAAATTCATTTCTAAAAAATTATCTTTTAACTCAAGCAAAAATTGACACATTTTCAACAATCAAAGTTTATGTCAATCTTGTGAATGTGTTAAAATTTTTGAGCAATTCCATCGTAAGTATTTATTTTTTTTAGATTTTTTTTTATTCAATTGTTCGACAATTTTCGAAAATTCATAACTCACGGAGAAATAGGCAGATTTTCAAAAAATAAAATTAGTTTTAAAGATAGATGTTTTGTAAAGAAATTATAATTTTTAAGGAATTTTATTATACCGGGTGTGGCACTTAAGACGCCTCGGACCATAGCTCCTTTATGATAAAAGCTATCGAAAAAAATCTAAGAACAAAGTGGTGCATAGTTACCGTCGCTATGTTTTAAAAATATTTCTAATCATCAGTGGCGTGCCGTACTCCAGTGGCGTACCAAACTTATGTTTTTTTAAATGGAATGCCCTATTTTTTATTGCAGATTTGGAAAGTGCTCGACGAGTACTTATTTTTTTATCTAACATGTTATACCCTTCACTTTAGCGGTTTCGCTATTATAACCCCTTCTTTCAAAATTGCGCCCCATTTTTGAGATTTTTTTGTAGAGAAACTAATTGACGCCGGCGCCTAAATTTTGAATTGAGGTACAGGTTAAGACCTCGTATACCTTCACATAATTTTTTTTCGGGTAATTTATGGCAAAAAAATAATTTTTGATTGATCTTCGCATGTTGTCATTTTTTCCGAAAATTTCAAATGGCACCCCCCTAAAAAAATTACGGCGTTGTACAGCCAAAACTCTAAATTTTTCATTGGTGTAAAAAAAATTACACATTGCATAACACAATTTCGGAGAAAAAAGGAATTTCATCGCAAATGTTGGGAAACGTTTTCCGTTCCCAAGTGTGCCATGAGAAAACAAAAGATTGGTAATTGTCAAAGTAAATTATTAGACGTCAGTAGCAGCCATAAGACATTTTTGATAAACGTTCTAAAAATGTTCCGAACTCAAGAGGAAATGGTTGACATGATATTTATTCTTGGAGAATGTAACAAGAATTTTTTCTTGGCATCACGAGTGTACGCTGCGAGATATCCGCACAGGGCACATCCAAATGAACGTGCGTTTCAAAAAGTGTTGGAGAGATTTACTACTACGGGAAGTGTGAAACGGCCAAGGAGAGTTAGAAAGAAGGCAGTTATTACCGAAAATAATGAACTGCGGTATATCACCAGAAGTTGCGGTTATGCCTCCAGCAGGAAGGTCGTCATTTCGAACATTTAGTTTAAGTTGTTAAATTTGCTTTATCTGCATTTTTCATATCATGTTGAATAAATAGGTACATACTATTATGTTGACCGTATTTGTGTATTTGTTTTGGTACTTTGACAATTACCAATCTTTTGTTTTCTCATGGCACACTTGGGAACGGAAAACGTTTCCCGACATTTGCGATGAAATTCCTTTTTTCTCCGAAATTTTGTTATGCAATGTGTAATTTTTTTTACACCAATGAAAAATTTAGAGTTTTGGCTGTACAACGCCGTAATTTTTTTAGGGGGGTGCCATTTGAAATTTTCGGAAAAAATGACAACATACGAAGATCAATCAAAAATTATTTTTTTTCCATAAATTACCCGAAAAAAAATTATGTGAAGGTATACGAGGTCTTAACCTGTACCTCAATTCAAAATTTAGGCGCCGGCGTCAATTAGTTTCTCTACAAAAAAATCTCAAAAATCTGGCGCAATTTTGAAAGAAGGGGTTATAACAGCGAAACCGCTAAAGTGAAGGGTATAACATGTTAGATAAAAAAATAAGTACTCGTCGAGCACTTTCCAAATCTGCAATAAAAAATAGGGCATTCCATTTAAAAAAACATAAGTTTGGTACGCCACTGGAGTACGGCACGCCACTGATGATTAGAAATATTTTTAAAATATAGCGACGGTAACTATGCACCACTTTGTTCTTAGATTTTTTTCGATAGCTTTTATCGTAAAAGAGCTATGGTCCGAGGCGTCTTAAGTGCCACACCCGGTATATTTATTTTATTTTTTTAGTTTTTTTTTGTTCGTTGTCAAAAACAAAAAATATTAATTTTCAAAAAATTACCACGCACATAAAACTTGAATACACTCAATTTTTTAAGGAATTTAATCACATCTGCATTTATTTTTCTTTCGATTTTTCATACCTAATAATATTCAGTCCTAATTCGTACGCAAACAGTTAAATTTAACTGCTGAACGTTATCTTAAAATAAAAGATAAAAATAATAAAAATAAATAAAATAAGAGGATCACATATTTTTAACATTGAATTAACGTTTTGCATTGGAAATAGAGCTGAGTATTGATGTCCTAAAAAAAATTTTTATGTTTACATTAGAAAACATTTTAAAAACGATAAAAATCTGTGGCGACAGATTAATTTAAAAATGGATTTAATAAAAAAATATTAATCAAAACAGAATTACCGTTGAACTGCTAATTGATTGCAATAAGGGAATGATTGAATGGGCAAATCATTTGTTGCCATCAATTCAAGGTAACCGATTCAATTTTAAAAACCTTAGCTTAACCCTAACCTAAGTATAAGCGCCAATAGTTGCAAATTATTGTAAATGAAATTGACTGAAAATACCTTGAATAAAATAAGGAGACGTGAAAACATACCATACCGTTCGCATGATTTTCGCGCATGAGTATTGTTTAGTACCATGAACTAGAAAATTACCAAAAATTGATACCCGCAAAAGTACTAAGAGGATTTTAGCTTTCTTCATCTTCAAGAGCTATTTTTCTTATTTTATTTAACGGTCATAGAAAAAAAATCCCGAATATTTGCCTCTATTCTGTGCCGTACTTTAATTTTACATTTGCGGCACGTGAGACTTTTGGGTATAGCCGATATAGGTCATCCAGCGCTGTGAACGGGGAACCCCAAGAATTGGTCCATGAATGGTGTGGACGAAGGTTCGCTATCTGCGCAGGGCCTGGCAGTGACGCGGCGATGCTCGTAAATATTCAGTTTAATGGGTCTGCTGACAGTTTTATCGCTGTTTGCGGTGAGCGGCATTGCCTTTGTTCGGGATTTTTAGAGGTTTAGGGCAGGCCCTAATTTCAATAATGCGGAATTTATGTTAATTCTGAAAAGGAGCAATAGTTAGCTCATAAAATGCAAATTGAGATAATTACGCATTTGTTAAGACGCGTAGATAAACTAAGCGCCGATAACACACCTTTGCTCGAGGCTTCGATGATGTCGGTGTTATTGTCGGTGGTGGCTGAGGTGGCCGGCTCAATGTCCATCTGCAGCATTCCTGCGAGAGGATTGGGTCTATTGGCCAAGGAGTTGGTCAAGTCTAGCACCCTGACCATTAGCTCCTTGTCGCCATCAAGGAGGAAAGCCACTTTGGCTGTTAATTCGGCGACCTGAGCAGTCAGAACCACTATCTGACGGTCGCGCGAATCTTCAATGCTCCCGGGAGGGAGCGAAGGCAGATGTTGCTCCAGAAGCGCTAAAGACCGGTCTCCATCGTCTCCTTGTCCTCAGAAGACGGGAGGGGGCGAATGCCTCCATCGTCTCCTCGTCCTCAGAAGACGGGAGATCGACGGACTCGGCAGAGAAGCTGGAGACCACAGCACTGGTCATGGTAGGCAGAGTGGGAGGGCAAATTTGGGAAAGGTCTGGGTTTACTGTAGGAACCACTCGTATCTTTCTGGGAAAGTTACCAGGCCGATATCCCGTGATTCACCCAGCAATCCCCCTTAGTTAGTGGGATGTCCGGGAAAATGATAAAGCACGGGTCATACTAACTCAGCGAGCGTTCTTACATCCACAAATCACGTGCCGGCCCAGCAGACACGCAGCAGGGGGCGTTTCACGTTCCGATCGGCCGCGGTCACTAACTAGGGCAGCGTTCGCCTCACTGAAATAAATGCAAATGTATTTTTAAACATTAAATATTAAATAAATAAAGGCGCCTTGGCACTGGTCAGGCTTTCAAGCAAGTTGCTGGCAGAGAGGTTATTTCTAACACTCACTATCTCCGGATACGATTAGGGTGATGCGGATGACCACTGGTAAGCCGGGGTGGGTCAGTGGAAACTCGATGGAATCACGGACGGCCCGATAACGATGATGAAACAGCGAAAAGTACGAGAACAACACGTGTAGGAAATACATGCACTTCGTACAACTCGAGCCGAGATGGCTGATGGAGATTTTAATCGTCAATGTTACTGGTGCCCTTTTGGACTTAGTCATATGCTCAAAAAATATGGCCGGGACAGTTAAAGGCAGTGAAATGTCACTAGTACCCGAAGATGCTTACCATCCATCATTGTTAATTACATGCCAAGCGAGTTGTAAGCTACAACAAAAGCCATTTGTTCCGGACACCTACACATTTAATTTCAAGAAGGCAAACCTTAATGAACTGTACGACCTCATACTTCAAACAGACTGGACTGAGCTTCTATCTACGGATGATCCTGATACTGCCTGTGACATCCTAACATCAACCCTAGCAGAATATTTTAACTCAACGGTGCCTAAAACTAAGAAGAAATCGTTATCCTGTATGGTTTTCATCGGTGACGATTAACAGAATCAAAAGGAAGCATCATTATTGGAAACTGTTTAAACTTAGGAAGTCTCCTCTGTACAAAATGCGTCTTAATACCCATAGAAATATTATTAATAATGATTTTTAAAATTATGTAAAAAACACAGAACAAAACGTCAAAAACAATCCGGAAACACCTCTGGGCATACATACAAAGTAAAAAGAACACAACCCGAATACCGGGTGTTTTAAAATTCAAGGACACATTATTGGACTCTCCGCTTCCTATAACAAATGCTTTTGCTACCTACTTCTCTAGTGTATTTTCTGTTCAAAAACATGTGTATGAAACTTTCAATCAAAAGGCATATAATATCCCTACATTGTCGTGTAAATCTTTTGTCGAAGCTGATTATTTAGAAGCTGTAAAATCGTTAAAACCGAACTTAACCATGGGACCTGACAATATTCCAGCATTCATTGTTAAAGACTGCAGTAACTCTCTGTTAATACCTTTGCTGCATATATATAACTTAATATTGAAGCACTGTTCCTTTCCAAGTTGTTGGAAACGTACCCGTATTACACCTGTTTTAAAAAATGGTGATAAAAATGATGTATGTAATTACCGTCCTATATCAATTATATGTAATTTTGCAAAGATATTTGAAAAAATGTTATACAATATACTTTTCAAGCATATTAGCAACATGATTTCACCAAACCAGCATGGCTTTGTGTCTCATAGATCTACCACGACAAATCTGTGTAACTTTACTGAAACGGTTTCTAAGGCTCTGGATAGTAGACAACAGGTTGATGTCGTATATACGAATTTCAGTAAAGCGTTTGATCAAATGAATCACAATATCTTATTGAAAAAATTACATACTTTTGGCCTTGACTCTAGACTTATTGCACTGATTGCATCATATTTGCATGATAGAGAGAATGATGTGTATTATCGTGGAGTCACCTCTAAGAAGTATATCTCCTTAAGTGAAGTACCGCAAGGGTCTGTATTGGGACCACTGTTTTTTATTATGTTTATAAATGATCTGCCGGGCTGTTTACAAGATAACTGTCTGTTGTATGCGGATGATCTAAAGATGTTTTAGAATAATTACATGTCAACTTGACTGTTTGGCTCTTCAAATTTCTATTAATCAATTATGTGCGTGGTGTAAACTAAATGATCTTCACTTAAACATTAATAAACGCAAAGTAATGATTTTTTCTAGATTGCATACGCGCATTAATTTTACTTACAGTATTAACAATATGCTTCTTGAAAATGTTAACTCTCAACGTGACTTGGGCGTTATTTTCGACCCTAGACTATCATTTAACTGTCATATTACCAATTTGTTGAAGGAATGTTATAAAATCCTAGGATATATCCTTAGAAACACCAAAAAATTTACCAGCACTGACTGTATTTTGACGTTTTATAAATCATTTATAAGAAGTAAACTTGAATATGCGTCTATAATATGAAATCCCCTTTACGACCGATACTCTGAAGAGGTAGAGAGAGTACAAAAGAAACTTTTGAGGCCTATGTATTTTCGCAAGTATGGTACATATCCCATGCGTGGCTATCTGTATACATCCTTACTGACCGATTTCAATATTGCTGCTCTTTCTAAGCGCCGAAGAATCAGTCAAATTATGTTTGTATTCAAACTAATTTCTGGTGAAATGAGTGATGCTAACTTGCTTAACAAGTTCAACTTTCTGGTTCCCCATTTACATAGTAGATTAAACAATACATTTTACATTCATAGAATGAATACTAATCACCGTCTGAATTCGCCAATAATTTCAATGTGTACTCTGGTTAATACTTATTGCGAACATATTGACATTTTCAACATGACTAATCCTAATCAAATATCTTTTGAATCATATCATCTAAATTGTCTAATTAAGCTAAATGTTTCTTTCTTTCCACGTAAAGTATGTGTTGTCATTTGTGCACCACTTAATGTAACTATTTTTGTTTTTGTTACCTAATTAATGTATTACTGATGAACTATTGAATCTTTTTTATTTTTCTCATATTATTTTTAATATTATCCTGTAATTAGTTTGTAAAACTATTGGATAATAAATGAATTATTATTAATTATTTTGAATGGCGGAGGTGTGACTCTTCTAACTTGGGGTCAGTTTTGATATAAAAGAGTAAATAACTAAACAATTGACGATTAAAATATCCTAGTACCTTTTATCAATGTATTGTTTTTACAGTGGTCTATCGTAGTGGGAGGGGGGGGGGGGTGTCTGGTTGGGACACCCTGTATTTATAGGCCATTACACGGACGTTATTTTACGCGAGATGCCAAACAATTTGTTTAAACAATGCGTTATTTAATTTAAAATATTCATTCCTTAAAGTAATAAGCAAAATAAACATGGGTCTCCCCAGAAATGACTCCAACTGATAAAAGTGGTTAGTTTACTAGATGCCTCTTAACTTCTACAAATATCTCTCAATTCAATAAACATCAGTCAACATTGAACTGTGTTAAATAAACAATTATGCAATTGTGATCAGGAAACTGCAGACACCTTAGGTCGTTTTTCTTATATTTATTACTTCTATCACTTTTCTTGCGGTGTGTGATGTTTCATATTTTTGATATCGCATAATTGAATTGTTACATTTACTTTAATATTGGTGACGCCCTCAATTTACTACAAAGTTTAAAACGGAATTAGTCCATCACAGTCCATTTTTACATGTTGGATAAAGACAACAATCAAAATTAAACCTCTACCATTTCGACTCCTTTCAATTTGATGACTTAAAATTGGGTCAATCCAAATCAAATCTATATTCAGAGATGTTTTTAATATATTGAATACTTGTTGTGCTACTTTCTTGATGGAACCATATTTTCAAGTTGGGTAAAGTAAAACGCTTGTTTTGTTCCATAATTTTATTTTCAGTTTAACTTTGAAAATGATCCTAACCGATCGAAACACGCGTCAGGCAACTGAAAATAAAATTGTGGAACAAAACAAGCGTTTTACTTTACCCAACTTATATTCAGAGAGTTGAAAAGAGGTATTGATTAACTTTTTAGATGTTCGGTTTTCGTGGTATTTTACTTTTCTTGCGCTGTGTGCTATGTTTTATTCTGTTAATATGACATGATTTATTTGTTGTAATTACTTTAATATTGGTGACGACATCAAAATAATTTCAATGTGATGTATGAGATCAACCGTGAGATGTCGTGAACTGTTGAAAGTTATTAGCCTATGCCAGTAAAAAGTAAAGGTCAATAAAAATACGACACTAATTGATCAAGTCATTGCTTTACGCGAGATACCAACCTTATCGATTCATTTAAAATAGTCGTTGGTTAACATAATAAACAAACCAAACAAAGGCTGACAAGAGATGATCAAAGTCGCTAATTCACGCAATATGCCACCAGCTATACTCGGCGCGCCGAACCCGTGGTGTAAAGGGTCTGTGTGATCTTCGCGTGATATTTGTTGAACGCATGTGAAGCGTGTGTCACGCAGCCGAAATTTTTAATCAGTCCCGTTGTTTGCCACGTGGTATCGTGTTTGTGTCTTATTTAAATGTAGCAATTATGTTCTATCCATAAATCAGTCTTTTTCAATTGCAATTAAATAGGAAGTGGTAAATGGTTAGTACTTGTGGGTTAAAGTAATAATATTATTATTTCCGGCGCAAAACTAAAATGTGGCAAGGCAGTGTGAATCAGGCTTTTCATAACGTCTTGACGAACTACCACGAGGGCACGGGGTGAACGCAACGTGATCATACCACCGAGTCGGCGCGCCGAGTACATATTAATAAAAGCATCATTCTAAAGATACCACCAACGTTAAATTCAATTACTAATAACTAAAATTAACAAATCTAATAACCGTGTGTAAATAATTCCCTTTTCCCCCCACAGATATTACCGGCAACAGATTAACCAAATTTAATCCAGAATCAATTCTAGGCGCGACTATCGAAACCACCCAACCGACCCTAGTTACCAACACGGCGAGCAGTTACCAAAGCACGAGCGACTCGGCGGACAGCCCTATAACGTCGCCGGGTACCACGCAATGCCACAGTCCGACTGACCAACTAATGAACGGCAATATTGCCAGTCCGCAATCGAACGGAGCGCAGCAAAACGTCATCATCATGTCGGACATGAACCACATGGATAATGACAGTTACCGGATCGCGTTTAAACAGGAGCCGAACGTCGAGGTGGACCATTACTGATCCGCACGCGGGTGTGTGTGATCCTCGGCGGTCGTGTTCAGGCTGTGAACGTTGCTCAAGTAATCGTCGTCGGAACAAATTTCAAGGCAAGAATGTTTTCTTCTTTTAAGAAATCGTTTATTTATTAATTGATGCTGATTTCAACGGATGACGGGGGTTGGTATTGGAAGAGGGACTTCAAAACAAAAAAAAAAGTGTAATCATCAGTGAAAGAAAAATGTGTCGGCCAAAGGTATCCATGCCGCCGAAGCAAATTGGCCGACGCATTTTACCATGGCAAGAATTTCGTTCCGAATTAAAAAAAAATTAATTCAAATAAAAACGAATAACTTTGTTGGTATCACTTTATTAACTTGGAGTAGTTACTATGGTTTCGACAATTTCAGCCAACAAAGTTATTCGTTTTTATTTGAATTATTCAAAATGTATCACGAAGTGAAAGCCTCCACAATTACTTATTTAACAAAAAAAGTGTCTGACCATGTCTTTGGGGGACTTTACTCAAAACCAAAAAAGTCATGACCAAAATTTGTGTCGGCCAAACATAGTTTGGAGTCAATTGGCTGACTCATGTTATCAAGGCAAATATTTCTTTCCATATTAAAAAAAAATACGTAACTAAATCAAAAGTGACCATATCTTTGTGGAACTTTACTCAAAACCAAAATAGTCATGACCGAAATTTGTCTGGGTACCCATTTACCATAATTTGGCACTATGCCAGAGTTAATTGGCTCATGTTATCAAAGCAAACATTTCTTTCCAAATTATAAAATGTACATAACAAAACCAAAAGTGACTGACCATGTCTATGAGGAACTTTACTCAAAACCAAAACAATCATAACCGAAATTTGTGTCGGCCAAACGTACCCATTTACCATAATTTGCTATTACGACAGAGTCAATTGGCCGACTCATGTTATCAAAGCAAACATTTCTTTCCTAATTAAAAAAATATAAATAACAAAACCATTTACCATATTACTGGAATCGATTGATGGACTCAAGTTATCAGTGTATCAATAAACAAATTTCTTTCAAAATAAAAAAAAAATGTATAATAGTAATTTACGATACAAGTAACGTTATGAAGGTTTTTACACTCCGAGAGAGAAGTTTGAAAACACGAGCGACGTAGGAGCGAGTGCTTTTAAATTCTCGAGTAATGTAAAAGCAAATAAGGTTACGTGTGTCGTAACACGGTTTATTTTATCCTATTTCTATTTTTTAAATTTAAAAACATGTTTAACGAAAACCGTCAAAATGCAAAGTCATGTTTGTTTACCAATACCTCCATAGCAACGAGTTGCGTTAAGATAATATAACACTAGTGTTGTTAAGAATTTCTGAACAACACTAGTGTTGTTAAAGGTACCTTAACGTTACTCGTTGCTAAGGAGTTATTGACATGATAACAGTATAGGATAAAATAAAATATACATAACAAAACCAAAAATGACTGACCATGTCCATGAGGAACTTTACTCAAAACCAAAACTATCATAACCGAAATTTGTGTCGACCAAACGTACCCATTTACCATAATTTGGCATTACGACAGAGTCAATTGGCCGACTCATGTTATCAAAGCAAACATTTCTTTCCTAATTAAAAAAATATAAATAACAAAACCATGTTGTTGAGAGACTTTACTCAAAACCAAAATAATTATAACCGAAATTTGTGTCGGCCAAACGTACCTATATGCCGTATACTATTTACCATAATACCAGAATCGATTGACTGACTCAAGTTATCAGTGTTATCAATAAACAAATTTCTTTCACAATAAAAAAATATAACAAAACTGAAACTGTCTCACCCTGTCTAAATTACATTCAAAAAAGCTCTATTTTTTTTCTGAAAAAACTTTCTTGTTTCTTCTAAATAAAATACTACTGAATTAAAATTTTACCATTATATCCTTAATGTGACTGTAATTCCAGACAATTTCTAAAATTGGCATTTTGCTCTTATCATTTTTTTATTCAATCTTTCTCGTCTTCGTATGCTTAAAGGACTTTTTTGTACTCGAAGCCAATAAGATAGAAATCATTGAAGCAAAATTCAAATGAAGAACATGGCCAAAATGACAAATTCTGGATTTTAGAAATTGCTTATCTAATTTCATTCTCGAAGCCACTTTTTGATTCAGGTTTCATCAGTTTTTGAACAATACAATTGGTAATCAATATTGAATTTTACACGTTAAGCCCAGCCTGATTTTATGCGGTGTCTCACTTTCGGACAGCCCGGCGTGACGTCAACGCGGTGTCTCGCTAGTTAAGTGTATTCGAATGACGTGTTGCCTGGAGTCACCCTTTACTGCCAAATATATGTTGTCTAGAGTTCATTTTATGCTCTTGTCCGGCATTTTTTTTTACATGCATAGAACGAAAGAAATTTGGGCTCCGGGACCCAACATTTTGTACTGCATGTCCGGGCTAAACGTGTTAATGAATATTGATATTCAAATTTTTTTTTATATTTTGGAAAAGGGTTTTCAACTCAAATTTTGGGTGGCCTATACATTTTTTTCAAAATTTGTTGAATTAATTTTTCTTAACCTTTTAACGACCAGAGTTTTTTCTGGCGTGGCAACTGAGCACTGCTGAACTTATCACTCCATAAACAACACATTTCTTTCTATGAATAATATAAGGGCTCAACATAAGAAGAGCAAATAGAAAATAGAAACACAGACTAGGAAGTTCACTAATTATTTTATTTTATCATGCCAATAACTCGTTAGCAACGAGTAATGTTAAGGTACCTTTAACAGCACTAGTATTGTTAAGAAATTTATAACAACACTAGTGTTATAAATTTATCTTTATCTTTATTATCTTAACGCAACTCGTTGCTATGGAGATATTGGCATACAAACATGATCTTTTTTTGACGTTTGTCATTAAACATTTTTTTAATTTAAAAAATAGAAATAGGATAAAATATACCGTTTTACGACACACGTTACGTTATTTGCTTTTACATTACTCGAGAATATAAAAACACTTGCTCCTACGTCGCTCGTGCTTTCAAACATATCTCTCGTAATGTAAAAACCTTCATAACGTTACTTGTATCGTAAATTATTATATTTTGACTATAAAATAGATAACAGATGCAAAAATATGAAGCCACTATAGTGGCTTAAGGTCGTTAAAGGGTTAAGGCTTTGCCAAAAATTCAATTTCATGGTTTTTTGTAGACTAAATGATTTACTGGTTGCTTTAGATCACAATTTATGTACGTCTTTCATAATGTTTTAAATGCTACGACGTTTAACGTTTAAGGATTAGTGTTTAAGCAAAGTAGAACTAACGTATTAGTGCTTATGCGTTCGTACGAAGTTTAAAGGATTTTAACATTTAACGTTTATGTTTAAGGGTAGGCTACTTTCTACTTTTCCCTTAAAATCGTTAAACATAGGAGGTTATGTTCACGGCTTGTGTTTGTAAACAACCAAAGATTAAAAATGGACAGTTTTGATGACTTTGTGGCATCTATCCATATTGAAGCATTCAATCAGTAAATTAATCGTTTCCACAAACACAGCTGATAAGTATAATGATGCCATATTCATTCTAAATCATTTGTTAGAACATGCGATTTAAGTAATTTGACGGAATCTTTAGAGATAAAAATGAAGAATTGAATATTGTAAACAATACTTTTATTGTTTTTTATATTCATTAGAAGAATTAGTTGCAGAACAGTATGTTCCTAAAATTTGTGATAAATGATCTGGCAACATCAACGCGCAAGCGCATTATCCAAAATTCTTAATTCTTAATTTTCGTGTGAACGGCATCTTTCCCTTAAACGTTAAACGCTAAACGTTAGTCCTTAAACCTTAAACGTTAAACGTCGTATAAACCCACCATAAGACTCTTTAGTTTTGTTGTCCTTGTACAATTGTAACCAGTTTGACAGGATAACCAAAGTAAACAGGCAATAAAAACATCAATAAGGGCTGTTGAAGTGCCTTAAAACCAAATTTCTAATATAATGAAAAATGTACAAGTAAATATGTAATAAAAAAATGGCTGTCTAAGTGCCTTAAAACCAAATTTCTAATGTAATGAAAAAATGTACAAGTAAACATGTAATAAAAAAATGGCTGTCGAAGTGCCTTAAAACCATAATGCATTCTAATGTAATCAAATGTGGAAGTTTGTCTGTTGTTTATTAAAAAAAAAGGCAAATCATATCGATGGCGACTATTAAAGTGCCTTAATGCCAAAATACATTATAATGTAATCGAAAATGCAACTTTCTTGCCTTGGTTGGAATTCTTTGATTTTTTTTTAATAGCTAAACAGAGGTGATATTACGTAACTTAACTAATGTTGGCTTTCACCACAGAGCATTAAGGATAAGCTTTTACCTAAATTATGACAAATGGGGATTTGAAGATGGCTCCATGTTAAAAACTTAATTTTAAAATGTGTGTTAAAATCAACAAATAAGTTTTCTTCATATTATTGAAAGTTTCCTTTTACAAGATCGATGGACGCATCGTTATGATCCGTAGATACAGGCACGCACCAAGAAATTTGGTTTCGGGGGGGCTCACGCATAAATAACTCGCACACACACTGTGTAAACTAAAAATCCGTGAATATGGCATTAAATAAAATTCTAAAAAGCTCTACTTTCCCATGGCTACGTTTAGTGGTAACCACTCGGGATGTAAATGTCTTGAAGGAGGGCTCAAGCCCGATAGCCACCCCCTGGAGGTTGCAGGAGATAATTATGAAACGAAGACACCAAAGGACTGTTCTGTTTAATAAAAAAGCAATTCAATTTCAAAAATATTTCGCTAATGTGATTCTGGCTTTTTCTAACTAAACTTGTTAAAAAATAAATTTTGCAATCATACGACTAACTGTTCCGAGATCATTATGAAACAAAGACATCAAAGGACTGTTCTGTTCAATAAAAAAGCGTACAACTACTGAACTCCATTTCAAAAATATTTTGCTAATGTGATTCTGGCTTTTTCTAACTAAATTTGTTGAAAAATAAATTTTGCAATCATACGACTAACTGTTCCGAGATCATTATGAAACAAAGACATCAAAGCACTGTTCTGTTCAATAAAAAAGCGTACAACTACTGAACTCAATTTCAATAATATTTCGCTAATGTAATTCTGGCTTTTTCTGTTTTCGACTAATTGTTCTGATTGACTACCCATCCTCTAGTTTCGTGTCACTTCAGATACATGACCAAGCATTGTTAATTAATAAAATAACATAATTAGTTGTACCGTTGACAGTGACAGGTTTACAAGCCACATTTATAATGTAAACCAGTAAGCTTTTTTATTAAATTTTCTATTCCTTATCATCTATTATTGTGTAATTTTTAATAGGTGTACGCGTCGTTTTGTTAAGGCTACTGTTTTCTTTTATATGTATATAAATCATTTGGGGATTTCCGCTGTGTTCTTTTATATGATTCCAATTATTGTCAGTTTATATACCTCTAGCAATTTCTGATCCTGAGATTACACTAGTAAATCAAATATAATGGGGTGTACAACAATCATTGTAGTCTTGAGAGACCGTGGAATCAAACATAAATGTCAATTCTTCCTTTTTTCTCTCGTGTATGTTAGTTATCAAATCTCAAATCATCTATCAAAAATGAAAACTGTGCCGCAGCCATTACTTGTTTGCATCTAGTTCCACAATCTCTTACATTGTATTAAGTGCACAATCAAAGAAGAAAATATTAGAGGACTCAGATATGCTTGTAAATCCTCCTTGTCAATCAAGGCTAGAGTTAAATGCTCAATACATAATCAACTTTTACTTCTTAATCATGGTGATGGTTGCGACCGTTACTACGTGGATTCATTATAAAATCACTGAATAAAACACTTACTATGTTTTTTACCACAATTTATTTGATGTATGTACAAATATTTCATATACATACATATCATGACTTAAGTTTCAACGTTTTACTGTCATTATCAAGTCAAAACATAGTAAGTGTTTTATTCAGTGATTTTACTTCTTACTTATGATTTCTTCATTAGTATGCTTCGCTATAGTTTTCAAGATTTCGAGACAAAAACCCAGTTAGGACACTTGTATCAGTAACATATCTGATCAAGCTCAAACTGAGAACAAGCACTTGTTCTCAGTTTGAGCTTGCTCAGATATGTTACTGGAACAAGTGTGCTAACTGGGAAAGCTGTTAAAAAGTTTTTTTTTTATTAGCTCCAGTAATACATTCAGTACAGTCATTTAAACATTAAGCCAGTATTTAACATAACGAAACAAGAGCGTAATTTCTCGGGCATACAGTATCACTTTGAGGATTGATTTAACTAATTAATTGGGGTTAGTATTCTGTTATGTAGTCACTATTAGGTTCTATGACTACGGTTATTTGAACAGCATTGCCTTTAATTCCTGCCCAAAAGTGAATGACATTTTTTGCCTAAGTTTGTGTAGTTCCATTTTTTCACAAGTATTGATTGACTAGATAATTTGAGTACTTTTCCAATCAACTTTGCGGTCTTGACTGATTCTTTCTTTGAATTCTTCTTTTTGAACAGCAACCTGAACTGGTTGAAGGCCAACATCGTCTACATGATCCTATTTCTCATCATCATCAGAATCTGAATCAAACCATGCTCAACCCCAAGTTCCATCTCATTTTCATCAGAAGAGGGAAGTCCTAGTTTATTCAAAATAACTAATCTGTTAAGAATTTATTTACATTGTAAGGAAATGTGTTCTGGAACATGAAAACGAATAATACAATATATACAAAAACGTTCAAAATAATCTAAGCAAACAAACGGTGTTTATTACTGCCAGGAGAGGTGAGATATGAGATGAGAGTGTGGAAATTGGAGGAAGAGAGATTGGTGAAGGCTGTATGGGTAGAGAGCGTGTGTGGTGGTGAGGGGAGGTGGAAGAGTGAGAGGAGGAAAATGTATGAGAGGGTAGGGCTGTCTGAGGCGAAAGTAATGGAATGGTTACGGAACGGGGTGAAGGTGGATGAGTGGGTGAAGGGGAAAGAGAAGGAGGTGGAAGGGCAGGAGAGGCAAGGAGGTATAGAGAGAAGTGAATATAATGATGGGTATGGGATGTGTCAGGTGTATGGAAGAGTACCGGGATACTTGATAGAGAGGGGATGGAGTAGAGAGGATAGGGTGATTGTGGCAAGGGCAAGGTGTAGATCGGATGAGAGAGGAAGGAAGGTATGGATGGGGGAAGAATATGGAAGGTGTGTATTGTGTGAGAATGGGAAGGATACGTGGGGCCACTTACCAACAGGTAACAAAAATGCTGTCACTTCAATGATGACCTGCATTGACTCTGCACTGCTCAAGCCGGTAGTTGAAGTTGGTCATTACTCTCTCTTTGCACAAATCACTTGGTTTATATTCATGGCTTGTTGAGATAAATTTTCCTCTTGAGGTACCCCTAAAGAAAAAAGTCATAATGTGAAAGTCGGGTAAACGTGCGGACCACGCAATGTCACCTTTGAAATAATCTTCATAACTCGCGAGGTGCGGGCAGCTGCCCCATCTCGCTGAAACTAAATTCTCCCTCGAGGTTACGGCGTCGACGTAACGGATCATCGGAACATAACGTGATGCATTCTTCTTATTATTAAAAATAGTTAAAATAGCCCCGAAGGCAGAGACGCAGCGTTGTGGCTCCTAGCCTTCCATTGTTACTAAACTTCCATGTCAGGAGAACCGGTCCATTTATTGATAATAAAACATGTTTAACTTTACCAAATTTACTAGGTACAAAATGGCGCCTGACACTATCTACCAGTGACGATTCGCGGGGTTTTTTCTGGTACGACCGAGGACCAGGAGGAGGTAATACAGATAGGTGCGGTCACGCAGCCAACCGTTTCTGCAACCGACCCTAGCTATCCGTATTGCCACCTCTGCTACCTCGGCCGTACCAGAAAAAAACCCGCGAACCGTCACTGCAATCTACTGAGAGCCAATCGATCTTGTTTTTGGTAGAAATACGTAAGCTCAATCAAATCAAATCTGACAACAATATTACAAAGTAATACTGTTTTTTGATTTATTAATAAGACATCTTCAACTTCCCCAAGGTTCTCTTTACCGACTGACTTACCGAAAGCCGATCGGTTTTATTTGATGGAAAAATGTATGCCCACTCTGTTTAGATTTAAAAGGAAAACGAAGTAAGGTTAATAGTATATTGTTGTTTTTAAAATACATATATTTATATATAAGCGGTGCATGTAAATAATTGTTGTTGAAACTTGCTCAAAAGACAAATTATATCTATATCTTAGGGTAAATTGTTATATAGTGGTAGCGATTATTTTTCTATTCCTTATCATCTATTATTGTGTAATTTTTAATAGGTGTACGCGTCGTTTTGTTAAGGCTACTGTTTTCTTTTATATGTATATAAATCATTGTATGTCAAACTTGAGATTTTCGCTAGTAAAATCTATGTTCGTTTTTGCTTCTTGTTATCTTCTCGTCGAGAAGAAATACCAATATGAGAAGTAATCTGAATAATATCCCAAATTATGTGTATGTATATATATATACTATTCGACCAAGCTTACAAAAGACCTGAGGGGAGCAAAGTACATTCAGGTGCACACGTATTTCCCTGGTAAGTTTGAATAATAAAATTGTCGCTCTAATGAGAATATCAATTTGAAGTAATAAAATGTGCCTTCAAAATAAATAGTTAATACAAAGAAATGATATAACTCTACCGAGCACTCAAGGCATGTGAGGGTAAGATTTGCACAAATTTAGAAAGTATTCGGAAGATGTGAGGGAACACCCCAGTTAGCACACTTATCTGAGCACGCTCAAAGTGAGAATGATAACGATGATAACGAATCTTCGGAGCCAATTGAATTTAAGATTGTTACGACACAACATGTCTCGAGTGCTTGGTAAGATTGTATCAGCGTCCAAAATAAATGTCAAGACAATATTAACTAACACTGTTGGAGAATGTACACACAGAAAATCTTGATCAAGATTGGTCAGTATCATTTGTCATTAAATTTAGTTCGCATATTTTCCGGGGCTTTGTAAGCTTGGTCGCAGGTATGCAGATGTAAACATGGTGTAAATGAATACATACAAAAACCCCTTTATTCAGTAGTTATTTTCTGCAACGTTGGCAAAGCTTTTTTAGTTGGCTACCTAAATTATATTAACCATGGATGTCAAAAATCAACTGTAGCTTGTCAGTGTCAGTTTTTATTAATAATAATTGAGATATAACCTAACTTCACTGATTGACAGCAGTGATACAGGACGTCCTGTTTTGTGGAAAATAACTCCTGAATGGAGTATAAGTTAATTTCTGAAAATTTAAATAAGATGAGATAAACGGTAAAATGTTTAATCAACCAATTGATTGATGTTGGCACCCGAGTCGGAGTAAAATTAAAATAATTGTCCATTTAAATTCAAAAATTAAAATCTTTAACTTGTTATATGTACAAACGAATCCCTTTTACCCATTTATTTTTAGACAGATCCATTAGTTTTCAATAAAGTTCCTGTGTTCCTGACCTTTCCGTTCTGTACAAGCTTTTTTGCTTCTAGCCACGCTTTTCTCTTTCCTAGAATGTTTCCTTTTACATTATCTCATGCCTCCTTTGGCTTTCCTGTTATTTTCCTGATATTTTGGCTTTTTTTAAATTTAATTTTAAATGAAGCATACTTGATTTAAATTGATTAAGTGGATTGTTACCTAATTTAACTAAATTGAAAATTTCACTAAGTTTTAACCAGTAGCGACTCATGGACAGTGGTGTATTGATAAAATAAGAACTAAGGGAACGCATGGTGAGAGCAAAGAAGTAAGGGAACGCATGGTGAGAGCAAAGAAGTAAGGGAACGCATGGTGAGAGCAAAGAAGTAAGGGAACGCATCTTGAGAGCAAAACAATAGTCCGCGACTTTCCACAAGCAGCTTGCTGAAAGTTTTTCGGAGATCATCTTATTTTAAGCAAACTATTGTTTTCCTTGTTTTCCTTGTTGCTTTTTTTTTTTTTTTTATTCTTACTATAAAAAAAATGTTAACAAACACAAGCGCGTTCCGTTTCTGAAAAAAGGTGCCGGAACGTCGTTCCTCCCCGTTCCCCCTCCAATACACCACTGCTCATGGATCTTCTTAGAAGAGGCTAAGTCAGAGATGCCGCTCATGCTGTACTACTTAGTCCTATAGAGGAAGCAAATATTCCACTGCAGGTATGGTCAAATTTTCTTCCGTAGTCTCCTTGCCGAACATCCACGAGCCAATTAGTTGTGATTAAAACTTAGTGAATGTTTCAATTAAATTTGATTTAAATTAACTTATTTTTATCTTAGAAATTAACACTCTAAAATTGTTACGTGTATTTCTTTACATCCTGTGTATATTATATGGTGCACATTGTTACCAATGTTTTTAGTTATTTTTTGTTTGTTTTTTGTCGTTTTATTATGATGGCAGCAGTAAATAATCATATGCCATTTCAATGCAAACTTGTTTTTTCCCTTCTATTGTTTTTACTTTTAAGCTATTTTATTAAGTAGACCAAAGGCTGGCAGTGGCAATATGATTATTACGATTATTGTTTAATTTTATTTTTATTACTATACATTAATAAAATTCTATATTTATATTATTGAATGGATTATTTCTTTTATATAATTAATGATTTTAATACTTAACAAATTCAGCAGTACTTGTATTATGAAATAACAACTTTGCTACTAAATAAATAGACAGTTTTTGGTATAACCGTTTATCAGTAAATATCCTTATTTGGTAGTCAAGTTATTATTTCGTATTACTATTTTCATTTCCTTTTGATTAGGTGGTACTGGAAAATTCCAATTGTCTCAATGCAGATCACTTATTGCGATTATAAGGTAAGTAAACTTAGTCAACTGTTGCTTATTCGGATCAACTGTTATTTATTCACCATATTGTGGTATAATCACTTTTTTCGCATCTTATTAAATAATATAAACGTTGTTAAATCGTTTTTGATTGAGAAAGTTGTCCATTATTCGGCCGAATCATTTTCTCCACAGGTGACGTCCAATCAAATGATAGCAGTTTCATTGCCCAACAGGTGACGTCCAATAAAATTATGGCAGTTTCATTGCCCAACAGGTGAAGTCCAATCAAACGATTCGTTTTTTGTCAGCGAACTGCCGCAATTTCCTAATAGAAAAATTATTCGTTATAGAAACAGAAAAATCTTTTTAATTAAACTTCACCCTCGTGGCAATGGCCAACTTTCTCACTCGTTTAAAAATAGGAGTATACTATTTCTACTCCCACCTCTAAAATGCATATGTTTCCATATCGCTAAGTGATTCTTTAAATACACCCCTTGACAAACTGTGACTGTGATTTTAGTCATCGACTGAAGTTAGCTCCAGATTTTTAAATCGCTAAAATCAATTGAAACTCAAAATCGAGTTATCATGAATTGATGCTTTACTTGTAAAGAACAGGCGGGAAAGTGGACTTGAGTTGCCGAAATATGCTCGAAATATACTCGCAGTGGATCCACGTTGCTGATGAATACATCAAGACATATTTGTGTTTTGCTTTCCGGTTTTTAAATTACGCTCCATTTTCGGCACCTGGGCGGGACTTATATCGGGCTCCAGCTCGCGGACAACTTCTGGAGCAGTGATCATATGAGGAATGGAGGGGGAATAGCAGTCCACATGTATATAGTCAAAGTGTACACTTCTGTGCAATAAAATTAAGCACACAAAATATGTTATAGTTTAAAGCGGACTTCCTGGTTACGAAAATATGTAAATTCGTCAATTTCCTTAATGTCAAAATGCCGCGTTATTCAGACAACAATTCAAAAATTCGAATTATAACTAAAATAGAAGATGGTTTTTAATCTTAGTCTTAGTTTCGACTTTTTAATAATGGTGTTATTTTCAAGTTATGGCGTGCAGACCCGAATTATACAACTAGAATATTGCAAAAAATACAAGACTTGTGCTTAATTTTATTGCACAGAAGAGTACTTCTAAAACTGATTAAAATAATTGCTAAAAACTATTTGAAGTAGTCATATCTGTATAGGCAACATATGATATACAGATTAAGGCATTTTCTTGACAATAATCATATGTATAATTCATAAATTAGAAACAACCTTACTTTTTGAAAAATTTAAACTACTCACTTTCACTAATCACCTGCAACTCCGGTATAAAACTCGTTCAAACCTTCCATAATCTCCTCAGTCGTTTACGACTTCCTCACGTTCAAGATCACCTTCACGTAAGTGTATTTTATTATTTAACATTCAATTTAAATGTGAAGCTGCACTGATGAGAGATAAATCTCGAAACGCGTCTGGCTTTTTACTTAATTTATAGTTTGAAGTTTTCAAACTCAATTTAGTTTGATTTTCAAGTTAGTCCTGTGGGTAGAAATAAACGATCCTAAACCAATGTTATTTCGCTAGTAGTACTAGCAATAACATGCAAATTTCGTTTGTATCATTCAATATCCGTCGTGGAACTAGCCAGGGAAGTAGTTGTTTCAATAAGTTATTTGTTTATAGTCTTAGTAAGACTTAATTTTCGTTTTTTATTTTTTTATGTATAATTTTCAGAGCCCGTAAATGGTCATAAAGCCACTTTCAAACTTCGTTTCACAATGGCAAAATATTAAAATACGTATGTTGTGTTGCATACTTAGTAGGGGTTTATTTATGTTTATATTAGTACACAATTTTAAAATCACTTTACACTGCACAATAAGTTAACAATGTCCATCACTACCTCTTATTCACCGAATTATTTTTCAATAGATGATATTTTAGCCACCCAGGAGCGTGTTCCGTGTAAATTCATCGTTAATGTTCCAAGATTGGGTATGTGAGGTTATGTTATAAAAGTTTATTTATGTTATAAATGTTTTCATGATCTATAGTTCAGACCACGTCTATACTCGTTATACTTTTACATCAAAATATGTGAAATCGAAATAATTTTTTTTCTGATTGAAACAATATCCAGTAATATTGCCTTAGTTACGATATGTCATAACACACTTATATTTCCCTAGGGAAATATGAAGTGCTCATATTTCCCTAGGGAAATATAGACATCAAACAATTGTCATTAGGAGCTTCTCGCAAGAATTGTTTTAATTGCTCTCGGGACAACACCTCCGATTTCTTGGGAAGGTATCCTTTATGGATTTTACAGCTTTGGATTATACGAGAACCAAACATCCATGGTCTTTCGTCGCTTGCGTTAACACATAGTTTGACATTTCACCAATTTATGAAACAACACAAATACCAAAACAAGTCAACCATGATATTTACAAACAAGGCCCTTAGCAACGATAAATTCAAAAATTTTCAATCCAATATTTTCCCATTTACAGAACAATATTCTTTCAATCAGAAAAAAAACTATTGATTACAACACGGGAAATGTGAATACATTTCCCTTGGTTGTCTTTACATCCCGAGGGCGGAGCCAACCTCGGGAAATATACTATTCATATTTCCCTAGTTGTAATAATAGCTATAAATCAATTTAGTCGACACTCCTATTATTTAATTATTTATTATTAATAATTTACTGCAACTTGTCAACATGGCATACATGAAAAAGCCATTAAGTACTCTAGAAAAAGAAGATCTGTAGTTCACCGTAAATTTGAATTCCTTCATATTGCATTAAAGCAGCGGCAGTGGATCTTCCTAAAGGAGGCTAAGATAGAGATACCGCTTGTGTTGAACTACTCGGGTAGCAAATATTCCACTGCTGTTTTTGGAATTATCTTCCGTAGTCTCCTCGCTGAACTTTCACTAGCACGGCTGCTGTAGAGCTCATTTTATGTGTGTTATTTACAGTTAAAGTTCAGTTGTTTAGAAGGTTAACTCATTATAATGTAATCGACCCTTAACCCTTTCACTGCTAACAGTTTTAGGAAGCAGTACTCTAGATGAAATATTTTTTTCTAGTTAGTGTGTAGTCGTACTGTAACTTAATTTTGAAGTCAAAAGGATTTGAAAAATGAAAATGCAATTCGTGTATATGTTGATGAAGCCTAAATCCATGAGGCCTATTATCATAGAATATACATGACGCCTTTAGACGTCATCAGCACTCAATAGATTAATTATTGCTTACTACAAGTTTATGGAAGTAATTATTATATTCACATATGTGTAACTGTTTGGTTTTTGGTATGAATATGTTTTTGTAAGGTAATTTATTTAATAATTGATCAATCACAAGCAATTGCCCTTAATGCATTTGTGCAGTAATTCCAAAATTCACCACTAGCTGTAGTCCAATGAACCGTGTGCATTAGACAATTTAAAGCTGGTAACTTTAGTGTGATGCTCTAATCACACGTATTATTTTGCATTTGAAATGTGTTAATATTGGTTTCCCTCATTATTTGACAGTATCGGTCTTCTTACATTATTCTCCTTACCTTACTCAATAGTTTCTGTGAAGTATTTACCAAGATAATTGCAAAAAACATTACAATTATTTTATCAATTATTTAATGGTGCATATTTCATTTTCTTTTTAAAAGTAACATTTTACCTTAAATTGTCCTCGATTATTTTGAATTAAGAAACGAAGAGAATATTGTGCCAGCAACCACAAGCAACTAACAGTTCACCTGAATATGCTCGCCAAGCAGCTGTTAGTGCACAGACTAAAACATTTCAAACCTAACAGATCATTTCATCTAACAAAAAAATGTATTATAGTAATTTCAGTCACTAATATAGAGATTGCTTGCTTCAGCAGTAATCTCCAAGACAAAGTCATAAACTTAAATCATATTCTCTTGGGGAAAGGACTGTTCTCTTGGACAGTAGCGTGCGACAAATTTTAAATTTTTGAGCCCCACTGTGGGGGTTAAAAAGGGCCCCTACATTTTGACTTTAACCGATAGAAATTCGAGAATGGATAGCAAAATTTTTTTTTGTCTTATATTGATTGAAGTTAGAAAGTAGCTAGCGGTTTTAAAAAATATCCAGTTGTTGCAAAATCACAGCTATTTAAAAAAAGTACAATTTTTCGGTACAAAAATTGTGGTCGCAAGAAAAGTTTTCAATATATCGCAAAAATTAAGATATGTTAATTCACCTTTAATCAGCGATGTCTTCACCATTAAGCTGTCTTTCCACATTCTCAGCTGCCTCATCAGCTTCTTTTCCTTCTGATAATAAAGCTCTTCTCTCGTTATTAGCCTCGCCTGTTAGGCATCTACTTTTTGACAGAAATTATAACACGTTCGGCCTATAGCGAGGTTTAAACTTGCATTACTTTCATTATACTGCTGTAACCGTATTATAATAGCAAGTGGTCAAATCTGTTGCTATGCCACTTGCAATGGATTTCGGAGCTATCGACCAAGCTTTCGTTGCTATTCTGAAACCTTTCACGCATTTGGTTAAAAGTTCGTCTCTACTCGTCTAACTTCAGTACGCATTGCTGGCGTATGCTTGTAATTAGCAACATCATTTGTGGCCTTTGTTTTTTCTTACGGGCACCATACATTTTTCACTGGTAGGGCATAAATGATGCTGCGGGTGACCGTCGGTGGTTAACTTATGATACAGTGCCGCCCAAATGACTTTCCTCATTTCTTCCACTGGATCTGTGTTTTGCCTTATTGCTAATCCATAGTAAACCCAAAGGTCATCAATTAACTTTGCTGTCAATTTTCCCTTGCCGCCAAGGCCTCTCGTATTTTTTTTCCCATTCGTTTTTGAACATAATTTTTTTGTTTACTATTTGTAAGATAGTTTACACAGCCGAAAATATAATACGAGTGTCATGACAATTTAAGCCAGAGATATATAAATCTGGTTCGAAGGTCCATCACGAATGATACTTGTAATTGAAAGGAAAAGTCGTCGTAGGTTTAAATTCTGTCTGTTTATAAGTTTTCTATTTAAAATTAATCTAGTTTTTACAGACATTTTAAAACAATTTTTTTATCCATTTTTGGGCAACTGAAAACAAAATGCGCCTAATTCAACCGACTTAATGCTATCGGGCTTCCTGGCTTTCAGAGCTTGGAAAACTGATTGGATGACAAACAACATAAAGATTTTACTTCCGTTGATTTCCGTTTCCGTAATTAATTAACAATACAATTACTTCCTATCATTTTAGCTATACGGACCTTATTACCCTTAGGTTTTTGAACCAGGAGACTCGACGTCCATGAATATTCCTTTTTTAGCGAATCTATCAATTTGAGATAAGTATTTGGGGTCTCTCATTATTATTGAAACTTTCTCTTTTGAATGGTGCCGATAATTTCACATTTAGATTTTCGATATTAGCCCCGAAATTGTTGGATTTCTAAGCCTTGAAACTTGTCCATGTGCTTCTTCTTGAAAGTCCCATGAAGTAGCGAATAAACTACAATACAATTTCTCATGTTTCTGAAACCGAACAGTAGTTTTTATAAAAAAAAAAAAAATGGAATGCATTTCCAGGAAAGCTAAACCCTGCAGCGGATGATGAAGACCTGGCCGCTGGGACCAACCTCGAACTTCCGGTTTGGTTAGTCCTGCCTTTAAGGGCCGGAAGGCAACCGGTTGTTTCCGCAGAGGTCCCCAGGATATACACGGAAGCCTATAGGGAAATATTCAAGGCGGATCCATGCGCGGTCGATCTATACAAGCTCAGCTTGCACTTCTACGAATTCGGTTCTTACGCGAAAACGCTGGATCCTAGAGGGCAGGTCGCAACTGTTTTAATTTATGTAAGTACATTTAATTTATTATAATCACGAAAAAATGAATGTAGCAACGAATTAAATTACTTTAGACCTTTGACTATATACTTATGGACTGCTAGCGCCAACTTCATGTGTGTCTCCAAGTAGCGGTGGCGCGGCGGGACCCTAAATGGTTGCGGTATGTTACTAAATTGGTAGTTATTTTGTGTCTATGACATATGACTCTATGAGCTCGCATTGCATATTGTGAAACAATTCTCATTATAACCAAACGAATTATTTAAGATAATAATATTTAAACATTCACCATAGAATGTGTAATATTTGTTATTTCTAAAGCCAATAAATATTCCACGAAATTAAATGGAAAGTAAACTTGTTAGCAATAAAATCACTTTCCTATTTCTTTTATTTCGCTCGACAATCTAATTTATTCAAACTCACAACCGTGATCGCCAGAATGTGGATTATTTGGCAAAACGGTAACAAACCAAACCATAGTTTTGAACTCACCCAGTATGAGGAAGTAACTGGTAAAAAAATCAAATTATGTTGAGTAACAAATTTTATTTTATTTAGGTGATTTCAAATAGATTGACCTATCTGTATTGTCTAGTTTCAATTTTTCATTTGTAATTACTAAAGAATAGCAATTAGTGCGGGCAGTAGAACCCTAGTAGAGATGTGGGAATACATGTAGAGTAATGGTGACGCTGTATTTCATTCTTTTAATAATACACAAGTGCGGTAGATTTTGGTTAGGCCGCAAACTAGCTAGCTGGTATTAGAGATGGGCAAAACTGCTACTTTTTAATTACGTTGCTACCTGTGATTGCTACTTTTTAATACCAGTGATTTTAAACTGTGACTATGATCACAAAAACACTGCAGAAAAAAAATCCATAAAAAATGATCCTCAATGGTCGAAGTATCACTATTCAGAATCAATTTGGTTTCTGTAAATTCAACAATTTTCAATAGAGATATGGATTTTTGAAAATTTTTGTTCTAATTTTTTGAGCACCTGAACAAAAACATCGCAGAAAAAAATATAAAAAACGCAGGAAAAATTCCATAAAAATCATCCTCAATGGCCGAAGTATCACTTATTCAGAATCAATTTGGTTTTTGTAAATTCAATCATTTTCAATAGAGATATGGATTTTTGAAAAATTTTGTTCTGATTTTTTGAGCACCTGCACAAAAAACATTGCAGAAAAAATGTAAAAAACGCAGGAAAAATTCCACAAAAAATCATCCTCAATGGTCGAAGTACCGCTTATTCAAAATCAATTTGGTTTTTGTAAATTCAACAATTTTCAATAAAGATATGGATTTTTGAAAATTGTTATTTTAATTTTTTGAGCACTGGAACAAAAACATCGCAGAAAAAAAATATAAAAAACGCAGGAAAAATTCCACAAAAAATCATCCTCAATGGTCGAAGTACCGCTTATTCAAAATCAATTTGGTTTTTGTAAATTCAATAATTTTCAATAGAGATATGGATTTTTGAAAATTTGTGTTCTAATTTTTTGAACACTGGAACAAAAACATCGCAGAAAAAAAAAATAAAAAACGCAGGAAAAATTCCATAAAAAATCATCCTCAATGACCGAAGTATCGCTAATTCAAAATTAATTTGGTTTTTGTAAATTCCATAATTTTCAATAGAGATATCGATTTTTGAAAATTTTCGTTTTAAATTTTTGAACACTTGAACAAAAGCATAGAAAAAAAATATAAAAAACGCAGGAAAAATTCCACAAAAAAATCATCCTCAATGGTCGAAGTGCCGCTTATTCAGAATCAATATGGTTTTTGTAAATTCAATAATTTTCAATAGAGATATGGATTTTTGAAAATTGTTATTTTAATTTTCTGAGCACCGGAACAAAAACATCGCAGAAAAAAAAATAAAAAACGCAGGAAAAATTCCACAAAAAATCATCCTCAAAGGTCGAGTACCGCTTATTCAAAATCAATTTGGTTTTTGTAAATTCAATAATTTTCAATAGAGATATGGATTTTTGAAAATTGTTATTTTATTTTTTTGAGCACCGGAACAAAAACATCGCAGAAAAAAAATATAAAAAACGCAAGAAAAATTCCATACAAAATCATCCTCAATGGCCGAAGTATCACTTATTCAAAATCAATTTGGTTTTTGTAAATCCGATACTTTTCAATAGAGATATCGATTTTTGAAAATTTTCGTTTTAAATTTTTGAGCACTTGAACAAAAGCGTAGAAAAAAATATAAAAAACGCAGGAAAAATTCCACAAAAAATCATCCTCAATGGTCGAAGTACCGCTTATTCAGAATCAATTTGGTTTTTGTAAATTCAATAATTTTCAATAGATATGGATTTTTGAAAATTTTTGTTCTAATTTTTTGAGCACCGGAACAAAAACATCGCAGAAAAAAATATAAAAAACCGCAGGAAAAATTCCATAAAAAATCATCCTCAACGACTGAAGTATCGCTAATTCAAAATTAATTTGGTTTTTGTAAATTCCATAATTTTCAATAGAGATATTGATTTTTGAAAATTTTCGTTTTAAATTTTTGAACACTTGAACAAAAGCATAGAAAAAAATATAAAAAACGCAGAAAAAATTCCACAAAAAATCATCCTCAATGGTCGAAGTGCCGCTTATTCAGAATCTATTTGGTTTTTGTAAATTCAATAATTTTCAATAGAGATATGGATTTTTGAAAATTGTTATTTTAATTTTCTGAGCACCGGAACAAAAACATCGCAGAAAAAAAAATAAAAAACGCAGGAAAAATTCCACAAAAAATCATCCTCAAAGGTCGAAGTACCGCTTATTCAAAATCAATTTGGTTTTTGTAAATTCAATAATTTTCAATAGAGATATGAATTTTTGAAAAATTTTGTTTTAATTTTTTGAGCACCTGAACAAAAACATCGCAGAAAAAAATATAAAAAACGCAGGAAAAATTCCATAAAAAGTCATCCTCAATGGCCGAAGTATCACTTATTCAGAATCAATTTGGTTTTTGTAAATTCAACAATTTTCAATAGAGATATGGATTTTTGAAAATTTTTGTTCTAATTTTTTGAGCACCTGAGCAAGGAGGAGCATTTGGAGATTTTCGCAGTTTGGTGAATTGTTTTTATTTTTAATTTTCAGTTAATGAAGTTTGCAATTTAAAAATTGGTTTCGTGGTATTATTTCAAAATGTATGTTTAGATATTCGCACTGAATCTTAAATTAAAATGAATTTAGAGTCATTTTGGGTTTACCATTTGTAGAAATTATTTTTATTTATTTGTTTTTCAGTTGATGAAAATCGTAATTTGATCATGAACATAAGAGTAAATGGGAGTAAACAGTATTGAATATAAAATAATATGTAGAAATGCTATTCTCCATTGTCTTCTTATCACGTTTTTAGGTAACAGTTGTGATTTTAAGGAGCAATCACAGTTTAAGTCACAGTTTAAATAGCTGTGATTTTAAGTAGCGGTGATTTTAAGTAGCAGTGATTTTAGGTAGCGGTGATTTTAAGTAGCAGTGAAATTCGCCTATTAGTAACAGTAACGACCTGTGATTTTTTAATACTAGTGAAAAATCACAGGTACGTGAAATATCGTCCACCCCTAGCTGGTATCATTAAATGGGATTTATGCAAGGAACCAGCAGGCTTCTGAATAATATGTGTAAGTACTATACCGCAATCAAATAAATTTAAGAAACACTGCTCTACAAATTATGATTAATATCTCATCTAAAGTTTTTATAATTATAGTTTCAGTAATAAGTTACTTCCATAACAGGTTGGATGCTGCGGCAGATATCCGTGTCCGTTTGCTAACCAGGAGCGAGTGCCATAACAGGCACCGAAATTATCCATAAACAAAGAATAGCTATTTTTTCTTTGATATGTGAAATGATATTCTTTCTTATCCGAAATTTATTTTATTTGTAACAACGATCAATTCTTTACTTATCAATTTTACTTATTAGTTTGTTGACCAGTACACACTCGAATCTAAAATCAAAAATATAGGCGTACCAACAAAACCGCACGGACATTGGTAATTCGTAACCCAGTTGAATATCCCAACCTTGTGGTAGCACTTAGGGCAGTTTAACGTTCCTTCGCTCATTTTAGTAACTGCTTCCATCCACGCCAGTGGTTCCACCGAAAGAATTTCCGTACAAGCCAAGTTCACACTGTCTGGATTCTTATGCGTGATACGGTTACTTTCCCCGGCTAATAACCTTTTGCACAACTTACACCTGTATCCACGTACACCCCTTTCTCTCGCAACGATTTCCGGATCTGGTTTGATCATATCCGAGAACTCGAGAGGGAAAACTCCGCTCTCCTTAATCTTCTCGGCGGCGCCCTTTAACCGGAAGATCTTGTATTGCATATGGTTCCTATCCATATTACAGTTCATATCGTGATACAGCTGCAGTTGCCAGACAAAACCGGAATTTGGGTTGATCATGGAGCGCTTCTCCTTTACAGTTTCAAAAGCCTTGTTAAAGCTATAATGATATTTCTTCATTAAATAAGCTATCACCACCGTCGCACTCCTGGAAATTCCGAAGTAGCAGTGCACCAGTACACTTCCTTTCTGAATCCCGTCAATGATGAACTTATATATGTTTTCAAAATGCAACAGCAAATCTTCACTGGGTAAATCCATCACGGGGATGTTTAACGTGATAAGATCCAATTTGTTTTGAATGTCGCTTGGTAGAGGAGCCATGTCTACAGTTACAACGTGCGTGATTTTGTATTTGCTAAGCGTGTATACGTCCCGTGCTGCCGTTATGTTGCCCAAATACAGATTGTTTTCGATGAGGTCCAGACTAATGGGGGGGTTGTAGAAATTTGCGAGAGCGGAGAACCTCATATCGACCATTTTTTCGTTAAATTTGGAAATATACGTTTTCGAAGTGTCATTATGACAAAATTCTCGATGCTTCTTTTTGTTTTTGCTAAACTAGATTTTTATGTGAGTATAATAGACAACCTTTATAATAGATAATAACTTGTGACATAGGCTATCCAATATTGCAACTTATGAGCGAAAGGAAGTGTAGGTAGGTCCTCCGTTTTAAACACTTGACAATTTATTACGATTTACACAGAAAATGTTGCTAGACGCGTGGCGCGTGCGTAAAAGCACGGGAGAAAGTGTTCGGACGTGCCAACCGTCCGCTAGAGTGCCAGTGTTACCAACTGTTGCATGTAAAATTACTAGAGTGACTGTAGTTACATTTAGTTTCAATGGGTTTGACTCTTTGACTATATACTTATGGACTGCTAGCGCCACTTCACCGATGTGAAGATAGCCACCGATTTTTCAGCCACGGATTTCCCGGCGCCTCCGCCATCACATAAAAATTTCTTCAATTTTAATGATTTATATTAAATCAAACGCTGAGAATGTAATTAACATTAGCCTATAGATGTGCAGTCAATCCACAATTTCAATTATTTTTTCTCGAATCCACGGGAACTTTCTTTTTAAAATGACAAGAATTCAAAGTCCAATATGGCACTGTTTGGCGCGTTTTAAATTTGATTTTTTAACATCAACGTGTAGATAAGAGTCTACTTAAACGATTTAACGCATTTAATTTTGGGTAAAATTGTTTATAACTTTTTTATGAATTTTTTTTCTTGGGTCCACCCCAACTATACATATAATATAGCAAACTTTCAAAGTCCAATATGGCACTGTTTGACGCGTTTTAAATTTGATTTTTTAACATCAACGTGTAGATAAGAGTCTACTTAAACGATTTAACGCATTTAATTTTGGGTAAAATTGTTTATAACTTTTTTATGAATTTTTTTTCTTGGGTCCACCCCAACTATACATATAATATAGCAAACTTTCAAAGTCCAAAATGGCACTGTTTGACGCGTTTTAAATTTGATTTTTTAACATCAACGTGTAGATAAGAGTCTACTTAAACGATTTAATGCATTTAATTTTGGGTAAAATTGTTTATAACTTTTTTATGAATTTTTTTTCTCGGGTCCACCCCAACTATACATATAATATAGCAAACTTTCAAAGTGCAATATGGCACTGTTTGACGCGTTTTAAATTTGATTTTTTAACATCAACGTGTAGATAAGAGTCTACTTAAACGATTTAACGCATTTAATTTTGGGTAAAATTGTTTATAACTTTTTATGAATTTTTTTTCTTGGGTCCACCCGAACTATACATATAATATAGCAAACATTCAAAGTCCAATATGGCACTGTTTGACGCGTTTTACATTTAATTTTTTAACAACAACGTGTAGATAAGAGTCTACTGAAACGATTTGACGCGTGAAATTTTGGGTAAAATTGTTTATACCTTTCTTATGAATTTTTTTTCTCGGGTCTACCCAAACTATATATACTGGAGGAAAAAAATGAAACACATGACTATTTTCAAACCGCCATAACTCGGCGTATTTTCAATTGATTTTGATGAATCTTTGAGGGCGAAAAACATTGAAGTGACTTCTTTAAAGTCCGCCCGTTTTTTTCAGGAAACCATGTCCAACTTTGACGTGTCTATGGAGTTGGAAAAGTTTTGTCGACTCGATCCACCATAAAGGCATTAAAATTTGATCAATTCCCTGTGCAGGACTCAAAAACGAAGCTCCTACGGCAATTTGGCACAAAGTTATGAGTGTTTAAAAAAAAGTGCATTTTGTGGTCTTTTTATTTTTTCGTTTGGAGAGACGTAGAGCCTTCTATTTAAGTGGGGGATAAACTCTCTCAAAGAGGACACATTTTGCTTTTTATTTCTCAAAAGATCGTCAAAATCGGTTAGATAGAAGCTAAGTTATTACCTAAATTTTTACAAATCTCGTGTTTCATTTTTTTCCGTCAGTGTAATTTGTTCGTTTTTATTGGACGAATGGAAAAATGGACGAAAGGTGGTGAGTTAGGCCCAAATTTTTTTCCGAGCCTACAGAGATCGTTAAAGTAAGCCTTTTTTGACCTAAAATAAAGTTTTTTTTTATGGTTCTAAGGTACAAAATGCGATATTCAGGATTTCGCGCAGACAATTAATTTTTGTGCATACCTCAAAGAACATGCAAAGAAAATTTCATTCGTGAAAACGAAATCAATTTCGTCGAAAAACTTCGGACTTATGAGTCAAAAAACCTCAAAATTCGCTTTTTCTTTTCAAACACCCATTACTTTGTGCTAAATCGTTGTAGGAGCACATTTGAATGCCCTTTTGTCGGATCGAGTCGACACAAATTTACCCAAAATTTCGTGCTTTAAATCGTTTAAGTAGACTCTTATCAACATGTTGTAAAATTAAAACGCGTCAAACAGTGCCATATTGGACTTTGAAAGTTTGCTATATTATATGTATAGTTCGGGTAGACCCGAGAAAAAAAATTCATAAAAAATTTATAAACAATTTTACCCAAAATTAAATGCGTTAAATCGGTCAAATAGACTCTTATCTACATGTTGATGTTAAAAAATCAAATTTAAAACGCGTCAAACAGTGCCATATTGGACTTTGAATGTTTGCTATATTATATGTATAGTTCGGGTAGACCCGAGAAAAAAAATTCATAAAAAAGTTATAAACAATTTTACCCAAAATTTAATGCTTTAAATCACCTAAGTAGACTCTTATCTACACATTGTGGTTAAAAAATTAAATTTAAAACGCGTCAAACAGTGCCATATTGGACTTTGAAAGTTTGCTATATTATATGTATAGTTGGGGTGGACCCGAGAAAAAAAATTCATAAAAAAGTTATAAACAATTTTACCCAAAATTAAATGCATTAAATCGTTTAAGTAGACTCTTATCTACACGTTGATGTTAAAAAATCAAATTTAAAACGCGTCAAACAGTGCCATTTTGGACTTTGAAAGTTTGCTATATTATATGTATACTTCGGGTAGACCCGAGAAAAAAAATTCATAAAAAAGTTATAAACAATTTTACCCAAAATTAAATGCGTTAAATCGTTTAAGTAGACTCTTATCTACACGTTGATGTTAAAAAATCAAATTTAAAACGCGTCAAACAGTGCCATATTGGACTTTGAAAGTTTGCTATATTATATGTATAGTTGGGGTGGACCCGAGAAACAAAATTCATAAAAAAGTTATAAACAATTTTACCCAAAATTAAATGCGTTAAATCGTTTAAGTAGACTCTTATCTACACGTTGTTGTTAAAAAATGTAATTTAAAACGCGTCAAACAGTGCCATATTGGACTTTGAATTCTTGTCATTTTAAAAAGAGAGTTCCCGTGGATTCGAGAAAAAATAATTGAAATTGTGGATTGACTGCACATCTATAGGCTAATTTTAATTACATTCTCAGCGTTTGATCTAATATAAATCATTAAAATTGAAGAAATTTTTATGTGGTGGCGGAGGCGCCGGGAAATCCGTGGCTGAAAAATCCGTGGCTATCTTCACATCGGTCGCCACTTCATGTGTGTCTCCAAGCAACGGTGGCGCGGCGGGACCCTAAGTGGTTGAGGTATGTTACTAAATTGTTAGCCATTTTGTGTCTATGACATATGACTCTATGAGCTCGCATAGCATATTGTGATACCCTCCAATTTATTCACACCTTTTAATATATGTCGAATTCCATACACAATCTGCCGTAAACGGGGTCCAAAATCAAAGGAAATAAAATTTGGTTGTCGGGTAGTGCCGGGTCTTAATATTAAATAAAATACAAGACCAACAGAACATTTTTCATTCAATGTTCTTGCACCCGATTAACCACTCGTTCTGTTCATATTTTCATTAAAATGTCTAGTAAAGTTTTTTTAGTCAAATTTAAAATTGGAACCGGCCGACCTTCCTTTATTATATTATATTTTTCTTGAAACACAAATTGAGAAAATCGTTTTCTTTTCAGTAAAAACAAAAACTACATATTCACATACACCCACCGCAACTGCACACGTGTTTTTAAACTCTACGAGCCGCAGTGATCTTATTTTAATACTAACGGTAAAGAAGCGGTCGCGATTGCCGCTTCCAGACGGGTCTGAACTTGCGGTTTAAAAATATAACTGACTCATAGATCACCGGCGCGGCGGCGACATTCGAGCCGTCATAAAGAAGCGCGCGAGAACGCAGCGTCCAGACTCCAGAGGCGTCTGGCCCTGCAGCTTCAATACGCTCGCAGTAATTTATGTTCACCATGGAGCGATTTTTCCTCAACTAAACTAAATAAAAATATTGCTCTGATTTACTAAATCATTTTACATTAATTTTTACAAGGGAAGCACTGCTTCCACCGCTTCCATGGACCGCACGCCGCTGCATGTTTCGTTGTCTCAGTTCAAGTTTGGAGCATTTTCGTATTATTCCCAACTATGACAATTGTTTTCGCAGGAAATCAGAAATTATGCATTTATTAATTGATCTTTAGCTTGTGGTGTAATTTCCTTGATTGATGAATTTTTTACTATTTTTCAAATCGTTTAATGCATTTTTCGATTTCTCCATTCAAGTTTGAATCTTTCCCATTTTTTTAATGTAACATCATAAATGCATCGTTTGTTTAATAATCTTAAGCTTTTGAAACAAATTTCTCGGTTTATTAATTATTTACAATTTTTCAAATCGCTAATTGCAATTTTCTTTTTGACAATTCAAGTTTGGAGCGTTGATGTTTTGTTTCTACCTATAATACGACAATTGTTTTGATAAAAAAATCATAAATGCATTTTTTATTAAAGATTTTGAGCTGTTGAAACAAATTCTTTGGTTAATTAATATTTTGCAATCTTTCGAATCGTTAAATGCAATTTTCGTTTGGCAAGTAGAATTTGGAGCGATGCCGTTTTTATGGAAACCCACAAATGCATTGCTTGTTTATAGATCTCTAGCTCTTGAAGCAATTTTGTTAATAAATTTTTAACATTTTTTTTTTAATCGACGAATGAAATTTTTGTTTTCCAAATTAAAGTTGTTTTGTTGCCGTTTTGTTTTCCTGAACCTAAAGGCGGCCACGAGATGGCCAGCCGCTCCTTGTTCAGCTGCCCTAGGGCGGATGCACCTTTTGCACCCCGCCAGAAACGGTCCAGCATATCAGAGAGATGGTAGACTGCGGGCGACTAGGAATAGTTCTCGGTCGACGCTTTGGCCACCCCTGCTCTAGAAAATTCCGACCATTTTTGAATTGTCTGTCTCTCTACTTGTGGGCGCAATAGTCCAAACAAAATCTCTCAGCAGTTCTTGAGTTTGATGTGAGATATGAGGTCGAGCCTTGTCATGGAGAAGTCTAACACCACTGGACAATCTTCCTCTCCGGCGGTTCTGAATCGCACGTTTCAGTTTTCTTAATGTGTCGCAATATCTGTTGGAGTTTACTGTTGTTCCATGAGGCAAAAAGTCGATTAAAAGCAGGCCCTTCCTGTCCCAAAAGACGGCTGCCATGACTTTTCCAGCAGACTGTGTTTGTTCAAACTTCTTCGGCTTCGGCGAAGTTTTGTGACGCCATTCACGTGATTGCTGCTTGGTTTCGGGGGTAAAGTGATACGCCCATGTTTCGTCGCCTGTAACAATGAAATACAAGAATTCTTCCTTATTGTCTTCACATTGTTGCAGAAACTGTCACGTTGCTGTTTGTGGTTTTCTCTAAGCATTCGCGGTACCCACCGTGCACACACTTTGTGATCTTATGAATTGTACTGTTGGAAGTCTTAGAAATACGGAAAGCAAGTTCGTTAATGGTGATCCTTCGATCCTAGCAATATTCTCTTAACTTTTTCGACAATTCCATCTGAAACTGAAGGCCTTCTGCTCCTGTCTTGATCGTGAATTTCCGTGCGGCCTTCACTGAATTCTCTGTACCATTTGCGAACGTGTTCAACAGATATGCAATTTTCCCCATAAACTTCGATTAACTGACGACGAATGTCAATATCTGTATCTCAAAAACTAATAGAGATTTTCAAATGAAACTTTCAGCTTAAACTTATAACGCAAAGAGCGCGCCACCTATTGTTGCCTTTCTTCCACCCCAACTTCTGCCTCATGACCCCTCCAGTTACCATCGTCCTTGATATTGGTCACCACGGTTCACCAACCAGCTATTGCGACAAGTACAAGGCGATCCAAGTCGGTGGTTACCGATGTGCAGATAACATATACCAAACACAGACCTTTGCCACACCATGCACCTTTGAATTTAGTTTTAGAAGAACACGCTGTCACAATTTTGCGAACAGAAGACGAACAAATATGAATTTTGAGATGTATTCTTTCTGTCAAATATTTTGTGCATAGTTTTAAGGCACACAAAATAGACCGACAAAAACTACGTCGCTCTTTGAATGCTTGCTATATTCGGAGTTAATAGCGAAAGAGTAAAGTTCGTCGCACACTATTATTACATGCAGCCAGTGGTGGATTATACACTCTGAAGGCCTGAGGCGCAACCTGCTTGTATGGCCGCAGTTTTTTTAACTGAGGCAAAACTAATCTTTACAGGCAGTCGCACTCTCGATTGCGAAAATCAAAACCCCATCACGCCAAGGGTCTCTCCAGCCCTTCATGGTAGAGACCAACATGTGTTGGCAAAGTCACCTTTAAAGGGGCTGGATTGAGGCCAGTGCACGCGCCTCATGCGCCTGTGCCATAATCCGCCACTGTATGTAGCTGATGTTGCCAGTTGAAATGATCGCGTTAATATTAATTTCAACAAAAAACAAAGTTTGAAATTACAAATATTGCCCAAATTCCTTTGATTAAACCAAGTGTGTTTTCAACCAATCTATTTTCAGACTTTCATAACCAGATTCAGGAAATTAATGGATTTGGCTGAAAATGCTGGATCGGATCCGACGGTACAAGACAGCTTGGATACCCTGGAGCGTATTTTATTCAATGATGGACATAAGGCCCGTACGAAACTAAATACGTGGCTTGTGGAAACTGGAATGCAGCTGAAAGCAGCCGAGTTGGTCATCAATCACAAGAAACGTAAACGTGTGCATCTAGAAGACATCATTTAAAGTGCATTGGATATCATGTTACGGTTGAAGTTGTAAAAAATTGCTATTAATAAGATTTTATTTGTAAATTTAAAATGTGTTTAATTTTTTGATCACACACTAATTTGAACATCAAATCACAAACCAATTTTGATACATTTTAAAAACATATCGAAAGTGATTTACATTTTCGGAAATTATTAATTCGCCTCCAAAATAATTACTATGATTCTTGGAAATTATTTCCGTCCTTCGCCTCCAAAATCAGGATTGTGATTTTTGGAAATTATTCACGTCTCACGCCGCACAGTTCATAAAAACCTGGCCATTAATAGTTATTTAACCAACAAGTGTGTTAATGATGGCGATTAATGATCGAGACATTTTCACGCACGAGCGCCTGCGCGAGTGCGTTAATTAACACAAGAATGGGTTACAAGATTTTTCCGTTGATCGTAACTTAGATAATAATTAGATTAGAGAAAATCCAAACAAAAACAAATACACTTGCTATTAAACCCTTTGCAGCAATATCGGCAAAACATGCGAATAGCGCAGATTCCGAATGACGTCTTACCTGTTACTCCTCGCACCTGGAAATAAATTCTACGTAAGTTTTTTTGTAAAAATGTGTACTCTTTTCCGGAAGCAAATTTAATGTTGCATTATTTGCAATGGCTAGTACTTTTGGCGGTGTTAATTTAAACTCGACACTATCCATAGTAGCAGACATTCACTCGATACATGCGTTTTATAAATTTGACGTTTCACACTTTGACATTATTGTATAACAAAATCGATATTTAGGAAATATGATTGATAGAAATTCAAGGCAGCTAGGGCATTCAGCCACAACCGATGTATAGTATTTAATAATTCATTTATGTGAAATGGGGACAAAGACTAAATATATCCAGGGACCCGCACGGCCATTTTTCGTGTTAAAAAAGTAAAAAAAGTGACCGCCCGGATGGGACACGAACCCGCACCAGCGGGAAAATCGTTCATTAATAGGGGTCATTAATGAACGATTTTGATACATTTGGGTACATTAAAGTTAGCCATTAACCAACGAGCAACGGAAAAATTAAAATTCGCTCCTTTCAAAATTAGTTGTATTATATCGCATCTAGAAGGCATCAGTGCACACTAATCGGTTACACTGCATTTGAGTCACATGTTTTTGTTTCCCGCGTCTCAGAAGTCACCAGTCAACTGCTTACGAGAACTAAACCAAGTTTGAGCCTGCTCAGATATGTTAGAAGTGTGCAGTCCGTGGCCGAAATCAAAGGATTGGAGGAGGATGCTAGTGCAGAGGAAGTGCAGGCGGCTGTGGACAAGGTACTAGGGGGGCCAGGGTCAGTCCGGGTAGTTTGGATCAGGACTTACGGAACTGACCTGAGGATCGCGCTGGTAGAGGGAACCAAAGAGCGAATAAGGAGCCTACTGGAAAAGAAATCTCTTAAGATAGGGTGGACAAGGTGTAGGATCCAGGAGCGGCCTCGGAGGCCGGCGTGCAGGAGATACTGGGGATATGGGTACCTGGTGGCAACCTGTAAAGGAATCGACAGAAGAGAGGCCTGTAGAAGATGCGGTGACGCGGGGCATCAGGAAAGTAACTGTGTGCGGAAGCCTCGATGTTTCCCCTGCACAGACCTGGGGTTGGAGGCTGAACACTTCGCGGGGAGCGCCAAGTGTCACGCGGCGCTGGCGGCAATGCAGAAGGCTGCAGACAAGCGGACCGAGGCAAGGACAGAAGCGGCCATATCGCGCAACAGTGGACAGTCGGGTGGGAGCGCTCCTTCCCTTGCGCCGCAATGACGCCGGACTCTAGCCAGCTCATGGGCGGGGCCTTGCCGACTCCAAGGTCATCACCCTCATCCAGGTAAACCTAAATCGATGCCATGCCGCACACGACATCCTCACCATGGCTTAACAGAAAAATGACCTCGACGTTACCTTGACCAGCGCGCCCAATGACTCCCTTATCGACGGCTCCTGGTACATGGATACAAAGGGCGGCGACGTGGCCATCCGACTTGGGAGCAGGGTAAAGCACCTGGCTAGGGCATCGGGATCTCCAGGTCGGGGCATTGTCTGGGTACAGCTGGCGGGGGTTAAGATTTACTCATGTCACGCTTCCCCCAACGCCACGACCAAAGAATGGGAACACTGGCTGGACTCCGTGACGGCCTCCCAGATGCCAACTTTAGTTGGAGGCGACTTCAACGCCAAGGCGTACCTGTGGGGAGAGACTAGGGTTGTCCAAAGGGGCATCCTACTTCAGGATGCCATCGTAGCCATTGATATGGAAGTAGCGAACGTGGGCAATGTGGCTACCTTTGCTAGAGTAAACTCGAAGTCCATCATTTATATCACCCTGGTCTTCTCTTCCATTCTTGGACAACTTGAAAACTGGCGATTTGAAGACGAAACTGAAAGTGGGAGCGACCACAGGCACATCACGTACCAGCTCGCCCCACATATCCGGCCGGCCTCACCAATTTGAATATCAAATCACAAACCAATTTTGATACATTTTAAAAACATATCAAAAGTGATTTTGATTTGCGTTTAATAACGAGTCATCATTTTCCGATTGTGCTAATGTTAAATCACTCATTAATCGTTCTATTTCTAGCCCGAATTGACTCACCGTTTTATTAATTTGTCGAGACTGATGCAATTGATTAGAAAGTGTAGTAGCAGCTTTCTTTGTCACAAAATTGTCTTGAATATCTTTTAACAGAAGTTCTATAGATTCATATGTTTTTCCCTAGCGTACCTTAGCATTTTCAGACAAACGTGTTCTTAAAATGAATTCAATTAATATAGCATTATCCTTTTCTTTGATAAGCTGCGTATATAACTTAGTCGCATCTAATAACTTTTTGGTGGTGTCTTCTTTTCCACCCATTACTGGTAAAAGACTTACCGCTGTTTTTAAATCAAATGACGCCATTTCGGATGATTTATCTAACCTATCCTCTAAACTTCCCTTAACCGACCTAATTATTACCTCAATTGCCTTACTAATTTCCTTAATACTTGCTATGGTGTTTGCATTAAGTTCTCCTATATTACATTTAACTTTTAAATCGTTAAGCTTATCTACAATTTCATTTAATTGACTTAACTTTTGATTTGTTAAATCCGTATTCCTACGTCTATCCTGATTATCTTTAATTATATTATTTTTAAACTTCTTTACTTGCTCTAACAAACTCAGAAAACTTTCTAAAACCATAACTTGGTGATTTCGCTCCTTATCTTCTTTTCCAGCTGTCTCCGGATAACTCGCCAAATCAGGTAACCCATCATGATGATAGACAATACGATGGCTGCTATTCCCCCGATTTCATATATGTTGATTCCCTGGCTGATGTTATTAACTGCATTATTCCCTGCCTGGGCGATAATGATCTCCTCCTTTGACTGACTGCCTCCCATCTCGTACTTATTGGTCACTTACTTTCATTGACTCCGTTTTTAGCCACGACTCGAAGTGGCAGGATCGCCATGCGATGGTCGGTATGGTGGTGTTACATTTTAAGTAAAACTGCTGTGGTCGATGCGATGGTTTATTCACTCCGTTGTATGCATCTGGTATCGGTTATCTATTATCTGTTATCTGTCTTGTTTCTAATTACATTACAATATATATACTCTTAATGTTTACATTTATCAATAAGTTCATTGTGGGTGAAGGTGAAGCGTGAACCTTGCTTATTGCACACAGAGCTGAATAGGCATTACATACTAACCTTCACACGTCTTGTTTACCGTGCATTTAACCGCGATGACTAATGTTATTAATATGTTATTATTCCACTACACCCCCGGTGAAGTGGGACACCAGCCGCATAGACCTGCCCTGCTTCCTCAGAGTAAAGCCGGCCGCACATTGAGCGCAGCACAGCCTAGTCCAGGACAGCCGAGGATTTTGCGATACACATAATTAAACCAAATACCGCACATTGCGCGTAGCAGAGACGTAGTACAGGCAGAGGAATTTTATTTTGCTCTGTCGGGCTGCGTACTCTGTAAGTTGAACACAGTTTTCCTATGCCTCTGTCAACCTGTTTGGCAGAGAATTTACGTGTAGTGTTTTATTTTTGTAATCAAAATGGAACTATTAATTGAATCTGTGCGCGAAAACAAAGTTTTGTATGATACAGAGGACAAAGACTACATGCGAGCGAAATATAAAAATGAAATATGGGACCAAATTGCTGTTGAATTAAACTATGCTAATGGTAAGTAACACATGCAAATATTAAGTTATTCAGTATAAAAAAATATTTAATATATTTTTATTATAAACTTTATACATAGGTACGAGTATATTTACTTAAAATGACGTTCTACGCAAAGTTTTTATGCTTCATGAATTATACTGTAAATATAAATTAGAGTAGGCTTTGAATTTTAAATTAGATTGGCACTTCTGATTGTTAATAATTTGATATACAATCGGGCACATAGTTTGCTATAACATTAAATTTATACCATCAATCAAATAGCATTCTGGCAAATCGCTCAAAAAAATTCCGCCTACTCTAGTTTATATTTTAAATGATCGCCTGGTATTAAATTAAAAATAACTAAAACATAAAACGAAAAAACTTATTAATAATGTCCACGTTGCACTGATTTTTGTTGCCATGGTATTGATCCTACAGATGAATTGTAAAATTCCGTAAAGTGTTCTCTAATTAAATATGCTTCGTTTGAGGTTCGGGTTCTGTTTGGGGCTATTGGAAGTAATTGTGAATCAGAAATAATCTCTATATCACATTCTTCTTGATCTGCAGTGGAGTTTGTATGTCCGCGAAGAAAATTATGAAGAACACAAGTTGCTTTCACAATTTCATCTACAGTATCCAATTTGCATTCGAATGGCCGTCGATATACCCGAAATCTAGCAGAAAGTATACCAAATACACACTCCACGGTTTGTCGAGCTCGAGACAACCTGATTTGAAAATGTATTAAAAACGTTGTAGTTAGTTCACTTGAAACATATTTACCTATAGTTGAACACTTTATTCCTATAGTTATTAGTAACTTGTCGTTTTGGAAAAGGTCGCATTAAATTTTTGGTCAAAGGAAAAGCTTCATCTCCTACAAATACATATGGTGTTTCCGATTCTTGGCCCGGTAAAGACTTTGGTGGTGGTATTTGTAGTGTGCCATTGTTAAGTTTCTTCCCTAAATCGCAGTTAGAAAATATATTTCCATCACTAAATCGGCCCATTGAACCCACAGCTATTGTGGTGAATTTATAATTCGCATCCACAGTAGCCATTAGGACGATAGAGCAGTATTGTTTATAATTAAAAAAGGATGAGCCACTCTTAGGCGGCCTTTTAATCGTTACATGCTTTCCGTCTATTGCGCCTAAGCAGTTATAAAATTTCCACTTTTTTTCAAATCCATCTGAAACATTCTTCCACATATCGACTGTTGGATTTGGCATAAATAATGGCTGCAAGTTTTTCCAAAGTGCCTGACACACTTCACTCACTATTTTAGAGACGGTTCTTTCTCCCATTCTATAAGAAAATCCTATACTTCTAAATGTATCTCCTGTTGCCAGATATCTAAAATAATTTACATTGTTTACAATTACAATAATTGAAACTGTTTTCGGTCAAGCGGTAAAAGATATTTGGCGAAAATTACGAGACTGCCATCGCGATGCTTTGCGGCGGCAAAAGAAGTCCAGAAGTGGAGAGAAGGCTAAAAAAATAAAGGTTTGGACGTACCAGTATCAAATGGAATTTCTAATTCCATACATGGCAAATAGGAGTATGACAGGAAATGTCGAAAGTAGCCAGCAAAATACCACTGAGAAACTTACCGACAATGTCTATACTCCTTCTCCTTGTGCTGAAACTCCTGAGAGCGAAGAAAATGAAGATGAGGCAGAACAAGAGTCATTGCAACATTCATCAGAAGCTTTTGTACCTCGCAAGTTAAAAACTGTACATGCCAAAAAAAAAAACTTGATGATTTATTACAAGAAACATTGGAAAATCATGCCGTCCGTAGAAAACAACGAGAGGAAGAACGAAAACTCAAGGTAGGCGACGAACCAGATGGTTTAAAACAGTTCTTTCTCTCGATGTACAGTGACACCAAACAATTATCAAAAGCATCACAGTTGCGAATAAAAAGAAAACTTTTTGAAGCTGTTCAAGTTGATGAAGATATGTTGCTTTCCTTAGAATCCAATGGATTACAACAGAGTATTATATTATTACCGGAAACTACTGTTCAAGAAAAGAGTCGTTCAAGTAGCAGTTGTTCAACATACAACTATGAACTACCAGCAACATTGCAGAGAATATCGGAGGAAACCTTCGATATTCAATCAACGACATCGCAACAATCGTACCTGTTAACACCACATTAATCATGAGTCCGAGTACTGCACCGAAGGTATATTTTGTAATATTTCCTTAGGTGCATTTATAAAAAAACGATTAAATTCGTTTACGTCTCTCTGAAAACCCCGTTCTTGTTTTTGGTCGGTACCTCTGAGTTTGTTTACAATGTTCCAAGTAACTTTAGTGACGTTGTCTCCGTTTTTGTGTTTATTATCTAAATGTTCTTTTCTAGGTTTAATTAAAGCTTTCTTGTATTCGCGGAAAAGATTCATTGTACATGAGTAAGAAGTTATTTAAAAATACATTCCACATTTCGTTAATATCAGTTACGTCATATACTTCATTCCAAGTTTCAAGCTGCAATGTTTTGTTAAACATAGATAGTCTATCAGAATTTATTTTTTGTTTATGATTTGAACTTATTTTGTTTGTATTATAACTGTTAAAATAGATTAATAAAAAATATAGCATTTAATAACAATACAATACAATTTTTATTCTTACCTTAAACACACTGCTAATTTTATTTCACTCTTAATAGGTTGTTGTGCGTTACAACCGTGTCCTGTAATATCTTGGATTATAATTCTATGTACTTCATCAAATTGTTCTTTATTTAAACGAAAATATACTTTCATTTGAATATCATTCAGTTCTTTCAAAATGTTGAATTCTCCATGGCTATTCCTTTTCTTTAAATAATCATGCTTCCATAATGACTTTTTACGTTTTTTAGTCATACTGTATAGTAATAATACAGTGTCAATTTCCGAATCGGACTCTGATTCAGATTGTAAGAAGAGTTCGTTAGCAGCAAGCATACTAAATGTACGTACTATATGAAATAACCCGCATAACCAAAAACACCTGCATTCAATATGCGCTCACTAACAGAGGCAGAGTTTAGGAATAATTTTTCTCCACGACCACCATAGAATTTAAGCATTCTGAAATCAATTTTGATTATAGAACTTACACATTCTCACCCTTGTTATGGAACAAAACACTATGCGCTTATGCGTTTTGCATGTAATTCATTCCATAACAAGGGATAGAATGAATATTCTCACACCGTTCCGAATAAAACAATTAGCCTTGGATATTACAATTGTCAAAATACTATAAACATAACCACAAACGTAATAATAAAACGTAAGTTCTTTGTGTTCATTACTTTATTAGTCTATTAATCTGGTCGAGGAGAAAGTATAGTCTGATACTCGGTAAGAATGGAAATTCAGATGCTCGTGGTTCCTCGCGCTCGCCTCACGGCTCGCGCTCGAAATATTCCACTCGCATCGAATTTCCATTCTAACCTTGTTACAGAATATACTATTCTCTGTTGCCCTTGGCTAGGCTGTGCTGGGCTGTGCTGCGCTCAATGTGCGGCCGGCTTAATGGCGGGCAAGAGTAGGCGTACTTCCAGCGCGGATGAGGCTGCCGACGAGCCAGGAAACTTCGGGTTGCCTGCGATGTGGCGGTCCCCAAACGAAAAGAAAAGCCACAAAGAGGAAACGCGTCTTCTGGTAACCAACCGCTGTGGCTGAAGCCAGGGCTAGGGCCAACTCAGCCCGTCGGGACCTGACAAGGTGTCGCCGGAGTGACCCCACCAGCGTAGAGCCCCTGGTCCGAGCGACTGAAAATGCCAAACACGAGCTAAATAAAATAATTAAGCGAAGCAAGGACGACGCCTGGAAGGCCCTTATACACGAGGTAGAGGCGGATCCCTGGGGACGGCGATATAAGATAGTCTGCAAGAAGCTGGGGTTTGCCCGACCAAATGTTGAGTCCCTTGTTCCAAGCAGCATCCGAGAGGTGGTGAGGATTATTTTCCTCCCCAACACCCCCCTCTGTAGCGACGAGGAGTCAGCGCTTGACACGGCAGAAATTGACCTGTTTATGGAGGAAAAAGCGGAGAGGGCCATCAGGGCTCTCCCCGGTAAAAAGGCATCAGGCCCAGGCTGGATCCCCAATGAGGCCATTAAGTCGCTAGGGGGAGGCAACACACGACCACTCCTGGATGTTTACAATATGTGCCTGCGGGAAGGCGTTTTCCCACGTCGATATATGAAGGCACGCCTTGTATTACTTCCCAAAAGCGGGAAGCCCCCAACCAGCCCGGAAGGGTACAGACCCCTATGTCTCCTCGATGTCTAGGGAAAGGTCCTCGAGCGGCTTATAAAGGACAGGCTGACCACGTGGCTGAGCGCTAACGGGGGATTATCCCTAAGGCAGTTTGGCTTCGTTAATAATAATAATAATAATTCTTTCTTTATTTCAAGGTGTCATTTACATGTACAAAATGAAATTGTCGTCAGGATGTTTACAATTCAGTACTCATAGTTACCATAACTTAATCTAAACAATATAGTTAATTTAGTTTTCCGTTGCTCGTTGGTTAACGGCTAACTTTAATGTGCCCTAATGTATCAAACATCGTTCATTAATGACCCCTATTAATGAACGATTTTTCATTAATAAACGATTTTTCATTAATGAACGATTTCTAGGGCCGCGGTGGTCTAGTGGGTAGAGGTCCGGCCTATAGACCCCGCTGGTGCGGGTTCGAGTCTCGTCCGGGCGGTCACTTTTTTTTACTTTTTTAACACGAAAAATGGCCGTGCGGGTCCCTGGATATATTTAGTCTTTGTCCTCATTTCACTTAAATGAATTATTAAATACTATACATCGGTTGTGGCTGAATGCCCTAGCTGGCTAAGCCAATTTGCTATCATCCTCGATTCCCTAACTCGAATTCCTATCAATCATATTTCCTAAAAAAACAGAACGATTTCTAGTTAAGCTAAATAGCTAATTCATGAGTGGCTAATTACTCATAATTACTGGAAATGTAACTGATAATAGCGAGAAAACGATCTATAATTGGTTTCACATGTAAATGCAAAAGTATATCACTTCTCTGCGTTAGAAACAAATTAGCGGCGAACCGCCTTCGATTTTGTTATACAATAATGTCAAAGTGTGAAACGTCAAATTTATAAAACGCGAGTGAATGTCTGCTACTATGAATAGTGTCGACTTTGCATTACCACCGCCAAAAGTACTAGCCATTACAAATAATGCAACATTAAATTTGCTTCCGGAAAAGAGTACACATTTTTACAAAAAAACTTACGTAGAATTTATTTCCAGGTGCGAGGAGTAACAGGTAAGACGTCATTCGGAATCTGCGCTATTCGCATGTTTTGCCGATATTGCTGCAACGGGCTTAATAGCAAGTTTATTTGTTTGTTTTGTTTGGATTTTCTCTAATCTAATTTACAATGTTGATCTGAGTTACGATCAACGGAAAAATCTTGTAACCAATTCGTATGTTAATTGGCGATTAATCGCCATCATTAACACACTTGTTGGTTAAATAACTATTATGTTACAAACGAAGATTTTAATACACTATTACTACCTTAATCTACCTATTTTAACGGTTTCCGATTATCCCTATTTATAAATTACTTGACATGAATTCTTGTAATGAATATGGTTCAAGATTCAACAAAAACATCTTTAGCGCGATTTTTAATTCTTTAAGATTATCTTTAAGCAGTTTAATATGGTATGGTAGTGCGTTAAATAGACTTATTGCCGAATAATGCACCGAATAATCTGTTGATTTGAATGTGTGCTTGGGAAAGATGTAATTGTTTGTTCTTGTTGAATAGTTTCCTAATTTGTTGTCGTGACCTTTTATATGTTTATGATAGAATAGGATGGTATCTAAAATGTAAATCCCGTAGAAAGTGTGGATATTATTTCTCCTAAAGATTCCTCGGCAAGATTGTCTGTAATTTAACCCAAATGCAATTCGTATGGCTTTTTTCTGTAGGATAAATACTTTGTTGGCATGTAATTTGTTTCCCCAAAATATTATCCCATATCTCATGACGCTCTCAAAGTTAGCCATGTATGCGGTCTTCGATACAGACTTATTTAGGTATTTGGCTATCACTCTTAAACTGTATACAGGGTGTCCTAAATAGAGTAGGATTGCATGGGTATCTTTCTTATCCTTAAAGCTAGAGATCTGGTTAAATAGGCAATGTTGTGCAGTTTTCTATGCTGATTCAGATTATGTTGAGAAATTTTCAAAATTCCGAGCAGTTTAGAAAATATTAAAAAAAAACTGAAAATCGCGATTTTCAAAAAAATCAAATATCTCAATAATTATTAAAGATGCGAAAAAAAGTTTTACACGCATAAATAGACTTTTTTTTTCTCTTTTCAACGATGTACAACAACCTATGTCACCCACCTGCTTGCTCACTTCTTTGCACCCATTCATCCAATGTTCCCATTCATCTTTTCCTTCTCCACAAAAGTTGCACCTCATATATTTCTCTCCCATCTACACCTTACTGCCTTTCTCTTCATTACCACACCGGAATCTTGCGAACAAGCAAACCTCCTCTGGCATCAGCTTTATGAAATAGCGCCGCTTGCCTGCTTACACCTGCAGTTCTTGGTAGTTTGGGTTGTGTTGTATTTTAGATTGCCTCTCCTGCAACTCAACCTGTCGTAACCTTTCCGCCAATTCCCTGTCTATCTTCTCCCCCCGTGCTACCTTCTCCTCGAAAATAACTGCTGACCACCCCGCTCTGACATACAACTTGTTCCTCTCATTCATCCACCTTATTCCTTCACCTTTCGTCGTCCAGTCTCTAAAACTACTCTTTCCTTCCCTAACCCCCAAATCTTCCTTTCAAATTTTACCACCCTTCTAGCCGCCTATATAGTTTAGCGTGGCCCTCTCCAGCCCTTAAATTATTTTCAAGTATTGCACCTGTACCCTCTCTAATTTTAGCTGCCCACTCAGTCCCCAAATTTCTGCTGCATACAACACTCATGCATCCTAACACATCATTTGCATACTTACATTCTCACCTAGCATCCCATTCCATATACCCCGCATACGCTCCATGGCCACTCATGTCGTGCTTTCGTCCCTGTTCACTAAACATATACCCAAGATACTTAAACTCTCTCACTTGTTCAATCTGTTCTCCCAACCAACTCAATTCTTCATCCTTTCCTCTCCTTCCTACATTCTTACATATCCTTTGGTCTTTCTCACATTCACTGTCAATACCCTTCCAATATCCTCTTTACCTTTCTCGTCTCACTCAACATTACCACAACATTCGCACATGCCAGGCTCCATACTTTCTTCCCTCCCCCTACTATTTCCCCTGCCTGACCCAGCTCCAACATCTTCTTCATATCTGCCACATACAGGTTGAATAGCAATGGACCCAATCGACACCCTTGTCTCACCACACCTTTCACTTGAAAACGGCAAGATACATGCTTACCCACTCTTACTCCAACACCTGCTCCGACACACCCCTTTCAAACATTCAATCCACTTCCTGTCCACCGAATCATTCAGAGTACTTCGCCTTCACACACATTTTTCTTCTTTCATCAATCTCTCAATTACCCAGTTAAGTGTAGCTATCTGCTCGATCGTAGACCGCCCTTTTCTAAACCCCTATTGAATTTACTGTAGCAGCCTTTTTTCTTCTATCTCCATCTCCAGCCTATCCTTCACCATAACCATCATTACATTATATGGGCTAGCCATTAACGATATTCCCCGATAGTTTTTGGGCTACTTTTCATCACCTCACTTGTGGATTGGAACAATAATTCCTTGCCTCCATGCCATTGGAAATTGCCTTTCTCCTCTCCATATGTTGTTCAGCAGCAACAGCATCTTCTCTTTTCCCTCTGTAGTACACCCCTTCCATGCTTCTGCTTGTATCCTATCAGGGCCAGAAGCTTTCCCATCCTTCATTTCCCGAAGTACCCTCTCTAACTCCTCCATACAAAAATCTTATTTTCTATCGAACACCCTTCTCTTTGCAACCTCCTTCCCTCCAGTTAGTTTTGTCTCAATGTCTATACCTTCTCCTTTTCTTTTCCTGGCCGGTCCTCTTTCCTTCAAGTAGCTCCATCGTTGCTTTTCACCACTTGTCCTTCTTGCTATTGCACTTCCACTTCAAAATTAGTTTTACTTTCACCTCCTTCTCCTCCACCTTCCCATTTCTCCAATCCTTTATTGTTCTTCTTAGCGCCCTTTTGGTTTCCCTACAACCTTCATCGAACCACGTGCCATTACCCACAAACTTTGATCCGCTCCTTCTCGTCATCGCCTGTTTTACCCTGTTCCACGCACACCGTGAATCTGTTTATTGTGTTATGAGTCATGGCACAATACGATTCTCGGAATTGGATTTATTGTGAATATTTTGATAAAATAATAAAGAAATAGGTGAAATTATCTAGTTCGGCTATCAGTAGATGAGGAAATCTTCTTTCGATTGGTGTCATTATAAATCCTCTTAGTTAACGGGTCGGTATCCATCGGAAGTACGTTAAACGGTCCACTAGAGGGGGATTAAATCAAATTAGTACAACTATAGGCAACACAACTTTCACTGTTTAGGGTATTGTTTCGGTCTGCATGATTTCGCGATCGAGGACGAAAAAAAATATATCACACGCCCCGAAGCATGGAGTGACCACGCCTCAATAAATTGGAGCCGACATGTTTATGCGTTTTTGACGGCAATACCAAAACTTGTGTTTTTTTCATCATATATAATTATTTTTGTGGTGTTAGTTTATCTGATTTGATATTATCAGCGCTTTAGTGTTTTTTTTTAACGAAAATTATTAGTTGATCAATACATTTTAGTATTTAAAAACGTCACTCTACAGGGACTTCCCCTTTCTCTGATTTGTGTTGTGGCGTCATTATTTCTGTTTGCTTGGAAGTCGGGGTGCCCCCAACGATAGCTGGGGCTGAATGTGGCAAATTAAAGAGAGATAAATTATTTATTTTATTTTATTTGTTAAAATATAAGTATACATAATATTTTGGGCTTATAACCAGATCAAAGAAGTTGGGTACTAAATAAAATAAAAATAGTCAGAATAAGGCAATAGGCGGAAAGCCAAGAAAGGTAGTAAGGCAAAATATTCAGAATAACGGTAGAAAACGCAAAAAGTAGTAACCAGTCCTGATGCGACAGTAAAAAGGGAACGATAAATAGACGTATACATAAATATAAAAGGTAAATACTGAAAAAAAAATGAAACACTTGAAATTCGTGAAATTTCGACCATTTTCAAACCGCCATAACTCGGCGTATTTTCAATCGATTTTGATGAATCTTTGAGGGCGAAAAACTTTGAAGTGGTTTCTTTAAAGTCATGTATGCGAAATTAAGTGTAACCCCTTCCGCCCCTCTCTAATGCCCCTGTGAAAGAAAAAGTTTTTTTCTGGAAACCATGTCCAACTTTGAGGATGTCTACGGAGTTGGAAAAATTTTGTCCACTCTATCCATCATAGAGACAATAAAATTTGATTAATTCCCTTTGCATAAATAAATAAACAATAAATGTGGGCCTAACTCACCACCATTGGTCCATTTTTTCATATTTCCATTTTTTTTTTTTGGCCAGGGATGCATGTCCATGTGGCCAGCATTTTTCCATTCGTCCAATAAAAACAAACAAATTACACTACCGGAAAAAAATAAAAAACTTGAGATTTGTAAAAATTTAGGTAATTTTAAAATGGTCATAACTCGGCTTGTATTTAACCAATTTCGACTATCTTTTGAGAAATAAAAAGCAAAATGAGTCCTCTTTGAGAGAGTTTATCCCCCACTCAAAGAGAGGGCTCTACGCCCCTCCAAACGAAATAATAAAAAGGCCCCAAAATGCACTTTTTTAAACACCCATAACTTAGTGCCCAATCGTCGTAGAAACGTTGTTCTTTGAGTCCTGCAAAGGGAATTGATCAAATTTTAATGCCTTTATGGTGGATCGAGTCGAAAAAAATTTTCCAACTCCATAGACATCGTCAAAGTTGGACATGGTTTCCTGAATTTTTTTTTCTCAGGGGTGCTAGAGAGGGGCGGTAGAAGTTACGCTTTAGTTCGTATGCATGACTTTAAAGAAGACACTTCAAAGTTTTTGCCCTTAAAAATTCATCAAAATCGATTAAAAAAACGCCGAGTTATGGCGGTTTGAAAATGGTCGAAATTTCACGAATTTCAAGTGCTTCATTTTTTTCCCCAGTGTATTTTATTATCAGTAAAGAGAGGATTTTATGCACTATAAAATGCTGAAATATATTTATTATTATTATTTGAAATATTCATGTAATAAATTAAAATATGTCAATGAAAAATACATAAGTTTGTTTATATATATTTTTAATAAAGAAAAAATAAGTCACATACTTTTATTCATGTTAATAATAAGAAATAAAAAATGCCAAACTTGCTGTAGATGATTAGTCGTATGAATACGACTACAATTAACAAATTACTTTTTGAAACAACAACTTTCCTGGCTAATACCACGACGAATATTGAATTATACAAAAATGTATAGTGGTACTTTCGATTTAATAAATCATACCGAAAGTGTTATTTTCGGGTCGGCTGCAGAAAAATGCTTTAAATATGGATATTATATGCGGTTTAATTAAAAATAAATGTTTGAAATAAAAAAAAAAATGCGAGTGACAACAGATGACTATTTATTGGAATTACTACCAACCATTGTTGTTACAAATGTTTGGTTAAGGGTGCTACCATATCTCGAGTCCTTGTGCAACGGTGTTGATATTTGGTAGTTTTTGGGCAAAAAAAAACGCTAGTAGTTTTGTACTGTCATATCTGTGCGAGTTATTAATATTTTTAAATAATTAATATAACTGTGAATAGTCCGATTTTTATAGATAAGATGAAGTACTTTTGCTCTATAGAAATAGTGCTTAAGGGGAGGTTACCCATGCTTTTCAGTGTTATATCAATTATTTAAAAATATTAATAACTCACGAAGATATATGAGTACAAAACTACTTGTACCATTTTTTGGCCCACGGTATATTAATAAAAATAATATTCTTTAAAAATATATAAATGTAAAAAATGGTGATGTGGCCATCATGTTACTTTCTCCGACTTGATGGCATCATTTATATTTAAGCTTCCATGGTTTATTTTCAATTTAAATCATATTTTAAGTGTGCATCGAACGTTTCGTAGACTCGGATAAAACTGACGTTTAAAACGTCAAAATTATGAAAGATGGAAAAATGTACTTCAAATTCAAAAACTCAGTTTACTCAAAAACCAAAGAGATTTCGAAAAATTTCTTCATAAATTGTTCATTTTGGTATTCTCTACAATTATTATTAACATAAATTTGCTGTAACTATTAGCATTTCATAATTGTATACCAAAAATGAAAAAAAAATAATAAATTTTTTTCCCGAATAACAATGATTTTATGAAAAATGTTTTCAGACAAAATATTCGCATTTCTTTATTGTCTTCAATATTTGTTTAAATGTTTTTGTGATATTTTTCATATTTAAGAAAATATTGGCAAAAAACAAAAAACAGTTAAGGTAAACACCCACTTCCGGTGTACGAAATTTTACCAAAAGCTTTTCAGTTCTCCGGATTATCAAATAAAACTTATGTTCAAAGTTTCATATCAATTGGTCTATTAGTTTTTGAGATACAGCGCGCACAGACACACACACACACACACACAGACACACACACACACACACAGACACAAAATTTTTTTTTCCAGAAATTGTTGAAATGGCATCTAGGGACCCCAAAACGGATATTTCCGTAAAAAAAAATTTGAAAAAAAAATCACGATCACAATACTTTCTCGTACTTCGTAACGGAGAAAGTAAAAAAGTGTGAATAACAGCGCGTGAATACACATATGTATGTGTTAATGATTCTCATGATTCACGTATCGGGGAAGTACAACATGTGCCTCAATCTGTTTTCGCGTTTTCCGTTCTCAACGGTTTCGCATTCACGTATTCACAAATAAAATTAAAATTTGTTTACACCACACCACCACACCGTTATTCCATGCGCCTCCCCGTTATTCCATGGACCTCCCATCCCCCACCAAATCGCACGTTTCATTAGAATTGGTAGTATAGGCAACCCAAATAACAATTGCATTCTCACTCGATTTATAAAAAAATGAAACTGTACTTTGTTGACATACAATGTTAAAAAATCATATTTTATCCAGCGGTTTAAAAAAATATCAACATAAACCAACTACCTAGGCAATCAGTATATTCGTATAACCTAGAATGCTATATATTTCTAGAAATTATAAAAATTGTCAAAATTTGTTTATAAAATTTAAGAAATAATTCAATAACTAATTAAATATTAACCATATTTTAACTAAAAATTGCTGACCTCCTAGGTATTATAGCAACGTACATATAAAAAAAACATTGTACATTCTAAGTTTTACAGAAATTTAAAAATGCACGAAAATCCTATATTGTTTATTAGTAATTTGTTTACTTTTTTTTTCTTGCAAAAGGTAGAGTGAACAGTCATTAACAATATATCTTAAATCGGTATGTTCACATCTTACAATAAACGAGCTACACCCAATCTACCGCACGAAAATTGGTAGGGGTCACCTGCCCTTAAAATGGGGAGAGAGCAGGAATCTGCAAAAAACATTTATTCCCATGTTAAATGCCTATGTTCGGTTTTGGAATATTCACCCGGTATATGTAATTATGTATTGTATTGTACGGTATAAAAGCTTACGCCACGGCTGCAGGGGTAGCAGGCGAAGTAATGCTCTGCAGTTCCGCTGCTTCCCCGCTTCATAGGGGTCACTTCTGTGCCGCGTGCGGCCAGTATGCCCCATTAAAAAAAGACCATTTTCGATAAATGTCTTCTGTCTGCCTGCGAGCACTCTAAAATTAATAGATTTTTTACGAAAAACTTTAAACATCAGCTTTATTCGATGAGAAGGTTTCGGAAAATTTTTAAAATCCGGAAGTGTATGTTTTTTGTTTGATATGTTATAATATTAGGATAGTGAAATAATATTCTCTTTTATTAATAGTGGCCTCAATTAATGTTGTCAATAATAACGGTCGCAACCATACCGATGATTATTTATTTATTTATCAATTTGACTACTAGACCAGTACACACTCGTTCTGTTAATCAAAAATATAGGTGAAACTACAGATCCGCACGGGCATTGGTATTTCGTGATCCAACTGTAGATTCCAACCTTATGGTAGCACTTAGGGCAGTTCAACTTTCCTTCCCAGATTTTAGTAATTTTTTCCATCCACGCTAAGGGTTCTACCGAAGGAGATTCCGTACAAACCAAATTCGCCTTGGTTGGATCCATATGCGTGATAATGTTATTTTCCCCGACTAACAACCTTTCGCACAACCTACACCTAAATCCACCCTCATCCTTCTTACCCTCAACGATATCCGGATCTGGTTTGATCACATCCAAGAATTCGAGGGGGAAAGCTCCCCTCTCCTTAATCTTATCAGCGGCGTTCTTTAATCTGAAGACTTTGTACTTCATGTGGTTTTTATCGATATTACATTTCATATCGTGATACAGCTGCAGTTGCCAGACAAAACCGGCGTTCGGAGTGGTTATGGTCCGCTTCTCCTTTACATGCTTAAAAGCCGCGCGATAGGTGTAATTGTATTTCTTCATTAAATACGCTATCACCACCGACGAACTCCTGGAAATTCCTAAGGAACAGTACACCAGTACACTTCCTTCCGTAACCCCCTCGCTGATAAATTTATAAACGTTTTCAAAATGGGATAGCAAATCTTCATTGGAGGAATCCTTCACGGGGACTTGCAACGTTTTAAGATCTAGTTTGTTTTGAATGTGTCTTGGTAGAGGAATCACGTCCACAGTTACCACGTGCGTGATGTTATGGTTGACAAGCGTGCTCGTATCCCATGCTGCCTTTATGTTGCCCAAATACAGATTGTTTTCGATGAGGTCAATACTAATGGGGGTTTCGTTGGTCAATGATTTAATTACTTCCATTTTTTTTGTTTCATTTTAAAATGTACGTTCTTCTAGTGTCATTTTGACAAGATTCACATTAGATTTTGATGTACGTATAATAGACAACTTAATAGACAATAACTTTTAACATTAGGCTAATCAGGATTGCAACTTATGAGTGAAAACAACCTCCTCTGCTAGTGCAGTTTGAGGGGTGAATTAGCTAGACCTTTCGAAATTTTCAAAATTTACACAAAAACCAATTTGCTTTATAATCCTATAAAAATCTAAAAACACCCCTTGCCTGGATTTCAAAATAATCACACAAACAGAATCGTTAAAACAAATTTCGAGTTGTGCAATTTTCTCTGTCGAAAAAAAAATATAAAAACAATTGCAATAGTATTGAAATTTTCCAAATTTACACAAAAACCAATTATTTTTATAATCCTGTAAAAATCTAAAAACACCCCTTACCTGGATTTCAAAATAATCACGCAAACAGAATCGTTAAAACAAATTTCGAGTTGTGCAATTTTCTCTGTCGAAAAAAAAAATATAAAAACAATTGCAATAGTATTGAAATTTTCCAAATTTACACAAAAACCAATTTGCTTTATAATCCTGTAAAAATCTAAAAACACCCCTTACCTGGATTTCAAAATAATCACGCAAACAGAATCGTTAAAACAAATTTCGAGTTGTGCAATTTTCTCTGTCGAAAAAAAAAATATAAAAACAATTGCAATAGTATTGAAATTTTCCAAATTTACACAAAAACCAATTTGCTTTATAATCCTGTAAAAATCTATAAACACCCCTTGCCTGGATTTCAAGATTGCATTTCTGGAAAATATTTTTGTCCCAAAAAAAGTGTGACGTCATGATGATATATTTTTACTTTCTCCGTTACGAAGTACGAGAAAGTATTGTGATCGTGATTTTTTTTTCAAAAATTTTTTTTACGGAAATATCCGTTTTGGGGTCCCTAGATGCCATTTCAACAATTTTTGGAATTTTTTTTTGTGTCTGTGTGTGTGTGTGTGTGTGTGTCTGCGTGTGTGTCTGTGTGTGTGTGTGTGTCTGTCTGTGTGCGCTGTATCTCAAAAACTAATAGAGCAATTGATATGAAACTTTGAACATCCATCTTATTTGATAATCTGAAGAACTGAAAAGCTTTTGGTAAAATTTCGTACACCGGAAGTGGGCGTTTACCTTAACTGTTTTTTGTTTTTTGCCAATATTTTCTTAAATATGAAAAATATCACAAAAACATTCAAACAAACTTTGAAGACAACAAAGAAATGAACAGCTTTTGCTTGAAAACATTTTTCATAAAATCATTTTTATTCGAGAAAAAAATGTAATATTATTTTTTTAATTTTTGGTTTATAATTATAAAACGATAATAGTTACAGAAAAATTATGTGAATAATAATTGTACAGAATGCCAAAATGAACAACTTCTAAGTTTTTTTCGAAATCTCGTTAGTTCTTGAGTAAACCGAGTTTTTGAATTTGAAGTATAATTTTTATAATCTTTCATGATTTTGACGTTTTAAACGTCAGTTTCATCCGAGTTTACGCAGCGCTCGATGTACATTTAAAATATGATTTCAATTGAAAATAAACCCATGAAAACGTAAATATAAAGTCGGAGAAAGTAACATGATGGCCACATCACCATTTTTTTAGATTACATGCTGTATATTTTATTGCTTATTTGGATACCTTTTATGGTTGCCTACATACTCATATAATTTTATTGAAATCGATTTAGTGATATCAGTAAAAAAAATAAAACCTAAAAATAAACAGTTTTGCACTGTTGGTTTAAAAAATTAATAAAAAATAAAAATAATGCCTTGTTAATAAAATCATACAAGGTACTTATTAAATAAGGTCTGATAGTCCCGTTAGCCAAGTTTGATTGATATTAATTATACAGGGTGTCCAAAATTTAGTGTCAAACTTTCCCAACTTTAAATCACTTTATTTTTCTTATTTTAAATTTGAGCCCCTGTATATTTTCATGTGATTCCATGCTGAACTAAAAAACAAACATTTTTCCTAATAACAACCCTATCCCAATTCCTAACGCATTAAAAGTTATTTGCAGAAAACTTGTTTTATCAACCATTCCAATAGCCATTTTACTAAATAAACATCGAAGGTGGCTTTGAAAAACAATTTTTTGATATTAAAATTTAACAAAGAAACAAGAGAATATTTTGACTTTAGTAATGGAAAAGTTTAAAGCATTGTTAACTTAACTCTTTCGGCCCTGGTGGTGGCAACTGCCACCGCAACATTTACATGTCTCCACTTACTATGACAATCCATATTTTTGCTGTTTATCACTAGATGTCACTTCAACAAAGCCTCACTAATTAATTCCTATACTAATTAATCAAATCAGTTCAAATTTGGTATTTATGGTCTTAAGAAGCTCCCCATCAATAATAATTAACAAAAATTTTTTTTTTCAAATTTAAAAATCCAGGGCTAAAAGGGTTAAGCTCTTTATACTCAAGAATTATTTTTTTTCCTGTGTGAAGTTTTGCGCCTGGAGTTTCTCCAGCAGGGCGATGATTCGTTTGAGTTTGGCGGACATTTCCGCTATTTTTTGATCACGACGATTCGTCCTCGGAGGACTCGTGAGAGGGAATGGGGCCTTAGTAGCGGCCATTATAGGCGGGGTACTAGGCGGGAAGAGGAAGATTTCTCGATGCAGATCACGACATCATCTTTAACGATGTCATGCCCACTATCTTGGCAGGAGATCTGAACAGCAAAAGCGCTGCTTGGAAGAGTAGAGTTACCAACAGACGCGGTAGAATTCTCGAAGCCTACATCGAAAACTCGCGTCACGAGATAGTTGTGGCGGCTCCAGATGGTCCCACATTCTTCGATCGCCGTGGCTTTCGGCCTGACATACTTGATATTGCTCTACTGAGTAACGTCAACGCAGAGTATGATATTTGGGTCGAGAATGACTTAGATTCCGACCACAACCCAGTAAAGCTACGCGCACACTTGCCGGAATCGGACGGACGGCACGCAACGGATAAAATTGCTTAACACAGTTGTAAACGAGTCAACGCACATTTATCGGTACAGCATGGAGCGGATAAATATGCGTTGTGCGCGTAGCTAAATAATACATGTCGCGTTGGGTGTCAACAACTCACCCCATTATATCAGGAATACGGAGTGGAAGCTTTTCAGGCAAAAGGCTGACAAACTCCTCTCTCCTCTTCCAAGCATTAAGTCAATAGCGGACCTAGATGCCGCAGTCGCCAGCCTCACTACCGCTATCCTCTCAGCTGCTGAAGATTCCTCGACCACGAGAGTCTCGACAAGTCCCGACCCTCTCAATACCTCGCCGGAAGTTCTCGAAATGATCCGCAAGAGCAAGGCCGCTCGTCGGAGGTGGCACAATACGCACCGACCTGAGCATTGGGTGGAGGCTTACTCCTTTGCAGCTCGGGTCAAAGACAACCTCCGCGTCCTACGTAACCAGAGTTGGGAACGTAAAATCGACGAGGCAAAGTCTTCTGGGGCATGACCAAAGCTCTAAGACGCAAACCACCAGGTCGGGCCGCTATCCATGGTGAGAGAGGTCTCGCATACTCAGATGCTGAGAAGGCTGAAGCATTCGCCGACTCCCTAGAACATCAATTCACTCTAAAGGGGCCCATCCACTGTCGTACATGTAGGACGGACCACGACGTACATGCACGTCCGACGTGAACGAATAGTGGATGGGTACGTTCAGGCAAAATAGAACGTGCAATGCAAAAACTGTTAGCATTTGCTCGCAATGATCCAAAAACAAATATTAGCAGTGGCGGCGATTATCGTTATTAACACAAAAATATTTGTTTTGAATTTTCTTTTTCTTCATATCGTGTATAAGTATGAAAAAGTGTAAATATTATAATTTTGTGAACAACGATTCTTAAAATAAGTTTGATAATTTATTTGCCATGTAAATAGACTCGAAATTTTCAATTAGATTTTTCTCACGAACTACCCTGGAAAAGAACGTGGAACGTGGTACGTGTATCGCCATCCACTATCCGGCACAACGGTAGGACGGACCAAAATTCAAGCGACGACAGAACTTTGGTCCGTCTTGCAAATTTGCCCATCCACTATCGTACATGCACGGGCAGACGTGTACGTCGTGCAAAACCGTGGTACGTGCACGACAGTGGATGGGCCCCTTTAACCCTAGCGAGGATTTTGACTTCGAGGATGAAATAACATCCGGACCAAATTAAAGGAATTCATGTTAAATGTTAATAATTGTATTTATGATGTTATAATTTTAACAGAAACTTGGTTGTACGGAGAATTTCTCAATAGTCAATTACAGATACCTAATTACGATATTTTTAGAGTCGATAGATCCATGAGCAGTACGGTAAGAGGGGGAGGTATTCTAATTGCTCTGAAACATTGTTTTAAATCTACCCTGGTTTCTGGCAATGCCAACATTGAACACCTATTTATTTCTGCCTCTATTAACAATACAAAGTACATTATTGGTGGTGTTTATATTACTCCTGGTTCTTCTGTTACAATTTATAAAGATCATTGCAATATTATTGAATCTATACGGTCTCAGCATACTAATCATAAATTCTTAATTTGTGGTGACTTTAATTTGAATTCTGTTTCATGGGATGCTACTGGTTATTTACTACATTCCCCTAGTTCGCAGGCGGAGACAATTATTGATTCATATAATTTCTTAAATTTAAGTCAAATTAATTTTATTCCGAACTCAAGAGGGGTTTTTCTAGATTTGTTTTTTACGGATTGTGTTGATATATCTGTCTCTCTGTCTGACGATGCTATTCTAAGCACTTGCCGTCACCATTTCGCGTACACTTTATCATTTCCTCTCAATTCATTTAAAGAAAGAATTGATACATATGAGAGAGTTTATCTATTTAAACATGCTAATTACTTGGGTCTTAATGACTATTTATTACAAGTTAATTGGGAAAATATTTTGTCTCAAGACGACGTAAATATAGCGGTAGAAAACTTTTACAAGACTTTGTATGTAGGTATGGATTTATTTATACCGACCACCGAGTTACGAAAGAAACATTCTAAATTTCCTGCATGGTTTAATAGCGAGTTAATTCATTTAGTCAATAGGAAAAAAATAGCTCACATTAGATATAAAAATACAAGTCGTCACAATGACTATACAGTTTTTAGTAATTTACGCACAGAATGTAAAGTAAAATCTATTGAGCTCTATAATGAATATTTAAGAAAGGCAGAATCTAATGTTTTTATCAATCCTAGTTCCTTTTGGAAATTTGTAAATGAAACCCGAAAGGAAGATGGTTTCCCTAAACACATTACATATCAAGATAAAGTTGGAGATGGCGGACTGGATATCGTAAATTTGTTTGCCGATTTCTTTTCAACAGTATACGTGAAGGATACTATAACTGACGCTTCTAATATCAATATGAACAATACTCAACAAGTCCTTGACTCAAAATTATCTATTTCGGTTGCTGATGTTTTTAATAATATTGTGAGTTTAAAAAATTCGTTTTCGGTTGGCCCTGATGGTGTGCCAAATAATTTGCTACTCAATTGTGTTTATTCACTTTGTTTGCCAATTCACATGTTATTTGCCAAATCTCTTAACACTGGAATCTTTCCTGAAGTATGGAAATCATGTTTTTTGCATCCTATTTTTAAAAGTGGGAGTCGAGATATCGCTACGAATTACCGTGGTGTTTCGTTACAGTCAGCGATTCCGAAACTATTGGATAAATTAGTAAGCGATTATTTGGTATGGATCTCCCGTCCCGTAATTTCCAGTGTGCAACATGGGTTTCAGAGTGGCAAATCAACCGTTTCCAATCTTTTGGAGTTCAAGCAGTTCTTGTCGGATGCCTTGGATAAGCGCAAACAGGTAGATGTTATCTACACCGATTTCTCCAAGGCTTTCGACAGAGTGGATCATTTGATATTGCTTCACAAATTGAAAATATTAGGTTTCAACGATTCAACTTTGTCATGGATAAATTCATTTCTTTCAAACCGCATTCAACAAGTTAAAATCAATAACTTCTTATCATTACCAATACATGTTACATCAGGGGTGCCTCAAGGTACTCATATTGGACCAGTTCTATTTTTATTATTTATTAATGATCTCGTGGAGGTCGTGGAATTTGGGAAGTGCCTGTTATATGCAGATGATCTTAAACTATTCCAAGTGGTTCATACTGTTGATGATTGTAAAAGATTGCAAAATGATCTTAATAATGTGAATAATTGGTGTTATGTTAATCGTCTAAATTTAAATATTGCCAAATGTAATGTAATGTCGTTTTTAAAAACGAAAAACAGGATTCACTTTGAGTATTTATTGAACTCCATTCCTTTGACAAGAACAGATACTATTAGAGATTTGGGTGTCCTATTCGATAGTAGTTTAACTTCTAGAAATCACATCATTTTTATTTGTGATAAAGCAAGAAAAATGTGGGGCTTTATCTGGCATCTGTCAAAGGAATTAGGTCCTGAATGTCTCAAAGTTTTATTTTGTTCTCTTGTAAGATGTCACCTTGAGTATGCATCTCCAATATGGTCACCTGATCTTCAAGTCGATATTGAAAGAATCGAGAGTGTACAGAAATTTTTTTTGAGATACATGGAATTCAAATATGGTATCAAACAGAGGTTCCTATACATCTATAATGACCCTTTTGAAGATGCATACCCTGGTAATGCGTAGAAACATTTTTGATCTATGCATGCTTCATAACATAATTAATGCCTCCACTAATTCTTCAGTGTTACTATCTGAGATAAATTTAATCGCTTCAAATTATGTAAACGTTTTAAGAAGCAATAACATATTTTTTGTGAAACGCTATGATACGAATCTGTCATATAATAATTCAGTAGGTCGTATGCTTAGATTGGTAAATGACTTAAATGATAAACACTGGTTTAACATTTTTGATAGCAACATTCATAATTTTAAACGTATACTTAGGAATAAGTTTATATAATTTTCATTGTATATAGTAATCTTTTTTGTAAAATATTAGGACCATGAAATTACAAATTTTAATTTAATTTAATTTGGTGATATCAATTTAATAATTTAATCTAGTATATTTTAGTTTAAGGTATTTTAAGTATTCATTGTTGTGTTACATTATTGTAAATTGGGGTTTCCCGTAGATAAATAAATAAAAACATCCGCGGTTAGTTCATATCTAATAGCAGACAATGGCCAGTGGACCATAGACCCCGCCAACAAAACCGAAGTCGACGACCTTATAAAAAATCTCCAGCTAAAGAAGGCCCTGACGGTATCAGCACCGCCATGGTCCGTAAACTCGGCAGAAAAGGTAGAGTTCCTATCCTTAATATCTCGAATGCGTCTATGAGGTTAGGTTACTTTCCGACCTCCTGGAGGCTGGGTAACATAACCAGCATCCTGAAGCAAGGGAAGAACTACAGACCCATCAGTCTTCTCAATACACTGTGTAAACTCGTCGAGAAAATAATTCTCAAACGCCTCCGCGATTTCACGGAGGACAACAAGATCGTCCCGGATCATCAGTTCGGATTCCGCAAAGGTCTCTCCACCACTCATCAGCTGGTGAGAGTCACAGAGTTCATTACCAATGGTTTTGCCATTACAAGGATACGGCTGCGGTCTTCTTTGACATAGCCAAGGCTTTTGACAAGGTCTGGTCAGAAGGTCTAATCTACAAAATGATCCTTCTCGAGTACCCAGAGTACTTAGTACGACTAATCCACTCCTTCATGAGTCAGCGACGGTACAGCTGTAAAGTAAATACTGTTCTCTCCACAGTGAGAAAGGTAGAAGCCGGGGTTCCTCAGGGGTCATGCCTCTCCCCGACGCTCTACAACATCTATGTGATCGACATACCGGATCTCTCCCCCTGCATGGTCGTCCAATACACAGACGATACGGCTCTCCTGTGCCAAGGTCGCATCAGAAAATCCACAAAGATCAACCTTCGCGATTATATGGAGAACAAGCTCCAATCAGCCATCGATACGTACGAGGAATGGACCGACAGGTGGCGCATCGCGATCAACCCGAGCAAGAGCGTGGCCGTGCACTTCACACGGTCACGCCCCAAATCCCCGATCCCTCCCTTGGAATTTACATACGATGAGTCCCCGATAGCCCTCAAAAATCCTGTGCATCCCAGGTACCGGCAATTAAACTGGTCTAAGCACATAAAAACCGCTATCAACAAAGCGAAATCTACATTGCACGACCTGTTTCCTATAATAAACATAATAAACCAAAAGTCCAGATTATCCACCAAGAACCGGGTTAACCTTTACAAACTAATCATGAGACCTCAGATGCTCTACACCAGTACTTCCGTTACTGTTCTCCAACTACGCTCAATAAGATCCAAACCCGGCAAAACGTCATGCTGATGCAGGTGCTACGAGCCCCGAGATACATGCGCATCTCACAGTTGCACAGAGACACAAAAACGCCCAGTGTCTTGGATCATATCAAAGAGCTCTCCAGTAAATTCTTCGAAAGGCTGGATAACGACACTCCATCGGGAATTTCATTCCGACGGTACGACCTCGCCCCCAGAGACATCCTAAGGTAAAACTTAGAATTTCCCAAATTCTCATTAATATTAAATTAATTATTTCACCACCATAGCGTTACACCCTCTGTCCCCCTACTGCCCTCACAGTCCACGATGGTAGCTGGGTTCGGACCACCGGTAGCTACACGCTTCTCAGAGATAAACTATCTCGTTACGTTAGAATAGGCCTTTGGTCAGACTAGCCCTAGCACCGAGCATATGAGGGGAGGTTTTAGTTGGTAGACGTGATCCCTGCAAATCCAGCACTACACCACTATAGGGGGTCTTTGAAGATCTCCTCTCCTCACATCAAAAAAGAAGGGGAAGGTAGGCCTGGGTTTACTGCCCCCAGGCCTGCTCACCGTTTAACGGAACCACGCATGTTTTCAGAAAAACACCTGGCCGAGATCCCCTGACCTCCCCAGCAATCGCCTTTAGTTAGAGAGGATGTCCGAAGAGATGGCAAAGCAAGGGTCAAGCTGTTATAGCGAGCATCCTAACGCCTGAGACGTATCTCGTTCCGCCCTCCGCGGCCAGTGTAGTCAAGCTTCACCCTAGCTACGGAGACGTTCGCCTCACTGAAATATATATAAAAGTATATGTAAACAGAAATGAAATATGTTAGGACGGCACCTTATCACTGGGCAGGTTGTCGCCGAGTTGAGGACAGTAAGAGGTAACTAATTACTCCTCCTGTCACCGAACACAACTGCACGTGCTGCAGGTGAGGGTGTAGCGAATTGAACCTGGTAAGCCGGGGTGGGCCAGGAGAAATTCGTTCGGAGATGGTTCTGAAGATTCGCCGTGAAAACGGCGATTTGTCGATCTCGGCGAGCGCACGAAGCAGTGCGGAGCGTAGAGCAGCTGCGAATTCGTCTGTGCGTCTCGGCGCACAGTGGGGCAAATTACCTTTAAAGTTGGCATCAAATCAAAAATTCAAAATCTACCTGCACGTTCGATTATATTATTTTCGTAATCTACACCATAAAGAGCATACTAAATGCGCATGTGCATCCCCTTCATAAGTTCAATTTCACCCCTAGTCCCTCAGTCATATCTACCTGCGCGCCGAGACCGATCGTGCGATACTGTGCATAACCAGTTTTAATCCCTTTTACCGTCACAAACAAGTTCAATTTGCAATTTGTAGTTATGGAACCTTCAAGTTCAGGTATGATTACACAAGTTATATTATAAATTGTTGCATAAAATAGTATATTATTATTTAATACTTCACGCAACAAGAAACATTATTTTTATTTGTAAATTTTATGTTTACATTAAAAATTGTTTGGGTATTAAAGCTTATTAAGTATTGTTTTAACTTTTATCGTATTCAAGTACTATTGGAGAGTGTATAAATATTTTTGTTAGCTGCTCATACTTGCTCCTTTTTTATTGACAAGTGTTTGATTTGGTGAAGTCACTTGTGATAAAAAATTATTTTCAGTGCATATTGGTAATTATTATTTTATTTTATTACCAGGAACGAGTTCCAATCATTTAAGCATTACACGCCGAGAACTGTACAATTTATTAAGGAGTTCAGGGTACGCCGACTTTGAAGATCAATTCAATTTTTTGAAAGAGGAAGTTCAAAAACGAACAGAATGTCCGAACGAGAGCCTCAAAATTTTAAAACGAAATTTAGCCAACTTCAAATTTCAATTCCAGTCTCGTTGGATAAAAAGTTGCAGAATAGAGGAGAGATTTCTTAAGACCAATATTGAATGGCTGGATACATCCATTTTATTTCCTCGCATGGAAACAAGACGTGGCCGCCCAGAAACTTCTTTCGAATTTAGCGCAGAGCGGACTAAAAACCAGCGATTTGAGAAAAAGTACACCTCTTGCTGTGCTCACCTACGCCACCCAGATGAGTTTGAGAGCATCAGGAAAAAACGAGGCAGCAAAAGTTGTACGAGAAATCACAACCAGTCCAAAACGTGCGACGAAATTAAGAGAAGCATATAAAAAGTCCCTGAAATCCGAACCAAAAATGCTGTTAGCAGAAGACGCACTAGCAATGTTGGTTGATGCCAAATTATCCCGCCATTCGTATGAAATTATCAGAAAAAATGCGCTAGACAAGTTTCCATCTTACAAAAAGGTTCAAGAGGCAAAGAAAAGCTGTTATCCGGAAGATATTATGGTTACTTCTACTTCTGCACAGGTCAGTTTGCAAGCCTTACTTAACCATACTGTCGAGCGATTGCTTTTAGCACAGGAATGTGTAGTAGACTTGCTAAAGGACGAAGAACTGGGCGATCTTTGTTTATATACAAAATGGGGGTTTGATGGAAGTTCCGGCCATAGCGGCTATAAACAAGCTTTCCATGGGGTCGAAGCTAGTGATGCAGCCATTTTCATCACATCAATGGTACCTATTCGATTAGTTTGCGGTACAAAAATTATTTGGCAGAACCCTCGTCCTGGCTCTACAAGATACTGCCGGCCCTTGAAGATACAATTTATTAAGGAGTCTACTGATGTTTCAATTGCCGAGAAGACTAGAATGGATGAAGAAATAGCCCAACTGCAAAACAGTATTGCAGTAAATCAGCAGAGAGAAGTGACAGTGAGTCACCAATTAATATTCTCCATGATCGATGGAAAGGTCTGCAATGCCTTAAGTAGCACTACATCAACTCAAAAGTGCTATATTTGTGGAGCCACGTCAAAAATGTTTAACAACATAGATGACATGATAAAAAGGCAAGTAAATCTGGAAAATTTGCAATTCGTCCTGTCCATTCTACATGGGTGGATACGATTTTTTGAATGTCTGTTGCATTTATCCTATAAACTCCCAATTAAGAAATGGCAGGCAAGAGGCAACGACAAAGACGTTGTGGCCGAAAACAAGCTACGGATTCAAAAAGAATTTAAAGATTCGTGTGGTCTAATAGTTGATAGGCCTAAGCCAGGATTTGGAAATACAAATGATGGCAACACGGCTAGACGTTTTTTTGAGAACGCAGAATTGTCTGCCCGAATCCTAAAAATTGACATCGAAATAATTAAAAAAATGCACACAATACTAATAGTGGTGGCTTCAGGACACGAAATTAATATAGAAAAATTTAGATTTTTTTGCCATGATACTGCGCGTTACTTTGTTTCAAAGTATGCAGTACCATGCCGCCTACTGTTCATAAATATTTTATTCATGGACCAGAGATAATCTCATCTGCCTTACTACCCATAGGACAATTAACGGAGGAAGCGCAGGAAGCACGAAACAAAGATTTTAAGAGATACCGCGAGCATAATTCTAGAAAATGCAGCAGAGAAAAATCAAATGAAGATATTTTACTTTTTTTTCTACTCAGTTCTGATCCTGTAATAACAAGCAAAAGAACACTACCTAAGAAAAAATTAGTGCACTTGCCTAAACAGGCATTATAATTATTAAGATGCCCTGTCGAAGACCAAACTGAGTGTGAAAGTGAGAGTGACAATGAAACTGATTCCGAATATAACAGTGAGGGAGACTACTAAAAATATTTTTGATTGGAGTAGAATTTTTAGTTAATGTGATTGAAATTGTAAATATGTAAATAATATATATTTTTATAACTTCTGTTACGTATTTTATTTCACTCTAATCACCTATATTTAACTTTTTTGGTTTGCTGAAGCATTCGTATCGTCTAAATGTCAACTTTAATGGTATTTTGTCCCACTGTTCAGGTATGTAATCTTATTGTTTTAATATTAAATTATTATTTAACGGTACATAATTCTAATAAATAGGCTATTAAAAAGTGACTGTCAAACTTTTTTATTTACATTCTTTTTGCGAGGTGATATTAGTTATTGTTATTCGTGGAAGTATTACCACATCTATTCCTTTAGTTTCTACCCTGTGAAAACGTACGGGATTTTGTTAAATACTTTTCCTTTAATTTGAGAGTTAATTCTATATGAAACCAATGAATTTAAACTTTTTTAGGTTTTTGTCACGTTGAAAACAACCGCCCTTTTTATCTGAGATTTTTTTCACTATTTTTGTGTTAATTTGGAGGTCTAATACTATACGAATCCAAGATTTCAGAATTCTACTCGGATATTTCAATTTTCATCCCCTTAAAACCACCCCAGTTTATCAAATATATTTAAAAATAAATGTTTTTCCTGGATCACGAGCTTAATTTTGCCCAATTTGATAAGTTTTAGCATTTTAATCAGGCCATTTCTATTTCCATCCCCCAAATAATACCCCAATTTATAAATTAATTTTTTTTAATTATTTTTCCTGTAATCGGGAGCTTAATTTGGAGAAGTTCCATAAGTTTCAGAATTTTGGCCAGAAAAATGTACATTCTGCCCCACTGTGCGGCGTCTGGATCTCGACTGATCTGAACTTTTTTTTTGTAGCAAAATAATTTTATTTGATTAAATAAAACTATATAAATAAAGCTATAACTAAGTTTCATTTACTTTCCTCATCTTCTCTATCGTCCAAATTTAACCGACCAGGCCTTGGTTTATTTTGATCGTCTAAGAAACGCAATAATGGCGCCTGATTCTGATCTTGAGGCCATGACTTTTTTGTGCTCCTTGGTATACGTACAGCGTAGGTTATTAATTTTCTCTTTAACAGCCTGTTTATTATACGCCCTACACACCTTCAGTTTTAACTGTGCGATTTAAATGTACAGTCGAACTGTACAGATAAATCGTTTGGTGTGTAGAACAGACAGTTGAACTGTACAGTTTAACTGAGATCTAACCAAGATATCAATAGATAAATCTGTACAGAGATAACTTTACCGTTAAAACTGAGAGTGTGTAGTCGAAAACTGCGCAGTTTCGTCAGTTCTGTCGCAGCGAGCGTGAAGTGAACACGTATTTTTTCCTTGCTCTCCGCCTTTACAAAAAACTTGTCGACCATGGCTCAACGCGAATGGCTGGAAGAGTTTATACAACTATACCAATCGGAGCCTTCGTTGTGGAAAATCAAAAGCAACGAATACCATAATCGGGTAAAAAAGGATTCAGCTTATGAGAAGCTCATTTTAAAACTGCGCGAAATAGATCCTCAAAGTAATAAAAAGGCTGTTATAAAGAAAATTAATAACCTACGCTGCACTTACAACAAGGAGCGCAAAAAACTCATAACCAGGCGCCGAAAACATTTATGAGCCGAAGTTATGGTATTACTCATTATTGCATCGGTCGAATTTGGATGATAGAGAAGATGAGGTAAGTAAATGAAACTCAGTTGTAGCTTTATTGTATATAGTTTTATTTAATCAAATAAAACTATTTTGCCAAGGGACCTGACCTTCATTGTTAAAATAGTTCATAAATTCTTCTCTAATTATTTTGGGTGTCCGGCTTATGTTTCCCGTATTTCTTCTCTCTAAAGGTTCCCTAATCAAAATGTCTGTTGTACATCCTGATATTATGGTTCCGGTATCAATTTGTTCTCGATCAAAACAATCAGGATTAGTATAAGAATTTGGCATTTTTTAAATTAGATAATTATGCAATGCACAACATGCCATAACGACGGATTCAATTTTATTTGGATGTAAATTAATAGCCGTATGAAAAATTCTGAAACGTGAAGCCAGAATGCCAAAGGCATTTTCCACAATCCGTCTTGCTCGCGAAACACGATAATTGTATATTTTGTTTTCTATTGAAGTCAATTCTGCTTGTCTGAACGGTTTCATTATATCAGATCTCAACGGAAACGCGTCATCAGAAACAGAAACGTATGGCAAACGTCTCTGACTATTTCTTATTGCTTCATCGCTTGGAATTTCCAACTGGTTATTTTGGAGCATTTAAAAAAATGTTGTATTTTGTAATATGCTTCCATCTGAAACTCGCCCGTTTGTACCGAAATCACATACTAAAAACGGATATTGAGCGTCAACAACAGCCATAAGTACCATGCTGTGGTGTTTTTTATAGTTGTAAAATTGCGATCCACATCCTTTAGGTGGAATAATAGCAATATGTTTGCCATCTATTGCTCCAAGTAGATGTGGAAAGTTCCACCTTTCTTCAAATAACGCACTAATTGCTTTCCATTCATTGTATCTTCGTGGAAACTGAAACAAAGAAAATGTTACAGATTAACGAGATGGAATCATCAGGTGCAACAGCAGTGTCTGATAATGAAGCAGCGCATTCAGAGTTAGATGTAAATTTTTCTGCTGCGAGTTCTACGGCTTCCATCTCAACTATTGCTTCAACTTCGACTGGTCATGGTTCGGCACCTAAACGGCTAACGAAACGAAAAAATAATGAAGATCTAACAAAACAAGTTTTGCAATCCGTTCAGGACCACTTTAAACGGCCGACATATCTCTACGATATTATTGGAAAAAAGGTAGCATTGAAACTTCGAGAATTTAAAGATAAACAACAACAGTTGTTAGCTGAAAAAATAATAAACGAAACTTTATTCGAAGCTGAGATGGGAAATCTGATGGCTCCAAGGACAAGGATATTAAATGATTCAATCACGGTCAAGTACTTCAGCTTCTATGCCATCACCATCGCAATATACAGGTACTCCAAATCAGTCACCCATTCCTCAGCCTAAGTACTATCATGCAGTCACACTAGCACTTCAGACGGCAACAGCAAATTACAATATACCATCACAAGCAAATACATCTTCATATCATCTCGAAATTCAAGAAACACAAGCAATAGATGCTATGAATGCTACTAAGGTCCAACTGTCAATCCCGGACTGGACAGAGGAAACAGCGGGGTCATATGTATCGCGATTTGTAACCATCAACAACGACAGATAGATAAAATCTTAAATAAATACATACATGTAACCTGGCGGCCACAATAGATATTTGATTGTTTAATTATAATAGGTTTTATTTATAGGAAATGTATATTTAATATTAATGCGCAGATTAGGTGACATCATGTGCCAGATGTCAATTAGCTTAGCTTGTAGATTTAGTTTGTATAAATAGGTTTTATTTTATTATTATATTCATTCATATTTTAGCATTCAAACTATGTAGTAGTAATTCCTATATTAATATTCGTTTTTTTTATAATCATTCACTTTTAATGTAATAATTAATAAATAAAATTGTTTTTAAAAAAAAGTGCGAAATCAAAAGTTAACTGGCGCAGTCGGTAGGATCTCCTAAGAAGTTACACCTGAGAGGATATCAGATAGTGCTTCGTCCATTTTAATGGTTTATTGGAGATTCGAATAGTTCCACGTCGCAGCACCAGAGAGTTCTCCAACTATCGAGAAATCAAGCTCCGAGGGCAGCATTATAACGAGGGACATCATTTCACCAGTTCCACAACCCTGAGGGAACATCAGGACATGGACAGCGTGATTTTTGTTAAGTGGTAAGCACAGAGTTTTTTTTAGAGGTTTTTTATATATTTTAATTGTTCGTGAAATAATTTTATGTACGCGAGTGATACGTCTTCTGATTCAGATTCACCTTTAATAATTAATAATTCCCCAATTCGTATTCATTCTCCTATTAACTTTGTACTTGAAGAATTAATTAATAGTTTAGATCATTTAGAAATAAATTCAATAAAATAGAAACTACCTTACTTATTGCAGAGAGTATTAAATAAATTCAAAAAAACGAAATATAGCCTGAATATATAAATAATCAACCTGTTCGTAACTCTGCAAGCAAAATTAAGTCTTACTAAGACTATAAACAGAAGAGTTACGAACAGGTTGAATATTTATATATTCAGGCTATATTTCGTTTTTTTGAATTTATTTAATACTCTCTGCAATAAGTAAGGTAGTTTCTATTTTATTTATCATTTAAATCGAGTATTCGGTTTTCCAACTGAAAACAAGATCATTTATTTCTTCACATCTGTACTTTCACTAATCACCTAAATTCAGGTATAAAATCAGTCCAACCCTTCTATAATCTCCTCATTTGTTTACGACTCCTTCACGGTCACGGTCACCTTCACGTAAGTGTATTTTATTCTTTAACATTCAATTTAAATGCGAAGCTGCACTGATGAGAGATAAATCTCGAAACGCGTCTGCAGATGGCTATTTACTTAATTTTTACATACTTTTGGGTTCAGTTTTATAATTTAAAGTTTTCAAATTCAATTTAGTTTCATTTTTCAAGTTAGTCCTGTGGGTAGAAATAAGGGATCTTAAACCAATGTTATTTCACTAGTAGTACTAGTAATAACATGCAAATTTCTTTTGTATCATTCAATATCCGGCGTGGCATCAGCCAGGGAAGTAGTTGTTTCAATAAGTTATTTGTTTATAGTCTTAGTAAGACTTAATTTTGCTTGCAGAGTTACGAACAGGTTGAATAATTATATATTCAGGCTATATTTCGTTTTTTTGAATTTAAATAAATTCAAATTTAAAAATGGAAAACGTAAATTATCAATTATTAAAATTAAATGTCGATACAATCCCTTCCTTCGACGGAAGTAATGAACTCACTGAAATTTTTATCTCACGGTGTGAGGCCGTGTTGGCTCAGTTTAGACCTTTGAATGATAATTTAGTCAATAGTTATTTAATTAATGCGATAATAAGTAAACTAAAAGATAGGGCGTTGATTACAATAGGTTCGCGAGCAGAACTAGATAATTGGCCTGAAATTAGAAACCATTTGAGGCAAAGGTTTGGTGATTTGCGAAACTATGACTGTATAGTTCAGGAATTAATTAATTTAAGACCAATGAAAAATGAAAAGTATTTGAATTTTGGCGAGCGTATTCAGGTATTAAGAAGTAAATTGTCGAGTAAAATTAATTCGTTATCTGCAGTTGAAATGCCAGATGCGGAAAAACGTATACATCAGCGTAGTTACGATGAATTGGCATTGAAAACATTCCTACGAGGAATTCGTGGTATTATAAGATTAAGAGAGCCTGACACATTAGAAGAGGCAATTAATTATTTAATTGAGGAAAATAATTTTCAAAGTACTTTAGACACACCAAATGTATCAAATTTTAATCAGTCTAATTTTAACAATGGGTTTAATTACAGAAATTCGAATTCATCGAATTATAATCAAAATAATAGATTTAATAATCAATTTCCTAAACAACAAAATCAACAAAATTTTATCAGACAACCTGTTCAACAAAATTTTACGAGCCGACCTATAAATCTTCAATTTAGGCAGCAACCACCACAAAGATTTCCCACAAACAGACAAGTATTTGGAAGACCAATGAATTCTCAAAATCAAAATTTTAGACCATATAATAATTATTCTTATAATCAAAATCGTACAAATTTTAACCCAAATTTTGGTAATAATCCAAATCCTAATTTCAATAATAATTCAAATTTTAATTTTAATTCAAATGCTAATAATCAACCACCACGACAAAATTCAATAAGATTACCAAGTCCGACACCAATGTCGACCTTTACAACTTACACAAATCGTCCTAATTTGCATAATTTGGATGAGCCCAGATCATCCGTAAATATTAGTAGAGCCAGTAGTCATATGAGGGATCTGAAGATAATTTTTTAGGATAAATCGCCTTGGGAAAACCCCAGTTGAAATTTTAGGTATAAGTAATAATTCTAGTAATCTACCTTTTATAATTGACCCTGAAACTAAATTAAAAATATTAATGGATTCTGGAAGTACAAGATCGTTTATTAGTCCTCGATTGGCGAGGAAATTAAATAAAAATTCATTTAAAATTGATCCGTTTGAGGTCACAAGTGCTCATGGTACCTCGCAAGGAACTCATAGTGTGGTCATTAATCTTCAAACATTATTTAAAACTAATTTCGCAGCCAAATTGAAATGTTACATATTTGACTTTCATTCTGCTTTTGATATTTTATTAGGAGTCGATAATATGATAAAAATTAATGCGTGTGTTGATTTTAAAAATAAATTAATAATAACTCCTCATAATGAAATCCCGCTTAAATTTCGGGATGACCAAGGCGTGTTAAATATAGATCATAATAGTATTAATTATAATTTTAATAGTAATAATGATAATAATTTTAATAATGAAATTAATAATAATTTAAATGATTCACCGGTAATTAAGCGAATATTAATTCCGGCTAGAAGTCAACAAGTCATATAAGTAGAAATTGAAAATATTAAAAATGGTGAAGTAGTAATACCCAGATTAAATGTTTTAAACTTTTTAGTGCCAGAATGTGTCACTGTTGTAAAAAATGGTAGGGCTTTTTGTACTGTTGTAAACAAAACAGATATAGATAGGGATGTAACCCTGAAAAAACCTTTTGTTGTAACACCCATCAATGGATATGATGTGGTGCCCCATCAACAAAATGCAAATAATAAATTAAATAAAAAATGCCCTAAAAATAAAAATAATAATAATATAAATATTTATAATGCAGAAGAATTTAAATTTGATTTTTCTAAAATAAGATCTGAACACATGAATGATGAAGAGAAAGCCGTTATAAAAAATTTAGTACTTAAATATTCAGATATTTTTCATATAAAAGAAAATGATTTAACTTTCACCAATCGAATTAAACATAGAATAATCACAATAGATGAAGTTCCTGTTTTTACTAAAACTTATCGTTACCCGGAAGTACATAAAGCCGAGGTAAATAAACAAATTAATGAGATGTTGGAACAAAACATTATTAGGCCATCTTTTAGTCCATGGTCTTCTCCTATTTGGATAGTGCCAAAAAAGTTAGACGCATCAGGCCAGAGGAAATGGCGTGTCGTCTTTGACTATAGGAAACTAAATGACAAAACTGTAGGTGATAGGTATCCACTTCCAAATATTACGGACTTGTTAGATAAATTAGGCAAAGCTCAATATTTTACTACTTTAGACTTAGCATCGGGTTTTCATCAGATTGAGATTGATGAACGTGACATTCAGAAAACAGCTTTTAATACTGAGAGAGGACATTACGAATTTTTAAGGATGCCATTTGGATTAAAAAATGCTCCTGCTACATTTCAAAGAGTTATGGACGATATTTTAAGGGGTATACAAAATGAATATTGCTTAGTATACCGGGTGTGGCACTTAAGACGCCTCGGACCATAGCTCCTTTACGATAAAAGCTATCGAAAAAAATCTAAGAACAAAGTGGTGCATAGTTACCGTCGCTATGTTTTAAAAATATTTCTAATCATCAGTGGCGTGCCGTACTCCAGTGGCGTACCAAACTTATGTTTTTTTAAATGGAATGCCCTATTTTTTATTGCAGATTTGGAAAGTGCTCGACGAGTACTTATTTTTTTATCTAACATGTTATACCCTTCACTTTAGCGGTTTCGCTGTTATAACCCCTTCTTTCAAAATTGCGCCCCATTTTTGAGATTTTTTTGTAGAGAAACTAATTGACGCCGGCGCCTAAATTTTGAATTGAGGTACAGGTTAAGACCTCGTATACCTTCACATAATTTTTTTTCGGGTAATTTATGGCAAAAAAATAATTTTTGATTGATCTTCGCATGTTGTCATTTTTTCCGAAAATTTCAAATGGCACCCCCCTAAAAAAATTACGGCGTTGTACAGCCAAAACTCTAAATTTTTCATTGGTGTAAAAAAAATTACACATTGCATAACAAAATTTCGGAGAAAAAAGGAATTTCATCGCAAATGTCGGGAAACGTTTTCCGTTCCCAAGTGTGCCATGAGAAAACAAAAGATTGGTAATTGTCAAAGTAAATTATTAGACGTCAGTAGCAGCCATGTCATTTTTGATAAACGTTCTAAAAATGTTCCGAACTCAAGAGGAAATGGTTGACATGATATTTATTCTTGGAGAATGTAACAAGAATTGTTTCTTGGCATCACGAGTGTACGCTGCGAGATATCCGCACAGGGCACATCCAAATGAACGTGCGTTTCAAAAAGTATTGGAGAGATTTACTACTACGGGAAGTGTGAAACGGCCAAGGAGAGTTAGAAAGAAGGCAGTTATTACCGAAAATAATGAACTGCGGTATATCACCAGAAGTTGCGGTTATGCCTCCAGCAGGAAGGTCGTCATTTCGAACATTTAGTTTAAGTTGTTAAATTTGCTTTATCTGCATTTTTCATATCATGTTGAATAAATAGGTACATACTATTATGTTGACCGTATTTGTGTATTTGTTTTGGTACTTTGACAATTACCAATCTTTTGTTTTCTCATGGCACACTTGGGAACGGAAAACGTTTCCCGACATTTGCGATGAAATTCCTTTTTTCTCCGAAATTTTGTTATGCAATGTGTAATTTTTTTTACACCAATGAAAAATTTAGAGTTTTGGCTGTACAACGCCGTAATTTTTTTAGGGGGGTGCCATTTGAAATTTTCGGAAAACATGACAACATACGAAGATCAATCAAAAATTATTTTTTTTCCATAAATTACCCGAAAAAAAATTATGTGAAGGTATACGAGGTCTTAACCTGTACCTCAATTCAAAATTTAGTCGCCGGCGTCAATTAGTTTCTCTACAAAAAAATCTCAAAAATGGGGCGCAATTTTGAAAGAAGGGGTTATAACAGCGAAACCGCTAAAGTGAAGGGTATAACATGTTAGATAAAAAAATAAGTACTCGTCGAGCACTTTCCAAATCTGCAATAAAAAATAGGGCATTCCATTTAAAAAAACATAAGTTTGGTACGCCACTGGAGTACGGCACGCCACTGATGATTAGAAATATTTTTAAAATATAGCGACGGTAACTATGCACCACTTTGTTCTTAGATTTTTTTCGATAGCTTTTATCGTAAAGGAGCTATGGTCCGAGGCGTGCCACACCCGGTATATGGATGATATAATTATTTTTTCGACAAGTTTACAAGAACATATCAATAGACTGACAGAAGTTTTTAATAGATTAAGAGAATCTAATTTTAAGATTCAATTAGATAAATCCGAATTTTTAAAAAAAGAAGTAGCTTATTTGGGACATGCTGTAACACCTGAAGGTGTCAGACCGAATCCGGACAAAATTATCGCAATACAAAATTACCCTATTCCTAAAACGACAAAACAAATTAAAGGATTTTTAGGACTGTTAGGTTACTATAGGAAGTTTATTAAAAATTTTGCAGACTTGACTAAACCAATGACGAAATGTTTAAAGAAAAATTCTTCTATTAATATTAATGATATTGATTATCAAAATTGTTTTAATTTATGTAAGAACGTGTTAATAAATCAACCTTTACTTCAGTATCCTGATTTTTCGAGACCTTTTATTTTGACAACAGATGCTAGTAATCAGGCTTTAGGCGCTGTTTTATCACAGGGAAAAATTGGTTCTGATTTACCAATTGCTTATGCTAGTCGTACTTTGAACGACTCAGAAACAAAATATTCAACAATTGAGAAAGAACTTCTTGCCATAGTATGGGCAGTTAAATATTTTAGACCTTATTTATTTGGACGGAAATTTCAGATAGTCACTGATCATAGGCCTCTCCAATGGTTGATGTCGATTAAGGAACCCAATTCAAAATTAGTCAGATGGAGACTAAAATTGTCTGAATATGATTATGATATTGTTTATAAGAAAGGTACTTTAAATAAAAATGCTGACGCACTCTCTAGAATCGAATTAAATATTAATGAAGAGTATGGACCAAATTTAGAAGGATATTTAAAGAATTTTGAAAATGTTACAAATAATCCTTCATCGTTAATAGTTGAACCAGCAGAAAATACACATATAAATGATATAGCAAATGATGGTGCAACCATTCATTCGAGTGTAGAACACCCTATTGTAGGAATTCCTATTTCGGATAAACCAGTTAATCTTGGTGACAATCAATTGATAATTTCAGAAGTAGATTATTCCCCTTCTAAACCAAAAATAAGTAAGCTATTTAATCAAAATAAAATGCGTATCCATGTTCAATTTTCAAAATCTAATTTTAGTCAAGAAGTAGTTGACTTTATTAAAGAATATATTGTTCCTAATGTAAGTTATTATCTTTATTTTAAAGATCCAGTGTATGAAAAGTTTAGTAGTATTTTACAAAAATATTTTAAAAATTCAAAAATTAAAATGGTTAAATGTACAAGTTTATTAAATGATGTGGAAGATAAAAATGATGTTTTAGAAATAATTCAGAACTATCATGAAGGAAAAACTAATCATCGTGGTATAGATGAAACAGAAGCAAGCCAAAACAAAAAATAAATATAAAAAAAGAAAAAGTTAAGAGTATAAGAGTTGATCATAAAACAGCAGAAATTGATATTAGTCATCGTAACCAAGTAGGTAAAATTCATTTATCTAATATAAAAAGACCAAGGGTAAAGAAAGTAAATTTTGGAAATATTAGATTTCAGAATTTTTATGAATAATTATAATAAAAAGGAAATTATTGAAAATGAAAACGTAACAGAAATTAATGAAGATTTATTCCATGCTCCATTGGATTATTCACTTGCTCATTGTGTTAGCAAAGATTTAAAAATGGGTGCCGGTATAGCGAGAGAATTTAAAATCAGATTTGGTAGAGTAAGAGAATTGTTTAAACAAAATCCTCAACTATATTCTCTTTGTCATATTAAAGAAGACAATAGATATATCTTATATTTGATAACAAAAGAAAATTTTGATGATAAACCTACCTTAGAATGTTTATTTAAAACTTTAATCAATTTAAGACAATTTTGTTTAGATAAACAAATAACTAAATTGGCGATTCCCAAATTAGGATGTGGCTTGGATAAACTAAATTATAAAACAGTAAAAGCTATGTTGAACTATATATTCCAAAACTCTCATTTACAAATAATTATTTATCTTGGTGCAATTAAATTTGATAATTCAGAACCTGGTACTTCATTTGAGTCATTTTAATGAATTAATTAATCAATTCCAGGTTACTACTCATCACTCCAGTGATCGCTTTTGAAATAAGGAATGTTACGGAAAATACGGGACTGTTACCTATAAAATTAGGTTTAGCAAAATTGGAAAGAACAAAACATGTATTGGTACATCATTATGATTTAAGTCCTGTTTACGAAGAAATTAAAAAATTAAATTACCAGTATGAGTTTTTGAAAGATACTACGAGTAATATATCTAAATTTAAAAATGACTTCCAGAATTACGAAAAATTATTAAATTATTCTTGGAAAGATCTAAGTAATAAAATTAAAACAATACAATTAAATTCTAAATCAAAACGTGTAAAGAGAGGTTTGATTGATGGTTTGGGTACTATTATTAAAACAATTAGTGGTAATATGGATGCTCAAGATGAAAAGAGAATTAACGAAATTCTGAAACACTTAGCTAACAATCAAAATAATTTTCAGAATCAATTAAAATTTGGCTATAGCACTAATAATAAGATTATTCAAAATTTTAATAATACAGTTCAAGATATCGCACATAACCAAAACTTATTAAAAGCCAGAATTATGCAATTACAAGCAATATGTAAGACAGAGGTCGATCATCAACATGTTCTGGTTGTAAAAGACTTATATAATCAACTTATACTACTTTTAGGTGTAATAGTAAATATACTACAAGAAATTATTAACTCATTAACTTTTTGTAGAGTCCTGATATAATTAGACCTCAAGATTTATTTGAGGAAATACAAAGAATTTCTGTTCACTACAATGAAGAACTACCTTTCGAATTTAAATTAGAAAACATTTTAGATTTTGAATCTGTAATAACAGTTAATTGTAAAATTAAGGAGTCGAAAGTTTATTACTTCTTGTCTCTCCCTATTAATTATGAACATTCATTTGATTTATATTCTATATATCCAATACCTTTTAAATTTGAATCAAAATACGTAACGATAATTCCAAATATAAAAATTTTACTTAAATCAAAATTTGATTCAAAAACATGGCCTCTAAGAGAAATGTGCTTAAGTAATAATAAACAGTTTCAATGCAGTGATAATTTAATATTGAACTATAAAGCGGATTGTGAAACAGAGATACTAATTAACAGAACCACTAAAAATTGTAAATATACAAAATTAGACATTCAACAAAATCATTTGGAAAAAGTACCATTTACAAACCAATTCTTAGCTGTTTTTATCAAGAAAGAAAGAATAAGAATTATATGTCCTGGAAAAGAAGAAACGAAGGATCTAGAAGGAGTCTTCCTCATTCAACCAGATAAGTGTGATCTTATCTACAAAAACTACAGAGTGCCTAAAATAGAAACAATGAACGGAACTCCGGTGTTAGTGAGTGCAACCGAACTCAAAGTAGACAATGATAAGATAAACAATTTCACTATTCAATTTAAAAGACTTAAACTAGAGGATGTTCCAGTGTTCTCCCCAATTCCAATTGTGCCAGAAACATTCGTACCCTTCAAACCTAGTGCATGGACACTTCTACTTTATGTTTTCGTGATAATAGTTATAGTGATTTCAATATATAAACAATTAAGAAGAAGAAGAAGAGCAGCAATCCTCCTTCAAGATAATAATTCGCCTTCTGGGATAAGTCGAATCTGAGGGGGAAGGTATAACCTGGCGGCCACAATAGATATTTGATTGTTTAATTATAATAGGTTTTATTTATAGGAAATGTATATTTAATATTAATGCGCAGATTAGGTGACATCATGTGCCAGATGTCAATTAGCTTAGCTTGTAGATTTAGTTTGTATAAATAGGTTTTATTTTATTATTATATTCATTCATATTTTAGCATTCAAACTATGTAGTAGTAATTCCTATATTAATATTAGTTTTTTCTATAATCATTCACTTTTAATGTAATAATTAATAAATAAAATTGTTTTTAAAAACTCTAATGTGCGAAATCAAAAGTTAACTTACATTTAAAATAATACTTATGAGTAATTTTATTACTTACCTTTAAGTAGTCCTTGTGTAAAACCTTATATATTGCTTTACAGGTTTCTGGTATGATGGCGGAAAGTGCTTGTGGTGATATTATTGTAGAAAATTTTAAGCATTCATAAGATCGCCCCGTACCCAAAAATCTCAAAGTTGCCGTTAATCTTTCATGAGGTGTTATAGCATTTCTCAATATGGTGTCTTGCCTTTTTTATTAATGGTGTCACTAAAGACATAAGATGCAAATAGGTATCCTCATTCATTCTCAAATAATTATTATAATCTTTTGGAGTAATTCTCAATTCATTTATCAAGGATGTGTGTGAATACGATTTTCTCAACAGAAGCCAGTGTTTACACCACAATTCACGTTTTTTTCGTTTTTTTTCTATTTTCTTTTAACACACACATTAGCCCAACGGTCGCTAAAGCGTCGTCTATGGAGGCCATGATGATGAAAACTTAAAATAAGATCGCGCAGTTTTACTTGAACGTGTGTAGGTTCTATGGACGGACGATTTATCTGTGCAATTTAACTGTACAGTTAAATCGCACAGTTAAAACTGAAGGTGTGTAGCGCGTATTACAGTTCTATCTGTGATATTGATATTTTGATTAGATCTCAGTTAAACTGTACAGTTCAACTGTTTGTTCTACACACCTAACGATTTATCTGTACAGTTCAACTGTTTGTTCTACACATCTAACGATTTGTCTGTACAGTTCGACTGTACAGTTAAATCGCACAGTTAAAACTGACGGTGTGTAGCTCGCATTAAACTATGCTCGTATCGTATGTTCATTAAAAAAAAACCTCAAGTGAGCCATGATTTTTTATTTTTAAAAATTTAAGTTGGCACACATGTTAGGAATTGACATACAAAACGTCAGATCGTTCTAAAAGTCACAATTATTCCGTGGTCACAAAGGTTTACGCAACCAGCAAAAACGTTTCTAGTTGAAAGGTTTTTTCGAAATGGGATTAAAGTGGACGAAAATTGGGTGTATTCATTCGACGCACCTTTGTCAGAGTTTCAGGAAGAATTTCCTAACGTTGACATTTTCATGAAACGAGTAGTATTTAGGCTTGCCAGATGTACCCCTTTTAGGGGTACAATACCCTTTTCCCTGTATGGAATTTTAGAAATACCCTTTTTCAAAAAATCCGAAAGGGGTACCAAAAATACCCCATTCCACCAAAGTGTTCAAGAAGCGCGAATATAAAAATAAACAATTTTTAAACGCCCTATTACGATAAGTATGAAATTGAGGATTAAACAAGCTATTCGTGCCTTTAGGCTTTATGCGTCACGCGTTACCCCGCTTCTGAGTAAATACTAAATTTAAAAATGAAACTCACAGTTGAAAACCCGCCCTCGATGACCGCCAGCTAGTTCATAGAGTCTGGGTTGCTATGAAACACATATTATATATTTGGCGGTCATTTAATGTTTACATTATCAAAATCATCCCTTTGAATTGCTATTTAGAAGCTTTTCTCCGCGCCTCTATCTATTGGACGGTGGCTGAACTGCTAAGTGATGTTTTTGAACAGCGCCAAAATGCTCGAACTTTATACTTATTGTCAAAGTGTTAATGTTTAGCAATGGGCTGTGCATGAAACGGTAGACGATTTAATTTTTAATCGAATGGTGTATAAAATAGCTGAGGAAATTTAGCGGTTTTTCTGTAATTTGCGAATAAAAATTAAGGACGACACACTTACCGACATTTACAGCTCACTGTAACATAAAAATTCAGTAAAGAAGAATTTGCTATATTCTTCAATCAAATACGGGGGTTACAATACTTATTCCTGATTAATCATTCAACTATTTATATTGTTAATGCATTACAATAAGAGAAATATACGAGAAATCATAATCTAAGTAGAGGGCTCTACCTGTTATCGTGGGGATAAACTACTTAATAATTTGTGGATGTAATAATTGTTGTAATAATCAAAGAATATTTAAAAACTTAAAAAGAATGTTGTCTCATGATTAAATAAATTCACTTGTGGATATTTTCGTACTTAAATTGCAGAAACGATATTTCATAATAAACACGCCTAATCACAAGCAACCCGATATACGCATAACTCGAATTAATTTATTATTAAAAACTTCTAATTTTATACGTAACAGGGACAAAACCATAAGTGTAATACTGAGTAAAGCTTCAGAAATAGTGCGAATATTTATGTATTTAAATTGCGGAAACAATAGTATTATATAAACGCCTACTTACAGGCAACCCAATATAGAATAACTAATATTCATTTATTATTAATCACTTCCAATTTTAAACATAATACGGGCACAAGTATAAGTGTAGTCCTTGGTAATGCTTTAAAAATATTACACTTATGGTTTTGTTCTTGTTACGTTTACAATTGGAAGTAATAAATAATAAATCATTATTAGTCACACGTATATTGGGTTGCCAGCAAGTAGGCGTTTATATAATATAATTATTTCTGCAATTAAAATACTTAAATATTGCCACTATTTTTGAAGCTTTACTAAGGATTATACTTATGGTTTTGTCCCTGTCACGTTTAAAATTGGATGTTTTTAATAATAAATTAATATTAGGTATAGGTGTATTGCGTTGTCTGTAAGTTGGCGTTTATGTAATATAATTATTTCTGCAACTTAAATACTTAAATATTCGCACAATTTTTGAAGATTTACTGAGGATTGCACTTAAGGTTTTGTCACTGTCAAGTTTAAAATTGGAAGTTTTTAATAATAAATTAATAGTACTTACGCGTATATCGGGTTGCCTGTGATTAGGCGAATATATTATAATGTATTGTTTCTGCAATTTAAATTCGAAAATATCTACAAGTAAATTTATTTTACTGTAACATTCTTCTTAAGTTTTTAAATATTCTTTCGTTATTAAAACAATTATTAAATCCACAAATGAAAACGTAGTTTAGCCCTACGATAACAGAGGGTACCCTCTATGAAGATTATGATTCCTTATTTATTTCTCTTATTGTAGCGCAATAACGATATAAAAAGTTGAATTAATATCAGTAATAAGTGTTGGGATCCGTATTTCATTGGAGAATATAGCAAATTGTTCTGTGTTTAATTTTTAAGTTACAGTGAACTGTAAATGTCGGTAAGTGTGTCGTGCTTAATTTTCATTCGCAAATTACAAGAAAACCGCTAAATTGCCTCAGCTATTTTATACACCGTTCGATTCGGAATTAAATCGTCTATCGTTTCGTGTACAGCGCATTGCTGAATATTAACATTTTGATTATAGGTATAAAGTTCGAGCATTTTGGCGCTGTTCAAAAACATTACTTAGTAGTTCGGCCATCGTCGAATAGATGGCGACGAGGCGTAGAAATGCGAACGTAAAATGTTTAAAAACTTTTAAATAGTAATTCTGAGGGATAATTTTGATAATTTTAAAGTTAAATCACCTAAAAACTTGTAACCCTTTAATCTTTTTCAAAAAAACGTGCCGTAAAAATCCCGGAATAATAAGTCATGTCGCAATTCTTCATTCATTTTAATGATTTAAACGATAATTTATGGAGGGATTAAAGGTTTAATAATAAACAATGAAGTAAGGTTTGTTGAATTTAAGAAGCATCATCTAATTTGGTTGCAAAGTCGCTGAGTTATGTGCGAAAACCCTCAAAATGCTTTTTTAATGTTCAGCTTTCTCACGCCCCTTTTTTGAAAAAAAAGTCGCCTGCGGTGCTGTGAGGACCTGTACTTTTTCATTTTCTTTATTTGTTCGTCGAAAACCGATATTACGAAAATATATACCCCTTTTTCGAAATTTATATCTGGCAAGCCTAGTAGTATTCTCCGTATACCAGAAAGTGGTAGACCAGTCAAACGTACTTAAGGTGCTATTAACACAGCCCAAGGAATTTTGGAAAATGAACCTACGTCTTCTCTGCATCGTTAATCACAGAACATTAATTTATCGGTAGGAACATGCCGCAAGTAACATAACCTTAATATGTGTTACCAACATAAAAAAATAGAAAATCATGGCACACTTGAGGTTTTTTTTAAATGAACATACTTTATTTTCCAATTATTGCAGTAAACAAAAAAAAATGAGTCTTGTAGGTTGTTTGCTAGAATGTTTAATTTTGTTTGCATTAAAAGACATTTATTTATAAAACCCACTCGGTTATCATGCATATAACGGTGGTTCCAGGGTATAAAATCCCACCCTATCGTCGTTTTCCAAAAGATGGTGACTCAGTAGGTCTGACGTGGCATGATCTCGCCAAAAGTGGTAATCAATTGCGGACATGTCTTGCTTCCAAGCCTAAAACAGTAATATTATTTGTTTGTGTTTGTAATTATTCATTCTGTACAAATTTAATATAGTAACATAAAATTATGGATTTACGAAACAAAGTTTTGGCGTAAGTATACAATCTGGCCGCTTGACCGAGGCGCCCCTTGCAGATTAATTTTTAACTAATAAAAGTCCAGAAGTCGTCAAACTGTTTATCGTTTTAGATTTTACGTTATTTTTTTGTGAGGTTTCCTAAATGGCAAGCAGTCATGACTTACCAGCTAGCGGTAGCAGCGATTGGTGCTTATGCTTGGGTTAGGATTAAGGGGTTATGCCTACTTAGGATAGGTCGAAATATCGATTTTTTTTTATTGCATGTTTTTAATATACATCATCTTAAGAATATTTCCTCAAAATTATACAAAAATCGGAGCACACGTTCAAAAGTTATAATAAGCACTTAGAAAGCGCTACCTGATAAAGCTCCTTCTGCAGATAACGTCGTTCGAGATTCATAGGTAGGTAAACGTTCGAGTACATTTGTACCAGTGTGTTTTGTAATAGTTGTGTACTGGACATTCAAATGTCAAATATCGGAAGTTTGTTGCTTTTACTTCATTTCGTTTTCTTGACATTTCCTTTTTTAACATGTTCGCTGCCACTACAATTGGGATTGCACATACGCAACTATAAAGTTGGACGCACTAGCGCGTCGGTGGCAGCGAACGTGTTAACTACTATACGTATGGCCGGAGATCATTACAAAGTTACACGTGAGGACAAAACATGTCAAAAATCACGCAAATCAAGCCCAGACAAAAGGAGGCAGTATTTTAATCCGAAAACCATAGAGGCCGATGAGAAGAGCTCACGCAGATAAAAAGAATCGGAGATCGCAGATTTCGAGCACACGTATGAGCCTCTTCCTCCATTTGTTTTGGAAGCTATTAAGCCCATCTAAGTTCATGTTTGAAAGAGGGAATTGCTAGAAAGATGAATTGACGGACTCACGTTGGCAGATTCACATAGAACAATAACGAAAGTTACAACCAACTTATCTGGAATATCAGACCGAAGAGTTTTCCCGACGGTACATTCCCCGTTAAAGTTGCAGCATACACTTCTGCCTGTATTTTTAAAGAGGGCCCTTCTGAAGATTTTTGAGGTGTGCCCTGTGGTCGAAATGCTCAGGAATATATTATAAAAAGAGATGTGACCCGAGTTACGATTGCCGAACCGAGCGCATATGCGGCCACTAGAGAGCAAAGGATAGCACCAACTCGACGTTCTGGAGATGGCTAAAGATGCAGAAGGGACTTTTTATGGCCATGGAATATATGACTCCATTTAAGTTAAAACAAATTAGTTTTAACTATGAAAAACATAGACTAGAAACTTTAAACTCAATTATCTCCAAACAGTGTTTTTTTTTAAATACTCTTGCGGTGACCAAAGATTTTCAAATACTATTACATCGATCAAACTAAAATTTTACGTGCTTATTTGTTATTGAAATGGGCAGGGCCTGGACGAAGGATTTTTTATTTCGGTTAAAATTTTGTTGTTTATTGCACAAAAACCAAAATCAGTTCAGCTCAAACAAATTGTTATAATTTTTGTAAAAACAAAATTTTGCCAAACCCTTCGTTCAGGCCCTTCGTAACCCAATATAATAACGTAGTGTTCTTTTATTTTGATATCGAATAAGCCGTTCCGAAGATATCTTGGTCACCGCAAGTGATGGAAATAACGAACGTTCTAGGAGAAGAGCCGTAATTCCTTCATTTTAAAATATGTTTTCTTAAAAAAATGTGTACATGTATCTCGAAATAGGTATTTTTTTATAGTGTTTTGTGAATTTCAATTAATACTTATTAAGAAAATTCTTGAAAATCACGTAATTTTCCCAATCCCAACACTTTAAGGGAATGCCACATTCGTCTGGTACGAATAATTTTCCCACAGATGGCTCCCTAATCGCTAGTTTAAAATTAAATCGCGATTTTGAGAGAGAAGGTGTTGTTGAAGAAAGATGCAGTTTTTTTGTAATCTGATTTACACCTCATATTTCTTGGTTTTTTTTATCCAAGAATAAAAGTATACTTCGTATAAAGAACTTCCTCGTGATAAAATCTTTGTTTGAACTTTCATTGTGAAATAAATAATTTATTTGTCGTAAAAATTATAAGTGAATACATGCCCATTAAAAATAATCATATTCACGTTAATTAAATTAATTTTAGAAATCCGTTGAGAGGAAGTTCTTGGGAAAGGACATATATTTATAGTTATCCAAGTAACTTGTCACAGTTTGCAGTTATAACGGCGTTTCAAAGGTAATTCTAACATATAAATTTTACATTACCATACCCCCCTCTTAAGTTAGATTCCCCTCTTTGGACCGGTTAGTTAGTTTTTTGTGAGAAGACAGAAATATAAATCTAAACAACTATTCACGACTCAAGTTTTCGACGTGTGGCCGTCGTTAATTATCAAGTTGATAATAACAATATATTGAAAATGAAATGATAATAGTTACATCAAATAAATTCAATAAAACGAAATATATAATTTATTTAATGCTTTCTGCAACAAGTAAGGTTGTTTCTAATTTATTTAGTTACATCAAATTTATATTATTAATAATAATAATGTTTATTTGTGTTAAAAATACAAAGTACTTACACAAGTCAGAAAAGTATACATATACAGGGTATCTATTTAAAAACGACCACTGCTCTATAAGTATGGACCTAAGGAAGATATATAGAAAGTATGTGGGAGGAATCGGTATGACCACAAAAATGACCTTTACACGCAACCCCTGGGGCTGTAGCCACCCCAACTCAATTTTTTTAAATGGCAACACCCCCTTTGTGATACTTTATTTAAAAGCTCTTGAAAGTTGCTATTTAACAGTACTAAACAAAATACTTCTTATTTGAGAAATACGCAAAATAATTTTTATTATTTATTCCAATTTCTCGTTCTAAACATCAAATTAAACCATTTAGTTGCGAATTAGGTCGTAAAAATAGTAAGAAAACTGGAGAACACAAAATAATTCTAACAAAAAAAGCATAAAGACACAAATTGTTGTTATTTTGAGCAATAGGCTCATGGCAGTTATATTCTGCATTTAATTTGAAACCCTAAACATTAAAGTGTTCTCATGATTGTTGGAACAATTTCGATATTATTAGCTACCAAATGGTTTAATTTGATATTAGGAACGAGAAATTGGAATAAAGAATAAAAAAATATTTTGGGTATTTCTCAAAAATTAGATTAATAAGAAGTATTTTGTTTAGTACCGTCAAATAGCAACTTGCAAGAGCTTTACAATGAGGTAACAGAGATGGTGTGTTGCCATTTAAAACAATTGGGTTGGGTGGCTACTGCCTTAGGAGTTGCTTAGTGAAGGTCATTTTTGTCATCATACTGACTCCTCCCACATACCGTAAAAACGGTTTTAACCCCTTTCTGCATGACGTGGCATATATGGCACAAAGCAGTTTGCATATATTTTTAGCTTTATTTAGTGGTAAAAATTTATATTTAGATATATGTTAGAGACTAATAGGGTTGCCCATAAGAAAATATCTAGTTTTCATCGGCATTTTCGTCACGTGGAAGCGTAGTTTGGAGGTTATATTTCTTAATCCGTGATTATCTCGGCCATCCTCAGGCGGAGAGGGCTAAGAATTGTTGGGCGGCTCGCCCTCGCGGGTTGCTACGAGGCTAGCGCTATATTTTTGGGCGCCAAGGGCACTGTGACGCTCTGAAACGTACCAGAGGAGAACACGGTAGTCCAGGCTATCCGTAGACCTATAAACGGGAGAGTCTGGGTACGGCTTTCGCTGCGGGCGGTCAAACTTTTTGGAGGACAACGGTACGGTACTAGCCCTTTATTGATGAGCGGAATGAGTAAATCGATACCCGTCGCACTCTGGTGCCTTTGAGCGGAGCAAGAAGACGGGACATTCTCCACTGCGGTCGGACAGGCGACCCAGTGTTAATAATAATAATAATAATAATACATTTTATTACCCAACGGAAGAATCCAATACAGGGATAACAACAAAAAAAAAAGAAATATAATACTACAGTATTTAAAGTAAGAGTAAAATTGTAACTAATTCTAACATATTCTTAAATTAAAAGAAAAGAAAACAATCAACAATAGAGCAGTACATATGATACATATTATGGCGGATTTCGGTTATTAATAAATATATCACGAAATAGCTTATCACTATTTCGGCACATGTGGCTAAGTGGAGCTTTAACCAATATATTAGTATTGGCGGAAACGATAGCAAATGTATTACAATTTCTAGATGATAATCTAGGAATTTGGAAATTAATTAAACCTAAAAGTTCTGCACTATCAATAAAGTTATGAATTATTTTAAATATAAAAGAAGCGCTGCTTTCATCACGGCGCGATGACAAAGAGGAAAATTCATGCTTAGATAATAATTGGCAATAATCTATATTTCGTTCAGGGTAGATACCGTCTGCTTTGAAAGATAGAAATTTTAGGAATCGTCTTTGGATTCGTTCGACTTTTAAGGTATTGCTAGTGTAACATGGATATCATATTATCGAAGCATATTCAAGTTTACTGCGCACTAAAGATATATATAGGGTTCGCAGTAATAACACATTGCTGAAATATTTAGAAGTTCGCATTATAAATCCCAACGTCTTCATTGCAGAATTACACATATTATCAATGTGATCGATAAAACTTAGGCGGTTATCAAAAATAACTCCAAGATCTTTAACACCTGTGCTCCTTAGAATCGCGGTACCATTGATATGATAGCAATATTCAGCAATTACACGCTTACGACTATATGACACAGCGTAACACTTGTCAATATTTAGAAATAATTTGTTTGTTTCGCACCACTGCGAAATCAAGTCCAAATTTTGTTGAAGTGAACTTTGATCATCCATAGAGTTGATATTCTTGTATATTTTTAGATCATCGGCATAAGCTAATATTGGGCAAGATATTGATGTAATTAAATCATTAATGAATACGACAAATAACAATGGCCCCAGATTTGACCCTTGCGGTACACCTGACGTTGATAAATATGTGTGCGATTTGAAACCATTGAAATGAACATAGTTTAGTCTGCCTTCCAAGTAAGATGCCATGAGTTGAAGGAAATTTTCCGTGAGACCGAAACTACTAAGTTTGTTTAATAAAATTTTGTGGTCAATGATGTCAAAAGCACGCGAGAAGTCAGTATATATAACATCCGCCTGGCCTCTATTGTCAAGAGTTACGCTTGCGCAATGGTTGTCAAATTAGTTATTGTCGACCTACCAGATATAAACCCGTGTTGTTGTGGAGAAATGTACCTTTGGACGTGGCTATAAAGATAATAGTAGATAACTTGCTCGAATATTTTTGCAAAATTAGACAAGATAGCGATTGGCCGGTAATTTTTAAGCAGAGAAGAGTCCCCTTTTTTAAGAACTGGAGTAATAACAGCACGTTTCCAGTAATCAGGAAATTTATTTGTAGAAATAGCTAAGTTGAAAATTATTACTAAAGGCTTTGCTAGTATGTATTTACAATCCTTAATTAGAACACAAGGCACTAGATCATCACCACATATAAAAGAGGTTTTGAGTTTGTTTATGCTACGGATAATGTCCAGTTCAGTAATTGTAGGCATACAAAAGCTTTCACGATTGGTATTTGTTGAACTAATATTTTCCGGGCTCTCAGTAAGATATACTCCAGAAAAAGTGTCAGCGAAGGCGTTGACAATATCTTTTGGAGTAGAGAATTTCCCACTATTATTTTTTAACTGACCAGGGATTCTGGTGGTGCCATTCCTTTGGTGTACAAATTTCCACAAATCTCTTGGATTTTTCTCCAGATTCAGTTCAATGTTTGTCATATAAGTCTTATACGCGGCATTAATTTGATTCTTGGTTAAGGTTCTAACTCTAACAAATTCACTACGATAAAAAGAGGACTTCGTAGACTTCCATTTGCGATGATAATATAGTTTTAGACGGACATTTTTAATAATGTCCTTAGTAAACCACGGTGGATAGTTACTCGACTTATAATTTGATTTAAATGGTACTGAGTTATCTAGAACATTATATAGGATACTGTAGAATTGATCAACAGCTTCATTAACATCAACACAAGATTCCAGAATTGACCAATCAGTATGAATAAAATCAATATATAGTTTAAGGTAGTTGGCCTTCCGGAAGTTGTATCTTCTATTGCTATTATGCTGAAATGTAGCTTCTTTGAGTTTAGATTTAATTTCTAATGTACCAGATAGTGCTGGGTGGTGAGTATCTTCCTTTACAAGAGGATGTCTATCGTGTTCCAAAACTATATTACCATTAAGATTACTCATGACTAAATCTAACGTTTTGGAATTGGTATTTTTAACCAAGTTTTAAAACATTCATAAAATTATTAATAGAAGTAACTTTACGTGATACGGGAAAGTTTATTTCATCGCAGAGTGTCGGCACGTTAAAATCACCAATTATTAAAACAGGTTTGTTTAAAATTAACACTTCAACGGCTTCCAAGAATGCATCAAAAGAATCATTTGAAACATCTGGAGGAACATAAACTACCATTGCATAAAAAGTATAAGAGTCACATTTACATTTACATAGGGTAAGATCAATTAGTGGTGCTACAGATTGTACAAGATTGGTATCGATCACTTCATAGATTATTTTATCAGAAAAAGCCATTAGAACGCCACCTCCAGTAGTTCGACGTGTTAGGTCAAAGTTTCTATCCCGACGAACCACACTGTAGTTATTATGGAATAATTCGGAGCTAGTTATACTGTCGTTTAGCCAAGTTTCACTTAAAAATATTATGTCGTATTCAGAGCAGCAGCAGTTAGCGTAGAACATATGCGTCTTAGAGCGTAATCCACGAGTGTTTTGGTAGTAGAATTCAAGTGGTATGGGAGTTCTTCCGGGATCAATTAGTTTTCCGAATCCTTCTTCACAATTGTTGGAATACCGCGAATATGCTTAATATAGATATCCAATTCGCCTTGAGCAGTTCGTTGTAACAATTCCGCCTTTACATCTCGATAGACTGATGATTGAAATGGAGTTTGATCACGTGATATCCTAACAGTTTTAAACTTGTCGATGCTATTTAATTTTTGTATGTTACGAAATACTGTGGATACGGAAGACACAGTAGGAAGTGTGGCTCTTAGTGGGCGCTTATTGTTGTTAGTTCTCGTCGAATCATGTTTACCTAATCTGAAAGGTTTTAATTCCTCATGAGCAACATTCATGATCAAACTGACATGATTTCACGTAGGTGACTAGCATCATGATTACTTCGCTCAGTGCGCGACTCAGATGTGCTTTCCGGCAGTCCATAAATAATTATGTTGCATTTGCGTTTCTCTCTTTCAGATATTTCTTGTATAATTTTTTCTGTTTCAATTATAACATTCGGAGTAGATCTTGGGGTTGAAGGACATTTCAAAAGTTTTATTTCCTCTTGCAAAACGATAATTGCGGCTTTGAGTCCATTTAAGTCATCACCAAGTTGGACACAGTCCCTGCAGGACCAGGAGAGGCCACTTTTTGAGTTAATTTTCCGCGCCTCTGATTTAGTAATATCAATACACGTCATTCTGTATATCCTTTTGCAGATGCAGCAGTGTACAGCCATATGGGCTTCAGTTGAAGAATTGCAGCAGCTACACGTTAAATTCATTTGTTTTGACGGTTTTCAGGTGCTTATGGACTATTTTGAATTTGTAAATTTAATTTTAGTTACTATGTATTGTCCTGAAATAAATTGATTATTATTATTATTATTATTATTATTATGATTAAAAATGCAATTAATTGAAAATTAAAAATTAAAACAGGGACACACTCTTCACACCAAAGTGCTGATTATGGTGACTAACAATGTATAATGCACAATACAAGGTATAGTGAGCAACGGAAGGGTAAACATAAGAAAAACAAAGGTAAAATAAGAGTTCTGCTTATTAATGAATCAGCTGATAATGTGAAATATTGCACAGGGTCATTGTATTCGCGAAATCAGAGTCTAGCGATAAGGCCGAACGCGATGGAATGCCTCGCAAAAAAGGTCCGTCGCAAACAACGGGACAGAAAATTTCCTATCGATGAGTCGGCGCAAATATAAAATGTATATTTACAAAGGTTTTATAGTACTTACTGCAGTTGAATACACACCCTCGGAATCGCTGCCAAAAGACGAATACAGTAGTACTTATCTTATTTTTGTTTCCGCACAGTAAGACACCCAAAATAGTCAAAATATCAGGAGCACACTAGCAGGACATGCGAGTAAACGGAGAATTTTATTATACAGTGTTGGTGGGAAGGCGGAGCTACCGAAGGAGATACAGTCAAATTCAATTTCAGATTATGCTAGGTTAGTTAAGCCGGACCAAGGTAGCAGCACCATGAGGAAGGTCGACGCATTGGCAGGTTTGTCTTCTTCCATTGGGAGCTAACAGTATTTGGCGGCGTCAACCGGTAGCAGAGACGCGTCCCCGTTACGCAGCCGTCAGACCACACCGACTGTTAGCAGGCAATCATCCACTGTATTGGTAGGTGGGGATGAGCAAGCTAAAAAGAGGAGACGCGAGGAAGCGGGACATGAAAGTACAACTGTCGACGCAGCGGTGCTACTCAAGATTAACAGGCTGCACGACCTATTGTTTAAGTCGGTAGACAACCTAAACAAGCACCTGATCGACTCCACCGAGCAGGAGATAAAAACGGAGACAGCAGCCCTCAAGAGATTGGCGGCGGAAGAGGTACAGGTGGCCCTGAGTGGAGCAGCTACAACCATGGAAGCAGGTCGAATGGCAGGCAAGACCAAGGAAGACCAGATACAAACTGGGGAGACGCAGCTGGGACTCAACAGGGATGCATCAGAACTGCTTGGCCATACAGAGCAGGATGTCAGAAGCGACATCAGATCTTTGACAGTCAAGGTGGATCACGCTGTGGATGGCCCAGCTGCAGACTAGTAGGCAGGGGCTCAGGAAGCATAAGATAAGCATTAGATTGTAGAGCCGGAATGGTTAATTGTCAGCGGTTAAATCTGGTATAAATTCTTCAGAGAGTAGTGGTCTGGTTCGGACTCTTCCATTTGCACTGGTATGCTCAGTTTAGGGGTGCATAGGGGGGATGGTTCTCAAGTCGATGTGTTAACTAAACAACGTAGTATGGGATTAGATAATTGCGGAGTGATGAGAGCTTGGGATTAGTCTTCAATATTGATTGTCATAACATTGAGGTTAAAATGAGTGATAGTTGTATTAAGTTACTAAGCCGGTACCTACGTCTGGTTGCTCCACGTCCTAAGAAACTTATCCTGGACATCACAATGCACTCAGTTACCGCAGTAATTCGGTAAATCACTTGTTGTTTATGATTTTCTGGTTATAATTCGGGTAGTAGCAATGACAGATAACCATGGAATGACAGATAACCCCGTAAATGATGCATTACCAAGATGGTAAAGCAACTTACAGGTTTCGTTTTGATAAATTTTGGATGGGATAAATTAGATCGTTAATTCTTGGATGTTGTTCTTGGGGGTGGGATAATAATAGGGGTTGATGGATGATTTCAATATTAGTAGTGATCTACGTTTACTGGATGATCGTATTAAACCTGGATTATCGGGATAGTCGTGGCGCCATCTTTAGGATTTAGCGCGAAATGATGTTCCCTAATATAGCGGAAGCTGACTAGTAGCGGTTACCGGGGGATAGTCGTTTTTCCAGTAAATTGAGGTAGCAACATATCACCTCAGAACTCGGAGGCTCTGGTCTCGGAATGGAGCACTGTCGTTGGTAGAGGCACGAAGGGGAAACAGCCACCTAAGGACATGCAGTTCGATGCGACGGACTTTACCAGGGTTCATGCCAGCCAACCACCGGTCATCCGCCCCCGACCTGTGAAGATCGTGTTGACTTCAGACGGGGCGTCATACAGCGAGACGAACTGTCAGGAAGGGCATTACTAAGGCCGAAAGGTCGGGGCTAGTCTCGTCTGCGAAGCGCAGCATGGCGAGCAATCTGGTCCTGGAGCTTAGGAACGGGGCTAGCAGCGCGGATATCCTCAAGGACATCGCTGGCGTCTTGGGCGAAGGCAAGGCAAGGATTGTTTCCGGGGCCACGGCGACTGTTGAAATCAAGGGGTTGGAGGTTGATGCCACGAAGGAGGATATTCTCAAGCCGAGAAGGTGGAGGTCATCTGGATAAGACAGTATAGTCCCGACCTCAGGACAGCGCTGGTCGACAGCTCGGTTGCTACTATTAACCCATTGACCTACAACCACGAGTACTCCTCGTGTTTAAATGTTCAGGCCAAACACAACGACCACGAACATATCTCGTGGCGCACCGCTTGGGCCAATCACATCGAGCACGAGCTCAACTCGTGGCGAGCCGCTTGGGCCAATCAAATCGAGTACGAGCTCAACTCCTGGCGCAGCGTTTGCGTTAGTGGTGCTGTACAATGAATGCATTTTCTTGCGAAACAGAATTTTTTGAAGTCCATATTTTACGTTTTCAGTAGTGCCATGAAAAAGTATGAATTTGTTCGCATACAATTGTAGGGCGTGCCTCAGTCGGACTGGTTTCTGCTGCCGCATTTGGTCGTAAGGAAAGTAGGCCAAAGGGTTAACCGGCTCCTAGCGAAAGGTAGAATCACCATTGGCTGGTCTCGGTGTATCGTGCAGCAGAAGCCGGTTAAACCACAGGCTTGTTGCAGGTGCAGGGGGTGCGGGCACCTGGCATCGACGTGTAAGGGGATCGACAGCACGAACCAGTGCCGCAGGTAGAGAGGGACACATGGAGAAGGGGTGTCAGGAGGCACCCATAAATGCCGACCATTTCGTTGGGAGCAAGGGATGTCAAGCGCTCATAACGGCGACGCAAGACGCTGCTGGATGCAGGGCGAGTAACACGACGCTTCAAAGGGCCAAATACCGACGACAAAAAGGGAAAGGGGGACACATATAAAGACGAGGGGGGAGTTGTAACGATGGGATTTTGGAATGTGGCTGGGTTAAAATCGAAATGCAAGGAAGGCCGGTGGCGGAAGGAGTTTGAGAAGTGGGTTGCTGGAAAGGACATAGTGGGGTTAGTGGAGACATAGATGGTAAGGAAGGAGTGGGAGCAAAAATTGCCACATTTTCAAAAATCGTGGTTAATTCTAAAGGCACATGTTTTATGAACATATGTACTTGAATTTTTGAGAAATTCTATCATATCAGTATTTATTTTGTTTGACAACTTGAAAAGTTAATTAAAAAATTGATACACCCAAAAATCACTTTTTCAAAAATCGTGGTTAATTCTAAAGGCACATGTTTTATGAACATATGTACTTGAATTTTTGAGAAATTCTATCATATCAGTATTTATTTTGTTTGACAACTTGAAAAGTTAATTAAAAAATTGATACACCCAAAAATCACTTTTTCAAAAATCAAAGTTAATTTTGAAGGTAGTCGTTCTGTGAGTATATATTGAAAAAATGAAATGCATGGTTTTGTTCTTTGAAATGTCCTCTTTAATGGAGAATTTTTTCGTCGAGATCCGATGACTCTTGTAGCTGCTGCACCAGGTTCTTCAGGAGACCTTGCGCCTGAGTTTGTTTGATTCTTTTGAAAAACGGCTGCGTACTCGGCTAGAAAAGAAGGTTCTAAATTCGGATGAGCCGTTTTTGAGATACAGCTCCCGTCAATTTTGAAAACATCGTTTCGAGATAATGGCGTTTAAAGCTTTGAGACCTATATTTCAACGATTTTGTCAAGTAACCTTCAGTCAGTTATCCCGGGCCCATATAGCATCCCTTCCACGTTCATCTCCAGATTCTGGGCGTCTTTCCTGGCTGCCATGCTGCTTCTCTGGGCTTCTTTTGCGCCTTCCGTCAGCCGCGCCCGCTGTCGGCGAGTTTGCAGAAGTCGTGGCAAATTTTCCCGATTTCCAGCTGCAACACCCTCATTATCTGTATCATCCCATTCAGTACGTCATTAAAATTGCAGGCGGCCATATTTGCAGCAATCTCGACTATTTGCTTGCCACTATAAACCGTTTTTGGCGAAAGTGCGCAAACGCAGCCGTTGTAACTTTCATTCGCGTTTTGCGTATAACCTCCCAGGAAACGTTCCAGTAAGTCATCGCGACTCAACTCTTTATACAGAGGATGTATAGCGGTGAAAACTTTCTCCTTCGGGGCTGGTTTGTGCCGGTATTCGCTGAGCTTGCTGTTGGATGTACACCAGGAATCTGTTCCCTTCGGACAATCGTTGTGCTGCGGTTTCTCATCTGTAGATATCTTGTGGTTCAATGTCGCCATTATTTCCCTCTTCATATCTGCTGTCGATCCCGAATTCCTCCGAATTGCCAGCCCATAATATATGGCCAGTTCATCAATAAATTTTCCGGTCAAGTTGCCTTTACCGCCGAATCCTTTTGTTTTCTTCACTAGTTGCCGAAGTCGACTTCCCATGCGCTTCTACACGTGATCCATGCACTCCTTCTTACGCACGATCACGTCCTCGTATGGCTCCGAATCGAGTGTCCCCTTGAACGTTTTGTCGCCGATATATTGACTATACTTTACGCCGTGTAAATCAACAGACCGCTGGAACATTTCGACGATAGCATCCACTTCCATCTTACCGGACGAGTGGTTTCGTTGGCAATTACTCTCGTGACTTTCGTACCATTCTTCGAATTCCGCGGTCCCTTCCTTATCTTTCCATTGTTCGCAGGCTTTGCACACTTTTGATTTTACTTCCAGGTCTACAACTTGTCCGGTACGCCAGTCAATAAGGGTAGAAACACCCAACAGATGCGAAAATCCCCTCCTTTTCCAAGACCCGTCGCCGGACACCGTTAACCCGCTGGAATCATTATCTTCCTCAGACAATACCTTCTCTCTCTCAGCTGCTTTCTTTGTAGACACCTCTCGTGCGGCTGCTGAGGCTGTGTGGATGGCGTCGATGACTTTGTAATACGCGGTCTTTACACGGACAGGCACATAAAGTCCATTGTATCCGATTCCCAGGATCCTCAGGCAAAATATTATGCGACAGGTCGTCATAGACTGTTCGAAATGAGAAGGAAAACCATCACAATCGAGCCTATACGATACCAGAGCCATCTGGTTTACGATGCGGTAGTAATCGGAAAAGACCCGCCGTTTCGTCGGTAACGGACGGGTTCTCCGAGCGCTCACCTGAGCGCGCTTGAAGCGTCTCGACACGAATCCACTAATCGGCCTATAACTTCTGTACGATGTTACTTGCAAACTTGCGGTCAAGTCTACCCTAAAGTAGACATTCCAAAGTATTTTTGAGCCAAAAAAAATCGATTTTTTGAAATTTCCAGAGTGTACTACCCCCTTAAATCAAATAAAACTTTTGTTGGAGTTAAAAATGGTCCTGTACTATTTATTAGTTACAGTTTTTGGTTTTTAATCCCTTTAAAATGCAAACTTTTCGACAAATTTCAGCTATAGAGCACCCTCTTCATTTTTGTAGGGTTTTCTATATCAACTTTTATTGTAAGGGGCGCCAAAACTCATTCTCGAACACACAACATTTTTGCTCTTAAACCGGCACTGTCATGGATATTAAAGAAAAAGAGTGCGCCGTGCTTTGAAATATTAAAAAGAATAACTGCGAAAGGTTTCAACTGCACCGCAATCAATAAACACAAAACTATAGCAGACACCACAAGGCAAGTCAAATCACTAATTGCTTGTTTGTTTGATCCCCAAATAAGGAAAGTAGAGCCAAAGCTAGAATACAACTAGAGATCATAATAAATTACCAATTCCGAGTGAATAATCCAGTTTTCGTCATAAAGATTGCCGGATTTTACCGCAGATTTGCGTGCCCGTTCCATCAAATTATTCGCTTCGTTCTCTTGTTGAATACATAGAAGATAGAATGCCTTCAAATGATACAACCTGAAAGTATGTAAATAGTAGACCACAGGTTAAAGAGATGAATATTTTGACATAAATACCTAGGTTCGATCAACTTGGTGAACTCTGCGTGGTACCTCAGAGATTCGAACAATGTATTGATTTCGGCGATGTGTTTATCCAACTCGAGGTGATCCATACGATCCATTTTGAAGACGATTATCAGGATCAGGCCTTCCAGGTAATAAAGTGCGGTGAAGAGGTTCACCATTCTCTCATTTTTTCCAAAGCTCCATGTCTTGCGAATCTTCGCCTCCCATATCTCCGCCTCCTCAAATTTACCATTTCGCAAAAGCCTACCAAGACATACAATGACAGCTCAGTATATTATACATATATTATTGCTTTCCTAAATACGCAAAAGCATATCAAAATTTAAATTGTCTGACCTATAGTGCCTGCTGCGCCATGGCGGTCGTATAGGACCTCTGTGACGCATAGTGGTGCCGATACGGAAAAAAAAAATTTTTTTAGTTATTAAAGTAATTCTTTTATAAAGGTAATGTTTGGTAATCAAAAATGCTAATATTATAATAACTTTTATTATTATACATATTCCGTGACAGTATTAATATACTGATGTGCAGGTTGGAAGCGTCTGTTGAAAAATATGTCTGTAACCATTAAAACTAAACTTACAAACATTAGGGTGTAATTTAATAATCAACAATATGTATGTTGGATTAATTTAGTTTGACGGTAATAAAACAGTCCCACTCAATTTTAATTACCTCGATGGTATATTAACAATATCAAATACACGTGATATCATATAAAGATGTTAAACAATATAGAGCGTAGAATGAATATTAATTATTTCGCGGTGACCGACGTCTTTCGCTACGCAGCGTTCTCGTTGCTGGTTCCGTCTCGACTGCCGGGTCCATGCCCCGGGCGGTTTTTCGCGTCTTCGGTGGTTCAGCGGCGTCCCGTCCCACAACTCGGCCATCCCTGCTCTCAACCTCGTCCTCGTGGTTGACATCAACTCCTTCGTCCTCCCTACGGTCGCTATCGGAACAGAGTGCCCACGGTTTTATGAAGTCGGCAGCAGTGGATGTCTTTTCGGGACCCTCTCCTGGACCAACTCGTTCCACATCGTATCCGTCACGTCCTTTCACTCCGGTTACTCGGTATGGACCTAAATATTTTATTTTCAGTTTGCTCAAATTGGCAAACTGAGTTCGTCTTATGGCAATTAGATCACCCGTTTGGTAAAGTCTAGCCAGCTTTCTTTTTTTGTTGTAAGTTCTTCTGTTTTCTTCCTGGACTTTCTGAATTTGTTCTTTAGCAGCTTGTCTTGTATCTTCTCGATCTTCCACGAACGTTTGACGGTACTCTTTTTGTATTAACTCTTCCAATCCAGGGTCACTGGCATGACGCATCTGCACTCCAAACATCAGCTCGAATGGGGACGTATAGATGCTCCTCTGATAAGTTCTATTCAGTGCCCTTTGGACGTCTTCTACAAATCTGTACCATTTCGACTCATCTTCTAACGAAAGTTTTGTAAAGATGGGGAGGATTGTCCTGTTTGTCCTCTCCACCTGACCGTTTGCACGAGCTACTCCCGTGGTGATGTGAATTAGATCAATCATTTCGGTCCTACAGTAATCTTCAAAAGCCAAACTCGTGAAAGCAGTCCCTCGGTCGGCAATGATACGCTTAGGATTTCCAAAAGTGTGTTTTTGGATTTCCAGCTTGGCAATTACTTCCTGGCTCGTCACGGTTTTGGTTGGGTACAACCAAGCAAATTTACTAAATCCATCAATTACTACAAAAAGATACCTGTACCCCTTGCCGGTAGCTGCCATTGGGCCGAGGTGATCGATATGGTACGTCGTGAGTGGTAGTTCATCCTTGCTGATGGGGTTCAAGAATCCTTCAGCTTTCCCCGTTTTCTTTTCGGACAGGATACATGGAATGCAGTTTCTTAAGCAATCTTCGATCTTCCCCCGCATCCTGGGAAACCAAAAATCTCTGCAAACTAAGTCCTGGGTCTTCTTAACGGCGAAGTGTCCATTCACTTGATGAAACCTTCTTACGACTTCGGCCTGCATCAGCTCTGGGACAATCAGCAATGTCCTACCCTCATATTCTCGATAGAGCAGATCATTTATCAGCACGTAATTTTTGTAAGGCTGGCCCGCGGATAAGAGTTTCCTGACGACGCGGAGATGTTCGTCTCGCGACTGGGCGGACTCCACTGACGCAATCAATTCGTTTTTCACTACTAACATTACGCTATTTCGAGATAGAGCGTCAGCATGTTTCATTCGAGTGCCAGATCGGTGCTCGATGGAATAATTAAACTCACTCAACAGCATAGTCCACCTCGCGACTCTGGTACAGGTTTTTCTGCTCATGTAATAGATTGGATGCAGTTCGCCGGAGTCGTTTTTTTGTAGCAAAACTGCTCCAAATCCATCTATACAAGCGTCGGTATGAAGTTCCGTCACAGCAGTTGCATTGTATATCCCCAAAACTGGTTCGGACGCCAGCGTTCGTTTTAGCCGTTCAAAGGCAAGGTTTTCGTCGTTGCCAAAGGTGAAAAGAACGTTCTGTCTGGTAAAGTTGCTAAGGGGTTTCGCGATTATCGAGTAATCCTTAATGAATTTTCTAAAGTACCCCGTCAGGCCTAAAAAGCTTTGGACCTGCTTTACCGTGGTGGGTTTAGGAAATTTGATCACGGCCTCCACTTTTGTTACTGATGGTCTTATCTTTCCGTCTTCGATCCGATGTCCTAAATAGTCGATAGTTGTCCTTAGAAACTGGCACTTCTTCCATTGAATTTTCAGACCGTACTCCTCGGCTGTCTTCAAAACTTTGGCCAATCTTCCTATTGCTTCTTCTTCGTTTCTGGCAAGCACCACCAAGTCGTCCATGTAAGTCAGCAGAATTCCATCTTTGATGTGTTCCCTGAATACATCGTTTATGAATCGCTGGAACATCGCCGGCGAGTTACACAAACCAAACGGAGTTTTAGTGAACTCGTACTGGGCTGTTGGTGTTACAAAAGACGTATATTGTCGGCTTTCCTCATCAATGGGCACGTGGAAAAATCCATTTTTTAAATCCAATGTGCTGAAGATACGGGAACCCTGCAGGCGGTCCAGTTGATCTTCGATTAAGGGCAGAGGATATCTCTCCTTCACGATTTTTTCGTTTAGCCTTCTGTAATCTTGACAAATCCTTACTGCTCCACCCTTCTTTTTCACCAGTACGATTGGACTAGCGAACTCCGACTGACTGGTTCTAATGATGCCCTCTCGTAGCCACTCTTCCATCTGTCTGTCTACCTCAATTTTTTCCGAATGTGCCAACCTTCTGGGTCTCTGATAAATGGGGATTTCGCTCTTCAGAATAATCTTCATTCTTAACGAAGTCTCCCTTGTCTTCTTAGTTGGATCGTAAGTCTCGTGTAACCGGTTGATCTCGTTTTTCAACTCAGTATTAGCGATGTGGCCCAGATCTAATACAGGTGTTTCGCACAATATGTTTAACATCTATGCTTCGTCATTGAGAAGGTCTTGATGCTCTTTCTTCATCACCGTTATTTCACTTGCATCCATTTTGATAACGGCGTTCTTCAAAAATTCTTGACCGATGACCATAGGGATCTTCAGAGCATCGCTGGGTACCACATAGACCTTACTGTTTATCACGACATCGTTGACTTCAATATCAGCTTGGAAATTACCCAATGTGCTAACTCTGCTACTTCCAATACCAGTTAAGATTATCGTATCGTTTTGTAAACCTATTGGTCCCAACGTCAGGAAAACATCATGTTTAATCAGATTGACGTCACTTCCGGTATCGAACAATGCAGGTATGGACTTGCCTCGTACGTTTACATCTTGGACAGCAAGGTTCTCCTCGTGGTTGATAAGCATGGTGTTTTTGGATTTATTAGGACACGCCCCTGCCTTGTGTCCGTACTCGTTACAGCTGAAGCATTTTAGGCCTCGATCTTTGGATGGACAATCTCTGGACACATGCCCCTTATTTCCGCAACCATAACAACGAATTTGCATGCCTTCATTCTTCAAGGTTGGATGTTTTCCGCCACTTGTCGTTTTTACTTTGGTATTGGATCGTTTATCTTTTACGTCCGTTTCTGTCGTATTTCTTTTGTGCATCGTTTCGTAGAGTTTGATTTTCCCTTTGAACTCTTGGAAATCGTTGGCTCCGTATAAAATCATTTTATTTGCAGGATCATCTGGAATGCCGTCAATGATGTATTGAATCATGGTTTCTGGTTCAATATATGCGCGGCTAGCTATTTCGCGCATGACCAGAGTGTATTCTTGTAGTGTTTCCTCTTTCTTCTTAGTCCTGCCCATCAGTGTTCTATGCACTTCCGCGCTGCTAACTTTTTCTTCAAATTCCCTATTCAGCAAGGCCTTTAATCGATGCCAGGTAGTTACACCTTTCTCGGACTGAACTAAAAGTTTCGCCAGCTCGTCTAGAAGTTTTTTGGCATAGATCACTTTCTGGAAGTCGTTCCAGTTTGCAAGTTTAGCTAATTCTTCAAACTCGTCAATCCATTTTAATATAGGATATCCATCCTTACCGTTAAATCGTCTTATCGAATCTTCCATGTCTCTAAAACCGATAGAACAGATTGCAAAAGGATCCCTCATAGCGTCATAATTTCGAGCGTCGTCATCTTCGTCGTCATTGTCGGCGTCTTCAGCTCTACTTTTCTTCTTTGATTTCGTCTTCTTGGCGTCGTTCGTCACATCGTCGTCTTCTAGCCTGATTAGTTCGCTTCTGTCATCGTCTTGAGATTCTTCGTCACTTTCTTCTTCTTCGTCGTCTTGATTTCCTCGTTCTTCACTTTTGTCTTTGATATTATATAAAAATGTCAATATCCTTCATCGAACGGCGTCTTCGGTACCGTCGTATTCGATGTTGAGTACGTGACACATTGACACTAAATCTGCATACGACAGTTTTGATTTTATGTCGTCTAATTTGGATACGTACTCAGCTGAATCCGTTTCGTACGCAAAGCCTTGAAATTCTCTCAACGTCTTCCTATTGAGTCGTCGGAACGGATCATCGCATATAATTGTGAATAATACCTTTAACGATTTACTTTGCAGATGTGTAATATTGTGCTCAATATCGGCAATGTCCCCTAAAGCAGACATTTTAGCGCGCGCCACTGGACAACCGGTACCGCCGCACTGTGTGCTAAATCCGAGCGCGAGCGCCAGGGAGGGACCCCGCGCGTCTCCCTTTCCCGCACCGCTGTTCTTCGCGCGTCGTTCGTATTTGCACGTGCACGTTTTTTGATTTTAACAAATCAAACCACGCACTAAAACTAGTCTTGCGTTTTTCAGGTTCACCGTCAATATTTCCACTCAGTCACTTGTACACTCTGCACAACACTTTTACCCTCGCATCCCGGGCGAGCCCCCACTTTGTAGGATTAATTTAGTTTGACGGTAATAAAACAGTCCCACTCAATTTTAATTATCTCGATGGTATATTAACAATATCAAATACACGTGATATCATATAAAGATGTTAAACAATATAGAGCGTAGAATGAATATTAATTATTTCGCGGTGACTGACGTCTTTCGCTACGCAGCGTTCTCGTTGCTGGTTCCGTCTCGACTGCCGGGTCCATGCCCCGGGCGGTTCCTCGCGTCTTCGGTGGTCCAGGGGCGTCCCGTCCCACATGTATGATAAATTAACAACATAAGTAGCAAACACTTTGTGCGCGGTGTCCAGTGTCATTTAGGAGCTGTGGTCTGCTGAACGCGGAAGGAGACAATGAATTGGATGCACCGGGCGACATCGCCTTATATAGGCGGCTGTCGGAGCCGCGCCGATCGATAGTACCGTCCAAGATGGCTGCGTGCTACATCCTCCCCTTCTAGCACTGAAGTCGTCCCGATGAAGTGCTAGCCTTTGAGCACGCGGGTTTCTTCCTAGGTCTTCCTCGCCGTCTAATGGGGTTGATTGGAGATGGGAGGTGCTCTTGGTTTCCGACATAAAGGGTACTTGCGGCAATATGGTACGTTCCTATTGGCATGTCAGGTAAATCAAGAAGGGCTAACTCATAGGCTGAAATTCCCCTCTTCTTGATGACAAAATACGAGCCATCCCTTTTTTGTGCCAACTTGGCACTGAATCCTCTGGACGCGTTACTGAGCTGATGAGTGGCAATCCATATCTTGTCTCCGACGCTATATCTAGGATCAGGTCGATGCTTTGGGTCTGTATACTTCTGATTTTGGGTTTGCCTCACGCCTGTTATCGGCGCTTAGTTTATCTACGCGTCTTAACAAATGCGTAATTATCTTAATTTGCATTTTATGAGCTAACATTGCTCCCTTTCAATATTAACATACATTCCGCATTATTGAAATTTCCAAGCAAATTTCGAAGAAGTACAACTGCCAGTAACTACACAATGAAGATGAGCCTCTACCCGCTGTGCGCCGATTTATCGAAGGATATCGTTGGAACATTTCGCAGAACAATTAGTGAAAATGTGCAGGTGCTAGTGCAATACAATGGGCTGTCGATCCGCCTCCCGATGCCTACGTAACAAAATCGGTTCGAACCCAAATTGTTTTTGGAAGATCAATTTGCCGGTTAGAACACGTGCGCCGACCTCGACGCTCCCGTCACAAACTACCACCACCACCACCCACAACCCGAAGAAGAGTAGGGGGTGGACCTCATAAAAGGCCATGGAGCGCTACCCAGACAATCAGATGAAACACAAACATTCAGTTCATCATTCGTCACGACACTAAGTCGCCGCAACGCTGAGCCAAGACACCGTCGATGCACCCACGCCGCCGCAGCCGCCGACGTCGCCGCAGCCGCCGACGTCGCCGCTTCCGTCGCCGCCGTCGCTGCCACTGCCGTCAACGCCGCCGCTTCCAACGCCGCCGCTGCCATTGCCGCCGTAGCCACCTCTGCCGCTGCCGTTGCCGCCGGACATCCATCCGCGATCTCGTCGGCTTCTCCTGCCTTTCGTGAACATGAAGTGAAGTGTTGGTGACTATTTTACTTTTTTGTGACCGTTTCTTTCTGTGACATTTTCTGTGTACATATTTTATGGTTTTTTTTTTTAACTTTGAACATTTTTTTTCTGTAACTCCGTGTGTAAATAATTAGCGATTGTTATCGTGCCTATAAGACTTCGTCTACCTCCACCCCATCCTTGCGTTCTTGTGCTGTTTCATAGCGACACCGACTTCATGAGCTAGCTGGAGATCAACGAGGGCAGTTTTCGCACCCCGCGCTGTGACCCCCTCCCCCGTGACAAGTGTCGCCTAACTCAAGGCCGAGTCAAAACCCATGACCCGAGGACGCCAGCTACAAGGACCTAAGGAGATGCAGAGATGGACTTCGACGAAGCGATCGCCTCCATGAAGCAGAGCTTTGAAGAGCAGATGCGCCAACTCTTGGTCAAGAGTGAAATTCTCCTGATCCGGGCGGACACAGAAGCCATTAGATGCCAGCGCGACGAAATCAGACGATAGCGCGACGAAGTTCGTCGCGCATCTGAGGAGCTTCGGAAGGAACGTCTTCTTCTCGACTTGCCCGATTGGAACTCGCCACCGAAGAAGCCAGCATCACAATGGTACAGGTGTGTACCGCCTCCACTGGGGTACTCGACGTCGTTTGTTCAGCCGCCAGCCATCGTGACGAAGACCATCACAACCACCACAGCCGTCACCATTGTGACTGTGCCGCCACCGACACAGCCTCTAGCAGCCCATTCTCCATCAAAGAAGGAATCGCCGGAGCCGTGCAGCCACGTGGCCACATCACCGAAAAAGCCGCCGCTAAAGAGGGCCGCACCGGGGCCGTCCGACCTGAAGATCGCTGTTTTCGGAGCCCCACGGAAGCCCGACGTCGTTGTCAGTAGACGACGCCTAAGGAAGCGCCGCCCACCGGTCCAACCCGAAATCTACAGACGCCGTCCTCCTGACATCAGAAGACGCCGCAGCTCGTACGGACGCCGCAAGCACCGACCGCCCCTTAACGGACGGAAAACCCGGACAACCGCGACCACCACTACGATTATGGACCCGCGAGCCGTGATGCGATTGACCGTTTCCGTGACCTGAATTAGACGTTGTGTTAGTGCCCCGCGAAAAGACGCAACAAAAACAGTTTAATGTTAAGTGACCCCATGAACGCTCTAGTGCGTCATGAATAGTGACCCGACCACCCGAACAATCCACGTCCGCCTGACGACACGTGAGCACCACCAAGGTACGTGTCGTAACGCCGCCCCCGACCAGCTGAGTGTACACGTGGAAAACCGTTCCAAAATACGAAGGCGTCGGATCCAGCACCGCCCACAACACCAGCCCAGAAAATCATCTAGAACCACCCGCCTGCATGCGGGAACACATGCAGTGGTGCCCAGCAATCCGATCAACAACATCAAACCAGACCATCTCCAGCTCGAGCCGTCCCGTGCTCCTCCCCGGCGTCCGATGCACCAGCCGCCCCAAGGACTGGAGAGACAGACCGCACGTCTTGATTCCTGCCGTGCCAGTGCACGCCAGGATGTCAGCTTATCCCTGGCCGGACCAGACGTTGAAAATCACCATTTTGACAGTTTAGAATCACTATTTCTGGCAGTTGAAATCACTGTTATTGACACAATTTCTGACAGTTAAAAATCACCATTTTTGACAGTTTAAAATCACAATTTCTGGCAGTTGACATCTACGTTTTTGACCACTTGAAATCACCATTTCTGTTAGTTAAAAATCACTATTTTTTTACAGTTGAAAAATCACTATTTCTGGCAGTTTTAATCAGTTTTTGATAGCTTCAAATTACCATTTCTGCCAGTTAAAAATTTTGAAAGTTGAAAATCACTATTTTCGACTGTTGAAAATCGACATTTCTGACAATTGAGAATCCTCATTTTTGATATGACATATCATTATTTTTGACACTTGAAAATCACCATTTTTGACAGTTTAAAATCACAATTTCTGGCAGTTGAAATCACTGCGTTTGACACCATCTCGGTTAGTTAAAAATAATTATTTTTTGACAGTGAAAAATCACTTTGTCTGACAGTTAAAAATCGACATTTCTGACATTTAAAAATCCTCATTTTTAATATTAAATATAATTATGTTTGACAGTTGAAAATCACCAATTTAAACAGTTTAAAATCACTATTTCTGGCAGTTATAATCACTGTTTTGACACCATCTCTGACAGTTAAAAATCACTGTTTTTGGCAGTTAAAAATCACTATTTCTGACAGTTTAAAATTGACATTTCTGACATTTAAAAATCCTAATTTTTTGATATTATATATCATTATTTTTGACAAACCATTGTTCTTGACCGTTGGAAATCACCATTTTTGACAGTTTAAAATCACTATTTCTGGCAGTTGAAATCACTATAGTTGATACCATCTCCGTCAGTTAAAAATCACTATTCTTGACAGTTAAAAATCACTATTTCTTACAGTTAAAAATCGACATTTCCAACAATTAAAAATCCTCATTTTTGATATTAAATATGATTATTTTTGACAGTTGAAAATCACCATTTAATCACTATTTCTGGCAGTTGAAATCACAGTTTTTGACACAATTTCTATCAGTTCAAAACCACTATTTTTTAACAGTTAAAAATCACCATTTCTGACATTTAAAAATCCTCATTTTTTAATATTATATATCATTATTTTTGACCGTTGAAAACCATTGTTTTTGACCGTTGGAAATCACTATTTTTGACAGTTTAAAATCACTATTTCTGGCAGTTGAAATCATTATTGTTGACACCATCTCCGTCCAGGCTTCCAGTGATGCCGAGATCCGGTGTGGGATGTCCGAATCTCCTCACACCTCACTCTCGGAAGGATCCCCAAGGACCAGTGTCCCGGCCAGCATCCTAGGACCCAGGTATCCAGATATGCCGAGATCCAGTGTCGAGATGACCGAATCCCCTCGCACCACAACCGCGGAAAGATCTCCCTAAGGACCAGCGTCGAGAGTAGCCAGTGCTGCCTCCCCAAGACGCCAAACTGCAGTTCCCAGTGGAACTTGGATCCGGTGTGGGAAGACCGAATCCCCTCACACCTAAACCTCGGAAGAATCCACCTTCGTGATGACACACTCACGACAACGACTCCAACTGGCAGCTATCATATGTACATACTTTTCTACGCTCTTTAAAATTCTCTCGTTTTCCGGGGCCGTTTGTTACCGGCGCTTAGTTTATCTACGCATCTTAAAAAATGCGTAATTATCTTAATTTGCATTTTATGAGCTAACCATTGCTCCGTTTCAATATTAACATACATTTCGCATCATTAAAATTTTCAAACGAAATAATTTTCGAAGAAGTACAGCTGCCAAACTACACAATGAAGATGAGCCTCTACCCGCTGTGCGCCGATTTATCGAAGGATATCATTAGAATATTTCGCAGAACAACTAGTGAAAATGTGCAGCTGCTAGTGCAACACAATGGGCTGTCGATTCGCCTCCCGATGCCTATGTGACAAAATCGGTTCGAACCCAAATTGTTCTTGGAAGAGCAATTTGCCGGTTAGAACATGTGCGCCGACCTCGACGCTGCCGTCACACCCTACCACCACCACCACCCGCAACCCGGAGAAGAGTAGGTCGTGGAATCCGTAAAAGGTCATGGAGCGTTCTTCAGACAAGCAGATGAAATTCAACAATCAGTCATTATTCATCACTCAGACTACAACAATTAGTCAGACAACACCACCGTCCGAACATCAACGACGCCACGCCACCGCCGCTGCCTTCTTCGTCGCTGCCGCCGCCGCATTCTTCGGACATTCCAGTGTTTCGTGAACATGAGTGTTGGTGACTATTGTTTTAGTGACTGTTTATTTTTTGTGACTTTATTTTATTGACATTTTCCGTGTACATATTTTATTTTTTTTTAACTTTGAACATTTTTTTCTGTAACTCCGTGTGTAAATAATAGCAATTGTTATCGCGCCAATCAGACTATTTCTGCCTCCACCCCATCCTTCGTGTTTCTTGTGCTGTGTCTCATAGCTACACCGACTCCAAGAGCTAGCTGGAGGTCAACGAGTGCGGTTTCCACACCCCGCGCTGAGCTCCCCCATGACAAGTGTCGCCCAGTCCAAGCCCACGACCCGGAGAATGACAGCCACAACGACCCAGCGATGCAGAGGAACACTAGGATCGACCTCGTGATGCCAGACCCCAACGGGGCCGCTCTGGCTACCGCAACTGGCTGTTCTCTCCTGGACGGGGCCAAGTAACGTGCTCACGATGAGCAGCAAACGGAGAAACCGGAACAGCAACAAGGACTACTACCAGTCCTTGTACGATGGCTACGACGGCGTTTACCAGGCCAGAACAGAATTCCGTGCTCACATCACCCCGGACTGCACAACTCCAGCCACACCTCCATCCAGGAAGCCGAGCCACACCACCCATATCAGCGATGACGGATGGAACGGGCTATACGTCGACAGTACCAACATCCCGACGGCAACCAGGATCAGCACCGGTCTAAGTGCAGTCAGGATGAAGACGGCAACAGACGCCACGGGAGAAGGTAGCTGGGAACGCCTGATTTTTTTTTTCTAACAAACGGACGAATACAGAGCCCAGGGCGAATGTATCTATCGCAATTACTGTTTTTTTTTGCCCATTTGAGCCTGGCATAAGAATCTTGTCTACAGCCAATCAAGTATTAAGTCATATGGAACTAATATATTTTTAATATACCAATATAATAAATTAAATGTAACATTGGACACAATACGGATGGGGATTTTGCCGAGGGGTCCGTCACGGCAGGTGTATAACAACCACGGAGGCAGACCACGGTGGGCTACACATAATGATTATATTTTGATACAATGAATTTGTAAGAAGGATGCAAGGATGTCTAATCGGGTCTTCTCTGCTTGATAAAGTAGTGTAGATACAGATTGAGGTAAAGGTATTTTATTTTTGAGTAATCCTTTTATAAAGTCCACTAAATTATGGTTGATATCGCCATTCTCCGCTCCACAATCACATTCCTTCGTTGGATTCCTCCTAATTTTATAAAGATGTTAATTTATAATTGCTGTAACGTGGTTTCACAACGTCTTTACTTTAATTTAGGTTCGGTTAAACTCACACGATTAATAATACTTAATAGGATGTTAACAGATTCAGTTTCAACTCAAGACTGCTTTATTTCTTCTAAATCACAATGGCCGCACGGATGCGCATACACTGGTTTTCACTTGCGCACGAACATATAGTATTAGCGCCACAACAATATAAATTTAAACATCTCTACAATAATCAAGACTGTACAAACCACAAGGGCGAATGCACTGTCGCAGTTATTAATTGTCGTAATTGAATCACTGGAGTCCACAAATTAATTGAGGCCATAAGTGTGGGTGTATGTGCAAGTTGTGTGTGTGTGTGTGTTTGTGAGAAAGGAGAAACGATAAAGTACTCCGTCCTCAAGGGGTGGGGGTGGCAATGTAGTTGGGGGAAAGGATACGCCGGCGAGTAGCGCGGGGGAAGTGACGGAGGATGCTGACTGGACCATTGACGGTGTCGCGATAGGTTTGGGCAGATATGGCCGGGTAGGGAAGTTTGCGGCGGGGTTTGACGGTAGGATAGAGGATATTGGAAAGGAGAACAGCGTTTAGGGGATTGAAGGCAGCGGATTTGGTGGCGAAGTTAGCGGTGTACTTCACCAACCTGGATAGAAGAGAGCGGATGGAGGCAGTTTCGTGGATTTCCGAGGAAGGAAAGTCGATCGCAGTAGCGCCGAAGGAGGCGGCGTTCAAGCGAGAGAAGGGAAGCAATTTGGGAGTTGGTGGCACAAGTTAGGAGTGAAAAGGTGAATTCTAGTGAGTTGTGTAGCGCGACTGCACTCAGGCAGGATGGATTTTAAGGCCCGTACTAGTTGCTTGCGTTGTAGGACGCGGGATCGGGTGGTAGCTATAAGAGAGGTTCAGGGTGGAGGTAAAGGTAACGCCCATGTACGTTACCTTTCTGACGGGGGAAATGGCAGTGCTGTTTACACGAAGAGTGAGAGGAGAGGAGCTGTGAGGCAGAGGTTTGTCGCGGTGGTAGAAGATGATGAACTGGGTCTTAGTAGGGTTAATGATAAGGTGCCACTCCGACGCGGAGTCGGTGAACAGGTCTACATCCTGTTGGAGTTTATCCCGAGCATCGGCCGGGTTGGTCTGAGTGGCCCACATTGCAGTGTCATCGGCGTAGGTTTGAAGGATTGATTTGGAGGGAAAGGGAACGTCCTTTGTGAAGAAGGGGTAAAGAAAAGGAGATAGAACAGCGCCCTAGGAGCGCCACAGGTTAGGGAGAAGGGGGCAGAAGAGGAACCTTGGAAGAAGACTGACGGCTGGAGAGAAAGGACTTGACTATGCGGAGGATCGCAATGTCAAAGTTCATTAGGTAAAGTTTGTACAGGAGCCCATCGTGCCAGAAAAGTGGATAGAACAGCGCTCAGGGGGCGTCACAGGTTAGGGAGAAGGGGCAGAAGAGGAGCCTCGGAAGAAGACAGAATGCTGGCAGTTGGAGAGAAAGGACTTGATAATGCGGAGGATCGCAATGTCAAAGTTCATTAGGTGGAGTTTGTACAGGAGCCCATCGTGCCAGACTGTGTCGAACGCCTTCTCGATGTCAAAAAATACGGCCGCTACGGACTTTCCGCAGTTGACAGCAATAATCGCCGTAGCCGTGAGTGCAAAAATGCTGTCGTGTACGGATAGTCCGGAGCGGAACCCGTTTTGGTGGTCGGGGATGAATTCCTCCCCGGCGGTTATGAGGTTGGTCAAGATCAGGCATTCAAGTAACTTGCCCAGCGTGTTGAGCAACTGAGATGGGGCGGTAGGAGGAAGGACTTGAAATGATTTTTTGGGAATCATGATCACCTTGGCTACTTTCCAGACAGGAGGGAAGTAGCCGCTGGTGATACATGCTTGGAAGATGGAAGTAAGGAAGCGGATAGTAGAAGGAGGGAGTTGTTTAAGGACCTTGTTGTGGATGCCATCCGGGGTGAAGTTTTTGGTGACGCGGATGAGGGCAGCCACAGTATCAGGAGATATGTCCTGGGCACTGGTGGGGAGGAAAGGAAGACAGAGGGTTAAGGGAGGGGCTGGTAGCACAACGCTTCGCCTTGGCATCAGTAGATTTCCTCCCTGATTTGGAGGAATTGTGAATTTTATCCAAGTGGTTGCCGAAACGTCGAGCTTTATCAGCTGGGATGGTGAGGAGGTGACCTGAGTGGTCGATGAGGGGATGGGAACGAATTGAGGAAGGACGTGAAGTGAGCCGCTTGAACGTCTGCCAGAAAGTTCGCGGTTTGGAACAGTCGAGCGAGCCAACAGCTTCGACTCACTGTTTTTCTTTGTGAGCTTTGATCTCCCTTCTGACTTTTGCGCTCAAGCGATTCCACTCAATGTGGTCGGCCTGGTCGTGCGAAGAGCGGAGGCGGCTGTATAATTGCCGCTTCTGCTTGATCAGGTCGACCACGTGCTGGGGTAGGGGACGGAATTTGAGGGACGGGAGAGCAGTAGGGATATACCTTCTCGAAGCTTCCTGGATGGCATCGGTGAGTTGACCAATTGTTTGGCCAATATTAGCGGTGGAGGTGAAGTGAGGCGGCCATGCCACCCCATCCATGAAGGTTTGGAAGGCTTTCCAGTCGGCACGGTGATATTATTTGTTGGGAATAAGGATGGGGGAGCAGGGGGAGGTTTGCACAAAGGTGCAAGTGGTGGTAAGGGGAAGGTGATCGGAACCAACCGGGGATCCGATGGCACAAGGGCCGAAGTAAGGATAGAGGTCTTGGGTAACGAGGATGAGGTCAATGGTAGAGGTGCCTTGATAGCCGACAAAGGTCGGACTATCATTGGCGACACGAAGAAAGGAGGAGGTCCGAAAGCTCACGGCCTTTGGCGTTGGTGGCGCGTCAGCCAAAATCAGTGGAACGGGCGTTAAAGTCGCCCATAATAATAGTTCGTGGCTTTCGGGAGAGGTAGGTTAATAGGTCGTGAGGAAGAGGATCGCGGGGGGGGGGGGGGTTTATTAGGAAAAGAGATAGAAATGGAGGCGATGCAAGAAGAAGAAAAACGAGGGGGAACAGAGAGGGGAAGTGTCGGGATCGAGGTGTGAGTTCTGTCGGCCCGGAAAACGTAGTAGCTAGGGATGGAGAAGCGGGATTGAGTTTGGTTTCCTGGATTCCTAGGATCGTGAGACCATCGGGATCCAGGAGGGATTCAAGGATATTTGATATTGATGGACGTAAAGGACAGAAAGTGTCGATTTACATAGGGGGTGCCTGTGACGGCGGGGCAAAGGGAAGGGGAATAATGGTAAGGTGGATCTGGGACCCGGAGTGCGATGCGAGTACTTAACTGAGATCCGAAGGATTTCGGCTGCGGCCGCGGAGATAACGGCCTGGATGTTGGGGATGTTGGTAGGGTTGAGCTTCATGAGGTCAGCCGAGATGAAATTAATCATACGGACGTCCTCACTAGGCTCAGCGGGAGTGGGGGCAAGGGAAAAATAGGATTTTGCTGCCGTCTCGTACGTTACCGAACGAGAAACGGCAGCACGAGCGGGGCACTTGGCTGAAAATGTCACGTGTTCGTGGGACCCGCGATTGGATGCACCGGGCGACATCACCTTATATAGGCGGCTGTCGGAGCCGCGCCGCGCCGATCTATAGTGCTGCGCACCCCGCCCAAGATGGCTGCGTGCTACTAGCACTGAAGTCGTCCCGATGAAGTGCTAGCCTTTGAGCACGCGGATTTCTTCCTAGGTCTTCCTCGCCGTCTAATGGGGTTGATTGGAGATAGGAGGTGCTCTTGGTTTCCGACATAAGGGGTAATTGTGGAAATCTGGCATATCAGATGAATCGAGAAGGGTTAACTCATAGGCTGATGATAACATACCGGCCATCCCTTTTTTGTGCCAACTTGGTACTGAAACCTAGGGATGCGTTATTGAGCTGATGAGTGGCAATCCATACCTTGTCTCCGACACTATATCTAGGATCAGGTCGATGCTTTGGGTCTGTATACTTCTCATTTTGGGTTTGTCTCACGCTGAAGCTTTCTTTTACGAGAAGCAGAACGTTTACTAACTCCTTAAGCCTTGGTGTTATTTTGGGAATCAAATTTTCGGCGCTTAGTTCCTCTGTTACACCTGTCGGTGTCCTTAATTCGCTACCGAAGGTCAAGTAAACGGCGCCAATCTTTTGGCTCCGAGCGGTATTCATAGCGAATCTGATTGAAGCTAAGGAATCTTAGGAAAGGCCGTGCGATATCAGCGGCCAAGTGGGGAAATCTTCTCCAACAAGAATTGCTAGTTGGGGTTTTAAGTCACGGTTTTTTCGTTCAACCAGGTTGGATTCTGGGTGATACACAGTAGTGAAAATTTGGGATATACCCAGATAGTAGGTAAGCTCTTGGACAACGGCTAAAATGAACTGTGATCCGTTGTCGCTAATTATACATCTTGGAATACTGAATCTTAGGAATACTTCATTTAGTAGTACAGGAAAACCAATCGAGTCTGGACCCTGAGGACACGTTTTGCGCAGCACACTATGGGCGGAAAGGAATACATGAGCGCCCGAGTACAGTCGCCGACACAAGTTTAGAAATGCATTTATACGTTAACACCCGACAACTTGTTTTTAATCTCAATGTTTGCCTCGACTGTACACTTGAAATGCTTGACGAAAACTAACGATGCCCGCCACCAGACGACTGTGTGACTCGATATGCAGTACAATATAACTGCACACTGTTCGGCAGTGGCTTCTGTCAGAGCGAATAATTCTAGCCAACGGCTGGCGATGTCTTCTATTATAAAGATCCATCGTTATTCAGCTTGATTCAAACAAGTCAATAGAAATAATTTCAAATCTTTGCCTAGTGGCTGTAGTCTGTAATAGTCCAGCTGGCTTTAAATTGGTGGCCTTGTACCGTTGGCATTCCAAACACTTAGATATGTATTTGATGATGTCATGCCTCATACTATCTCAGTAGTATCGTGAGGAGATCGGGTACATGATGGGGTCAACTCCATAATGACCTGCAGTTAATGATGATACGGTATTTCAGTAACGCTCTTTTGGAGCGGTATTTTGCGATAACGCGACGTCGCGGTCCACACAAGAAAATAGCGCGTTACTGTGGAGCGCATGCAGAGAGGCGTTCCGCTGGAACTTACAGATGTAAATACCTCTCAAGAGTGTGGAGCGTATCAGTCGCGCTCCCTTCCTCTCTCCCAATTGCGGTTCTAGTCATATCGCGCCGTTGTAAAATCGGGAACGTGACGGCATTACTCAGATAACTGCTGGCGCTGCCGCATTTCGTTCCAAGGTAACGGTATTTTGTCGCGGTATTTTGGAGCGGTATTTTGGAGTGGTATTTTCTTGGAACCAGCGCGACTGTAACGCTCCACGAGTGGAACCGGTATTTAGATCTCTACCTGCAGTGGGTACATCGTGGTAAGACCGTATTACTTTTAAGCGTTCTTGTTTTGGCACTGCCATTTTGGTTTCTTCGTTGTCTTGATCAGCGGTATAGCGATACAATACACCGTTGTTGAGAAGATATCCTCGATTAAGGTATCGTAAGTGTCTCTCGTCATCCTGTGAATTTTGTATGGTCTTAATGATTGCTTTGAGATCTGAATCCTCAAACTGAGCGGTGCGTAGTTCCCTTTCGCCACGCCGTGGTTTGTCGATTTTGACAGTACATACGCAAGAAGTGTGGTTGTTTTCCTGACTTTCTGCACATGGTGGGGGGGGGGGGCAAGCCATCTGCTATGATATTTGTTCTTCCAGGTGCGTATTTAATTGTTAAATTATATGGTTGTAGTTGAAGAATTTTCCAGTTGGTGTCTTTAACGTCACGAGCCATCTCAATGGTTGATAGTCTGTGATTAATGTCACATCGGTACCTTCAATGTAGCCTCTTAACGTGTTGACAGCCCAGACAATGGCTAAGGCTTCCCTTTCCGTTGTCGAGTAATTTTGTTCTGCAGGCATCAGCAATCTACTGGCGTATTAGATTGGATGTACCTCTTCTCTCTCCCCCTGGACCAGAACTGCTCCAATAGCGAAACCACTAGCGTCTGTCTTCAGGAGATATGGCAAATTTTCGTCAGCTTGTTTCAAGATAGGCGCTGTGGTGAGAAGTTCCTTGAGTCTCTCGAATGCCGCTTTCTCATCTGCCCCCCATTTCCAAGTAGTTTTATCCTTTGTAAGGTTTGTCAATGGCCGTGCGATATCAGCGAATCGGTAAATGAACCGTCTGTAGCAAGAACATGTTTGCAGAAAGGATATCAATGATTTCACATTCCTCGGTGGCATAATCTTGCTATGGCGCTGAACTTCCCTAGATCCATGCGGGTAGCCCAAAATTAGACTAACTAACGAAGACTAACTTTTCCTAGTTGGTGAAACACCAAGTTTAGATGCTGTAAATGTTCCTTAAACGTGCTGGAACGCACAATTATGTTGTCCAGGTAAACTAATATTTCGACCTGTTTCCCAAGTCCATTTTTGAAGCGATCCGTTAACCTCTGGAAAGTAGCAGGCGCATTGCGTTTAAATTTATAGATTACAATTGCAGTTTTATCTTGGTCATCCTCCTATAGCTTGATCTGCCAGTAACCTGACTGGAGATCTAACGCAGACATCAAAGGCATTCGTTTTACAGCGTGTAGTAGATCGTCTAGCCTCGGCAATGGGCAGTGATCGGGCACTATGATTTTATTTATCTGTCGGTAGTCAATGCAAACTCGGATATCGTTGTTGTCTTTGGGAACCAGCACAACGGGAGACGTCCAAGGCGAATCACATTCCTCAATGATTTCGTGTTCCAACATCTCATCAAGTTTATCTTTTCTTATTGCTTTTGATGTACAGCTGACAGGCGATATGGTGGAACTGCGATGGGTTCGTTGATCATAGTTTTTATACCATGTTCCGAGTAAGGTGTCGGGGGTCCATGGCTTGCAAATAAATCTTGACACGAAGTGAGTAACTCGCTAAGTTGTTGGCGTTCATCAGGTGTATTCACGTAATTCGATGTTGATACCCATTGCTTCAAAATTGATTCGGGGGTCTCGTTTGAGAGGAGACACATCCATCGGGTGCGAGTCTTTAAAAATTTCCAATAATGTAGGCGATGGGCATTCGTCGTCTCTTATTTTGGTACCTTCCGACCTGCTTTTCTGCGGTAGTGGTATAACCGGGATGAGTTTCCAGTTTGGGTCGATGTATCCCTGTTCTTCGAATCGCGTAGAATTCCAGTAACGGTGATCTATCTGGAAAGTCTGGTGGATGTGTTGAGACTCGTGTTCTGGGTTTACAGAGATTTTAGATGGTTTTAAAAAATCATACCATTTCATTGGTTCATCTGCAAATTACCAGTTTCTTTGTGGTAGGTTTAGTATAATTGCTGCGGCTTCTAGAAAATCTATACCAAGGAGGGTGCGGTGTTCTTTGGCATTAGGAAGAATTATGTCAATCATTCTTATTTTAATATCGATCGTTGTTGTTAGAACCTTTTGCGCTCTGCGAATGCCATCTGCGAGGATGACATTGGCTGATATGGACTCGAAATCACATTTTTGCTTCAGGAGTTCCTTATGGAGGGAATCACTGGCGATGCTCTTTCTGACGGCTGTATCAATGTAGGCAGTTCCATTAACTCCACAGACAGTGACGCGAATTGTTGGCACGCTCGCCTCCATATTGATTATCACGTTTATTGGACAAAATATTAGTTTGTGGCGGTGGATTCAGCTTTCTTTGTGTTACAGTTTGGGCAATTACTGCGAAAATATAAACTTTTTCCGCATCCGTAGAACGATACAGTGGTATTTGCTTCAGTGGATGATATCTTCGGTGTTGGTGTAGCTGGAGTCGCTTTATCATTTTTCTGTTTTATCCTTTTGCCTATGTTTACGAAAATTACAAAAGTTGCATCGGACTCTCATTGTAACTTTCGACAATGGTCTATCTTCGTGTGTTTTTCCGGATATTTCATGTTTTAGTTGCTCAACGATACGAGCTTTTCGTAATAATCCCGTAAAGGTGTTTACTTCTTCTCGTGGTACCTGTCTTCGGATTGTAAAGTTTAGCAACCTGTATATCATGTCAACTTGCGTATTTTCATCGTCTTTCGCTTTAAAGTTGAGAAAGTAGGGCACGTTTTGTACACATAAATTCATCGGTGGACGTGTTATTGTCTTGGTTTATTGCAAATAATTCCGAATTCACTTGGAAGTATGCCTGCGCTGGTGAGAATGCAGTGCTGATGAGACGACACGTATCGTTCCATGTACGGAATGTACATGTACTTGTTTTGCGCCTTGTCACCAAGTAGAAGCATTTCCCGTTAGCGGTAACCTTTTTATTGCGTCATCATCTGATAGGTTTTCAATTTCTTTGAAAATGGATATCGCGATACCGACACCGCGCTAACCTTAATTATCTGTACTTGTATATATTCGTATTCTGTAAATAAACTGTTACGACCACATCGAATTCTCTTGGATCCAACGAACTACGCAACGCAACCCCCACAAAATCATTAACTTTCGTGTGAATCCGTTCACCGTTGAATCTCTCCGTGCATTTGCTAAATGAGCCATGTTTCGTTTGCGTGGGTGTACTAGTAATTAACGTTATAAGCATTCGCAATTGTTCATTAGACATTTGCACTGATTGGGTTTCTTCATGTGGGCCACTGTGTTGTGCGTTTTCATGTTTCTTCGACGGGGACATTTTCCGTTGTTTCGTTGTGATTAGGATACCAATAGTGCTCGAACGAGGGTATTTATCGAAGAATAACAATTTAACGGAAATGTGCTGATTCAAATAACAAGACTGGTACTAAGCCTAGTGCAAACGAAAGTCCAATCGTAGTTATCGAAGTGGTTGGAGGTTTCGACTAGTCGTGACGTGCAGAATGACTCAGTGTGAGGCCGTCGTGTGCGTGTGAATGGCGAGATGTAAAACGTAATTGTACGAATACAAAGCCCAGGGTAAATGCAACTATCGCAATTGTTGTTTCAGTGCGTAGTGGGATTAGTAGGAGGACGAATACAAAACAGGAGGAGAATGTATTTATCGCAAATACTATTTCGTTAAGAAAATGAATGAATACACGGACACGTACAAAGCCCAAGGCGAATGTATAATTATTTTCTAACAAACGGACGAATACAGAGCCCAGGGCGAATGTATCTATCGCAATTACTGTTCTTTCGAGATGTTAATTTATAATCAAGACTGTACAAAGCATAAGGGCGAATGCACTGTCGCAGTTATTAATTGTCGTAATCGAATCACTGGAGTCCACAAATTAATTGAGGCCATAAGTGTGGGTATATGTGCAAGTTTTGTGTGTTTGTGGTAGTGTTTGTGAGGAAGGAGAAACGATGAGGTACTCCGACCTCAAGGGGTGGGGGTGGCAATGTAGTTGGGTAAAAGGATACGCCGGCGAGCAGCGCGGGGGAAGTGATGGAGGATACTGGCCGGACCATTGACGGGGTCCCGACAGGCTTGGGCAGAGATGGCAGGGTAGGGAAGTATACGGCGGGGTTTGACGGTAGGATAGAGGATATTGGAAAGGATTGAAGGCAGCGGATCTGATGGCAAAGTTAGCGGTGTACTTCACCAACCTGGGTAGAAGAGGGGGGATGGAGGCAGTTTCGTGGATTTCAGAGGAAGGAAAGTCGATCGGGAGGTCGCAGTGGCGCCGAAGGAGGCGGCGTTCAAGCGAGAGAAGGGGAGCAATTTGGGAGTTGGTGGCACAAGTTAGAAGTGAAAAGGTGAATTCTAGTACAGGCCTGATGAACACTTTATATGTGCGGAGTTGTGTAGCGCGTCTGCACTCAGGCAGGGCGGATTTTAGGGCCCGTACCAGTTGATTGCGTTTTAGGACGCGGGATCGGGTGGTAGCTGTAAAGGAAGAGGGGTTCAGGGTGGAGACCCAGATACGTTACCTTTCTGACGGAAGAAATGTGAGTGCCGTTTACACGGAGAGTGAGAGGAGAGGAGCTGTGAGGCAGAGGTTTGTCGCGGTGGTAGAAGATGATGAACTGGGTTTTAGTAGGGTTAATGACAAGGTGCCACTCCGACGCCCAGTCGGTGAACAGGTCTACATCCTGTTGTAGTTTGTCCCGAGAATCGGCCGGATTGGTGTGAGTGGCCCACAGTGCAGTGTCATCGGCGTAGGTTTGAAGGATTGATTTGGAGGGAAAGAGAACGTCGTTTGTGAAGAAGGAGTAAATAAACAGGGACAGAACAGCGCCCTGGAGGCGCCACAGGTTAGGGAGAAGGGGGCAGAAGAGGAGCCTTGGAAGAAGACTGACGGCTGGAGAAAGGACTTGACAATGCGGAGGATCGCAATGTCAAGTTTCATTAGGTGGAGTTTGTGCAGGAGCCCATCGTGCCAGAAAAGAGGATAGAACAGCGCCCTGGGGGCATCATAGGTTAGGGAGAAGGGGGCAAAAGAGGATCCTCGGAAGAAGACAGAATGCTGGCGGTTGGAAAGAAAGGACTTGACAATGCGGAGGATCGCAATATCAAGGTTCATTCAGTGGAGTTTGTACAGGAGTCCATCATGCCAGACAGTGTCGAACGCCTTTTCGATGTCAAAAAATACGGCCGCTACGGACTTTCCGCAGCTAAGAGCATTAACCGCCGTAGCGGTGAGTGCAAAAATGCTGTCGTGTACGGATCGTCCGGAGTGGAACCCGTTTTGGTGGTCGGGGATGAATTCCTCCCCGGCAGTTATGAGGTTGGTCAAGATCAGGCATTCAAGTAACTTGCCCAGCGTGTTGAGCAAGGAAGATGGGGTGGTAGGAGAAAGGACTTGAAATGTTAGGGGATTTTTTGGGAATCATGATCACCTTGGCTACTTTCCAGACAGGAGGGAAGTAGCCGCTGGTGATACATGCTTGAAAGATGGAAGTAAGGAAGCGGATAGTAGGAGGAGGGAGTTGTTTAAGGACCTTGTTGTGGATGCCATCCGGTCCTGGGGCGAAGTTTTTGGTGACGCGGATGATGGCAGCCACAGTGTCAGGAGATATGTCCTGGGCACTGGTGGGGAGGAAAGGAAGACAGAGGGGCTAGCAGCACAACGCTTTGCCTTGGAATCCGTGAAGTCGTGAATGTTGTCCAAGTGGTTGGCGAAACATTGTTGTTTGTCAGCTGGGGTGGTGAGGAGGCGACCAGAGTGGTTAATGAGGGGATGAGAACGAATGGAGGAAGGACGTCTGCCAGAAGGTTCGCGGTTTGGTGGGGTCAAGCGAGTCGACAGTTTCGACCCATTGCCTCTCTTTGTGAGATTTGATCTCCCTTCTGACGCTGCGCCGCGCCGATCGATAGTGCTGCGCACACCGTCCAAGATGGTTGCGTGCTACAAACTCATATTTTTCAGGTAAAAATAGGTTATAGTAATTTAAATTATTGCAGCAAATATCATTTTACTACTAGATCTTTTAAACAAAAAAGAAGTTATTTACAGTAAGAGTGAGGAAGGTGAAGCTTTCGTTCGCACGAATTGCGTGTTCGTCCACGAAGCGCCAGCTGAGTGAACGATACAATTTAAGTGAACGAAAGCGGCCTTACTCTTGAGTGCTGTATTTGGTTTTGTTTGATACCTCCCCAGAAAGTCTGTAACTTTATATTCAAAATTTTAAACAAAAATAAATCACATGTTCGGAGTGAAAAAACAAAAACAAAATAAACAAAGGACCGAAAATTGCTTAACACAGCTGTAAACAAGTCAACGCACATGTCGTACCGATAAATATGCGTTGACTCGTTTACAACTGTGTTAAGCAATTTTTGCCGATGCGTGCCGTCCGTCCGATTCCGATAATTGTGCGCGTAGCTTTAGAACGTTAAATGATTACACTCGTATATTATTGCTACCCTAAGAATATTGTTCTTTCACACAATTGTGAATAGAAAGACTTTCCCAAGATTGCGTAGGCAAAAAATACTTACCACAACCATAGTGCAACGAAGTATCGTTTCTGAGCCGAAGGTTCCCTGCTCAGCATATAATTCTGCGCTTCCACGAAACGATAGTTTTCACAGGATCTGAAATCCAAGACAGAGTATCCGGTGTCCAAATGGAAACAGACGCACAGGGAATAGTACCACGTCAAGTCTTAAAATTGAAAAGTTATTACAATTTCATTGAACATTTCTTGGTGAAATAAGCATCCAATTAAATCGCTTAATTCTTAGTCAGGTGTGCAAAAATAACTAATTAACACAAACTTAAACTGAAATCACCTTATGGGAGCTTATCGCCGCGATATTATGACGTTGCTAAGCAAAATAAACATTTGCACATAATAATTCAATATGGTTAGTAATCATTACATCGAAATGTTACGTTCACGGTTCGGCAATGAAGATGCTCAACGACGCCTCGCTCCAAAATCGGGTGCCAACCCCCTCGGCCACGGAGCGCCCCTCTGGTAATAATTGTATTTTTAATAAATATTGTTGAATAATTTACTTGCAAGAAATGTTCGAACCGAATATCCCTCAGACATTGATAAATACTCATAATTATTAAAGTTTCCTTAAGCACGTTGCTTTTAAGTAACAACCCTCCGCCTACAGCAACGTGCTTATTTCGTATTATCAATGTCCTTGGGATATTACAACTGAAAATGCCTAACGTAGTAATATAAAAGTAAAGCTCCCTCAACGAACAAATCAAGCGATTTTGATCTCGAAAGATGACACGCGACGTGAAAAAGGATCCAAAACGTAGTTGCAGGTATTCAGTTACAATACATTTTTCAGTAGTTTCAGGTGTACAGTTTCAATACCTTTAAAGTATTAAGGTCAAATGTTTTTATGTATAAAATGATTTTATTTATTGAATTGATTATTTATATACTGGTTTGAATGAAAAATGCAACACCAAGAAAAACAGCCAGAAGTAACTCATTCAAATTTCAATAAAAAACTCCTTCGTCAAACCTCTTTTTAGGATGATTTTATATACGAAAAATAGCAATATCAAATGGTGTTTTTATAAACATGGAACAATTTTAATTAGTTTTCTCGTGATAATAGTGCAAAGAACATCATTTAAAATGCCCAGAGTTCGTAACCGTCGAAATTTGTGATTTTGAGCGAGGTCGTATTATTGGCATGAGAGAGGGTGGTCTTTCGTTTAGAGAAATTGCCAATAGAATGGAACGTGACGCAACCACAGTAATTAGGTGCTGGCGAAGATGGTCTGAGGAAGGTTTTCATGGACGTCGGAGAGGATCTGGACCACAGCGAAGAACGACAGACCGCGAAGAACGCAGGTTGAGACTTTTGGCGATAAGAGAAAGATTATCCACTACGCGGGCCATTGGAAACACTTGGAAGGATACATTAAATGTTAGAATCTCAATGGCATCGATATATTATCGAATACGGAGTTTTGGAATGCGTAGTTATCGTCCTTTTTGTTGCCTTCCCCTGACTCCACGTCATAGAGCTTCTAGGTTGGAATGGTGTAGAGAACGGGTGAATTGGAGACAAGAATGGCAACAAATTGTGTTCACTGACAAATCCAGATTTTGTTTGTGGGCCAACGATGGACGTAGACGTGTCAGACGTTTCCGCGGGGAACGCAGAAATATGGACTTCGCGCTTCCTGGGCATACTGCTCTCACGCAGGGGGTGATGATTTGGGGTGCCATCACGTATGGTGGTAGGTCCCCTCTAGTTTTTATTCCTGGCACCCTAAATGCTTGGCGCTACGTACAGACTATTCTAGAGCCCGTTGCACTGCCGTACTTACAAGGGTTGCAAAACCCTATCTTTCAGCAAGATAATGCTCGCCCACATACAGCAAGGGTAACAATAGAGTGTTTAGAAGAAGCTAACGTTGTTGTGCTTCCATGGCCTTCTCGTTCACCAGACCTTTCGCCCATCGAACATGTTTGGGATATGATATGCTTGTGTAAGTAAGTTTTTCAACTGAAATTTTGATCGTTTACTTGAAACATTCAAACACAACTTCTGTGAAATTTTCATTAAAATCTAACCATAACTTCTTGGTGTTGCATTTTTCATTCAAACCAGTATATAATCAAGGTCCCAGTGGACGAACAGGGAAATTTCTAATTTCGAATCTTGAACTGGCATCTTGTGGTTTTCATAACCTGTAAATTCTTGTATTATTTATGTATAATTTTTGAATTTTGATTTATTTGTATTCTATGTACAGGTTATAAAAATAAAGGCCGTTTATTATTATTATTATTATTATTATTATTATTATTATTATTATTATTATTATTATGTGTTCAGTTTCAGTACTTTTATGTGGTAAGGCCCAATACTTTAAGGTGTTCAGTTCAGGCAGAGACTTTCAATACAGAGCTCCCGATGCTGACGGAAATCCCAGGCAGATTTAGGTTTTAATTTTATTGGAGCTCTAAGCACGAGTTCAAAATTTAGAATTTTATCTGTTTAAGAAGAATCCCGCGCTGTCTTAAGGACACCTCCATCTAATTGATGTCAGCAGTAGAATATGAATGAATAAAATACTAACCGTAGAAATCCAGTTCAATAGTAGCACTCTGTTCCACCATAGAGAAGATCATAATGGCATCGTAGAAACGATTTTTCAAGACCAAGATCTGGATGAGCAGAGGGTACATGTCGAAGGTGGCCACTCTTGTATTTATGGCGCCGCATAGTTTGACCAACGTGTTGCCAATATATATCGCGCGATCAAACTCGCATCGCATGATTCTACAATGAATACAGTGTTACACGTTTGACAGATAAAGTTGCGGCCCATGTATTTGAGAATAATTCAAAGAATAGTTTAGTTTAGTTTATTTTTACTTACAAAAGTTATACATACGTCAGTACATAGATTTGTTAAAATCATATAATAATTTAAACATACGCAATACAATTATACAATTTTTACATAGTCACAGTTCGGTGTTAAAAACTCACGCATGGTATGGAATGGCCTACTTAAAAAATACGCTCTGAGTTCTCTTTGAATTGATTTGCGTTGTTTATTTTTTTAACGGATTTGGGATTTTGTTATATATGCAAGAATATATGGCGGATTTTTCATATAGGCTGGTTTTATGTAGTGTAGCGCGTAAATCGTCGCGGTGTCTTGTATTGTGATAATGGATATTGGCGTTGGTTGTGAATTTTTGTTTTGTTGGTTTATGTCAGTGATGGGGAAACTACGGCCCGCGGGCCAAGTCCGGCCCGTGGAAAGGTTTAATCCGGCCCGTTTAAGAGTGTCGTCGTGAGAATGTTTGAACGCGTTCTTACTTCGTAATGTGACGACCCGCATAAAAACTACCTGCAGCGATATTCAAAACACAATAGTATTCTGGACAAATCCATCCGACTTAAACAGATGACTCATCTTCGCTCGAAACTTCCAGACACTCTCGCAGGTAGGTATAAATACAAGCGAGGCCGCCCGAAGATCAGTTAGTTAGCGACTTAGTCAGTCATCGGCAACGACCCGCTGTGACTCGAGTAATTGTTTGTGTAATCCCCCAAACTCCCAGTGCCTCAACAAACTCCCGCGTAAGAGCATTAGTTAGCAGTAAGCTTTCGTCAATTGCGTTTCTGTGTGTTGTTCTCCGTAGTAGGTAACGTCTAAAATGGATGTTAAAAAAAGAAAAGTGGATTCAGAAAGTCGAGTTTTTAAAGAAGAATGGACGTGGAAATATTTCTTTACTTTATTTAAAGAAAAACCTGTGTGCTTACTTTGCAATACAACTGTTGCAGTTTTAAAAGAATATAACATTCAATGCCATTTCAAGAACAAACATGAAAACCACTCCTACTCATCGTTAAGTGAAGAGGTAAAAAAATTAAATCGAAAGATTTAATAAAAAATTTATCAAGTCAACAACAATTATTTCAGAGAGCTAATCATTCTCAAAGATGCGCTACGAAAGCCAGTTATGTGTTGGCTTATAATATTGCTAAATCTAATAAAGCATTTTCAGATGGTGAATTTATAAAGCAGTGCATGATAGATGTGTGCGATATTATGTGCCCTGACAAGAAAAAGAATTTTCAGTCACTGTCTCTCTCAAGAAGAACAATCACCGAGAGAATTGAAAATATTGATAAAAATCTGATTTCACAACTGACTACAAAAACTCAAAAATGTATTTTTTATTCAATTACCATGGATGAAAGTAATAATAATAATAATTGATTTAATGTTATCAACATACAAAATGTTTTACACAAGTTACAGAATTACATACAAGTAAATAAATAAAATAAAATATAGTTAACGTGAGATCAAAAACTCACTAGATCACAGGTTAAAATTAAAATTAATAATGTACATAAATATCACACGTAAATACATAATACAAATGTAAGAGACGCAAGCAGTAGGTTAATACAAATTAGTTAAAATACAGGTTAAAATGTATACTTGATGCAACGACAACAATATAAATATGGAACAGAATCAAAATGACAGAAATTCAGAAATTGAATAAAATGCTTTATGCACAAGTAATTTTTTGATATGATCTTTAAAAAGAGGTATCGGTAAATTTTGGACTGTTAGAGGCAATTTGTTGTACAATTTAGGGCCAAAATAGTTCTTTGCGTTTCTGGTTTTGTGCACTCTATGAAATGCAATATTGATTTTGTGAGAAGACCTTGTGTTATGATTATGTACTTCATCATGCGTTTCGTAATGAGATAGGTTCATTTTAGTGTATATTAGTGCACTGAAGATATAAATACATGGAAAAGTGAGTATCCCATTTTCAATAAATTTTGGTTTAACATCTTCTCTGAAGTTAACACCCGTGATAATGCGAATAGCTTTCCGCTGCAGCCCAAAAATTCTCGAGGTATGACAAGAGTGACCCCAAACGAGTACTCCATAGTACAATAAGGATGAGAATAGACCATGGTAGGCTGTCCAAAGCACTTTGGTGTCGGTACAGTCACGCAGGTTAGAAGATATAGATTCCTGCTTAATTTGATGGCTAGAGCATTCATTTGCGGTTCCCAAGATAAACTTGAATCCAGTAATATCCCCAGAAATTTTACAGGATTTGTATATGGATTTACAATTTTCTTATTTGTGAACCACATTGTTTCACTTTTGGTTGCGTTTAGTTTTAGCTTGTTTTGATCAAACCACTGTTGAGCCTTCAACTGAGAGATATCCATTAAGTCGTTTAATTCTGAGGATTCGTAACATTTATTGACTAAGGTAGTGTCGTCTGCAAATAATACCACTTTCGTGTTCTGCATAAAGGAGGGCAAGTCGTTGATGTACAATAGGAAAAGTAGGGGCACCAGAACAGAGCCTTGAGGTACCCCACAATTTATTTCCTCCATATCAGAAGTGGTATTATTAAACGACACCACCTGTCGCCTATTAGATAGATAGGATTTAAGAAGTTTTCTACTAGTTTCGTGAACATTGTATTTTTTTAATTTATCCAAAAGTATATCATGGGACACACAGTCGAAAGCTTTTGATAAATCACAAAATTGGGTTGCAGTTATTTGCTTTGACTCAATACCATCATTTATTTCTTGCATAAGATCTAGTAGTGCGGTAGTGGTACTTCTGTTATGCCTGAAACCGTATTGGTTGGTATTAAAAATCGAATTAAATTCCAGGTGATCATACAGCTGTTTCTTTAATACAAGTTCTATTACCTTAGATATTAAAGGAACAATAGAAATTGGTCTATATTTGTCCTTATCGTTGGGGTCGCCCTTGTTCTTAAAAATGGGTACAACTCTTGAAATTTTTAGGCAATCTGGAAAAACTCCGGTGTGTATACAATCATTTATGAGATGAGTTAATGGAATTACAATTAAATTTACTATTGTTTTAAGAATAACTGTATTTATGCCATAGAAATCCTTACTATTTCTATTAGGAAGATTTAAAATGATGTCTCTTACATGGTTGAACGAGACCTCGATAAATACAAATCTCTTGGTAGGTGTTGCTATATGAACTTCATGTGAGACAACATTGTTTGTGGAATTTATAAGTTGTAGACCAATATTAGAAGATATCAGCGATACTGCGCAGTTACTCATATTTGTAAGAGGAATCAACGCCCACTTTGAAATTACAGAAGAACTTGCAGGGCTGCAGTCAATGAAAGGAACAACGACTGGTGCCGATATATTTTGTGAATTTGAAAATTGCATCGATAAACTTCGTTTACCTATGACAAGCTATGTAATGTAACTACAGATGGTGCTCCTAATATGGTTGAAATCAATCAAGGATTTGTTGGGAAATTTAATTCTAAGTATCCGGAAAATGATGTTGTTTTTTTGCATTGCCTTATACATCAGGATGCTCTCTGTAAATCGGCTTTATTGTATATTGACCATATACTTAATATTGTTGTAAAACTAGTAAATATGATTCGTTCTAGAGGATTATTACATCGCCAGTTTCAACAGTTTTTGGAGTCCGTACATGCTGAGCATTTCGATATCCTGTATTATTCAAAAGTTCGTTGGTTAAGTGCTGGAAAAGTATTTGAAAGAATTTGTGATTTAAAAGACGATATTGTGAATTTTCTTCTTGATAAAGACATTTATAATCAATTTGACGTCTTAGAAAACGAAACGTGGCTTTCTGATTTCGCTTTTTTCATAGACCTCCTCGTACACATGAATAAACTTAATCTCAAATTGCAAGGAAAAAATCAGTTTCTTCACGATATTTGGCAATACCTGAAAAGTTTCAAATTACAGTTATTATTATTTGCTAATCAGATCTCTAAATCTGATTTTTCTCATTTTCCAAGAATACAATCTTTAAAATTCACTATATCAAACAATAAGATTAAAAAATACGAAATTAATTTGAGAAAACTATCTACAGAATTTGAAAGGAGATTTCAGGACTTTAGAAAAATGGAACCAGAGTTTAGTATTTTTGCGACCCCATTCAATGTTAATTACGAAGAAGTTGATGCAAAATTTCAACTTGAGTTAATAGAACTGAACTGTAATACTCTCCTGAAACAAACTTTTCATACAGTACCATTACTAGAATTTTATAAAAATTTAAGTCCAGATAATTTCCCAAATCTAATTACTCATGCAATGAAGATAATGACAATGTTCGGCTCATCTTATATATGCGAACAAATCTTTTCAACAATGAAGTTTAGGAAAACTTCTTTAAGAAACTGAATTACACATGAGCACCTTTCATCAGTTTTAAGAATTTCTGCTTCGCAAATGGTACCGGACTATGATGAAATTTTGATGAAACAGTCTCATTTTCATTTTTCTCATGCACCATCAACCAGTAATGACACCAGAAAATAAAGTGATAATACTTCACATCAAGAACTACACTAAATTCATTTTATATTTTGTGCTTATAATTTTGTTACCTTTTGCTTTTTTACTATTAAAATAATAAGTGTATGTAATGATATATGTATATGTTTATAGAACACATAAATTAGTTAACGATTAAGCATTATTCTTTGGCCCGCTACGATTGTCTAGTTATTACAAATGGCCCGTCTTAAAAAAAGTTTCCCCACCACTGGTTTAAGTGAACATATATGGCAGATTTATAAATGCAAATGCATGTAAGGGTAAGTAAAGAGTGGTTTACAAACCTATTACGACAAGTTTCACTTCTTTTAAGCCCAAATATTAATCTTATAATGCGTTTCTGCGCTAAGAATACTCTGGATGTATCTGAGCGTCCCCATATAAGGATATTGTATGTGATGTGGGAATAAGCAAGGGTGTAGTATACTTGTATTAGGTGACTTTTTGTAAGCTAGTGCTTAAGTTGTAGAATAGCGAAATAGGCACTGTTCAGATCGGTAGTAAGCAATTGGGTTCTAAAACAGAGAAACAGGTATTAGTAAAAGACTCCCACGTGCTAAGGTGACCTTGTGACCGACTTTGGCAACTAAGTACAACAACTGTGAAACTGTTTAATCGATTCCCTGGGTTCTAATCGACTAGGTGCGTTGTAGCGAGCGCTTTGCCAGGAATTCCCTGTGCCTCCCAATCAGCCTATCTACCCAAACGGTCCAGAAAGTAGCAGTGACGTTTAGCTTAACCTGCTCTCGGCCACCGGCTGACAAACATCCAGTCAGTACCTGTCTGGGATGTGACTAATAACCCGTTGATAGGTAAGAACTTGTGAATGGAATAGGTACGTCATATTCGGATGTTATTTTCCCAGTTGATTAGGCTGCGGTTGCTAATCGGTGCACACTTGCGCCAACCCCCTATGTTGCCGCTTTTCCACATTTATCCGGGTTCAATTCATCCGCCGATAACATCAAGTGGCAACGATCTGCCCTCCTCGCCATTTGAGTCCAACTCATCCGCCGTAACAGCAAGTGGCACAGTAACATGCCCTCCTCGCCATTTAAAGATCTTAAACTGGACTCCCCGTCCCTCCTCTGATTCCGCTGTTTAAGCCAAAGAAGAGGAGGCCGAGATATATAACCCTAGTACGAACACTCAGTGCTCCAGTCTTATATGTGATTTTGTGGCGTAAACATCGGACCCGGTCTTATCTGGTCTTATCCGCCGATTGACCTGTTAGTGACCGCTCTAGCGTGATACCGTTATCCGCTAGTTGACCCCAGTCAGTGACCTCTGCCTTGACGTGGCGCTGAGGCTCAAGTAAGTACAACAACTGTGAAACTGTTTAATCGATTCCCTGGGTGCTAATCGACTAGGTGCGTTGCCGCGAGCGCTTTGCCAGGGACCCCTGTGCCTCCCAATTAGCCTATCCACCCAAACGGTCTAGAAAGTAGCAGTGTTGTACTTAGTTGCCAAAGACGGTCACAAGGTCATCTTGGCACGTGGGAGTTTTACTAATACCAGTGTCTCTCTGTTACAGAACCCAATTGTTTACTACCAATCTGAGCTACGCCGGTAACAGCACTATTCAGTTTTGCACATTCAGAGTGACCCATTTGAAAGCGGGCCACCCTCATAATTTTTTTATTTATGGAGCGATTTTGACGAATTTTTTTTTTTTATGTGGAGGGGGGAAATGTGTATTTTGGAGCCAAGCGGCGTCCAGTTTTTTTTTAAACCAAAGCCTACAAGATAACATTTAGTGTTGTAAAATCCATAATCCATATTAGCGATTTTTTTATTAAAAATCCACGTACGCCACTGGAATTGGCGTCCTCTGAAATAGATCTGTACCAAGTTTCATGAAAAAATATTCAACATTAACGATTCTATGACTAAATTACTGACGAGTTGTTTATTATGCATTAAGAAGCTTTTTATCCAGTAACCCATGCGATAACAAATGAATTTCAACGATTATTTTATTTAATAACAACATTTAATAAACAGTATTTTACAGACATTCTTCTAAAATAATATTAAATTAACACATAAATTAATTTTAAATTCTGGATTTTTCAACTAAATCTCCATTTATTTGAATGCATTTATCATATCGTCTTTTAATATTTGCCATAACATTAGATAATTGATGTGGTGTAATTTCAGCGCATGCCTGCCTTATTCTTTCGCGCAGTTCTTCTGCGTTGGTTGGACGAGTATTGTAGACTTTTTCTTTAATAAACCCCCATAGAAAAAAATCTAGGGGAGTTAAGTCAGGAGACCTGGGAGGAAACTGCATTAACCTACTATTTCGCCCTATCCACCGATTAGGAAAATTTTCCTCCAGCCACGCTCTCACAGTCCTGGCATTGTGGATAGGGCAGCCATCTAACTGGAACAGTAGACCAGCCACTTCTGCAAGTGGAAGTTCATCAACAGCATCCGAAAATCCATTGTTTAAAAAATTTAAAAAACTTTGGCTATTCAAATTGCCTTCAAAAAAGAAGGGGCCAATTATTCTGGTATTTAATATACCGCACCATACGTTTACCTTCTGTGAATATTGTCGCCTACAGTTTATTACCCATTCTGGATTTTTTTGTGCCCACTGTCTCGTGTTCTGTGAATTTACCGTCCCATTGGTTGTAAATGTTGCCTCGTCACTAAACAAAATTCTTTTTTGAAAATTTATGTCATTAAGGTATTCTCCTTGGCACCATAAGCAATATTCCATTCGCTTATCATTATCACCTTCTTCTAAGGTGTGGAGAAATTTCGGTTTATAAGGCTTCATATTACTGTATTTTTTAAGGTTTCTTCTTATTGTTTCCCGTGGTAACTGGAGGTCCAAACTTGCAATTCTCAAACTTTTTTTCGGATTTTCGATGAAATAATTTCGAATTCGTTCATTGCTTTTTCGTGGCCGTTGTACTACATTAATATTTTTTTTCCGCTACCGACAACGTAAATACGCATTGCATGCATGGTTACAGGTACCGTAAGTGGCTGATAACATTCGTGGTGTTTGTTGTCCTTGACGACGGAACTTAATTTTTACTTACGGACCTAGGAAAATAATAAACAGAAACGTAACGCTCCAACATATAGGCGAGCAACACATTTTCGTCTATACCTACAGAATCGGCATCCTTTTTACATAACTACTGCTTAAAAAGAGTCGTAACAGGACACATACCTTTTTAGATTTTGTCGGTAACACATTCTAACACGCAATATTCGCAGCTTCGTTTGCATCAGTGCCCGCAAAAACTGTCACTGGATTGACACAAACAAACAAAATTCGACATTGTTTTCTCCGTTGCTGGGTTGCCATAGGACGCATAGAACGCATAGGTGACTATAAAAATTTGAATCCCAAAAGTTACAAGCCGTATTTTAGAATATTTTCTGATCATTTTTAAGTATTATATTTCCGGTAGCGGAAAAAAATTAATAAGCAACACGGAACGTATGACAATTAACATTTTCGGCAGGCGACGAGCCTCGGCTCCGCCTCGGTTCGTATTCGCCTACCTCAAATGTTAATACGTCCTTACGTTCCTTGTTGCTTAAATAACTATTTCCGTTGCTCGTTGGTTAACGGCTAACTTTAATGTACCCAAATATATCAAAAATCGTTCATTAATGACCCATATTAATGAACGATTTTTCATTAATAAACGATTTTTCATTAATGAACGATTTCTAGGGCCGCGGTGGTCTAGTGGGTAGAGGTCCGGCCTCCGACCCCGCTGGTGCGGGTTCGAGTCCCGTCCGGGCGGTTACTTTTTTTTTACTTTTTTAACACGAAAAATAGCCATGCGGGTCCCGGGATATATTTAGTCTTTGTCCTCATTTCACTTAAATGAATTATTAAATACTATACATCGATGGTGGCTGAATGCCCTAGCTGGCTAAGCCAATTTGCAATCATCCTCGATTCCCTAACTCGAATTCCTATTAATCATATTTCCTAAAAAAAAGAACGATTTATAGTTAAGCATTAAATAGCTAATTCATGAGTGGCTAATTACTCATAATTACTGGAAATGTAACTGATAATAGCGAGAAAACGATTGTTTCACATGTAAATGCAAAAGTATATCAATTCTCTGCGTTAGAAACAAATTAGAGGCGAACCGCCTTCGATTTTGTTATACAATAATGTCAAAGTGTGAAACGTCAAATTTATAAAACGCGTGTATCGAGGGAATGTCTGCTACTATGGATAGTGTCGAGTTTAAATTAACACCGCCAAAAGTACTAGCCATTGAAAATAATGCAACATTAAATTTGATTCCGGAAAAGAGTACACATTTTTACGAAAAAACTTACGTAGAATTTATTTCCTGGTGCGAGGAGTAACAGGTAAGACGTCATTCGGTATCTGCGCTTTTCCCATGTTTTGCCGATATTGCTGCAAGGGGCTTAATAGCAAGTTTATTTGTTTGTTTTGTTTGGATTTTCTCTAATCTAATTTCTAATGTTGATCTAAGTTACGATCAACGGAAAAATCTTGTAACCAATTCGTGTGTTAATTGGCGATTAATGATCTCAACAATTAACGCACTCGCGCAAGCGCTCGTGCGTGAAAATGTCTCGATCATTAATCGCCATCATTAACACACTTGTTGGTTAAATAACTATTAAAATGTGCTGAGATACAGTTCCGTATTCGTTAAAAATATTGCACACTCGCACAACGGTAGACTTGCTAATATTTTGAAGTTCTGGATGTCTGTCATTAAAAATTCGAGATACTTCCCTTCCAGACCTGTCTCTGTCACCACGAAGTTTTACTATTTCAATCTTATGTTGTACCGTTAAATTATGAGCCATACTTATTGACAGTGTACTTACGGAACAGTACGTAAATTTCACTACTTAACTGACATTTGACATTTTCGTCTTTTATTTCATCTGTGACTTTAGTAATTGCAAAGCCTACTATTATGAATTGTTATGTAGCTGTATTCTTAATGCATAATAACACCTGTCAGTAATTTAGTCATAGAATCGTTAATGTTGAATATTTTTTCATGAAACTTGGTACAGATCTATTTCAGAGGACGCCAATTCCAGTGGCGTACGCGGATTTTTAATAAAACAATCTCTAATATGGATTATGGATTTTACGGCTCTGAATATTATCGTGTAGGCTTTGCTTTTTAAAAAAACTGGACGCCGCTTGGCTCCAAAATACACCTTTCCCCCCTCGACATTAAAAAAAAAATCGTCAAAATCGCTCCAAAAATAAAAAAAATATGAGGGTGGCCCGCTTTCAAATGGGTCACTCTGTATATGGTCGATCTGGTAGGACCACGACAGTCGAGCATCCACAAAACTTCCGAGAAATTTGGTACAATCCACAGCGTTAATTGGATCATCAGGTCGTTTTCGGATATAAAACTTGATCTGGACTGTTTTGTTAGTGTTAAGCAGTACATTGTTTCGATTGCACCATGCGGACATTTATTCATTCGTTGATTCGATGACCGTCATTAGTTCTGGTGTGGGTGCTGCGATGATGAATCGTGTCGTCAGCGAATGTTACTAACTTTCCCCAGTTTACATGATTGGCGAGGTCATTGATAAATATTAGGGGCCCAACGAAGATCCTTGGACGACTTCTTTAGTGTAAGTCGGATTTTACCTGTCCGATCTGAACGTATATCTGTCGGTCCGAGAGAAATAAGATAATTAATTTGAGCGCACTACCTCGCACTACCTCGCACTCCTAATGCGTATAGCTTGTCTTGCATAAATTTGCGAAAACCATGTTGGTGTGTGACAAGTAGGTTATGATTACTTAGAAAAGACATTAAACGAGTACTGAGTGCCTTCTCAATTATTTTTAAATTGACGCTGAGGATTGCTACTCCGTGGTAATTGTTCTCATCAGTTTTCTCACCCTTTTTGTGAACAGGTGTCACTTTTGCCATTATTTCGTTGTTTCGTTGTTAAAAATGTTTCGTTTATGAGGTACTTGACTGGGATCGTAATTTCCTGAGCGACACTTTTTAAAACTTTAGTTGAAATTCCGCCCGGTCCGGAACTTATACTGTTCGCCGCTTACAGGAGTAAGGAATATAGTATGTGGATGTAATCTAGAGGTAGTACATTGGTCCGATAAGCTGTCTCCATAACGGTTCTTGATAGATAAGTTGGTGATGTTAGCGAAGTGGTCTTCAAATACTTGCATAATTTCCTGCGGGTCTCTTATTAATTCGTCATTATTTTTAATCTTAATGCTTTAATATTCCATAGTGTTTTTACTTTATTAGATGCTTTGTTTATTTCGTTCCCCAGACAAGCAGTCATTTATCAATAATCAGAGAGAATTACATCAATCACTCAGACACGAAGTTCTGCAACAGAGCCGTCGACGTCGCCGAAGCCGCCGAGCCAACGACGCAGCAGCCGCCGATCCAACGACGCCGCAGCCGCCGGCCCAACGACGCCACGCTGCCATCCCTGCCGCCGCCGCTGTCGTCGCCGCTGCTGCCTCGCCGCTGCTGCCTTCGCCGCCAACGTCATCGCTACGACTTTCCCGAGAGGACCTCGCCATCGAAGACGCCAGCACCACAATTGCGGGCGTGCACAAAGGAACTCGACGAGCTCAAGTACGAGAAAGCGACGTCCCTCGCTGCGATTCATCCAGTTGTTGCCGCAGCAACAACTACCATCGTGCCGGGGCCGACTCCGCTGCCAGTAGCGACGATGAGGATGCCGCTCGTCCAGGCCCCAGTTCTACCCGTCACTATCGTACCTGTGCCACCAACGTCGCCGCCTCTAGCAGCTTAGCCTCCACCAAACGAGGAATCGACGGGGTCGTGCAATCACGTGACCGTCCAGAGACCGCAGAAACAACGTTGTTCTCAAGCTGCCCACCAGAAGCCCCAAACGTCGCAAGAAGCCGCCAGTCACAACTGCCCATCCCCGCCGACCATAAAGAGGGCCACACGGGGGCCGTATAGCCAAGCCTCTAACGGCAGGCGGAAGCCCCAAGCTCCATTCGACGTCCTTGCCAGGAGACAACGCCCTCAGTCCCAGCTACTGCTGCCTGTTGCTCCAAGGCGCCGCACCGTCTATAGACGCCGCGTCCAAAGACGCCGCATGCCGAACGATCCATGGAATCCCGTCTACCCATGATGCCATAATATCTGCAGACGTCGACCTCCAGACGATCCACAGCAAACCGTCATTCATAGACGACGCAGATGTCCGAGGAAGCGACGCCCTCCGGCCCACCTGCCCGTCAATCAGAGACGCCGCAAGCAGCGACCGCCACGTCTCCGGAAGGTGACCCGCCACAACCGCGACCGCCACCTAAGTTGCCATCACGATTACGGACCCGTGAATCGTGATGTGAGTGACCGTGACCGTGACCGCGACCTTTGCAATTATACTTAGTGTTAGTTCCCCGCGAAAAGACGCAATAACGTAGTGTAAGTGCCCTCATGAACGCTTCAGTGCGCCATGAACGACAACCCAAACAATCCACCTTCGCCTGACGACACACAGGCACCACCTACCAGTACCAGCCCAGACACACACCACCTACAACCCGCCTACCTTTACACCGGATGTTAAATTTCTCGTAAAATCGAAAATTAGAATTTAGCCTCTGAAAGATATGTATATTAGCGGTAGACAATACTTCTAATGTTCATTCCAACTTCTCGTCAATCACTAAGCGGATTGCGAAAAAGAAATTGTCATGCACAACACCAATCGCAAGTACAGTTTCACCACTCTCACGATAATCAACAACCTGAAATCGATTCCCACAATTGGACAATTTTTGACGATTTTCTCTAAACCTGAAGAAATTAAAACCAGACAATTAATTGGCATTTCAAAAATGTAAAATCATTTTCTGAAATCAAGAATTACCATTCTACGACACCACGCACGGAGGACCAGTGATCGTTGATTCCAGTAACCAAAAAGTAACTTTACAAAATTCAAAATTGAATTACGAGGATCAAGACATCCCAGCTATCCAGCGAGTATCGATTCTAGAAGAACCAACCAGCATATACACACCCAGCATCTGGTCTGCACATCATTCTCAACTGTTCCATTGGATACTTCATTGCCAAAAGGACAAGAAAAAGTTTGGAACCCAAATTCAAACAGAAGAACATGGATCCTTGCCTTCCCGGGGAAGCTTCATCTGAGGGGGAGGAGTAACCTTACAACCTTACGATTACGTCATGCCTCCAAATACGGAACAGACAACACGTGCCATTGTTCACACAGTGATATGCGTGCTTAATCAGCCCGCGTACACCCACGTCTCCTGAAAGTGCAGAAAATATTTTGGTATAGTGAATAATATTATTATGTTAGTCTAGTTAGTCTTAAGCTGTCAAACCGAAAGGTCATATAATCGTAACTGTAATTTATCCAATTAAATAAATGTTTTTTTTTTAACATTAGTGCAGAAACCTAACTTAAATTTTAGCTTTGTTATCGGCGCTTAGTTTATCTACGCGTCTTAATAAATGCGTAATTATCTTAATTTGCATTTTATGAGCTAACCATTGCTCCTTTTCAATATTAACATAAATTTCGCATTATTGAAATTTCCAAACGAGATAATTTTCCAAGAAGCTGGTGAATCGAATTTAACCATTGGCTATTTCGGGGGGACCCCAAAGATTGTGAAATCCACCAATACCTCAAAAAACTAAGGAATTTGGACATCTATTTCCAGAATGCGGGTGGTGTGAAAACAAAATTAAAAGAACTTGCGCATAATATCTCAATGTCAAATTATGATGTAGTCGTTATTATAGAAACTTGGTTGTCGGATGATGTTAATAGTGCTGAAATCTGTATTCATGATTATAATATTCATAGAGTCGATCGCTCATTATATAATAGTTCCAAATCTAAGGGTGGTGGTGTTCTGATGTGCGTCAAAAAGAAATTTAACTCTAGCACTATTTCAATATCTTGTAATAATGATGAACAATTATTCATTAATATTAATATTAACAATAAGAAATATGTTATAGGCGCGGCATATCTGCCACCCAATTCCCCATTAGATAAGTTTGAATCACACTGCCAATCTATTGACGAAATCATTGAAAATAATACAGTCGACGACGCAATTATTTGCGGCGATTACAATCTTCCTTCCGATGAATGGAATAATGATAATTTAGGAGTATGTATTCATAATCGATCATCCGCTCAGTGCAGAGCACTAGTAGATACACTAGGTTTTTTAAATTTATGTCAACTGAATAATATTTCAAACGAAAGAGGCGTATTCTTGGATTTAGTTTTTGGTCACAGTGACACGTGCACGGTTAGTAAAGCAAGTGATTTCATTTTTAATACTAGTCTTCACCATATTGCGTACAATGTTAATTTTAAATGTAATAATTTAAGTCTCCAAACCTATAGTGAAATTTTTTATTACGATTTTTCTGCGGCTAATTATATTTTGATTAATGACTATCTGGCATCAACGAACTGGACCTCACTATTTTTGACAACCGACTTAAACTCTGCAGTCGATAGTTTTTATTCAGTACTATATACCGCAATTGAATTATTTGTTCCTCGTATATATATATATATATATATATAATGGCAAATTCCCAAGATGGTACACCAAAGAATTAATCGAATTAATTAAAAGAAAAAAAGCAGCTCACATAAAGTACAAATCATCTAATTCATATTCAGATTATATAATATTTAGTAATTTGAGATCTTCGTGTAAAGAACTACTTAATCAATTATATGCATCATATATCAATAAAATAGAATCTAACATATTTAAAAATAGTAACATGTTTTGGAAGTTTGCTAAAGAACGTAATAAAACTAACGGCTACCCGGCCTCAATGCACTACCTAGGCAAAACAAGTAACAACCTACAGAGTACAGTGAATTTGTTCTCGGATTTTTTTCAAAATGTTTATACTGATAATACCTGTAAGTGTCAAGATCTTAATGACATTCGTAGTTTCAATGTCCTTAATTCAACATTTTCATTTAATATCGACTCTTTGTCAGTGTACAATGCCATTGATGCGTTAAAATATTCTTCCACCTGCGGCCCTGACGATATTCCTACTAGTTTCTTAAAACAATGCATTTGCACTTTGTCACAACCACTCGCAGTATTATTTGAGAGATCGATCAGAGAACAATGTTTTCCAAATGTTTGGAAAACAAGTTACTTAACACCAATACACAAAAATGGAAGCCAGGACGACGTCGGTAATTATAGGGGAATTTGTATTCAATCGGTCATACCCAAAATGTCCGAACAAATATTGTCAAAACAATTATCATGGGCGGTTAAAAATGTCGTAATTGACGAACAGCATGGTTTTGTGTCTAGTAGATCAACTGTTACAAATTTGTTACTTTATGAGAATTATATAACCAATGCCTTGGAGAAGGGAGTTCAAGTAGACGCAGTCTACACTGACTTCTCCAAGGCATTTGATCGAGTCAATCATAACATTTTACTTCATAAGCTATCGTTAAAAGGACTTAGTAATGAAGTAGTTGGATGGATTCGTAGTTTTTTATCAAATAGGCACCAAATTGTTAAGATTGACTCGTACAAATCTAGACCAATAGAGGTTCTTTCCGGGGTCCCTCAAGGGTCACATATTGGACCAATCCTATTTAATTTATTCATCAACGATGTAATCGCGTGTCAAGAAGGTTGTGAATTCTTATTATTCGCCGATGATATAAAAATATTTACTGAGACCAACTCTCCAAATGATTCTGCAAGATTACAATGTTGCTTAGACAAATTGGCGGATTGGTGTCTTACCAACCAATTGTTTTTAAATACTAGTAAATGTAAAATAATATCATTTACCCGCAGTACACCAAAAATATACTTCGAATATAAAATTAATAATACAATATTAGAGCACGTTGATGAAATGCGTGACCTTGGTGTAATCTTTTCTAAACAGCTCTCCTTCACCGCTCATATTAATCTAATTGTAAACAAAGCAATGAAACTGCTGGGCTTTGTATTGCGAATTGGGAAAGATTTCTCCATATTCACCTTAAAATTGTTATATTGTTCCCTAGTGCGCTCAACTATTGAGTACGCATCAGTAATATGGAGTCCCTACCAATAATATTTAGTAAATGCTTTGGAAAGGGTTCAAAACAAATTTTTAAGAATTGTCGCTTATCGCTTGGGTATTCCTTCATCAAACATAAATTATGAATATTTGCAATGTCACCTTAATATTAGCAGCCTTTTGAATCGTCGAATCATACAAGACCTGTGTACTGTTCACAAAATCATAAATGGGCACTTTGTCTGCCCTCAGCTTTTATCACTTTTAAATTTCTGGAACCAAACGAAAGGCATTCATACCCGCCAGCATATACTATTTCGCCCATGAACGCATCGCACCAATTATTGTCTAAACAATCCAATTTCCAGGTTTATGCGTTTAGCAAATGCTATTTACTTAAATAATAATATTGATTTATTCAACATTAACACTACTTTGTTTCACAAGCATTTGCTCAGAATCAACCTGGAAATAGTTATTATAAGTTCGAATTGTCGATAATAAATATTTATAATATATTGATTTGCAAATTAAGGAGTTTTCCGTGTATTAAATAAATAAATAAATAAATAAATAAAGTTCAGCTGCCTGTAACAACACAATGAAGATGAGCCTCTAGCCGCTGTGCGTCGATTTATCGACACAATGGACTGTTGATCCGCCTCCCAGGTGCTTGCGTACGTGACGAAATCGACTCGAACCCAAATTGTTCTTGGAAGAACAATTTGTCGGTTCGAACACGTGCGCCGACCTCGACGCTCCCGTCACAACCCAGAGAAGAGTAAGGCGTGGACCCCGTAAAAGGCCATAGAGCGCTCTCAAGAGAACAGTAATTTTTCGACCATCAGATGATACTGAGAAATCGACATTCAATCATCATTCGACTTAGAATCAGTCACACACACAAGTCGACGCAGACCACCTTCACTGACGCCTCTGCCGACCGCCGCCGCTGTTGCCGACTCCAACGCCGCCGACGTCGCCATAGCCAGCGCCGCTACCGCAGCCGCCGCTTCTGCCGCCGCAGTCGCTTCCGTTGCCGCCGCTTTCGTTGCCGCCGCTTCCGTCGTCGCCATCGCCGCCGCTGACGTTGCTGCCGCTGCCGTTTCTAACGATTGAACATTGAGTGAAGTGTTGGTGACTATTTATTTTTTCATGACTGTTTCTGTCGTGACTTTATTTTATTGACTTCCGTGTATATATTTTATTTTCTTTAACATTGAACATTTCTGTAAATAACCCGTGTGTAAATAACAGCGATTGTTATCGCGCCAATAAGACTTTCTCTGCCTCCACCCCTTCCTTGTGTTCTTGTGCTGTTTCATAGCGACACCGATTCCATGGAGGTCATCGAGGGTTTTTTTCACCCCTGCGCTGCGACCCCCTTGACAGCTTCATTGCTCATTAAAGATATACATTCTTCGGATGTATTGTGCTATAGAATTTTCCCTTTCCCAAATATCCATATTTTTCTAGATGAGCTTTTAAAGAATTCTGGAAAGTATTCTAAACAATTAAAAAAATTGCCGCTTCAATTAGAATTTCCGTCTTCTCTATGTCCTCGCAACGACAAACCATTTCACAGTCTCAACTATTATGTTTAAGTCTTGTTTTTAGAATCTATTTGCTTTATTGGTTGCGTATCAATGCGCCCAATTATTGATAATCGCTTTTTAAATGCTAACATTGATTTAATGTTGTCTTGAGAAGATTCGTGTTTTTTTAATCCTCGTTTCTTAAATCAATTTGCAGAAGGATTAAATAATTAAAATTAATAAATTCGATAAAGACAAAAATAGCCTGAATATATGAATATTCAATCTGTTCGTGACTCTAAAATTAAGTCTTAATTTTGCTTAAAAAGCTCAAATATTTCAGTTCCTTAAAATTGTCCGAGAGAGGGAGCGCCTCAACAGAAACATTGGAAATCATCGCATTCATGTCTAACTGGTTGATCGCCCCAAGATGGAGATGAAATAATTAAGAAATAGAATACTTTTCCTTTTAATGATCGGTAATATTTGACGCATTAGGGATATTATAGATGAAAATTAAATTGTCCTTATTTTAAGCCAATAAAGGTATGGTTGTAGATAAAGTATAGTACATAACTCGAGTTATAAAGTAATTACACACTAGTGAAATAGTGTAACACAAAAAATATGTTAATTATTAATAAATTTACAGGGTGCTGTAAAAATTCGTTTCATATTCATTTTCATTTTTTGCTCTCGAGTGCTCGTCATTGATAAAAATACATTTTCAAAAATTCGTAACTCGACTGAAAATTGCTGCAGATTCAAAAGCCTAAATTATTTTGAACACCATAAACAATAAATGCTAAAAAAAATATCGCTTTTGGAATTATTTTCAAAATTTCCAAAACTACTTAGTAATGATACATTTTTAATACATTAGGAAACAATTGATAAAAAAAAACGTTTTTGACATTCTAGAAAACAATTCATATTTTTAAGTTAGAAACAAAATGGAGACATTCGAAACTTGAATTCGAGAAAGCAAAATTTGCATCTAAGGATTTTAAAATTTCTAAACTGACTACTTAGATATAGTAGACATACTAGAAAACAATTGACATTTCTAAGCTAGAAACAGACTGGCGACATTCTCAACTGGGTCAATCCAAGTGAATAAAAATTAAGTTCGTTGCTTGACCATTTTTAAATATTTTGATTTTTTTATATGCGATTACCCTATAATTGAGTTCAAAAGTTTAAAAAAATACCTTGCACCGTTACTATATTTGTAAGCGCACGGCGTGTTTTCAAGTTAATTCATTTTCATTAGCGTTAATTTGAATATCTCTGCACTATGTTAAGTTACAACATTGCAATTGACATGATTGTTTTCAGAAAAGTCTCCTTTACAACAATGTTTATTACCCAAAAGAGCTAAAATTTAAAAATAACCAGTAAAATGGAAGTTTGGTATTGAAAATTTAGAAAATCCACTTTAGATCCAAAAACAACAACCAAAATTTATCACAGTGTTTTTTTTTTCTCTAGCTAGATATCATAAACTACTAGCTTTATATAGAGCAAGAACCCTGACAAATTTATAATTGTTTGAAATTTGAAAATCTTTATTTTTTGTAAAGTTCGGGGCTAGTTAGTGTTCTTGCTCTATATAAGGCTAGTAGTTTATATCTAACTGGAGGAAAAAAAAATACACAAGAATACTGAAATGAACATAAATATAATTTCATTGATCCATGTTACACTTAAAAGCAAAAATTAATAATTGCCGTTTAGATTGAAAAAGTACCTGTAATGTATTAAATATGAGTTAGTTTTATTCAGGGTTTGTTAGTTTGGAACGGATATTGAGTTGTGTTGCATTCATTTAAACGAATTCCTTTTAAAATTTAAAGGGAAGGTCGAACGCAGGTACTAGGGGTGAAGAATGGGAACATCTGGCATATCTTTTTGGAAGCTTGTCCAGACCTCGTCTCTAGCAGGTAGAAAAGGTTCGAATATGGTCATAAATTACAATTTCTACACCATCATGTAGAGAATAGAATCCCTAATCGTCGGTACTAAACAACCCACAAATTGTACCCTTTGATGCGACCATTACATTTTGTCTACCAAAGCAGGCCGCCGGGGAGGGTTTGCGGTTGTAATAATCATCATAAAAATGTCAGCACCCGACACCCGACATTTTGCCGGCACGTGCGGAACCGTGTTTTGTCGCGTTTTTGGTCGTCTGGGATGCAGGTAGCCGACCCTTTTCTCAGGGCCATAAGAATGCGGAAGTAACTGAATTAGTTTATATATTATCATATTGAAAGTAGATAATACTTGAATGTTGCCAGGGGGAAAAATAACTTTAAAAATATTAATTCCTAGCCGATCTAATTTGATTAGGGGTTTGATCGATACTTGTTCTCTAATTATCTTTAAATATTAATTATTATTATGCATAAATGCAGAAGTGATTTCAATTTGTTGCAGATGTTAATGAATACTGAATGGCCTGTTTATTTTTAAATCAATCAATAAATAAACAGTATCCGGAAGGAAAATGAATAGCGTCTATATAAATCATAAGTAGATATTTTTATGAGGTTATTCAAAATCAAAAGAAAGTTACATTTTGAAATGTATGTAACATTCAAAATAACACTCCCGCCCTGTTTTAGTCATTTTTTTATGAAACAACATTTAAATAAATTTGATGTATACTGGAGCTCAAAAGTAATGCATCACTTCCTAGATGTGGTTTAAGTCAGCAACAAATACGTACGTTTTATTCACATTAAAATGAAAAAAAGCGATAACGTTTCTACTGCTTTATATCAATTTTTTGTGTACGATTTTTACATTTATTCGAAAAATAAAGCAAATTTAATAATGCGGGGGGCATATTATTGAATTTTTGTCAGTTATTTTTGTTCAACCTGCACCAAATTGTAATTGTTTGTTCTGACGCGATAACTGAACATACATTTAATACAAAAACATTTAAAACATTGTTATTTCTGGGTGTTGCATTACTTTTGAGATCCAGTATATTTTGCCCTTCCAACTGTGTAAAAATTATTTATCTACTGTTCTTGTTATGATTATTTTTTTTATTCTTATTTTACTGAAAGTAAACTGACCTGCTGAATAAATATAATCTCATTGATATTACATTTAAAAGTATTTTTTTTGTAGGAGATAATATGAATTAAATATGAGTTTTATTTACCATATCTTATTGTTAGTTTGGAGCGGATATTGAGTTGTGTTGCATTCATTTAAACGAATTCCATTTAAAATTTAAAGGGAAGGTCGAACGCAGGTACTAGGGGTGAAGAATGGGAACATCTGGAAAATATAAAAGCCAAGGTTGCCAGCCCCACAAATATTTGAAAATGGATTTTCATAGTTACTATTTAAATTAATAACATTCTTTAAGTTTTCGCGGTACTTTTATTACTACTGTCGTAGCTTGTTATTAACGGTCTGAATTGATAAGGAGGACACTTGAATTTCTTTGTTACAGTACAACTTAGCCAAAACTATGACAGTTGTAAAATTTAAATAATTTGCGAAAGTTGAATTATCCCCTTTCGGTGTTATCGATTGTATTTGTTGTTTTAGTCTAGTGTTGGCGACCTATGTATACTTCCTTACAATCTTCACACGTTAATTAGTGAACTCCTGAAAGAGAAACAAATCAAGTTTGCCTTACATAAATCCCTATTTCAAAAGTAAAAGAATATTATCTTTTCCGACATTTCTCTGAAAATATTGAGGAAAAACCACATAAAAATCAATCTTGGAACTTTATTCGTGTTTTCCAAGTATAATCTGAAAAAGAAAAAGAATATATTTGGATGGTTATTATTGTTGTTGTTATCGTTAACTAAATTTTACTTTTTCAGATTATACTTAGAAAACACAAATAATGTTTTTTTTTTTATGTAGGGTTTTCAAAATATTTACAGACAAATGAATTTATTCTAAAGTAGGTTTCTCGTATTCCGAATTTTTAAACATTTTTTTTTAAATCTAGCTCTCCACAAATTGTTGCTGTCAATAAATTTATTTTATCCAAAATCGGGTGTAATAAGCGAATTACTGTGGTCATTTGAGGCACGTAATGTTGTTCATTACCCACCAGTGAAAGAAAAACTCGAACCCATGGAATATATACATCTTTCAGAAGATTTTTGACATAATTTAGATTGAATTAAAATTCTTGTTAAAATGTTATAAACATGATTTTAATATATATACAAACATCTTTATTAAAGAACAGTTACATACAGAATAAATATACATATAATACTCATTTACAATGTAATGACAGTTCTTTATTAGGCTATCGACCTGAGGTCTTTCAGCCGTTTAGGTAATTAATTGATGAAACGATATATGGTATGATAAAATGAATATTAATGAACATGCGCATTAAGGTGATTAAATTATGGGTGAAAAGATGATATGAAGTCATATATTGTTTTTTCGGGATGGATGAATTTAGGAGTAATGTTGGGGTTGCGGAGAATACAAAGGTGATTTATAGTGTCGAGGATATGGACATTAGAAGCGAATTTTTTGGATAGGTGGGCGAGTCGGGCTTCAATGGGAACTATTTGGGTTTTTTGGTATAGTAGGGTGTTTTATGGATTATATAGAGGATTGGTGGGATGCCTAATTTTTGTTAAAATTCTAAGTGCTGACCTTTCGCATACTTGAAGATTTTTTATTACAGGGGGATGGAGGTTGCAGTATAGGATAGCCGCGTAATCAAGAAGAGGTCGGCAAATCATTTTATATATGTTTACAGCATTTTGTAAGGTTATACCTTCATTTTTATAAGTGAGTGACCTGAAATACCGAGCTCTCTTCTTGATCTCGGTTTTTAGGTTCTGGGAGTGGATTTTAAAATTTAATTTAGGATCAAATGTTATACCTAGGTATTTACATTTTGGAGAAGGATTTACAGGAATTTGGTTTATTGTGATACTAAATGGGGAGTTTTGTGGACGGTGATATGGTATAAAGAGGTAAGTTTTTCTGATATTAATTGTTATTCTCCATTTGTTAAACCACACTTGAATATCATCAATAAGCTTTTGGAGGATATCAATAGCTTTGGTTAAGGTTTTAGCATGCGTAATCAAGGCAGTGTCGTCAGCAAATTGTAATATGTAGGCAGCAGGATTAAGGTATTTTGGGTTAGGATGGTAGATATCGTGGACAAATATGTTATATAGGAGAGGAGATAGGGGCGAGCCTTGGGGAACACCTTGCTCGGGAGTAAAGGTATAGGAAAAGGCATTTCTAATTTTAACTTTTAAGAGTCTGTTATTTAGGAAACTGAAAATAAGATTAATTATATGAAGTGGGATTTTAAGGGTGTAGCACTTATACAGCAGACCTTGATGCCATACTGAGTCAAACGCTTGTTTAATATCTAGAAAGGCTACTGCGGACTTACGACCTTCAAGATGTGCTGTTTGGCAATTTGAGGTTAGTATCGCTAAGGGGGAGGTAGTGGAACAATGCTGCTGGAAACCAAATTGGTATGGTGGGATGTGTTGGGAAATGTGGGACATAATTTTGTCTTTGAGTATACTCTCAAAGAGCTTAGCCAAGACTGATAATAGCGTAATAGGGCGGTAACTGGATACATCTAGTTTATCGTTGTTTGATTTTAATATTTAATGAAATAACATGATATTGGATGAAATGTTATATTATACTCATGTGGAATTACTCAGTAGGCCCTTTAGAAAATTAAACTTTTTCTTGCCGGACTAATTACGTACATACCACATTCGTATAATAAATAACCATTAAAATGTTTTTGAAAATGACATAATAAGGCTAGTCGAGAATTTTAAGCATTCAGAACCTAAACCGAGTTTTATATACAGTATATTTTTATTTGTTTTTTTTTTTATCGTGGGCCATAGGATTTTACATGCTAAAAATTATACCTTGTGTTAATGTATATTTTATCATAAATTTTAAATAGTTGACAACTTTTCTGCAGCGTATCCCGATCGTCCGGTTTCGAGCAAAAGCACTTTTTAATGAAATAAAACATGTTTAAATTGTTCTAATTAAGCGCACCATGTAGAAAAATAATTGATTTATATTACTAACTAAAATTTGCTTCAAAATTATATGATAAAATATACATTAACACAAGGTATAATTTTTAGCATGTAAAATCCAATGGCCCATGATAAAAAAAACATACTATATATCATATCTTTATTAACAGTTTAATTTTTACAATAGTGTGTAATTAATTTGATGCTATCGTTAGCCTATTAAATGGCTATTGACCAAAGGTCTTTCTGCCTACCAAGTTTTATTTAGTAGAATTAATATTTATTTCAATCAATCATTATAATGAAAAATATGTATGTATATCAAACAAAAATTACGAATATAACGTGGTAATTCATTAAACAAACCAGAATTGAACAAAATTATAGATATTGCAAAAATTAATTAGTTAACCTTATTCAAAATTATTATTCTTAATCAACGTTACCAAAATACCATGACCGACATGTATCAGAGAAGTCAAAATCTGAACAAAGATCAATCCATTATATTAACATGTTTTGGTGAAATTACAGACAAAATAGACATTCTCCAAAAACATAACCATTAAATCGCGTTTAGACCAAGTTGCAAATTATCAAATTCTTTAGTAGTTTTGAAAGGAGATATTCCGAGCAAGCTTTAGAAGCAAACTTTTATTCCCCAATATTCAAAAACTAATTTTTCTACATAACTGTACGAAAGGCACAAAGAGCGAAGCTTTGAGAATCCGCCGAAGTTTTCAAACAAGGAAATAATCCTCTCGTTATGCATAATTAAAAAGTACCAACAACATGAGGCAATTATCCGCATTATTCCAGCAAGCGGTAAAGCAAACCCTACTACCTGCTGGTGCGACCCTTGGCGACTACCTGCTGGTCGCCTGGAAATCGGTTCTGGCACTGCCATAAATCTAAATTTCTATTCACTACGGCTCTGAATAGTTTCCATAATTGGTAGTAGTAAACAAACCACCGCAAGCAGCACCCGCCTTGAATAAATTGTAGACATTTTGAAGAGTTCCTCCCTTTGATCCTGCCCGTCTGGCCATTTTACTATGGTCGCCTTTTAAGGGGTTGAGGCCGGTGCAATTTAGAGGTCACAGGCATGCGCCTCGTGCGCCTGTGCGATAAACCGCCACTGCATACGAGAATGTATTTCTGTCATACTCGTATAAAACACATGCGCGAGAGAATATGTTGTAACCAAGAGTTGAAGAAGAAACAATTAGCTATATTTTTTTTAATGAAATTACAAAGCAGCAAAAAATATAATTATAATTTTAAATGTAAATCGAAAATGGAAGAAAAAACTGATTTAGCATACGTGAGCAAAGTGTTTTATCACTAGTCTAATTTAAGCCCTCGTAGCTGCCCAACTGTCAGTCCTGTGCTTAAATGATGCACTTTGCTCACTCGTACCAACATTTTTTTTTTCAGTTTCCATTAGGTAGAATAGTGATTCCTGCTGTTTTTGAGTGCGCAGAAACCGAATCGGCATCAGAATTCCTCCATTTTTTTTAACGCCCAATCGAGCATGAATGAACGTGGTTGAAAAAAAATTGTTCCCGAACAGAAAAAAAATATAAAATTGCTTAGTAGGTAAAAAAGCTTGAATTTTACGATTCGAATGTTAGTTTTACATACAAAGTTATGTAATTACAATTATTATCTCGAAAGTGTTAGAGGTTTCACAGATCTTAGTCTAAACCTATTATGCATCGAGAGGGTATTATGTTTCGTTTTAAAAATAGTTTTCATTAAAAAGATAACTTAAATATGCATTTTTTAAATTATTTACCTTCTAGAACTTATGTTCAATATGTCTTGTTCTCTTGGAGGCACAAACGAAGACGGGTATGAAATGACTGCCACTCTTCGTAATAGGTCGAGAAAAAGAAGAAAAATTAAGTGCTTTGAAGTTTGAAAAGTGTGACACTAAATTTTGGACACCCTGTATAATTTAAATAAATCAAAATTGGTTAACAGGGCTGTCATACCTTATTTAATAAGAATCTTATATAATTTTATTAACAAGGCACAATTTTTATTTTTTATGCACATTGTTTTGCAATCGTGCAAAACAGACTTTTTTTAGTTTTTATTATTTGTTTGCTCTAAGAGAGGTACGAAGTTGGGGTATAATGTACATTAGTATTCAGAGGTTGATTTTTGAAGTTCATCGAACCTAAAATAAGTGCGATTAGCTTGTTTTATGGATACAATTTTTTTTTTAATATTCTGATGATTGAGGTGTTCAGAAATACCATTTATTTCATACTGTCCGGTGGATGTTCGTTTACAATGTCAATTTAAGTCCGGTAGGTGAGTTATAACAGCATCAGAGCCGGTAAGTGTTGCTTAGCAACGGTTTCTTTGTTATAAATCAAATCCCATTTTGACAAAGATTTATTTAGAAAGGATATATTATCTATAATAATTATGAATTGGGAATATTAACATTTATCGTAATTGTACAATTTGTACAACACTAACGTAACGTAACACTAATTCCGGGTTTGTTGCTTCCTTTTTTAGACTGGAATAATTACGTTAGCATGATTACCCGCAAAGAAAGATTTCAATGAAAAAACTTACTGCATCTAGAAAGTATGCCAACATGACATTTTCCTCTATTTGTGTCACTCCTTGTTCTTTCTTCCACTGGCAAAACAGTTTGTATTCTTTTTCACACCTTACCGCAGACTTCGAAGGAATTAATTTTTCATTTGCTTCATGCGATTTCGCCATTATTGTGTCGGGAAGAGTCGAGGAAAGAGAAGAAGACCAGCCAGCAAAGTTCATGGCGTCCATTTTAAAGTGACAATGATTGAATGTAATACAATAACAACAACCGTTGCCACGGGAAAAAAGGTAATGAGATTTTTTAAATCTCTCATATTTTAATTTTTGAATTAAAATAATAAAACAGAACAAACTTACAGTATGAAATAAAATTTATTACGACACACATCCGGTAGTACTTGTAACAGTACTCGTCTAGACATGTCTGACTCGTCCTGTTACAAGTAACCTACCGGACTTATGACGTTAATTACTATTTAAGGGTGTAAAGGGAGATGAAAGGGGTGCAAAGTCGATGAAAAGCAACCAAGGTTTTTTGTTGCACTAAGGCGGTCGAGGAGGATTTCGAGGTTGCTGATTTCGAATTTGACATTCATTAAGGTTAAGTGGAAGAGCAGTAATGGTGGTTAGCCTTCTGAACTTCGCCTGTTCCTACTCATGTATTTATTTGAACTGCATTTTTTCATTAAATAAAAACAATTTATTATTATTATTATTTAGTATCAAGTTTAATCTGAGTTCACAGCTTTGTCTTCTTTGATTTACCAATTAATGTTATTTCTTAACTTTACCTAGGATATCGTTTCCTCTTATCCTGAAATGATCTGTGGAGTGGATTCCGTGATCGCTTCTTTCCATCTCCTTTATATCTTGATGAAACCTTTGTCCTTGTTCTTTTCTATGATTACCATTATTTTCTTGGAAATTGTCTAAATGGTTGTGCAAGAAATTAATTAGACTGCCCATATCTAGATAGTTCTTAACAAAGAAAATAATGGTGATTATAGCGAAGAACAAGAAGAAAGGTTTCATCAAGATATAAAGGAGAAGGAAAAGAGATACCAAGGCAGACTACTATTGCATGTTGAAGAGGGATTGCAAAAAGCGCGAGAAGAAACGGATATCACGGAATCCACTCCACAGATCATTTGAGGATAAGAGGAAACGATAGGAAAAGTTAAGAAAGAATATTTATTAGTAAATCAAAGAAGACAAAGCCGTCAACTTGATGCTAAATTAATCTCAAATTCGAAATTAGCAATCTCGAAAACCCCCTCGACCGCCTTGCTGCAACAAAAAAATCATCGGTTACTTTTCATCGACTTTGCACCCTTTTCATCCCCCCTTACGCTAAAATAGTATTCCTGATACCACTGGATTTTGTTTTGAATTGTTTCTGATTCCCCAGAACACAATACGGCTGTTGTGTATACTTTTCAAACAAAACTCATGACAGCTTTCTGACTGCCGAATTTCGAAAACTTCCCAAGAAGATTTTCAGACGGGTATGCTATAATACAGTAGAAAACCAACCCAAGAAGACATATTTGAATCAATGTTTCTTGAAAAATCGTCTTGCGTATGAAACTAATGCACCAATACTACGAGTTTATTTCCAAAACTACATCAAAAATATTGGTGAAAAACTTTTCTATGGATTCAGAAGCTTATGAAGAAGAAGTGTCAAAATCTCCTTAAAAAACTTAAACTTAAACTTAAATTGGCAGACATATCAGGCTACAGCACTGTATGAAGCAAACTGGGGGCTCGGATATGTTTTACAGAAAAAAAAGAAGAACTTGATGAAGTAAAAAGAAACTTTACTTCATACAGCTGGACCCTCTAAATGCTGATATTCTGTAAGTCTCAGCAATCGATGTTCGAATAGAAGTGACTCAGACTGAAAGAACAACTCTACTTGAAAGTGAATTGTGCGAAACAAACGCAACCTTTTCAAATGTAAAATGATAAATAGATCCTATTACTTAATGGTAAGTTTTATTTTGGACGTATGGAATCTTTATTCACGTGATAATTCACGTTCATGTTTATTTTCAGGAAAATATCAATATTAGAATGATATGTATAGAGTTGGATTAATGGAAATGGAGCTTCAGTCTTCATTTTTTTCAACAATGTCGCCCTTATCATCCCAAATTTATAGTTTTCCCTGTGATTTACAGCATACTTACTATTCATGCAATTAATTTGAAAATTTTAAAACATATATTTTTTGAAAAAGAAAATTAAAATTTTAAATTAGGTTTTGAAATTGTTTTTCTTTTCTTAACATATATAATCTTGTACATCATAGAAAAGTGCATTAAAAATACTGTAAAATGGCACTTATCCTAGGTCTCTAGCTCAATTAGGTAAGTTTCTACAGCAATTAAAAAAATATCGTTTTCTCTTTTTTTTATGAGAAATTTACAGCTCTGTAATTCAAAAACGAGTTGACATATCTCAGTAAAATTTCATATTTTTCCAAGTCCATACCAATAGTACATCTATGCCAAATTCCAAGAAAATCTAAGATGGTGAGGTTTAGATAAGATGACTTTCATCATCTAGTACTAGCAATCTTACCTAGCTTTGAAGATACTAATATAAAGATGCGTAACAGCTTCAAGATCCCTGACATCCACAGTGAAAGGATAATCATTACAAAACGCAATCGATTTTTCTTCCAACGGCTCCAGATACTTCAGCTTCCTATTCATCATATAAATGCTGATGATGCTGGTAAATGCTTTGAGCAAGATCACAAAAGTCCTCTCCGACTGCAGCACCTGCTTCAAGCTGCATTTGGCGGTGGTTTCCGCCTGGCTGTACATTTCCAATTCCTGCAAAGCGCGACGTATTAATCGAGTCGAGTATTAATGAATCGCAATGGATTTACATAAAAGAGGTCGTAGAGGAGGTTGAGGCATTCCGCAACGTTGTCGCAGTACTCCGCGGTGTAGTCGTGTTTCACCTTCATCCCGTAGCGCTTGTTATGAAAAAGGTACATGTATTGTTGTAAGCTGGTCAGTTTAAACTTCAAGGAATTTATCGAGGGAAATGAGTAACCTGGAAGAAATTTCGCACTTTGCAACTGTATACTTTTCTACTGTAACTTACTGAAGTTTTTGAGCGCGATCTCTAACAGTGTGAAAGACGTCTTGATTTGTCCAATTTCCATCCGCGCTCTACCGATCAGCGTCAAAATTTTTGCCTTGATGAACGGAATCTTCCAACTCTCGCCGGCTCTTACGATGTGGCTATGATTTTCCTAATTAAAAAGAGTGTTCTCAATCTAACGAGCCAAGGTTAGTTGAAAATATTACCTGGAACATGGTTAACGTCTTGTTGAGAACTTTCAAAGCTAACGGAGTATTGTAGGTATCGATCAACAGGCGCCCGTATTCTAAGTTAGAAACCAACCATTTTTCGAAGTCCCCTGAAATAAAGGCAAGGAATAGGATATTATTAAACGAGTGAGAAAGTTGGCCATTGCCAAGAGAGTGAAGTTTACAACACGAGGTGTAGGCGAGTGTTGCAATTCACCCGAATGGCAATGGCCAACTTGTTCACGAGTTTAATACTATACTTTTTCGCATCATAATAAATAATTACCTAAAGATTTTTCTGTTTGTATTAAATTATAACGAATAGTTTTTCCATTTGGAAATTGCGGCAGTTCACTGACAAAAATAAACAAGTAAGCCTAAAGCACCTAAACTCAGCCGAAGGTAGAAAACTTAATAACATCACCGGTCTAAATATTTTTTTGCAGTTTTTGAAAATCCTGGTCGTGTTGCGTCCGCATCAACTTGAAAAATTCATATGTTTTTTTATTAACTAACGAATTTTAACGAAATAACAATATTTTTAAAGCGAAAGAGTGCTAGAAGTTGGCTGTTGTTAATAAAAAAATATATCACTTGTCTAAATATTTTTTTGCAATTTTTGAAAATCTTGGTCGGGTTGAGTCCGCATCAAATTCAAAAATTCATATCTTTTTTATTACCTAACGAATTTTAACGAAATAAGGATATTTTTAAAGCGAAAGAGTGCGAGAAGTTGGCTGTTGTTAATAAAAAAATGTATCACTTGTCTAAATATTTTTTTGCAATTTTTGAAAATCCTGGTCGGGTTGCGTCCGCATAAACTTCAGAAATTCATATGTTTTTTATTAACTAACGAATTTTAACGAAATAAGAATATTTTTAAAGCGAAAGAGTGCGAGAAGTTGGCTGTTGTTAATAAAAAATGAATCACTTGTCTAAATATTTTTTTGCAATTTTTGAAAATCCTGGTCGGGTTGCGTCCGCATCAACTTCAAAAATTCATATCTTTTTTATTAACTAACGAATTTTAACGAAATAAGAATATTTTTAAAGCGAAAGAGTGCGAGAAGTTGGCTGTTGTTAATAAAAAATGAATCACTTGTCTAAATATTTTTTTGCAATTTTTGAAAATCCTGGTCGGGTTGCGTCCGCATCAACTTCAAAAATTCATATCTTTTTTATTAACTAACGAATTTTAACGAAATAAGAATATTTTTAAAGCGAAAGAGTGCGAGAAGTTGGCTGTTGTTAATAAAAAATGAATCACTTGTCTAAATATTTTTTTGCAATTTTTGAAAATCCTGGTCGGGTTGCGTCCGCATCAACTTCAAAAATTCATATCTTTTTTATTAACTAACGAATTTTAACGAAATAAGAATATTTTTAAAGCGAAAGAGTGCGAGAAGTTGGCTGTTGTTAATAAAAAATGAATCACTTGTCTAAATATTTTTTGCAATTTTTGAAAATCCTGGTCGGGTTGCGTCCGCATCAACTTCAAAAATTCATATCTTTTTTATTAACTAACGAATTTTAACGAAATAAGAATATTTTTAAAGCGAAAGAGTGCGAGAAGTTGGCTGTTGTTAATAAAAAAAATGTGTCACTTGTCTAAATATTTTTTTGCAATTTTTGAAAATCCTGTAGGGTTGCGTCCGTATTTACTTCAAAAATTATTTTTTTTTTGTTAATTAGTGTTTTTGAACTGAATGTAAGAATTTAACTGGTATTTTTAATAAAATGTATTACCAGTCTACATATTTTTGTTTTATTTTTGAACTTCAAGCTCACTTTAACGGACAATTAATACATCCCTGTGAAATTTAAAAATTCATAACTTCATCAATAATTAACGCATTTGAACTAAATAACAAAATTATTATAGCTAAACAATGTAAGAAATGTACTGGTATTTATAAAAACATGTATCGCCAGTTGAAATATTTTTTTTCGAATTTTTCAAATTCATGTTCGCTTTAACGTGCAATGATTGCTTCAAAAATTCATAACTTTTTAATAATTAACGGATTTGATCTAAATAACAAAATTAATACATCTAAAGAATGTAAGACGTGTATTGTTACTAATAAGAACATGTATCGCCAGTTGAAATATTTTTTTTTAATTTTTGAAATTCATGATCACTTTAACGTGCAATTATTGCTTCAAGAATTCATAACTTTTTTAATAATCAACGGATTTGAACTAAATGACAAAATTATGAAAGCCAAAGAAGGAAAAAGTGTATTGTTATTAATAAAAATATGTATCGCCAGTTAAAATATTTTTTTCAGAATTTTGGAAATTCATGATCACTTTAACATGCAATTATTGCTTCAAAAATTCATAACTTTTTAATAACCAACGGATTTGAACTAAATAAGAAAATGATTAAAGCTAAATAATGTAAGAAGTGTATTGTTACTAAAAAAAACATGTATCACCAGTTAAATTTTTTTTTTCTAATTTTTGAAATTCATGATCGCCTTAGCGAGCAATTATTGCTTCAAAAATTTATAACTTTTTTAATAATCAACGGATTTCAACTAAATAATCCAAATCAGATTACGTTGGTCTGTTACGCGGGGCCACACCAATTCTAATGGATTTTTTTTCCGTATTATTGTACATTTGAATCTATTTGATTCAGATTCAGATGAAGAAGATGACCGACATACCCGAATTTGAGGTCAGAATAATTAATTCATATTTAAATGCAAAATAAAGTTGTTTTACTTCTCAATGTTTCTGAAAAACTCCTCTAATACATGGGCGCGCACTTTCTGGCGCCATTAATTCAATTCTTTTTCTTTTCAATGTCTACCTTTAATTTGATTATGTCCTAGCTATAATTCTTCTTCGCGATTGATGGTGACGCTAGTTTAAAATAATAATTCCACAAATAAATCAATCATTGAAAATATTAACACGAGTAATTAAACAAGTGTCGTTATGTGACGTTCAATGAAGTGCGAACTTCACTCTATTTAGCGAAGCACACACCCGCAGTTTCACCAATATGACAACTAAAATTTCCCTAAAAAACCAGTACTTTAGTAGGAATTGCTTATCAAGGAACCGATTGCCATGGTGAAACCGAATTGATCTAAAGTACTAGTTTAGGCATTTCTTAGCTTAGGTACTATCTAACAAAGTCTTTGTTTAGGAATAGTTGGTGAAAACGGGCACAAGACTTTTATATTTATACCTGACTCATATAACAGTTTTCACGTTTCTGACTTACCGACTGCTTCGCAATGTTCGACGACCTGTTTGTACATCGTTAATAGGATCCTGATGCAATCGCAGCTGCTGAAGTCGTCACTGGAGAAGGAACGTACTAATTGGAAGTACTTGAGTTGGGAATGATCTTCCGCCGGCCCTGCAAAGGTGCGGTGTAAAATGACAATACTTTGACGAATTTAAGCGATCCGAACCTTCTGACGTCGCCATTTCACTTTTGTTAGTGGACTTAAAGGTGCAAGCACTGCTCTTTTCTTTGACACTCCTGTCGATACTTCTCATGTCCAGACTTCTCGTACTACTGCGGGCTGCAGATGCCCTAGTCGCACCCATCATCCTCCTCTTTATGTTAACCTAAAGAAAGTATTCCCAAAAGGAAAGCTTTATAGGAATTAAAGTATCTAGGGCGTTATGAGTACAATATCGCCCCAGGTCGATGGTATACAGCCCGAGGGCCCCCGGCCCGAGGGATGTACAGTCAGAGAAATTACAAATGCGAAACTTGCTTAGCGTGGGAATGCTGCCGCATGTCGGTTCTTAGTTCGGTCGAAACCGGTCAGTCCCTGCTTAAAATAGAATTATTAGGTAATCAAATTTACACGCCTAGTTCCCTTCTCGCCCCTAAGAGTGACAGATTCCATATCTGTGATTTTTTTTATCTTCCAATTTTTGGTGCGTCATTTGAAAAATTTGAATAACTAAAATTTTTACGTTATATTGATATTTTTTATATATTTATCAATTAAAGAGTAATTTTATTTAAAATTATTCGTAATATTTTGGTATTAATAATTTTATTTCAGTTTAGTGTACATTTTTGCCAAGATATGACCTTGAAACCCTCGAAAAATAAGATTTTATTTTTTTAACCACTAAAAATTATTATAATAATCTGAAAAGTTCACATATATTTTTTACCCAAATAAAAGTTTATTTAGGGTATTTATGTTTTTATTGGTTTAACCATTTTTTTTCGCCCCGTACCGATCAAGTGACGGAAAATTTTATTTATATATATAGTCAATGTTCTTTCAATGTTTGGTTTGGTCATCTTGAAAAATTTGAATAACTAATCGTTTTACGATATTTTGTATATATTTATCAACAATTGAGCAGCAATATAATAATAGAGTAACAGTATGTTTATGTTGAGTTTAGATTTTTTTTTTATTTCAAATACCTTATATCTTTACCAGTGGCGGCTCGTGCAACATGTTGATGGTAGAGCCACTTATATAATACCCCCCCCCCCTTTCTTTGAAGAAACAAAGAACCGTTTATCTTCCTAGACCAATCGAATATTTTGGCCAAAAAATCAAAAATTTAGAACAAAAAAGATCTAAAATATCGGCTGAAAAAATAAAAAATCCTGGTTTTAAAATAAAAATGCAGACCAAGAAATTGAAAATACAAGCAAAAGAAAAATCATTTGCCATTTTCAGCCCCAAATATAACTCTTTTTAGCTTAAAATAAGTTCCAACGAGAAATTCGAAAATAATAGCAAAAATTAAAATTAAAAAAAAATCGCGCAATAAAATCATAGCCCACGTGAAGAGTGCCCCCATACCGAAGCCCCTCACGAAGAGCTTTACCGCAGTCGCGGCGGGCTCCAACCAGCAGAAGAAGACCTTAGGAGGGAGGTGTTGTAAAGCCAAACTCTCAGTTTTTTATAAATTAATTAAATAACGTGTGAATTGTACTCCGCGAAGTAGACACACATTGTACTGCGCTGACACATTCCTGCACGCTCCAGATTATGTGTGTGAGTCGCTGATTGGTCAACGCAAATTATGCCATTTCTCCTTGAATTTATATTAAGATGTTTTATTATTATACATAAAACATGATAGAAATAATCAGAGAGTTGAAGGGAATAAACGTATTAATTTTTATTATTGTGTTACTTGTTCATACCGACGTACCCGCAAAAACAGGAGGCACCACCTAACACTACCGATCTAAGCTACACCGGTAACATGTTGAGCTACTGGTCGTATCTTACCTCTTCATAATGCTTTCCCAAGATATTGGCAAAGTATCCTGCTCCACACTTGAGGCATTTGCGAGTTTTTTTCTCGAGATATCGGATCGCCCTGAAATGAAACTCTCTCCTTTGGTCCAATGTTAACAATTTGTACGTCATATCCCTGAAAGAGACGATTTTGAAGTACAGAAAGCCGCAGTTCGCGTATTTCGGAAGATCGTCGAGGTGCTCTAAATTAAAGGAAAGACATAGTTACTATGGTGCATTCGGTTTGCGAGTACACCGTCATCAAACTCTTTATGCTGATGAGAGATAATCGAGGAAGTTCTGGACGAATAAGCAAGCGAATAAAGCGAAAAGCTATTTTTATTGGTAGAAACGCCAAAGTGGCGGAATCTATTGCCTGGATGCTGTACTGAACCAAATTCGAGTGGCTTAACCACCGACAAGATATGAAAATGCCAGCGGCGGCAAATATAAGAATAATAATGTAGACATTAAATATTGTTTCCCCATCAGAACACCTACAGACCGGTTTCGACCTCTCAGGCCTCATCGGTGTAGTTAGTTGCTGATGGGGAAACGGAGATTACTATTGGTTCAGTACAGCATGCAGGCAGTAGATTCCGCCACTTTGGCGTTTCTACCTTTAACGGTGTTTGAAATACTTATATTCCAATAGTAATTTCCGTTTCCCCAACTAACTAGACCTGAAAAATCGAAACCGGTCTGTAGGTGTCCTATTTTTATTATTCGCCGGCGATTATGTTTCATTCTAGTTTCAAGCACTTTTCCCGCAAAAACGCCTTTTCGGTAAAAGTGCTCTATACAGTATGTTTTTTTATCATGGGCCATAGGATTTTACATGCTAAATATTATACCTTGTGTTAATGTATATTTTAACATATAATTTTAGCAAATTTTAGTTAGTGATAAATCAATTACTTTTTCACATGATGCGCTTAATTAGATTAACTTAAACATGTTTTATTCCATTAAAAAATGAAATTAATTCACTAATCAATCTGACATTTCTGAAATTCAAGGTACTTTGATTAGTTTTGCTCAGTTATTTATTTTAAATAATTTCATTTTTTAATGGAATAAAACATGTTTAAATTATTCTGACTAAGCGCATCATGTAGAAAAATAATTGATTTATTACAAATTAAAATTTCCTTCAAAATTTTATGATAAAATATACATTAACACACGGTATAATTTTTAGCATGTAAAATCCTATGGCTCACGATAAAAAAAATACCCTGTATAAAAATTTTAGTGTCGTAAGTGGTGTATTATGAGATAACATTAGTATGACCTTGAATAACATTGTTAAGGTCAGAGGTCTTTACGTTTATATCTACATTTAAAAGTCAAAGTAAAAAAATTAACACGCCATTAAATTCTGCGAAGACCGCACAAATAACTATTTAACTCTTTTTTGCATGTCTTAGAGTTATTTAAAAAAACTTGAAAAACACCAAAAACGACATCTCCCAAACTAATCAAATTAGTATAGATATACAAAGATATACACCATGTCCAGGAGAAGAATGCACAGCATGGAGATCTTGAAAACGGTAAAACATACAGGGTGGCTTAAATTAGGCAAAAGTTGCACTATTCAGTGTATGTTTACATGCCGATCGCAGAAATTCATGATTATTTATCGTTTTCGAAATTTTCCAAAAAATGCAAATTTTCAGATTTTTGATTATTATATATTTATTACCATATTTTAAAACATCTTAGTCACTCCCAGTTAATCGCTATTTTAGAACTTTTCTAAATAAATAAAATCAAACGGGTTCAAACTATCTGTGGAAAAGTCCCGAAATGTCCATTTTCACATTATAAACCTCGAAAAAATATATGCGAGCAATGAATTCTTTAAAAATCATTTCTGGAACAACATGGGGAGCTAACCGAGTCGCCATGCTCCGACTTTACCGATCACTAATTAACGGGAGCGTAGTTTATTGCTCTGCAAGACCTTCTTCTATCAAACTTCTCGATACCGTGCAATATAATGGCCTTAGATTAGCACTCGGGGCGTTCAGTCTCTTCTTGAGTTTGTATGCTGATAGTGGGGAATTCCCATGGCATATTAGACGAGAAAGGCTGATGCTATCGTATGCATCAAGCCTGCGATACAAACCTCGGCATCCTTTGTACAGCTGTGTCTTTCATCCACTAAATAGCGCAATTATCAGGCAAAACGCTACACGTCCATATGGTTCCTTCCAGAGTCTTGTCGAAAAAATAAACTAATTCCCAATAGTTTCTAAATCAATTTTTTTATAGCTCGCTGGAAAATTCCACGACCTCAAATAAACTTGTCTCCGTCTTCATACAAAAAATGTGACACAAGTCACACATTATATCATCAGAGGTATCTTGAATTTAAAAATAGGTTCAGCATGACAAGGAAGTGTTCACTTCACACAAATGTGTGGTTCTGCTTTCGTTGTTAGTTCTGATAAATATATTGTAACAAACCGAGCCGCCAAAATGACCTTAGATGTCGATGCGCCTTAAATCCAAAATTCATTCATTGGAGAAGTTATGTAGTTTCGCAAAGTGAAGTGCAATTTGCAGCGAGTATTGGCAAACTAAGTGGCGCACGAGATAATTGATAAGGTTGTAAAGTTCCACGAAGATGATCGGCAAACACAAAAGCGTGAAGAATTAGACCTAATATTATGTAATACCCAGGACTTACCGATGCATCTTTTGTACAAATAACCGGAGCCGAAAATCACCTTTTAAAAAGCGTGCGAAAGCTCGGAGAGAGTAAGAGCGAGAGTGAAGGCAAAACAGTGATTTTATATCTAATAGATACCAAATATTGAATTAGTTATTATGCCAACACCACAACATATGCAATGTATGGTACTGTGCCCACAGTGGACAGTTGATCCGCCCCCCAGCTGCCTACGTATGTGACGAAATCGTCTCGAACCAAAATTGTTCCGAGAAGTGAAATTTGCTGATTCGATCACGTGCGCCGACATCGATGCTCCCGTCGCACCCTACCACCACCACCACCTGCAACCCGGAGAAGAGTAGGGCGTGCACTCCCTAAAAGGCCATGGAGCGCTCCGCAGACAATCAGACGAAACACAATCAGTCGACTCAGAACATCTACAATCAGTCAGCCAGCACCACCGTCCGAACATCAACGACGCCACGCCGCCGCCTTCTTCGTCGCTGCCGCTGCCTTCTTCAACGCCGCCGCCGCCGCACAGTGTTCCGAAACCGTTGAAACGCGGTCAAAATACTGAAAAATATAACTACGAATATACGCATTTAATGTATATATTTTTACTTATTAATGATAGTTCTTATCGATTATTATCATATTTTGCTTTTATTTAAAGATTGTCATTGAAATGAAGCGAGAAACCGAAAAGAGCAGATACATTACCTTACCGATGTGAAGATAGCCACGGATTTTTCAGCCACGGATTTTCCCGGCGCAACCACCACCATATAAACATTTCTTCAATTTTAATGATTTATAATAAATAAAACGTTGAGAATGTAATTAACTGTAGCCTATAGATGTACAGTCAATCCATAATTTCAATTATTAACTTAAAATTACTTAAACGATTTAACGCATTAAATTTTGGGTAAAATTGTTTATAAGTTTTTTATGAATTTTTTATCTCGGGTCCACCCAAAGTAAATAGATAATATAACAAACTTCCAAAGTCCAATGTGGCACTGTTTGACGCGTTTTAAATTTAATTTTTTAACAACAACGTCTCTGATCCACACGTTGTTGTTAAAAAAATAAATTTAAAACGCCTCACACAGTGTCATATTGGACTTTGAAAGTTTGCTATATTATATGTATAGTTCGGATGGACCCGAGAAAAAAAATTCATAAAAAAGTTGTAAACAATTTTACCCAAAATTTAATCCGTTACATCATTTAAGTAGACTCTTATCTACATGTTGTTGTTAAAAAATTAAATTTAAAACGCGTCAAACAGTGCCATATTGGACTTTGAAATTTTGCTATATTATATGTTCAGTTCGGGTGGACCCGGAAAAAAAATTCATAAAAAAGTTATAAACAATTTTACCCAAAATTTAATGCGTTAAATCGTTTAAGTAGACTCTTATCTACACGTTGTTGTTAAAAAATTAAATTTAAAACGCGTTAAACAGTGCCATATTGGACTTTGAAAGTTTGCTATAGTATCTATATAGTTTGGGTGGACCCGAGAAAAAAAAATCATAAAAAAGTTATAAACAATTTTACCCAAAATTTAATGCGTTAAATCGTTTCAGTAGACTCTTATCTACACGTTGTTGTTAAAAAATTAAATTTAAAACGCGTCAAATAGTGCCATATTGGACTTTGAAAGTTTGCTAAATTATCTATTTAGTTTGGGTGGACCCGAGAAAAACAAATCATAAAAAAGTTATAAACAATTTTACCCAAAATTTAATGCGTTAAATCGTTTCAGTAGACTCGTATCTACACGTTGTTGTTAAAAAATTAAATTTAAAACGCGTCAAATAGTGCCAAATTGGACTTTGAAAGTTTGCTAAATTATCTATTTAGTTTGGGTGGACCCGAGAAAAAAAAAAATCATAAAAAGTTATAAACAATTTTACCCAAAATTTAATGCGTTAAATCGTTTAAGTAGACTCTTATCTACACGTTGTTGTTAAAAAATTAAATTTAAAACGCGTCAAACAGTGCCATATTGGACTTTGAAAGTTTGCTAAATTATCTATTTAGTTTGGGTGGACCCGAGAAAAAAAAATCATAAAAAAGTTATAAACAATTTTACCCAAAATTTAATGCGTTAAATCGTTTAAGTAGACTCTTATCTACACGCTGTTGTTAAAAAAATAAATTTAAAACACGTCAAACAGTGCCATATCGGACTTTGAATTCTTGTCATTTTAAAGAGAGAGCTCCCGTGGACTCGAGAAAAAATAATTTAAATTGTCGATTGACTGTACATCTATAGGCTAATGTTAGTTACATTCTCAGCGTTTTATTTATTATAAATCATTAAAATTGAAGAAATGTTTATACGGTGGTGGATGCGCCGGGAAATCCGTGGCTATCTTCACATCGGTCATTACCTGTACTGGAAAAACCTTATAAAAACTTAAATTATAGGATTTGACATTAAAAAATGTTTTTAAAGGCATTCTTTAGGTTATTGCAAGGAATACTGACAAAACACTGAATACTGAATTAAATTATAATTAAATTATTCAGTTTAAGCCGATAGCGATATATACTTTGAGTTACAAAAAGTTCCCTTTAACTCCCCGTGCTCTATCTTCGTACATATACAACGTGTCCACGTAAGTATGCAACAAACGGGAAACTTTTTTATTATTAATTTCTCAGAAAATTTGATTTTTTATAAAAGTTGGTGCTTGATCCTAAACATACAAAAAAGACCAAACAAATGACATTCGATGCTATACAGGGTGGGGCACCGCATACGACACAGTCGTTTTATGGAAAACCATGCAACTTCGTGTTATTCTTTTCAAATGGATAGATGTGGGATAGTTGTATGCAAAATTTAAAATTATTACCAGTTATACAGGGTGTCCTATTAAAAAGATACACATCAAAGTTATGTTATTTTTAAATAGAACACCCTGAATTTTTTGTCATTTTTGAATTCTAGGGAACAAATAAAGGTGAGTTACTTCAATATTCCCTATACCTATCGTTTACCGTTTTCGAAATATTTAAAGATTTGTTGAAACGAAGGGTACAGGTGAAATTTTATTTTTTCCCCAGTGTTTGACGTTAAACCATTACAATTATTTCTATTGTTTGGTTGAAAGCTCGAACTGTAGCGCCAATCATGATTTAGTATCAAAAATTATACAGGGTTATGAAAAAAACGTGGTAGAAAATCTTAACTTATAAAGTTGAATAACTTCGTTTTTTCAAATGGCACACTCTGTATTTAGTAACCTATTATCACGTAGAATCCAATTATTTGTCAGATTATAATAATAATTATTGATATGAAAATCGCCAAAAACAAGAAAACTATTGAGATTAGAAACAGATAACCCTAATACAATCTGAAAGAGAATTGGATTCTGTGAGAATATGTTACTAAATACAGGGTGCGCCATTTGAAAAAAACGAAGTTATTTAACTTTATAAGTTAGGATTTTCTACGACGTTTTTTTATCACCCTGTATAATTATTTATACTAAAGCATAGTTGGCGCTGTAGTTCTAATCTTTAACCAAACAATAGAAATGATTGTAATGGTTTAACCTCAATCCCTGGGGCAAATATAAAATTTCACCTGTACCCTTCATTTCAACAAATCTTTAAATATTTAGAAAACGGTAAACGATAGGTATAGGGAATATTAAAGTAACTCACCTTTATTTGTGCCCTAGAATTCAAAAATGACAAAAAATACAGGGTGTTCCATTAAAAAAAACATAACTTTGATGTGTATCTTTTTAATGGGACACCCTGTATAACTGGTAATAATTTTAAATTGTGCATACAACGATCCCACATCTGTCCATTTGAAAAGAATACTACGAAGTTGCATGGTTTTCCATAAAACGACCGTGTCGTATGCGGTGCCCCACCCTGTATAGCGTCAAATGTAATTGTTTTTGTCATTTTTGTATGTTTAAGATCAAGCACCAACTTTTATAAATAATAAAATTTTCTGAGAAATTAATAATAAAAAAGTTTCCCATTTGTTGCATACTTACGTGGACACGTTGTATAGAAGGACACTCTTACTTTACATACACAAAATTCCACCGCGCGGAACTGAGCGGTTTGTAAATGGGAGACATAATTTGTTTATCGCACCAATTGTATCTCGTAAACGAAAAGTCGGGGCATTATGGCCAATGTCTTAAAATGTTCGCAATGACTGAAGTTTTAGATAAAAAAAATCAGTAATTACATTCATTATGACGAAAAATCCCTGTATATTCTCGAATATACAGGGTGTTTCAAATTCGAGGCTTACCATGGGGATCTCGCTTATTAGAAGAGATTGAGGGTATGTTTAAATTAGGCACTTTTACAGAATTTTATGCTGATTATTAATCCATTAAGAAAAAAATACTTAAATTACTTTGTTCTTAAGTTAAGTAAAAAAACTGAAAAAAGCGATTTCTAGGCGATATTCGAATTGTATGCAAATTTGTATATCGGGTACTTTTAAGCAGATGCTCCGACTCTTGGTCAAGAGTGAAATTCTCCTGATCCGAGCGGACACAGAAGCCATCAGATGCCAGCGCGACGAAATAAGACGACAGCGTGACGAAATTCGACGCGCATCTGAGGAGCTTCGGAAGGAACGTCTTCGTCTCGGCTTGCCCGAGTGGACTTCGCCACTAAAGAAGCCAGCATCACAATTGCAGGTGTGCACCACCTCCACTGGAGTACTCGATGGAGCGAAGTACGAGGAAGTGACGCCCCTCGCCACGGACCATCCCCTTGTTGCCGTCGCAACAGACACCATCATGCCGAAACCGACGCTGCTGCCAATCGCAGATCAAACGACGTCATTTGTTCAGCCGCCAGACATCGTGACGAAGACCGTCACCACCACCACAGCCGTCACCATCGTGACTGTGCCGCCACCGACGCAGCCCAGCCTCCACCAAAGGAGGAATCGCCGGGGTTGTGCAGCCAGGTGGCTACATCACCGAAGACGCCGCTGCCAAAGAGGGCCGCACCGGGGCCGTCATGAACGCGTCAGTGCGCCATGAACATTCGAACAATCCACCTCCGCCTGACGACACGCAGGCACCACCAAGGTACGTGTCGCGACGCCGCCCCGACCAGCTGTGTGTACACATGGAAAACGTTCCACATGACGAAGGCGTTGGAACCATCACCGCCCACAACACCAGCCCAGAACACACCACCTACAACCACCCGTCTGCATGCGGGGACACATGCAGTGGCGCCCATGAAACGATTGACAACCATCCAGCCAAAACATCTCCAGCTTTAGCCGCCCCATGCTCCGCCCTCGCGTCCGATGCACCAGTCGCCCCAAGGACTGGAGAGAGAAACCGAACGTCTTGGTACCCGCTGTGCCAGTGCACGCCAGGATGTCAGCTCATCCCGGCCGGATCAGAACACGTTAGAACACGTGCGCCGACCTCGACGCTCCTGTCACACCCTGCCACCACCACCACCCGCAACCCGGAGAAGAGTAGGTCGTGCACCCCGTAAAAGGCCATGGAGCGCCCCCCAGACAATCAGACGAAACATAATCAGTCGACTCAGAACATCTACAATCAGTCAGCCAACACCACCGTCCGAACATCAACGACGCTACGCCGCACTGTGGTCTAGAATGAAATTTTGGGGGGGTGGGGGGTACAAAAATCGAATTTTGGATGGATTTTAAAATTAAGATAACTCAACTAAATGTGATCTAGGATAGTTAGCTAGAAGAAATCCATAAAAAGCACCCGAAGTTAATGAGATACAATAAGGCCCCAAATACGACCTTTCTCGGCATATGTTGTGCTCATCGCTAGTCGTAATATTGCGCTGGCTATTGTTGGTTGTATAAAATTTTTGTAATGATATGAAATATATCTGTAATACATAAGTCATAAACAAAGGTATAACAAACATTTCGATTATTTTCTTTTTAATATACCGGGTGTGGCACTTAAGACGCCTCGGACCATAGCTCCTTTACGATAAAAGCTATCGAAAAAAATCTAAGAACAAAGTGGTGCATAGTGACCGTCGCTATGTTTCAAAAATATTTCTAATCATCAGTGGCGTGCCGTACTCCAGTGGCGTACCAAACTTATGTTTTTTTAAATGGAATGCCCTATTTTTTATTGCAGATTTGGAAAGTGCTCGACGAGTACTTATTTTTTTATCTAACATGTTATACCCTTCACTTGAGCGGTTTTGCTGTTATAACCCCTTCTTTCAAAATTGCGCCCCATTTTTGAGATTTTTTTGTAGAGAAACTAATTGACGCCGGCGCCTAAATTTTGAATTGAGGTACAGGTTAAGACCTCGTATACCTTCACATAATTTTTTTTCGGGTAGTTTATGGAAAAAAAAATTTTTTGATTGATCTTCGCATGTTGTCATTTTTTCCAAAAATTTCAAATGGCACCCCCCTAAAAAAATTACGGCGTTGTACAGCCAAAACTCTAAATTTTTCATTGGTGTAAAAAAAATTACACATTGCATAATAAAATTTCGGAGAAAAAAGGAATTTCATCGCAAATGTCGGGAAACGTTTTCCGTTCCCAAGTGTGCCATGAGAAAACAAATACACAAATACGGTCAACATAATAGTATGTACCTATTTATTCAACATGATATGAAAAATGCAGATAAAGAACAACTTAAACTAAATGTTCGAAATGACGACCGTCCTGCTGGTGGCATAACCGCAACTTCGACTCACAGGCTCTAGACACTGCCCTAAGGACTTCTGGTGATAAGCCGCGCGGATTCTCTCCCTCATATCCTCGACAGTAGTTGGTACCGTCCTGTAAACCTCGTCTTTGATATGGCCCCAAAGGAAGAAGTCAAGGGGAGTGAGGTCTGGTGATCTTGGCGGCCACCTCACAGGACCCCCACGACCAATCCAGGAGTCCGGAAACGTTTCATCGAGAAATTCCCGAACGACACAGCTATTATGTGCAGGAGCTCCATCGTGCTGGAAAACTATCTGTCGAAGAGCGGCTAGAGGGACATTTTCCAAGAGATCATCCAAGTCGTCGCGAAGGAACCTCAAATAACTGTTGCCGTTCAGGTGCCCCTCGATGAAATAAGGACCCAAAAGGTGTTCTCCAAGTATGCCTCCCCAAGCATTCAGCCACCATCTTTGCTGGTGGTTTATCATTCGCATGGCTTGTGGGTTTTCATCGGCGTAATAATGGTAGTTGTGGCGATTGACATGCCCATTTCTATGGAACGTTGCTTCATCAGAAAATAATACGCGCATAAGAAATTATTCCTCCTGCTCAATTTTGTTGATAGCCCACATGCAGAAATCTTGCCTCGCATGAAAATCTTGAGGTTGTAATTCTTGGTGCAGTTGAATCTTAAATGGACGAAATTTGTACTTTCTAAGAACACGATGTACGGATCGCGTTGAAATATCGTGATTCCTACTAATATCACGGATACTGGTATGAGGATCTTCAATAACTGCCTCCAGAACCTGCAGTTCATTATTTTCGGTAATAACTGCCTTCTTTCTAACTCTCCTTGGCCGTTTCACACTTCCCGTAGTAGTAAATCTCTCCAACACTTTTTGAAACGCACGTTCATTTGGATGTGCCCTGTGCGGATTTCTCGCAGCGTACATTCGTGATACCAAGAAACAATTCTTGTTACATTCTCCAAGAATAAATATCATGTCAACCATTTCCGCTTGAGTTCGGAACATTTTTAGAACGTTTATCAAAAATGACCTATGGCTGCTATTGACGTCTAATAATTTACTTTGACAATTACCAATCTTTTGTTTTCTCATGGCACACTTGGGAACGGAAAACGTTTCCCGACATTTGCGATGAAATTCCTTTTTTCTCCGAAATTTTGTTATGCAATGTGTAATTTTTTTTACACCAATGAAAAATTTAGAGTTTTGGCTGTACAACGCCGTAATTTTTTTAGGGGGGTGCCATTTGAAATTTTCGGAAAAAATGACAACATGCGAAGATCAATCAAAAATTATTTTTTTTCAATAAATTACCCGAAAAAAAATTATGTGAAGGTATACGAGGTCTTAACCTGTACCTCAATTCAAAATTTAGGCGCCGGCGTCAATTAGTTTCTCTACAAAAAAATCTCAAAAATGGGGCGCAATTTTGAAAGAAGAGGTTATAACAGCGAAACCGCTAAAGTGAAGGGTATAACATGTTAGATAAAAAAATAAGTACTCGTCGAGCACTTTCCAAATCTGCAATAAAAAATAGGGCATTCCATTTAAAAAAAAATAAGTTTGGTACGCCACTGGAGTACGGCACGCCACTGATGATTGGAAATATTTTTGAAACATAGCGACGGTAACTATGCACCACTTTGTTCTTAGATTTTTTTCGATAGCTTTTATCGTAAAGGAGCTATGGTCCGAGGCGTCTTAAGTGCCACACCCGGTATATGTACATTAAATATTTATTTAAGAGGGTTGAAGTTGCGTTAATTTTTAAATTTCTTTTTGAGACGTACGTGTTTAGCGGACTGTTACTTATTTGTACCCAAATGTCACTACAAGTTGAGATATACAAAATTTAGCTACATTGTCCCTCTATATGCCTTGTTAATATAAAAGTGCGTTTCTTTACTTTTTATTCAATTTTGTATAATGGAACGCAGATGGCTAAAAACGAAATCTTAGTGGATATAAATCGATTTTCGGCACCTCGTAAAAATTAATAGAACATAATTAAATATGATCTGGTAAACTTGGCGGGACAAAATATAAACAACAACAACACTTATCTGAGCCAGCGATATACAAATACAAATATGCCCTCTTTAACCCTTTATAGGATACTGGTCGATATATCGACCGGTGCTGAAAAAGATAGTCAAGGTCAGGTCCAGTTTGAAATTTAAAAAAAATCGTTTTTTGGGTTTTGTTATTTTCAATAAGTACAATATTTGAAGAATATTCCCTAAAAAGTTGGAATTAGTCCGATTAAAATTGATTTTTAACACGGTGACCACGATATCTCGAAAACTACTGCACCGATTATTTTCAAACTTCCCACGTTTATTTGGGATATAATAGGCAAGTGATTTAAAGAAGGATTTTTTGTTTGACGTATTGTTTCTTTTTTCTTGGTGAAAAATGAACGATATTTTTATGAAAAATCAAAATTTTAACTTTGAAAGTCCACCATTTTGTCCCAGATAAATATATTGAAAAACTGTTCTTTCAATCACTAGTTACTTTAATATATTACAGGATTTTTGTCTTATTTTTGATTTCTGATAATCCAAATCCGAGTAGTAGTGGTCACCGAGAAACCTGTTTTTTCAACAATTGAAATAATATCTTCCCTGATCATTTAAGAGGAAAGATCTCCTCCTAGTCAAATGAGTAAAAAAAGAACAAATAAGGAATTTGAAAGAAGTTTGTACGGAGAAAGTAAAACATAAAAATGACAGACAGCTAGACAAAAAGGCAGACACTTACACAAACTTTCGGAATCGACAAAATGGATATTTCTGCAAAAAAAAATGTTTAGAAAGTCTTTTCGATCACCATACTTTCTTGTAGTTTGCACGGAGAAAGTAAAAAATAAATATGACAAACAGGCAGACATAAAGGCAGACACAAAGACACACATTTTTGTACAAAAATTGTCGGAATCGACGGAAATGGATTTTGCCTCAACAAAAAAATGTTTGGATTTTTTTTACGATCACAATAGTTTCCCGTAGTTAGTATAGAGAAAATAAAAAATAAATTTGACAGATAGACACAAAGGCAGACATATTTTTTTCACAAATATTGTCGGAATCAATGAAATGGCTATTTCCGCAAAAAAAATGGAAATTATTTACGATCACAATATTTTCCCGTGGTTTGTACGGAGAAAGTAGAAAATAAATATGACAGACAGACGCACATAACGGCAGGCACACATATTTTCTACAAAAATTGTCTGAATCGACGAAATAGATATTTCCGCAAAAAAAATATTTGGAAATTTGTTACGATCACAATATTTTTTCTTAGTTTGTAAGGAGAAAATAAAAAATAAATTTGACAGACAGACAGACACAAAGGCGGACACACATACTCTTTTTCGCAAAAATTGTCGGAATCAACGAAACGGCTGAATTTTTTTACGATCACTATATTTTCCCATAGTTTGTGCGGAGAAAGTAGAAACTAAACATGACAGACAGACAGACACAAACGCAGACATACATATTTTTTACAAAAATTGTCAGAAGAAATTGATATTTCCGCAAAACAAAAATTAGGAAACTTTTTACAATCACTTTCCCGTAGTTTGTACGGAGAAAGTAAAAAATCAATATGACAGACAGACAGTCACAAAGGCAGACACACCATTTTTTACGAAAATTGTCGGAATCAACGAAATGGATATTTTCGCAAAAAGATATGTTTGGAATTATTTTTTTTACGTTCACAATAGTTTCCCAATTTGTACACACCCTGTATAGTATAAGTTATGGTTATGGTTTTGGCGCGAGGGTGGAGAGTGCTCACCGACACGAAGCCCAGAGCCACGGCCATGGTGATTATTTGGTACATTGTTTTTTTATTACCATTAAGTTTTAATTTATATAAAATTCAAATTACAATTTATACGAGATAATAGAAATAATCGTATTTTACATGACACGTTTATTCTGCACATAACCATGGTAATAGGTTTAAATAAGAACGGAAGTTTATCACTAATTTTGAAAATAATCATTAAATTATTGTTAAAGAATTTCTTAAGTGTGGCCAAATAAATGTAAAAACAATTGTAACCAAATTGAAATTTGAAAAATCTAACAAGTCACTAACTTTGGAAATAATCATGTGATAACCGAATAAATTGTTATACTGAAGTTGCCAATTTCTCTAGTGTAAAAACAAATGATACAAACTAAAATTTTTCAAAATTTACTAAAAATTGATTCTTCTTTATGGTTTCAAAATATTCTTAAACACATCTTTACTAAATTTCAAAATAATCACCCGATAACTGAGTTAATTGTAATACTGAGATTGCGCATTACTTCAGTGTTACCAAAAAAATATTAAAACAATTGTTACCGACTTAAATTGTAAAATAATCACCGGCGAGCAGGGATCATTGTTATTCTAAAATATTGGATTTCTCCAGTGCGGACAATAATAATTTTATCACTTATGTCCACCATATTGGATCCGCCATTTTAAATTTTTCAATTTTGACATCAAATTCATAATGTGCGATGAGTACCCATTTATGTCAAAATATATCAAGATTTTAGACTTTTGACCAGCCTTTTCGAATTCTAAACCACTGTGCAACGTTTGAAATATTCGAAAAATCTTAAGATTACGAAAGTTCATAATTAAATTTTCAATAAATTATGTTTATAGCATTTTTTCTAGGACACACGGTAATGTCTGAAAAGTGCACACTTCCTTTTGTTTTTTTTTTACAAATATCTCAAAAATTATTAGTTTTATAAGCAAAACATAAGAATAAAATACATATGTTTAGAATTAAATTTCTTATAAATCACCATTTTCTTTGTAAGAGATGCAGTAGTGTCGGTACGCTCTTGGTGTTTTTTTGTTTTGTTTTTGGAAAACATTTTAAATTTCATTACTTTTATGAGAAAAATATAAGAATACAAATGTGTTTAGAACTAATTTTCATACAAATTATTTCTATATCATTTTTACTGGAGCATACGGTAATGTGTGTACACAAGTGTTTCTTGTTTTTTTTTTCAAAAAGTATCACTTTGATGAGAAAAGATAAGAATACAAATATCTAAATTTCACATAAATGTAATTCTTCTTATTTTTTCCGCAAATTTTAATATTCGAATATTTGAATAATATTCGAATATTCGAATAATTCGAATACTCGAATATTTGAATAATTCGAATATTTGAATACTCGAATATTCGAATAATTCGAATACTCGAATATTCGAATAATTCGAATACTCGAATATTCGAATAATTCGAATACTCGAATATTCGAATAATTGTTTTGTAGATTTATTCGTATTCGAATATTCGAGTATTCGAATTATTCGTACTATTCGTATTAGATTCCCAGCCCTAGTTGTAAATGTTTCCTTCATAGGTGTATTAAGACACCTATGTCTATATTGATATCTACTTATACAAAATAAAGAATTAGATTAAGGAGATCTAGAAGAGGGTCCAAAAGTTAGAAAAGCAAGAAAAACTTGCAGAGTGCGTGACAATAACAATAATATGCGTTCAATAAATAAATACAAATATTACCGGGAATTTTTATGCCTTCACATCTACATTCGATGGCGTTGCTATCTGATATGGTTGGAGAATTGAGAATAGCGTTAGATCCTCCGTAACTGAATCTGCCTTGAGCACAGCCCAGCACACCAATCTCGAATAGTCTTTGAACCGCTGGAAATTTCAAATCAACTATTATTCTTAACCCGCCATTGGTGACACAAATTTAATGGTGACGCCGGTCTCACGCACCGGGGTTTTCAACTGGAGATTTTTCGCAACGCGTTACTATACTCGGCGCACCGAATCCTTGGTATATCGGATGTGCGTGATCTTCGCGTGATGTTCACTGATTGGTCAGCGCAAACGCATGTCAAGCGCGTGTCACGCAGCCGAAATGTAGTGATTGCGTTATATTCATAAATCAGCTTTTTTCAATTACAATTAAATAGGAAGTGGTAAATAGTTACAAGAAAAAAAAATTGTATATTCTCGTGTTGTGTTTTAACTGTCTGTTATATTTCCGGCACAGGACTAAAATATGGCAGGGCAGTGTGAATCAGGCTTTTCATATCGTCTCGACGAACTATCACGAGGACGAGGGGTGAACGAACGTGACCATACCACCTATTCGGTGCGCCGAGTATAATAGTTTTTTTTAAATTTATGCTCTTTGATAATTAATCAATTTAAGCTCTACAATGCGGCAGCTACTCGAAATTGCAACAAAAAACAATAACGGAGAATAAAGTTTTTCGACACACAGACCAGTAGGGTCACCATTGGTAGGTTAAAAAAAAACAGAGTGTCACCTAATGCACATTTCAGAGCATCATCCTTATTCATCAAATAATTTAGCATATCTCTCGACAACGTTTCGCCAATCACGGAACTGCACTTCAACAATAGCTGCTCATAGGATGTTAAATAATCCAAGATTTTTATCACGAACGCTACAAATATCCGTCTTAGTTGGTTAAATATGTATCAATGTATGTAAGCTGAATTGAGAGAAATGTAAATATTTTGGAAAACTAGAGACTGTGATTTATTAAAAAAAAAAAGAAAAAAAAATGAGTATTTCAACAAGTGCGATATCGCGATATCATGGAAGTGAAAATATCATTTAGTGGGCTCCAAATTTTTCGAAACTGTACAAATCACATTACTCGAGCGAGACCAAAATTTGCGCAACATTTCTTCACTTCAGATCTGAACAAATCTTACAATCCGAAGTGTACTCAGCAGAGATATCATCTATAATCCCGTTAATAACGCAGATATTTATCATGTGGACTTTCGCTTGATCGTCCTCATCTCTCATTTCCGCTTTCGATGTAAAAAGACTCGACTTCTTCTTTAGGTTCATGTTCGACCTCGCTTCCGTCAACGAGGGCTGTGATGACAGATAGAGCTCAGTTATGCTGGACTGCAGTAGATCAAGATTAAAACGGGGCAATTATTAAACTGGCAACAATCTTACTCTGAAACTGTGCTTGTAGATCCTCCACTTGTCCTGGATGTTAAAAAAGATTGCGGAATTGGAAGGCTTGGCTTCAATAGAGACGGACCCGTTTTTTTCCAGTAGGCTGGTCTCTGAAATTCTAATTTAGTTGTGTTTAAGATTTGAAATCAGTAGCATGGTTAAACGATATAAATACAGTATAGCATCAGTGGCGCAGAGAGGAAAGCAAACCTGATACCAAAAATAGAACTTTTCTTTGTGGTGGTGGTGGTAAACCGTCAGGAAACTGGCGGATCCCCTTTAGAAAAGGGATGGGGATACCCTGTGCCGGCGAAACGTACAGGTAAAATAGGCGGCCGCCTGTAGCGGCCAAATTCAGAGGTGGCGGCCGGTCGGACGTTGAAGGATCAATGATAATTTTGATTGGGAAGCAAACAACAACCCTATGGAAGATTCATCACAAAAGTTTAAAGTTAATGTTAATTTTAATTCACTATATATTGCGTAGGAGCAATTTCAACGATTATCAACTTACAGTAACACATTTGAATTTTTACTCAATCTTTCAGAGTTATAGAAAAAAGATAATATTTTAAAACAATCTTAAAGATTCACTCAGCCACTATAATAATACAGATGTTGATTGAATTCAGCTTTCAGAAGCAATAATATTTATATCAAGAGTTCTTCTGACAATAACTCAAAATCAACTTTAATTAATTTTATCTATTGAAAATAATATAGCAAGATCCATATATAAAACAGATTTTGCGAGTTTGAAAGAAAATTTTACACACTTACTTGATGAGAGAATCCGTTTTACGTATATATTATATTTTGTTTATTCACAATCGTATCTGTAATGTTGACATTACTGACCTTTGATACGTTGGGAAGTATCACATTACTGACCGCTTCTTCCCACCCTCATTTTATCAACTGACGTTTATTTGATTTGTTTTGAATTTAGTGATGTGACAAAAAACTGGCAACGAGACGAATTAAATTTGCATAGCGACATTAGGCTGTATTATTAATGAAAACTAATGATTAGAACGTACGCACACCTCGGTGAAAAGTTTCATTCCCGTCACGAGGCAAAGTTAGCTTCCTAGTCTCTTGACGGTAAAGGGGGGTGTTACCTTTTTTCTTCCGAAAAAATCGATTTTTTATTAATTTGAATTTTCGGATACTTTGAAGTGTCTACTATCCACCCCTGGAACCGTTTTTCCGAATTCGGAACGGAATTTTTTTTTCTCAATTGAACAAAGTAAAACATGTCCCTGAAATCGGCCGTTTTTTTATGTACCTATTTCTTGATAATTGTTCCTTTTTGGCCTTCAATATGATTTGTAAAATACTAAAACTTACTGGAGGGGTTGCCAGGTGGCACCAGATGTGTAGTTTATGTACCGACTGTCGGTAATTATGTACCGATAGTTTAATATCGTTTCTCACTTCAGTTTACTTCATGTAACCGGCACACAAACACGTGCAGATCTGCCAAGTTGTTTAAAATGCCGCGGAAAGCCGGAAAGAAAGGTTTGCCGAAGTGGAGAATTGTGACGAAGAGGAAATTTCACGGAAATCGTCACAGCGTGGAAAATGAAACCAACTTTGCGAGCACGTTGGCGAAGAAGCTCAAGTCCCACAACTCCGATGACATCGAGATAAATTGCGGGCATTCGTACGTCATTCTGGACTTCTTGACTGTGTTCAACTTCCTCTCAGGTATATTGAAATGCAAGACTTTCAACGGTGACATCAAATTCTACCAGACCGCTGAACGATGGCTTGGTTTCAAGTTAACCGTGCATTGCGACTGCCTTGTACGTCATGTTGAATTATCTCCGAAGGTCAACAAACAAGCTTACGAAATTAATCTTCGGCTTACGATGCTTATGCGTCTGCTGGGACAGGGTCTCCACGGTGTAAACTTATTTTGTGGGCTGATGGATTAATCCATCGTTCCACGTTGTACAACGCTTGCCTGGAAAATTTGTTCACTGCTTCGAAGGCTGTATTCGAGATTATTCGCACGAAAGCAGCCTCTGAGGAAGCTGAACAAAATGGAGAAAATGACAACGAACAAACGCATTTATCTGTGTCAGGCGATGGATCGTGGATGAGACGCGGATTCTCATCGTTGTTCGGAGTAAATTCGCTACTCGAAAAAAGTCATTGATTGTCAAGTCAAGTCGTCCTTCTGCCACACTTGCAACCACCAAAGGGCGGCCATGGATTCTGCACAGTTTCAAGATTGGTTCGAGTCACATAAAGAGACATGCAGCCCAAATCATAACGGAAGTGCAGGCAAAATGGAGGTCGACGCCGTGAAGGAAATGTTTTGTCGGTCAGAAGGATTACTCGGTGTAAAGTACAAATATTATATTGGGGACGGCGACACGAAGACATTCAAAGGCTTGGTTGACTTGGACCCGTATCCAGATGTGCTCGTCGAGAAGAAGGAATGCGTAGGACACGTGGAGAAGAGGATGGGCACACGTTTTTGAAATGTGAAGAAACAACACAAAGGAATCGGCGGAAAGGGACATTGTAAGCTGACGGACAAATTAGTAAAGGATCTCAGGACGTAATACGGCTTGGCAATCCGACGGCATCCAGATTCGGCGGAAGAGATGAAGAACGAAGTCTGGGCCACTTTCCACCACAAATGTTCCACGGATGACAACCCACAACACCAAAACTGTCCCGCTGGCGAAAAGAGTTGGTGAAAATGGCACAAATGGCGCAACGGGACAACTGGAGGATTTTCGACACGACCCGCCGCTCTCCAAGGAAGTCCAAACTGCAATTCGTCCCACTTACGAGACCCTTTCGGACGACGAACTGCTGCACAGGTGCTTGGGAGGAAACACGCAAAATTCCAACGAGAGCCTGAACGCGTGTATCTGGAAGCTGGCCCCTAAGCATCTGTTTTTTGGCTCCAAGACCGTGAACGTCGCCATGTTCCTGGCTGTGGGCATCTTCAACGAAGGCTACTCATCCGTCCTGAAGACGATGCCCACCATTGGAATCCAGGTGGGCGCTTTTTCTTTGCAAGTCTTTGCAACACTGACGAGCACCGAGTCCACACCACAGAAACGAGGCTGCGTCCAGAGGTTCGAGCTGCCATGGAGGAGCGACGTATAGAGCAGCAGCTGCAAGACGCCTTCCACGAGGAAGAGGAAGGACTTATGTACGGTCCTGGCATCGCAGACTAACCGTAAGTTTCATAATATTGCGATGAAATGTAGTCGAAACTTCAATCGCGTTTTTCTCGAAACCAGATTTTTGAAATCGCGCCGGCACATTACTCGAATTCGTTTTAACCGATTCGATTGAAATTCTACAGGTACTGAACTAGAATCTTTTTAATCGATACAAAAAAATATTTTTTTAGCCCAAAAAAAACAAAAAAAAACGAAAAAATGACTTTTTTTCAAATGGCCGCCATTTTGTTATTTATTGACCAATTGACTTGATCCTAGTTCAGTACCTGCGTAATCATATACACTTAAGGTGTTGTGCAGATGATCCGGGTGGCCGCCATGTGCCGGCGCGTGGAGGCCTGCATACAAGAGTTGCTCTGCGGTTTATTCATTGGCAGCCGTTGGGACCATTATTTGTAGGCGAAAAAAATGGATTTTGTAGACAAAAGTATAATAAACAAAGTGGTCAAGACCCGGTTTCAATATGTTGTACCCAGCCTGAGAAAAAAAATCCCAAAAAACGTGCATTTTTGGGCCTAAAAGAGGTAACGCCCCCCTTTTCACCTTGGTATGTTAATAACTATATATTTTATTAAATATATTTGCAATACAGTTCTATAAGTTAAGGTTCGTTTTTCAATGGTCCTTGATATCATGTAACTTTATTAAAACGAATTTTTGTGACTTCTTTCATATTTATCGATTTTTTGAAACATTACAGGGTTTCATTCATTTTTTTTTTGCAATAAGTGTGAAAAATTATGTTGTTTAAGTGTCCACTGTTAGAATTATCGCACGCTTCGGCTCTTTGCATTTTGCATTACTTGTAGCAGATATAGTTTGCGCATTTTTGCTCTATTATCGAAAAAAACAATTTAAAAATAAAAATTTATCATTTATGGTGTATCATTTTAAAAAATGATACAAATTTACATTAACGGCACTTGTAGATAATATGAATATTATTTTTTACTCACTCAAATTCCAGTTCAGAGTGCTGCCATTTTGTTTAAAAGCAAGGTGCATCAATTGCCTTTTGATATGTTAAAAATATGCTATTTCTAAGCAAATTTAGAAATTTTGAAGCAAATTCCGCAGGCGATAATTTTTTTAGAATTTTTTTAATCAAGTGGTGCACATTTCACTCACTCAAATTCTAGTTCAGAGTGCTGCCATTTTGTTTACAAGCAAGATGTATCAGTTATTTTTTGATATGTAAGATATATGTCATTTTAGAGAGCATTAACAAATTTGAAGGTAATTCCACGTGTCATGATATTTTTAGAATTTCGTTTAATCGCGATGTGCACATTTTACTCACTCAAATTCAACTTCTGAGTGCCGCCATTTTGTTTACAAACCAGGTGCGTCAACTATTTTTTGATATGTCTGAGCGCATTTGAAAAAATTGAAGGTAATTCTACGTGTGATGATATTTTTATAATTTTTGTAATCGCCATGTGCACAGTTCGCCATTTAAATTTAAGTTCAGAGTGCGCCATTTTAGTTACAAGCCAGGTGCGTTAATTATTTTTATATATGTTAAAAATATGTAATTCTTGAGAGAATTTGAAAAAATTGAAGGTATTTTTTTAATCGCGATGTGCATATTTCACTCACTCAAATTCAACTTCAGAGTGCCGCCATTTTATTTACAAATCGGGTGCATCAATTATTTTCTGATATGTCAAGAATATATCATTTCTGAGTGCATTTCAAAAATTTTAAGGTAATTCCACGTGCCATGATATTTAAAAAAATAATCGCGATGTGCTCATTTCAATCACTCAAATTCAAGTTCAGAGTGCTGCCATTTTGTTTACAAGCCAGGTGCGTCAACTCTTTTTTGATATGTTAAGAATATATAATTTCTAAGCGTATTTGTCGCAAGTCGGTCTCCAAAACCTCTCATCATTAATACAGTTATACGTTCCCTTTCGCTAAGAGACATTTTCAGACTTTTCTAATTTGACAGTGACGCAAAACATTCTGGTACCAGCTTGTCAAAATGCAAAATGTAAATAATATCGTTTATCGCCAATCGGCACTAAACACATAGCTTTATGTCTTTCAATTCAAATTATTTCTGAAACTGATCGGTTTAGTCATATGATATGTTAAATAATTGTTGTTTATAATGTTTAGCGGAATCAGGAAATGCGATTTAAAAAGGGTCATTCCATTTAAAAAAAACGGAAGTTTTGTTTACCACGACTTTTTGGGACACCCTGTATAATTGCAAGAGTTCTAGCTTGATAGATTGCTTCAAGTCCTACAACTTTTATATTGGAAGCTTTTTTGTATGGTGCACAATTTCCGAAATAATTGACTGATCCGGGACTTTTTACATACTCTGTATATAAATGAACGTTTGTTTGTTTGTCGTTTATGGACACTTAAACCATTCGTCGGATTTGGATGAAATTTTCAGGGGTTAATGTAATCATGCGGGGGAAGGTTTCTGTATAAAATAGAATATGTTTGTCTACCATTTCTTGGTTTTCAATGTACATAACCTAACGAATAGTATTTGTTGTATTTAGCGAATATCAGGAGGATGGAATAATGTACGTCAGGCGTTACCAACTGAAATTGGTGCGACCTGCCGGTTGGTTTCATAACCTGTAATTAGTATTTAAAATAAAAACGTAAAATTAAACAGCCCTCACTAACGTGAAGAGCCTAATCCGTTTTCGGCCAGACGAACAAATCCAATAGGATACGTCACCAGTAATAAGCTACGTATTGACGACGGCGCAGCGCAGCGGAGCCGTCGTTCGTCACCAGTTTATTTGCTTAATTTTAATGGGCCACACACGGACGGCGCAGCGCAGCGGAGCCGTTGTCCGTCACCTGTTATCTGCCTTAATATATATGGACCATGACCAGTAATAAGCTACGTATTGACGACGGCGCAGCATTGCAACGCATGCCGGGTACTCGCTAGTATAGAATATATGTTAATTTTGAAAAAGAGCTCATTAAAATTAAAATTAAAATAATTACGTATTTGTTACGTCACTTGGGTGAAAACTAATACCTAATTACTAATACATGTTTAAGGCCGATATTCATAAACATCTGTCAAACTATATAACGATTGATTACACATAACGGACCGTTAAAAGTATCAATTTGGTATTCGCAAACGATTGTAATGTTAAATCTCTGGTTAAATCATTCGTAAATACAACGGGCAATTTTCGAGTGATTAAAATTTAACGGGCCGTCAAATAGTCATTTCAATTTAATACTGTTTTAGCAATGTTTGCGGACTGAAATCGTCACATATATTATACAAATGGCTCATATAATTTCAAATTAATCCCAAAATTAAAAAAATTAAAAATCTCGTTGCCCTCATGTCACAGACTTTTGTAAAAAAAAATTGTTAGATGAAAAATCTTAAAATTGTCGTAACAATTTTTCAACTGTTGTATTGTCGTCCTCTGGGGTGCTGCTCCATGTCTGCTGTTAAACTCGACGCAAATTCTCTCCCACGTGGCTGCCTTCTCATTACAAGTGACGAAATCAGTTTTGTTTTTGTTTTCCAATATTGTTAAATATATTTCCACTGTGTCTAATAATAGACCCAATTTTCTTTCGGTAAAATTCTCCCCGCTCCATTTTTTTATGAATATCACTTGCGATTACTGATAAAATGTCAACTGACGTTTGTTATTCACCAGAAAATTATACTGAAATTCCCTTCATCTCCTGTTATACTGGATTCCCCATAATAGGCTACCCATTTTAATATTTGAATTATTTTTTTTCAGTTAACAAAACAAACTTTTCATTATATTAAATTACAGCTAATTCTTTGGAATTTATGATAACATAAATATTTGGCTAATTTTATTCTAACTTTTAAAAATCACGTCTTCTAAATGACCTCCACCAACTTCAACACATTTTTCAATATTAGATAAAAAGTGGTTCATTACACGGCGTAGCAAACCTTTGTCTATTCCTTCAAATTCTTCACGAATTTTGACTTTGACTTCCTCGATTGTATCTGGACGACTCGCAAACACTTTGACTTTTAAATATCCCCACAGGAAAAAATCAGGTGCCGTTAAGTCGGGGGACCTCGAAGGCCAAGGCAAATTTCCGAATTGAGAAATGAGTCGGCCATTAAACGTTTCTCGCAGAACTCGCATTGAGTTTCTGGCGGTATGAGCTGTTGCCCCATCTTGTTGGAATAGTAAGGCATTGTTTAGTAATCCTCGTCTATTTAATTCTGGAATGAGGAATGTCTCTAGCATGTTTACGTAGCGCTCGGATGTTACTGTTACAGCGTGGTTATTTTCATCCTCAAAAAAATATGGACCAATAATACCAAAAGATCCTACTCCACACCACACAACAACTTTTGGATTATGGAGGTTCTATGTAAAGATTTCACGAGTATTTTCATTTGACCAGTATCTAAAATTCTGTTTATTAACCATGCCGTTCAAATAAAAATTTCCTTCGTCGCTCATTAATAGACTGTGAATTGCTCCTTGATGTAAATTCAAAAATTCTTGACAAAATGCTAACCTTGCTTTTTTATCTTGATTTATAAGTTGCTGTGCCATTTGATATTTATAGGGATGAAATTTTAAATTTCTTTGAAGAATTCGATCTAAGCTTCCCTTTGATATTCCTAGGATTAGGGTTTGTCGATTAGCAAACCTTTTAGGTAAACGCAATTCTAACTCGTTCAATATTTTCTGGTGTACGAACTGTTCTTCGACGTCCAGGCTTCTTCAAATTTTGTACAGAACCATTTTCACGCCAATGACGAACCCATAACTTAACAGTTTTACGATTTGGCGCGTGACCTCTATTGTTATTAAACTGAAGCCGGAATGCACGCCTTACTTCTTCTATCAAATTGCTTCTTATGTAAGTTTCTACACAAAACACACGTTGTTGAACTGAGTAATCCATGAAAGTTAAATAATTATGATGAAAACTAACAAACTTCTCGTAGAAAAATAACGTTCCACAAAATTATTAATATAAAACTTATTTGTGACAGGTACATACTTGATCAATAATTAACTTAAATTCCAAAGACTACAGAACATAATCCCACAGAGATAAACTTATTTAGTTATCTTGTAGGGAATTAAGTAATAAAATAAAATTAGTAGTTTTATTATGGGGAACCCTGGATTTATGAATACGATTTTATTTTTAACGATAGTTATACTTTGATGGCCCGTTACGTAATCAAGCGTTATATAGATCTTTATCTTAACCGTCACCATTAAATTGGCGAAACCAAACGTAAGTTTGTAACACAAACCTTTCTATCATTTCCGTGGGTGCAAGAACCAGGCCGTACTCATTGAGCGACGACATTGGGATACTCATAATTTGTAAGGCTTCCGAGTGCACCAGACATATCAGGAAGCTTTCTATCCAGCCTGGATTACCGTTACTATTCTCGTGCAGTAATCTGGTGTGAAAGAAAGAAAAAAAAATCAATTATTATAGCTGGAAGCTTATAAAGAAACATTAAATATTGTACCCTTATCAGAACACCTGCAGACCGGTTTCGACCTTCCAGGTCTCATCATTGTAGTTAGTTGCTGATGGGGAAACGGAGATTACTATTGGAATATAAGTATTCCAAACACCGTTAAAGGTAGAAACGCCAAAGTGGCGGAATCTATTGCCTGAATGCTGTACTGAACCAATGCTGCCGCTGGCAATGTCCATATCTTGTCGGTGTTAAAGCCACCCGGATTTTGTTCAGTACAGCATTCAGGCAATAGATTCCGCCACTTTAGCGTTTCTACCTTATAAAGAAACCTTGAAAAATATAAGATTTCTAACACTATTATATGAATGAAAGAAATGGAAAATCTCGAACTGATTGAGAATTGGCGTTTCAGAGCTTTAGATATTAAATGCTGTATTACACTGAAGAATATTATCATTGCTATATGAAATTTGAGATTGTTTGGGCGAGTCTTTTGTTTTTCTCTACATTGCAAAATGTAAAGGTTTTACCGTGACCGCGTTAACAGTCTTCGCGTGCAAGAATTGAACTTTACTTGAATGTTTATTTATGGATTCAAGCAGGAAGCAAGTCTCAACGAGGATATCTGCAAAAACACCCATAACACGTGTGGGAAATACTGGCGAATGTTTGAATTTAGGGCACAGTAGAAAATTTCTTTGTATATTAATGCCGGCATTACCATTCACTTTATAAAGGGTCGTCCAATAGGGGTGATTGATTTTTTAATAGAGAATTCTCGGTTTCATATATATTTTTTGTTTCTTCCAGTTGTAAAATATTCATTTTGCAGGGTGGGGCATAATGGAGGGGCGTATTTGAAATAACAATAACTCCGCTGTTTTTTAACTAAAGAACATATTTATTAATAAAAAGAAGTTTAGTTTTTAGTGGTATGATATTTACTATTATCGTCATGCATACAAGGCATGAAAACGTACTCATAATTCCCACGGGAGATATGAGTTATATCTCCCTTGGGAGTTATGAGGTCTGCTCCGGTTTACCTGACAAATAGTATGTACAATTTCCAAATTCTCCGCTCAAGATGATGGTTGAAGATAGACAATCTTGCGTCTGCTCACGACCAACTTTATAGCGAGACAGGAATTAAACTTTTCTCCCAGGTTTGTTTACTATTTTATTCACAACTGTACGTTTGTTGTTAAAGCATTAAAGTCAAATCATATCAAAATAAATAAACGTCAGTTCATGAATGCGGGTGATTTGATTTAAAACAAACTCATAGCAACCATGCAAATACATATTGCAGATCGATATACTGAATATTTTTACGAATTACTAAAAAATAAAATATTGTATGCACCGCGGGAGATATTCATGTTCTTCGCCCTCGGTTGACTTACAAACCTCGGGCCAGAGGCCCTCAGTTTCTAACCCTGTCAACCTCGGGAAAAGAACATTCCATATCTCCCTTCATGCATAAATATCTATTACATAATATAATTTAACAACCAAGATATGAAATTATGTTTTGAAAATAATGTCAGGCAGATGACGACCGTTTTCGGCAATGCATTGCTGTAGTCGTTCCTCAAAGTTCCGCATCACCGTCGCACACAAGTCGATGTCAATTGTCCTAATTTGTGCTCTGATTGCTTCTTTCAACTCTTGCAGATTTCGAGGTTTATCGGCATAGACTTTTGCTTTTAGGAATCCCCATAAAAAATAATCAGCAGCTGAGAGATTAGTGGAACGAGGGGGCCATGGCACATCACGTGTATAGGGAAAATTCGATGCACAACTAGCATCGAGGCTCTGGCTGTATGTGCCTTGGCACCGTCTTGTTGGAACCAAACATTTCTTGTATCGATTCTTCGTCGTCGCAATTCTGGCATGAAAAAGTTTTCTAATATAAAAACATATCGCTCGGAGTTTACAGTTGCGGTTGCTCCTTGTGCGCCCTCGAAGAAATAAGGGCCGATTACTCCAAGACGGCTCACGGCACACCAAACGGTGACTTTTTCACTGTGCAGTTGACGGGGGTTTTCTGCTGCCCTATATCGGCAGTTCTGCTTGTTAACAGAACCGCTCAAATAAAAGTGAGCCTCATCGCTCATCATTATTACAGGTTCATTTTCATCAGCAAAAATCATTTGCATTCTTTCAACGAATAGCTGGCGTTGAGCAAAATCTCCTTCATTAAGTTGCTGGGCAACCATGAGCTTATAGGAGTTAAAGTTACGATCTTGGTGTAAAATCCTGCGAAGTGTTCGACTACTCATTCGAACTGCTGCAGCCCGTTTTCGGACAGAACGCTGTGGACTTCGAATTACTGCTTGTCTCACCCTTTCTACGGCAGTTGGTGTCCTTACACTTCGGGGACGACCTCTAGGTTTTGGATTAATTGCTGATGCCGTCGTTCTAAAATTCTGTACCCACCTGTTGATTCTGTCACGTTTGGGAACTGAACCATTACGACCGATATTGAAGCGTTGTGGGAAACGCCGCTGCACAATAATAACGGACTGGCCCGATTTTAAATACTCCTCAACTGCGAACGCGCGATGCTCTCTTGCCCATATAACCATTGTGACTAACAAACGGTAAGCTTTCCTGATTCTAACGATGTCTACCGCGGCCCTATACCCCCACCCGTTCGCGTGTACTGGCCGCCCTAAAAACACCCCTCCATTATGCCCCACCCTGTAGTTTGCAGTTTCATCACGTAGCGTTTGATGCTTCCCAACCGTTCAGACTTTATAGTCACCACTACTCTACACAGGCTACTTTTCCAAAGTGCGACGTACTACTGAGTGACTTCATTTTGCAAGACAACAATCCACCAACGAGACAACGAAATGTGTGAAGTGGGGAGAATATTTCAGCTGCAGTGATTAAATTGGACCCTATTATGTAATTGTGGATTAAGCGACCAAATTTGAAAAATTGAGTTACTAGTGCCATCTTTTTGAGAAGATCAATATCTACTTATCTGAATAAATTTTTTACTAAAAATTACCTTTTTTACCTGATTATAAGCCTCCGAATTAAACGACAACTGTAAATTTGTTAAGGAAAGTAAATTTTTTCGTTTTGTAATATGAGATTAATCATCTAGTGACTAGATTCTAGTCCATATTACAAAACTTACATTTGGAATTCAAGTTTTTGTAAAATTAGATTAAGCGCCGATTATGGTATTTAATTCATTCCACCATGTGCAATTTCAACAGCTTTGTTTTGAAAGAGCAAACTAAGTGACACGGAGTCGCTTAGTTTATTATTTCAAAACAAAACGAATGGCGCATGGCGTTTGGTACTATTTCGGTTTAAGTGCGTCGCTTACTTCTTTATTTCGGATAATATAGTTCAGTTATCCCAGTGCGTTGCCGTGATAACGTCTTAACCGTTAATAATAAGTGAATATTTATTGTTAACAAATACAACCATTATATGGATAAGTTTAATAAAAATTCTCGAGGCTACCGTCTTATTGTGCCTTTTATGAAAGAAAATGTTGATTCAAATAAGTACAGCGAGAATGTGGAGGTAAGTTTATTTTTTTGTTCTTCCTGTTGCCAATTTTATCATGTCGGAGAATATATTAGCATTTTAGGATTTTTTTATAATTTCTTGCTATTGCTCATAATGGCAATGTAGTAATGGTTATTATGAAGTGTATGGTTTATACAGGGACGACACAGTCTAGTGAAATGAATGTGTTTTTCTTTTTAATTTCTCGTTTATTTTCTTCTCAGGTTATTTTAGCAAAAAATTATAAGATAGGTTTTTTGTAGATATTAGAAATCTATCTGTAAGGGACCTATTTTATATATTGTTTTATTATCTAAATTTGAAATTTAAATGGTTTTTAAATCATTTCTTTAATACAAATACGCCCTGCTTTGGAAAAAAGACAACACATATCTGATGATAATGGAGAATTTAAAAAATACATTTCAATCCATGACAAGTGTAAGCGCATAACCTTATCTATTTTCCAAAGCACTGCTTGTTTATTATGGATCCCTACAAGAAATTTATCTTACGATTTTTTGTTGCAATAAGCTGAGAAGAAACTAATTGACGATTTCAAAAATACATTGAAATCTCTATGGTGCGTTATCCTATGCGCCAGCCTGTATGACTACTACTAATAATTACAAATGTCACTTTTTGTAACTTATAAAGTTTAATAGCGTCACATTTTATAACCAGATATAAAAACAACTTAATTAAAAATATATTTTACAAGAATTGAAATGATACTTATTGATATTTTGCAATTGAATTGGAAAAAAATAAATAAAACAAAGTTTTATCTTTTCTTTTAGAACCGGCTTTCAAATACTGACAGAATGGAATGTGCTGAAGTAGACACTGCCTACAAGGCAAGTCAGTTCTTAATGGAGACATCTTTCCAAAATGAAAGTTTATTGATGAATGGTATTCACCCTACCAAAGTTTTACCCTCGAAAGAATGTATCTTACCAAACGATCCCGTTTTGTTGGATATTTCCAATATTTCGTTTTCTGATTATAATGAACGATCGCAGAATAATCCTATATTAAATTTAAATTACAATGAAGAGGAAGAAAATAAGGCAGGTGTGGATAAGCATATAACAACTGATACATCTATCGGAGAATTAGAAAAGATTTCTGATGAAGTGGTACTAGAAACCAATGAGAGTAATGAACAGCTTAACAATGAAGCTGCTAAAGTCACTACACAGGAAGTCGGACAAAAAGGAAGGCCAAAAAAGGACGTAAAAGACGATATGAAAATCAGTCTAGAGATTTACGAAAATTACGCTGCCAAACTAATCAAGAATATATTAGTCAGAAAGGAAAAGTACTAAAACCACGAGAATTTAAAAACCATTCCTGCAAAGATTTATGTCACGAAAAGGTTAGTTTGGAAGAACGACGGAATGAGTTTGAGATATTTTGGAATTTGGATAATTATCAAGACAAGTGCCTTTACATAAGTTCCTCTACACGAGTTATAGATGTAAAGAGAAAACGAAGCAAACACTCTACAAAAAGGTTACATACAAGATTGTATCGACTTGCTGACAAAGAGGTGTGTTCAAAGATGTACATTGAGACTTTGGGGATATCGTCGGCGAGAGTTGATAGATATTTAAAAAAAGTTGCTTCAAAAGAGATTATAAAAGACAAACGAGGAAATGGAAGTAATCCTACGAAAATATCTGTAGAAAGAAAACAAATGGTTGTGGAACATATAAATAAATTTCTCAAATATCAATCTCATTATTGCAGGAACAAAACCGACGCTGATACTACATTGGAAAAAATGTATAGTTTATATAAATCCGAAAATGAAGACAATGTTTCCTTTTCAACCTACAAACGAATATTTTATGACGAGTTCAACTTGCAAAGGAAGAAACCTAAGAAGGACACGTGCAATAAATGTGATAATTGGGATATAAAAATTAGAGATTGTAAGTCTGCGGATGAAAAGATTTCACTAGAAACTGAAAGGAATACTCATCATGATGGAGCTGAAGCAGCTCGAAAACTAATATATTCTGACCTGGAAAGGGCAACGAAACAAGATCATTTGGAAGTATTAACTTTTGATTTAGAGAAAACTTTGCCATTGCCGAGAATACCAACTAATATTGTATTTTATAAACGTCAGCTATGGTTATATAATTGTGGAGTTCATTCTGGTAAAAGTGGTCAAGGATTTTGTTATGTTTGGATTGAAGGTGCAGCAGGGAAAGGTGCACAAGAGGTAGGATCCGTTTTAAGAAAGCATTTGCAAGAAAATATAAGCTGTCAAGTAAAAGAACTAATTTTATGGTCAGACAGTTGCGGCGGCCAAAACCGCAATATTAAAATAGTTATGATGCTTAAGGCTGCTATGGAAGAAATTCCCCATTTAGAAAAAATTACGATGCGGTTTTTGGTATCAGGGCATAGTTTTATGCCCAATGATTCGGAATTTAGTGACATCGAGTCAGCCCTCAAGTTCCAGAAAAGGCTTTATACGCCAGACGATTATGTCGAAGTAATGAAAAATTGTCGCAAACGAAATAAGCTAAAGACTAATATTATGGGCAAAAATGCATTCGCTGGTGTTGACCATATACTAAAAAAAATTGTTAATAGAAAGAGAGATGCAGATGGCAACGCAATTAACTGAATGCGAACCAGAGAAATAACGTTTGTCAAAGAAAAGCCATTTAAAATCGGTTTCAGCTTAAGCCATGAAGGGCATATTCAGGAAGTCGATATTAGCAAAAGACAGTCAGGAAGAAGAGGAATCCGTTTAAATTTTTCGCTTTCGTCCAGCCTTATCCAATCTTTGTGGCCCAAAGGGAAACCTGTATCCATCCCAAAATTGAATGACTTAAAATCATTGTTACATCTAATTCCTTCAGATGCCCGGACATTTTATGAGGATATCATAGGCGATGAAGAGATCGTAGATGATATTGACGGTTTCAACGGATCGTTAGATTTTGACCCAGAAGATGAAAATTGAATAATATTGTAATATTGTAAAACATTTATGTTCACTTTATTAATCTATATATATAAAAATGAATGTTTGTTTGTTTGTTTGTCGTTTATGGACACCTAAACCATTCGTCGGATTTGGATGAAATTTTCTGGGGTTAATGTAATCATGCGGGGGAAGGTTTCTGTGTAAAATAGAATATGTGTGTCTACTATTTCTTGGGTTTCAATGGACATAACCTAACTAATAGTATTTGTTGAATTTAGCGAATGTCAGGACGATAGAATAACGGACGTCAGGTGTTACCAACTGAAATTGGTGCGACCTGAATTCACTTGATTTGCCAGGCATGCCACCGCACATTTTAACATTGGAACTTGGCGTGCCTATAATCCTTCTTCGCAACATCAATACACCACAACTTTGCAACGGTACCAGGCTTTCAGTGAAAAAGATGATGAACAATATCATCCAAGCTACTATTTTGAATGGAAAATTTAAAGGGGAAGATGTACTATTACCACGCATCCCAATGATTCCGACAGATGTGCCATTTCAATTGAAACATTTGCAGTTTCCTGAGCGACTCGCTTTTGCAATGACAATCAACAAAGCACAATCGCTACAAGTGTGCGGACTAAATTTGAAGAATCCATGCTTCTCACATGGACAACTATATGTGGCCTGCTCACGCGTTGGAAAACCATCTGATTTATTTCGTGTGCGCACCAGACGGAAAAACTAAAAATATTGTGTATTCTAAAGCACTCCAATAAACAAATTTAATCTTTATCTCTATATTTGAGTGGCAGTGCAACGCATGCCGGGTAACGCTATATATCTTCTTCTATATATATATATATATATATATATATATATGGCGAGGGGAAGTAACGGTCGTCACTTGTTGGAGTTAAATGTGAAAATTCGGAATCTTATTCGAATAAGATTTATTCTTATGGTCGAATCCCCGTTACGGAATAAGATTCCGAATTTTCATATATATATATATATATATATATAAATGAATGTTTGTTTGTTGGTTTGTTTGTCGTTTTATGGACACCTAAACCATTCGTCGGATTTGGATGAAATTTTCAGGGGTTAATGTAATCATGCGGGCGAAGGTTTCTGTTTAAAATAGAATATGTTTGTCTACCATTTCTTGGTTTTCAATGTACATAACCTAACTAATAGTATTTGTTGTATTTAGCGAATGTCAGGAGGATGGAATAATGTACGTCAGGCGTTACTACCTGAAATTGGTGCGACCTGCCGGTTGCTTTCACGACCTGTAATTAGCATTTAAAATTAAACAGCCCTCACTAACGTTTAGAGCCTAATCCGTTTTCGGCCAGACGAACAAATCCAACAGGATACGTCACCAGTAATAAGCTACGGATTGACGACGGCGCAGCGCAGCGGAGCCGTCGTTCGTCACCAGTTACCTTGCTTAATTTTTAAGGGCTACGCACGGACGCCGGAGCAGCGCAGCGGAGCCGTCGTTTGTCACCAGTTTATTTGCTTAATTTTAATGGGCCATACACTCCGCTGCGCTGCGTCGTCGTCCGTCACCAGTTATCTGCCTTAAAATATATGGACCATGCACGGACGACGGCGCAGCGCAGCGGAACCGTCGTTCGTCACCAGTAATAAGCTACGTATTGACGTATTGCAGCATTGCAACGCATGCCGGGTACTCGCTAGTAGTTCATAAATAATAAAATGTCTCGTCTGCTTCCCTTAATAAAAATGTTGTTTTATATAAGTTACCGAATTATATTAGTTACGTAAATAGGGGTTAAACGCCAAATAGTGTCGCTTAATTCTCTCAAGTCTTTAAACTGATGTAAATACAAATAAAGTTATATCGAATTAAGCGCAAATTTTGGAATAATGTCGTAATGTTTGCCGATTTTTAAATTTTAAAAATACAAATGCACAGCCTACATTTCATCCAACTTAATGCCAAAAAATCAAGAACGTAAGTATTCTACAGTTTCCAGGGCGACAAAACAAAAATGCAATACTTTAAACCCGTTTTTCTACACTTAATGTAAATGTCGCTTAATCCACAATTACATAACATGGTCCAATTTGTCGACGCAATAATTGAGGCTTTCTCAAACGTTAACTTGGAGAATTTTGCATAAGGATTTGGTCCTGCATCCTTACAAAGTCGTGTTTACCAAGAACTGAAGCGAAACGATCACATGCGAGAACAACCTACAAGTATTACATGAAATGCCGTTGCATCCTGAAAAACTAATTTTACGGTGCGGTTTATGGCATGGCGGCGTCATCTGATCATATTTCTTATGAAATTACGAGGGAACAGCTACCTTGGCTCCACTACAGCTATAGAGCCATGTTACACAAATTTCTAAGACCAGAACTTGAGAACATCAATATTGAAAAGATGTTATTCCATCATGACGGCGCTACGTGCCATACAGCTAATGCTAGGCTCGATTTGCTGAGAAATAAGTTTGGCATTGGATCATCTCAGAACGAATATTTGTGAATTGGCCGCCGCGGTCATGCGTTTTGACACCCATAGATTATTTTCTTTGGGGCTTCAACTAAAGCACACGTTTATGCCAACAAATCTAGGACAATTTAGTGGCGCGAAATTCAAATCTGGGGGAATCTGGCGGGGTTCAATTCAAATTTGGAGGAATTTCAATTTGAGGAATTTTCAACACAAAATGACCTAAATCTGGGGAAATTTAGAGGCGGGAAATTTAAATGGTAACAGCGGAGTTTTAACTTCTACTGAGTTGTCAAAACGGCATCCGATTTCCGAGAGTTCCATCCAGTTTCACCACAAAACGACAAAACCACAGAGCTTTAGGTTTAATTAAGTGGCGGGAAATTCAAACCTCAAGTTTTACCATACATAGTTCTACAGTGCTGCTGTGGCGATCCGCGCCCGGGTGCCCGAAAGACGCTCGCCACTAGGGTGGCTCACCACCAGCGGCACTCGCTACGCACGATCCCCCACCAAAGGAAAAGGGCCGCCCGCAACCTGAACAGAGGGCGCGCCCTACGCTCGCACGGCGACGGTTGAGGCCGCACGACCCACTTCAATAGGGTATGTGCCCCCTTATCTCGTCACTTCGATCAGCGCACTGCAATCTAACAGTCAGTACAGTCGGTAAGATAGTCTGACAAGCGAGCTCACCAAGGCATGCAACACGAGCTCACCAAGGCATGTATCTAAACACACGAGCTCACCAAGGCACGTGAATCAAAGCAAGCTCACCAAGTCACGCTACGCTACTTTTTTCTGCAGTAACGCCACAAGATTTAGTTGCAGTTCACAAATCGTTCGTTGAACGTCTCAGAATTTGTTTAAATCAGAATGGTCGAAACTTTTAAAACATGTTGTAAACTTCTTTAAATTGTTATTTTTCATTTTATATACTTATGTTATTAAATTGTTTTGTTATTTTTCATTTTATATACTTATGTTATTAAATTGTTTTGTTATTTAAGTTGATTTATAAGTTTTTACTATAGTTCTCTATCTGTAGTGAAACATAATTGTTTGTATAACTTATTGGGAATAATGCATCCAGATTTTGTTGAAATATGGTAGGATACAAGATTTGAATACATGTCTCAAAAACATAAAATACGATTTTGTAGGCAAACACAACGCTTATAAACGGATCCTTCTCAACCGAAACATGCAACTTACGAACGAATTCTGAAATACTCGAGTCACTATCAACTTCAGACATACGAAACCTAATATGAAACGAAAGCTTACTCAATAGACTTTCAAATTATGAAAAAATATATAGGGTGTTCCATTTAAAAAAATGAAGAAATTGTGCAGTTTGCGAATGGCTATCACCCTGTATAATACGCTGAGTTACGTTATGGATGATATAGTAATTTTGAAGACTAAAGTTCAACTAAACTTTACCACTAAATTAGAATGAATTATCTTTATTAGTTCAGGGCAGTACTTTAACAATTTTGTTCAAATTTTTGTATAAACAACTGAATAACACGAAAACGGCTCGGTTTCAATCGCCGAAACCTAAGTCATTTTAATCTCCAAGTAACGAGGAATCCAAAAATGCTAAAATATACAGTGTTCCATTTAAAAAAAACATAAGTTTGGTCTGTAACTTTGTTATGAGACACCCTGTATAAATTTAAATATTTTTAGGGCATGCAGATCACCATTCTGCACAACTTTTATATAAAACATTTTTCAAAATTTTGACAAATAAGCACGTTCCCAGAGCTCTGAAACACCCTGTATATGATCCACTTTAATAAAATGATGTTACTTACTTTTCTAATTCTGCTGGCACGCCGACGACGTTAAGAAACTGACAGGCCAGACCTACATGGTACCATTTCTCTACGGGATAGAGGAACATAGTGCTGATATTGTCACTTTTCAAAACCAACTCAGCGATGGGACTCAGTTTGGCGTCTGTGGTCATTGTCAGCACAACGAAAATTTTTCCAGTGTCGATTATGGTCTTAATAATCGACCAGGATTCGTCGTCCATGTTATCGGCACCGTCGATTATGACGACCCAGAGTATGGTGAAACACTGAAATTACAAGAATCCAACCGTGATTTAGTTACCATTATCGGATATGTAACTTACCGAGTAAGTTAGAAGTTTGATGATTTTGTTCAACGCGTAAAACTTTTGATTTTCAGTGAGGGAATTGTGTATCGCGCTCTTTTCGAAGTTGACGTTAAACACCAAGTTTAGCATGCAATATAATTGCGGCGATTCGTACCTCTTCAGTTTGGAGATTAGTTTCGCTTCTCTATCAGTTACTGTGGAATTTTCCTTTATACCCAACGGTACGGAAAACAACAAGTAAACGGCTTGGTACGGGAGCTAAAATAAATATGTGATGTGAAGTGAAGCTGGAGGGAATTAATCTTGCAATTTCCGTCATTGCGTTGTTGGACGTAGGGTAGGAAGGAACGGTACAGAGAAACATAAATAGGAATAGTTGTTTTAATAAGTTATTTGTTTTTTAATCTTTGTAAAAGATTGAGTACAAATATATTCGGGATATATATCCCAGTGGCGGTTTCAAAGGGGGGGTAATCGGGTAATTACCCCTCCCAAGAATTTTTCACTCATCAATTTTTCTTGTTAAAAACTACCGTTATTCCATATTCCAAACAAATATACCCGGTAAATTTTTCCAACGCTTTAAAACGTTGGAAAAGGATAGGGAGATTTCACGGAACAGGTGCATGAGAACGGAAACACCAGTTAATTTTTTTTAATTACCCCCCCCTAGACTAATTCGCTGGAAACGCCCTTATGCCCGTGTTTCTTATGGCTATTTACGTTAAAAGACGTTTTTTTGTTTTACTAGTCGGAATTTTGTATAATGAAATCAAATCAGTTTGCTAAATAGAAATAGAAGCAAGAAAACTATTAGTTAAGGGGATAGGCCACTGTAGAGGCTTAAAAAAATCTTTTTTTGTTTTGTTTGGTCTTAAATGGTAGTTTAGAGTCTAAAGAATACGGGACAATAAGTTTTATACCCGGGAACACTTTCTTTTGTATTATTTTGCGGCGGAGACTAGGTGGCTACCTCTCCTCCGTGTGTGCTCACCTTGACGTGGTGGGGGGGATTGCGTATCCAGATGATCCTAAGTGCTACACCAGCGGGAGCGTCAGCTCCCGGCAGGGCCACCCATGCTGGGAAGGACGTAGGTGATGGATCTGACTAAGCAGCACGCAACATGGGGCAGAAGGAGCTCGCGCAGTGAAGGTAACCCTTCTAAGGAAGGACACCCGAACAAACCAAAAATACTTCTATGAATGGACACCACCAATGTCAAGCTTACGGAGCAGGAGCTCGGAACTCCAGTTCTCCAAGTTTTGTTATTGCCGTCAAAAACGCATAAACATGTCGGCTCCAATTTATTGAGGCGTGGTCACTCCGTGCTTGGAGGCGTGTGATATATATTTTTTCGTCCTCGATCGCGAAATCATGCAGACCGAAATATTACTCTAAAAAGCGAAAGTTGTGTTGCCTATAGTTGTACTAATTTGATTTAATCCCCCTCTAGAGGACCGTGTAACGTACTTCCGATGGGTACCGACCCGTTAAGTAGTCACTTAGGGCTTCATTATCAAACCAAATACTGCCTTGGCTTTACCCTTAGTAGACCCTTGGAACCAGGAGACCGCAATCGACGGAGAGCACCACAACGGAAGCCGATAGAAAGCGGGGATTGGTAGATACCGGAACTCAAGGACACTGTATTCCTGTTTCCACGAAGGGCGGCTGAGGAAATTATATACCGGGAGTCGAGGACCACGGAACGCTCCTACTGCTTAAGACCCTGCTTGTATTTCCATTGCTTATCCCCGCCTATTGCACGGCTATTTCCGGAAGGGCGAAGAGCGCTTATTTGGTGAGCTATTCTTTACAATTATATCCAACCAAGGACGGGCCATTGTCTGCACAGTTCCTGAGTAGGGAAAGCTAGGCAGCCAACCGACAATCATTTTTCATTTAATTTGCGAATTAGTGGCTACTAGATTTGTTTATAATACGCAACCACTTTAATCTTTCGTAATCTATAAATTCACGTTTGCTGTAGTGTTTTTTTTGCCCTTCACTCCTTTATATAGTATAATAAGTAAGAATCTAGTTGCTAATTACAGTTTGTGCTCACGAAATCTTAGTAAATATATTTATTGTTTTAAACTGTTAAATTGATTGGTAAATTTCTAGTTTTTTTGTTTTTACTAACTTTTATATGGTCCGAAATTAACAGTTCACAACCCCTTTTCTGTCACTTCGGTGGCTGGCGCCCGGCTGATACTGAGTAAATATCTGAAACCACGACCCAGCGCCGCAAAAATACAACCTAGCGGGAACAATTATAACGAAGAGGGTTATAATATTTAACGAGGGTGGGTTTTTTTGTGTGTTAACACCATATGTATTAAAATTATTTAAAACATTACTGATCGCCCGAAGAGTTGGAATTGATCTTCAAATGCCGCAATAAATAAATTTATAATATTTTGCTGGGAATGGCGGGCAAGTACCATTTAACAATTTGAATTCTTTCTTTCAAAATAAAATCCATAATTTCAAGTACAAACTATTAAACTAGGCACGAAGTAACACTTTACTTTATTAGAAAATTATCTACTCGAATAAACTTGTATTTGGCCGTCGATCGCGTATCATAACAGTCCAAATTTAGAACAGACTATCCCCACCGCAGTTACGGAGAACACCGATGATTTCCTATAGCACTGTATGAAATTGGACAAGCTGTATATTACTTATTAGTGCCATTTATAACGCACGTCTCACAAACGTCACGCATCCCAGAGGATTAATCTAGACTCGTTAAGGAAGCAAAGTGGTACGAACTCTGAGTAATATGGTTCAGATACTTACCACTTTGTCTGATGATTGCAACTGTATCCTGTATATTGGAATATTAATCGGCGTGCATAATAAAAATTCTTCAATCAGTCGGGTTTTTCCTTCCTTGGGTCGACCGTGCACAATGAGCGCATTATCTGCAAATTTATCTGTCGGCTTCTTAGCGGCCTGCTCGTTCTCCTTGCACTTATCCAACATTGCTAAATAAGTTTTTACCTCCTCCCCTCTGTCCAGTATCGGGTATTGAGTTACCGGGTACGTCGGTAAGAAATTACTAAGCAAACAAAAATTTAATTTGTGTGTTATTTTGTCTATGATTGTTTTAACATTCTCGCATGTTGTATGCTAACCTAACCTCAAGTTTTGTTTGTTGTTTTTATTTAACGGAGAACGAGAAACATAGCGAGAACAGTAAAAAAGTCAAAAGTTCAAAAAGCTGAACAACACGAATGAAAAAAATGGAAGTCAGAACAAGAAAAGTGAAACTAATCTTTTCGTTAAGTCTAACTTTGTAAAGTAGGACTTATATTTTAAGTCATGCTTAAATGGAAGCGTCATGCACCATTGGTATTAATACAATTGCTTTCGTAAGCAAGCTCAAAGTGTTGCAACATCGTAAAATCTTGCGATTTTCACTTTTTAACGTTGGCGACATAGGTGTCCTTTTCTCAGCTGATTTTGACATAAAGTGCGTGCGAGTCTTTTTACGTGAACAGCGTTGCTGTACGGACAGGGAAATAGTGAAACTCGCCATAATTATTAAGAATTCACTGCTCAATTAAATATTTTTGAAGGCAAATGCACGCGTAAAGAAATCTCGGTGCGTAAAAAAGAGAGGTTATGTCATTATTAGCTAGTATTTTGAGTCAGACCAAGTAATTTTAACAAAGTTTATTTGCGGACACGAAAACACCGAAAGAACGACAATTCGTCCAAATCATGAGAATGATCAGCTCTCTTCCAAACTAGTGGATAAATGAAATTAATAATATCCATGAGGTCTAAATCGTCTTCAAAAATATAGTCCACTCCAAAGTTTAATTCTTCAAGTACCATTTTAAATATACTAGGAGTTTTGTTATTGAAAATAATTTATTGTGCATACATATCTGTCAAAAGGGACCACTGATTGAATGAATTGAAGGTTATGTATGCAGACTTAAATTTTAAGCGGTCCATGACGGCGACTTAATTAGGCCCGTTTGCACCATCGTGGCTTAAATCCACACTTCATTAAGGCAAAATTAAATTTAAGTGTAGCTTCAATTTTTACTTCATTGCACCAACTCATTTTAAGCGTAACTTTGAAAGGAGGTCCCTAAAATATATTACACTTGGCAACAACGCATAATTTTAGTAATTTTTCTATTTTATACAATATGTTGGTATTTCTACATGATAGTGCCTGATGTAAGTACTAAACAGACAACTAACCTCGAAATAGCACAAATTGAACTACAAAAACATGGAAAATAAGGAAAACATGCCCTATTGCTCAAAAAGCGCTAGAACAGCGAATTACAGTCCGCACGAAAAAAATGCCACTCAATATAATAGGCAGTCAGTTTAAACACATCATTGAAAACAAAAAAAAAACTGACGCCCTTACAAGTAGAGAAAAAGAAGTGGCTTGAGCAACTATAACCTCGTCATTCAATTCCCAAACGCCCAACCTGATTCGTAGAACAAAGGAATAATTAAAAAAATGCTACGAAAATCAAAAAAAGGTCACCAGAAAAGTGGTAGCAGACGAGAAGATGGAGAAATAGGTGTATTTCCAATAGATGATCCCAACCAATTTATTGACCTGGTGACTGTATTCGTATGTGAGTTCCATCAAGGGCTCCAATTACACGACGAAATCCAGCAATATCAAAAAAGCGCCTCTGACATTCTTTAATCCATTCTTCGTTTTCTGGAAATTTAATCAATCTTGGAGTTAGTGAAGCAATTACTCGAGACACTCTTTGTACTATCCGGCATGCAGTAGATGTATGAACACCAGCGAAATCAGCAATACTTAGAAAGTGGTTTCCAGTTGCACAAAAACGAAGTGCTATCAACAACTGATTAATCGGTGAAACACTACTGTTTCTAAAAATAATAACAATGTAACACCAATATATATTTCATTGAATGTATAATTAACTATCTGAAGGAAACTCTACTTGTGCCTCAATTAGGCGCAAAACTTCCAAAGCAGTTGCTTTTCTCATTCGAAATCTTTTTAAAAAGGCAGGATCATCAAAACTATTAAAATAATCAGCTCTTTCATAAATTTGTCGCCTTAAACCAACATCCATGATTTCCACGATATCGACATCATCATCAATAATATCATTTTCAATTATTAAAAACTCCATTACACTTACATTCACTTTATAAAAATTGCACTGAAATTGTCATATGATTTACATTTTTAGGTTAAGTTTTCTCTAAGCCCGCAAAATTGATCGCTTTAATTTAAGCAATCCTTAACTCCTTAAGGTACATTAAACGACCTGGTGCAATGAAATAAGCCACACTTATGATTTAAAGTACAGCTTAGTATTTAAGTTACGTTGGTGCAAACGGGCCTTAAAGTCTTGCTTAAGCTGTGCTTAAAGTATGGTGCAAGCAAAATACACACTTAAATGTTGCTTAAATTTTAAGAATGCTTTAAACATGGCTTAATTACAATGGTGCAAGTGGGCCTTAGAGTATTCCATAGCATTGTGTCTGAAACTTATTTGATCGCTGCCCACTTGACCAAAGCATATAATTCGAATGATCACTAATTGTTATATTAACTCACATTTGAAGATAAAAGTGAGCATAAAAATTGTGTTAAATTATAGACTGCACATTTATTTTCAGACCTGCACCGATTCCAGACAATTAGAGGCCCATCAAAAAATTTGTGCGGCCTACTAGTGGGCAGTGGACCGTTCTTTAAGAAACGCTGGCCTAGAGCTTGATTCTCGAAGAAAGAAACATTTACGATCAACTTTAAAAACTTCTAAAAAATTGAGTAGCAAAAAACCGTCATCTAATAATATAGGAGTATTATTTTTCAATCTCAGGACAATAGTGGATGCATGCCGACGCCTTGCAGTCGGCTTCCCACGCTTCCATGGCGATGAGGTGGAAGGATTCCTTGCGCGGAGCAACTTCGCCTTCGCCACATGCCCAGTGACAGTCAAGTCCTGGGACAAACATGTTCACCATCATTCTGGAGCGAGCTACGCTGCCAATCGCAACGATGATGATGCTACTCGTCCAAGCCCCAGCCCTAGCAGTTTGCACCGCCACCGCTGGTGTACTTAGCGAGGATTATTTCGAAGAAGTAACACTTCAATTCATGGACCATCCTGCCTTTGCCACTGCTATCGTTACCCTCGCCACTACGCCGTCTACGACGCCAGCCCAATCTCTGCCGAAGGAGGAAACACCGGGCCGTATAACCTCGCAGCCGACGATGCACGAAAACACGTGTTCTGCTCAGACGCCCGAGGAAAACGACGCCCGAGGAAACGCCGCCCACTAGTCCAACCTGACGGCCACAGACACAGCGTCCAAAGATGTCGCACCAGCCGTCCCGAGTCCGAGACGTCGCAGCTCCTTTGGACGCCGCAAGCAGCGACCGCCCCGCCTACGAAAGGCAAACTCGGACAACCGCGACCACCACCACGATTATGGATCCCCGAGTAACCGTTACCGCGACCGTGACCTATGACAATTTAGACTTAGTATTAGTGCCCTGCGAAAAGACGCAATTAATATTAAGTGACCCCATGAACGCTCCAGTGCGTCATGAACAGTGACCCGAGAACCCGAATAACCCACGTCCGCCTGACGACACGCAGGCACCACCTAGGAACGTGTCGTGACGCCGCCCCGACCTGCTGCGTGTACACATGGAAAACCGTTCCAAATGTCGAAGGCGTCGGAACCAGTACCGCCCACAACACCAGCCCAGACAGACACCACCTACAACCATCCGCCTGCATGCGGAAACATATGCTGTGGCGCCCATGACAACATCCAACCAAACTACCTCCAGCTCCAGCCGCCCCGGCGACCGACTGGAGAAACAGACCGCACGTCTCGGCTCTAGTGCACGTCAGGATGTCACTCATCCCCGGTCGGACCAGACGTGACTGCACCGAGGATGCGACCAGCATCCTAGGACCCAGGCATCAACAGATGCAGAGATCCGGTGTCGAGATGCCCGAATCTCTTTGCACCGTAACCGCAGAAGGATCTCCAAGGACCAGCCTCGAGAGCAGCTAGTTGTTGAAGTAAACTATTATACTCCTCCGTGTGTGCTCACCTTGACGTGGTGGGGGGCTTGCGTATCTAGATGATCCTAAGTGCTACACCAGTGGGAGCGTCAGCTCCCGGCAGGGCCACCCATTCTGGAAAGGACGTACGTGATGGATCTGATTAAGCAGCACGCAACATGGGGCAGAAGGGGCTCCCAGCCGCAGTGAAGGCAACCCTTCTAGGGAAGGACACCCGAACAAACCAAAAAATACTTCTCTGAATAGACACCACCAATGTCAAGCTTACGGAGCAGGAGCTCGGAACTTCAGTTCCGGTCGGAGACGGGTGTGCTCGGGCGGGCACCCACCGACCGTCATCCACCGACTGCCCTAAAACAACAACCCTGGTGGGCTCGCCTTCGGGTGGCCCACCACCAACATTAAGTCACCACATCGTGAGTGCACTGCACCAGTCCCCCCTGCTCAGGACCGGCCAACTGGCTATCCCTGACAAGGACACTGGGGCGGCGCCTCGCGTGAGGGTGAGGAAACAGCTCTGCGGGGCTAAAAAGAAAAGGAGGAAGAAGTTGAAGGGGGCTGGCAAGAAAGCCTCCACTGTGTAACGGGCCACCACGAGCTCCAAGGCAAGTCCCCAAGAAGGGCAGCCAGGGACGAGTGGCACAAGTCACAGCAGCTTCCCCCCCCCCCCAAAATAATACCAAAGGGGGCGACGGCAGCAGACCGATTCCCATAAAGTGGCCTTCTAACAAGCAAGGCAATTTGCCGGGAAAAGTCAAGCAGACCGTCCCCCCCACAAAGAAGCGAAACAGGTCGGACGACTCTGGGAAGTCGCCTGGGCTCAACCCCAGGAAGAAACCCAGAGACACAACCTCCAAGCCCAAGTCATACACGGAGGCCATCAACAGACACCTGCAGATGGCCATCGTCGACAAAAATAACCTCCTAGGCAAACTAAAGGAGGAACAGGAGAAGCCGGTACGCGACTCCCTCATGAGGGCAATCCTGGGAGTGGACCCGAAAAGCACGTTTGCGCCACACTTCTCCAGGTGGTCCTACTCGGGGGAGATACTGCGTATCACCTGCGCGGACACCGATTCCTTGAAATGGCTCGAGGAAACGGTCAACGGACTTGGACCTCTCTGGGTGGGAGCCGAACTGGCAGTGGTGCAGGTTGACAGCCTGCCCAGGCTAGTAAAAGCTTCAGCCTGGCTGCCCAATGCACAGGATAAGGATGAAGCCTTGACCTATCTGGGCGTCCAGAACAGAGAGGCCCAAACAGCCAAGTGGTGCATTTTCCACCACGAACAAAAAGAAGACGGCATCCTGGTGGTTTTTGGGATACCGCTTCATGAAATCGAGCTGCTGAAGGGCAAGCACCCCCAAGGCAAATGCCAACTATGGTATGGCCTGGGGAAAGTGACCCTTCACCTGAAGCAGCCAGAAGAAAAGGAAGACACCCCGCAGACCGTTGAGGACCCTCCTATGGAGACCGCAGCAGTCGCCCGGGATGCTTCCCAGTAACCAGAACCCCAAGTCCGAGGCTAGACCAGGACAGACCGGGAAACGCAGAAAGGTAAGTCTCTTTTTGCTTATTAGCAACTAAGTACTAACCACACAACCAAGAAATTGACTTAACCGTTACAGGCAAACTCAATATCATACAAATTAACCTCCGACATTGCAAGATGGCTGTGGCGCACTTGTGCCAACATCTACACAACCACGAGGATAACATAGCCCTCATACAGGAACCCTGGCTAACAAGCGAAAGGGTTGCCGGTATGGGCGCTCTAAAAGGTAAGGTGAATTATTTCAACTCCACTAAGCCAAGAACATGTATCTACACTCCTAAGAATGTGCAGTGCGTGTTCCTACCACAACTAAGCTTACCGGACCTCGCAGTGGTCAGTGTGGAGGGTGCTGAGGGTAGGACCCTGATCCTGGCATCTGCTTACCTTCCGTACGACAGTGAGGCCCCTCCTCCCACAAAGGAGATGGCGGCACTCATCAAACACTGTGAGGACGGCAAACTAGATTTGATAATAGGGTGTGACGCCAATGCCCACCACATAGTGTGGGGCAGCAGCGACACCAACTACAGAGGAGAATCTCTTCTAGAGTACCTCTCAACTACGACCCTAGAGATAGTGAACAGAGGTCGCGAACCCACCTTCGTGACCCCCACTAGACAAGAGGTCATAGACATCGCAAATGCGAACACAGCAAAGCAGATAGAGAACTGGCGCGTCCACCAAGACGTGTCTTTCTCGGATCACAGATGGATCTGCTTCAGTATAGGAGTTACGACCGTGGAACGAATCATGGTTCGAAACCCAAGAAGAACGGATACGGAACTGTTCAACAACTGCCTATCCAAACATCTAGAAGAAGACGTCTTCAGGCAGGACCCTGTAAACAGGGAGGCGGTTGAGAGACTGTCTCTGAAATTACAGACCAGCCTTATAGACTCTTTCCACGAGGCCTGCCCCGCCAGGAAGGCAGGCACATCTGCATCTCCCTGATGGTGCCCAGAGCTCGACCAAAAAAGGCCAGACTCTCGCAAAGCCTTTAACAAAGCCAAGAACTCCTGACTTGAGGAGGACTGGGCCACATTCAAGAGAACCCAGAGGGACTTTAAAATGACCTTCAGGAGAAACCAAAGGGCCTCATGGCACAACTTCTGTGAGGGCATTAACTCCGTATCGGAAACAGCCCGCACCAAGAAAATACTATCTGGATGCCGTAGTGCACAGCCAGGCATCTTCAAAAAGGAGGACGGCACCTATACTGCTGACCTCCGAGAATCCCTAAGTCTGCTTCTGAAGTCACACTTTCCTGACTCCAAAAGCGGTTCTGATGCAAACCATCAAAATGACTCAGAATACCTCCCCACAGCGGAGGACTGGAACATGACCATGGAAATCGTCACAGAAAGCAAAATAAAATGGGCAATAAGATCATTCTCCCCTTTCAAATCGCCAGGACCGGACGGTGTGTATCCTACCCTACTACAGTGGGGCCTGGAGCAGATACTGCCGCTACTGTGCAGACTGTGTCAAATCGTTTAGACTAATCAGCCTCACGTCTTTTCTTCTGAAGACCCTAGAGAGACTGTGCGACAACTACATCAGGGAGCAGTGCTGCTTGAACAGCACACTGCACCCAAGCCAACACGCCTACAGGCCAGACAAATCGACTGAGTCGGCCCTTCATCATGTGGTATGTAGGATTGAAGGATCGCTGGCAAACAAACAGTCAGCCCTAGGAGCCTTCATAGACATCGAGGGGGCTTTTGACAAAGTCTCCTACGCCAACATAGAACAGGGTCTAAACAAACACGCGGTCCCACAACCATCATTGGATGGGTCGGGGCCATGCTAAGGAATAGAACTGTAATAGGTAAAGAAAGCCAAATAGTAGCTGCCACAAAAGGATGTCCACAGGGCGGGGTGCTGTCCCCGCTTCTGTGGAACGTCGTTGCGGACGGCTTACTACGGCAACTGAACAACGCAGAATACCATGCTGTGGGTTACGCAGATAACGTGGTAATCCTACTTATTGGAAAACACGAGAGCATTCTGTCAAGCCTTATGCAGAACGCTCTCAAAATCATAGAGGAATGGTGCGAAAAAACGTCTCTCTCGGTTAATCCCAAGAAGACAGAGTTAGTACTATTCACAAGAAAAAGCAAGATCAACACAGGTAGACCTCCCAAACTTTTCAATAACCAGCTATGCTTGGCAGACGAGGCGAAATACCTCGGTATTATACTGGTCTCCAAGCTTAACTGGAAGAACCACCTAGAACACAAGCTGAAAAACGCCTGTGTCATTTTCTGGCTGCGCAGGGGCGCGCTAGGACCAACCTGGGGCTTCAAACCAAAGGTGGCCCGGTGGCTCTACACTGCAATTGTCAGACCAGCTCTGACATACGGAGCGATAACCTGGTGGCCGAGAACAGACCAATCGGTAACCAGGAAGAAGCTAAACCATCTACAACGATTGGCGTGCCTGGCTATGACGGGCGCAATGCGCACAACACCCACGGCTGCAATCGAAACTCTACTGAACCTGACGTCCCTTCACATACATGTAAAGGAGGTGGCAGTAAGCACAGCCTTAAGACTAAAGGCAAATGGCACGTGGAGCCCGACAGCAAACGGTGTGAGACACGGGAAAATATTGAGAGAGGCGGGATTAACCATGCCTGAACTCAAAAAATCCCTCGACAGTGTCCCACCGAGATACCTGTTTAAAGGGTAATACGAAATAAAAGATCAGATTAATGACAAACCAGAAATCATCGTCTATACCGACGGGGCCAAGAATCATGAAGGCGCAGGGGCAGGCATCTATTGCCAGGAACCTGACCTCAGACTCAGCATCCTCCTAGGTAGGAATGCGACGATTACTCAAACGGAACTTTTCGGGATACTTGAAGGTGCTCGGAAACTATCGGAACTGGCAGTCTCGAACAAATCCATTTTGTTCCTCACTGACAGCAAATCAAGCATAGCTGCGCTATCGAGACCGAGGGTGGCCAGCAGCATAATACTGGAGTGCAAGCAAGCTTTAGACAAACTCGCCGCAACCAACAGAGTCACAATATCCTGGATTAAGGGACATTCAAATAATGAAGGGAACGACTGGGCCGATAGGCTAGCCAAAAGGGCTGCCCTGAAAAGGGAAGGCTCTAAGGCTTTGCCACTGGCACCACTCACTGTCTCCCAAATACTTAAAGGAAACTCTCTTGAAGAACACAAAAAGGAATGGCTACAGACTGACAAGTATGTGGTCGCCAAAAAAATCATCCACTCACCAATACCGAAGCTGAGCAGGAAATACATTGAATTACCAAGAAGTAGTTTGCGGTTGCTAGTCGGTACACTTACTGGGCACTGCAAAGTAAACAAGCACCTCCATAACATAGGGGTGATAAAAGATCCCTTATATCGGAAATGCGAGCAAGAAGAGGAGACACTAAGATACATCCTGTGTGAATGCGAGTCACTCAAACAACTTAGGTGGTCCGTTTTCGAAAAGGAGTGGCCAGATTGGTCACAACTGGGCAACACTCCACACGGTCAACTACTTGACTTCAGCACTGCGACCATTTGGTCGCCCTCCACAAACCATCAATTATCAATCAAAACCATTTCAATTGGAACACTTATCAAACATTCAACCTTGAACTTCCCCTTTCTTTTGTTAACTTGTTATTCCTGTCTGTCAAATAAAAAAAAACTGACGTTACAAATTGTCTGGCTATGTCTTATAGCATATTGAGAGAATCCACAACATGGTAGCAGAGCGTCGTTCACTTTGAGCAATTTGGATATTGCGGACAAAACTGCAGGCGCCTCTCGAGTGGAATTTTTGCACTGAAGCAGTAGTTAAGCGTTCAGGTTTGGCCGGCAACTGCGCAGAGGAAGCAATGGATTTCCATGGAATCGAGAAGCTATGCAGCGCTGAAAACTGGACAATTTGGAAGTTCGCTGTCAGGAATTTGTTGCGAGCAACGGATGGAGCCTATGAGGTGTGTGCCGGAGAGCTTACAAAACGGAATGCACCTGGAGGAAACGCTACGCGGGACAAGTTGGCAGCGCATGAGGTCTCTCTCAGGACGTGGGATAAGGCCGATCGAGTCGCTTGTCAAGTCATCGTTAAATCAGTGGAGTCAAAAGTAATGGCTCTACTGGTTGCCTGTGAAACTGCACGATATATGTGGCTGAAGTTACAAGCGGTATTCGAACAGCAGACGAAACAAGCCAGTCATGCGGTCCAGTCTGATTTTTTCGGTTTCAGCCTAGTTCCAGGTGATGACATGGTAACGCATATCGCACGTTTCGAAGGCTTGTTTCTTCGGATGCAGCAACTCAACGTAAAACCAGATGAAGGATCCTTGATGGTGAGGCTTTTGGACACTCTGCCCGGGAGCTACGAGAGTCTTCGACAATCCTGGTGGGCAAGAGCTAATGATCAACAAACGCTGATCAACTTGGTGGAAGTGCTGACTTCAGATGAAAAGCGACGAAATCTGCGAAAGGGTCAGCAAGAGGAGTTAGTGGCATTAATGGCGTCAAAGGCTAGTATCTCAGGTGGTAGTACTGGAATGCGGGACAAGGCGAAGAAGTCCGACAAGCCTGGAAACAACGCGTTTAAAGGGAAGTTCAGATGCTACGGATGCGGAGGTCTGAGTCACATAAAACGAAACTGCCAGAACTCCAAGCAGAACAAGAATGGAGGATCAACTGACCAGCAGAGGAAACATGAGAAAAAGGGTCCAGTGGAGCAAGCCTTAGTGACGGAAGTTATGAACATGGAAATTGAAGGTGACTCCTGGATCATGGACTCTGGAGCGACTAATCACCTGACAACAGAGGCGACTGGTTCTCATCCTTCACATACTTCCAAACACCAAGTTCGAGTTCTGTGTAAACGGAAGCTGGTCCCCGTGTAAGATGGAGGATGTTCTTTACGTTCCAGAAGCTGGAAGAAACTTTTTCTCCGTGACAGCTGTTTTGGACAAGAGTCTGACTCTTCAGTCAACGAATAATGAATGCAAATTCTTCGCAGATGGTGTCATGAAGGCGTGCAGTGTGCGCAGCGGGATGCTGTTCAAGAAAATGATCCGAATGAAAGCACCAGAACAATCCTGTGTCGTTGAGGCGAATTTGATATCGAAGAAATCGTTGCAGAGTTGGCATGAACGTCTTGGCCACTAGAACAAACGCTACGTCCAGAAGTTCCTGAAACAACGCGGAATCGACGTGGAACTGGATGAAGATTTCTGCGAAGCATGTGTCAAGGGAAAGCAGCATCAAGAAAGCTTCAAGTCGCGACATCACCGGGCAACGCAGCCGGGGGAAGTCATCCATGCTGACTTGTGTGGACCTATGGAGACCACGTCAATAGGTGGAAGTGAGTATTTTGTCTGTTTCACCTGCGATTTTTCAAAAATTTGCATGGTAAGAGAAAATCAGAGAAGTTCTCAAGATCGTCGAAAACAACTGCGGACGTCAACCGAAAGTGTTCCAATGCGATGGTGGCAAGGAGTTCGACAACACTGAGGTCAGAGAGCTTCTGAAGGAGAACGGGGTGCAGTTCGTCATTACCAATCCATACACCCCGGAGCAAAATGGGTGTGCTGAGCGGGCCAACGGGACTGTAGTGGAACTGGCTCGGACTATGCAGTTGGCGCAGAATCTGTCGAAGGGATTGTGGGCAGAAGCAGTGAATACTGCGGTGCATGTCCTGAATCGCACTGGCTCGAGGCGTGTAGACAGGAAGACACCCTATGAGGTGTTTACGGGGAAGACCACGCATTTGGACAAATTCCAGATATTCGGCTCCAAGTGCTATATTTTGATTCCCAAGATGAAGCGCAAGAAGTGGGACGCGAAAGGGAAAGAATGCATCTTTGTCGGGTATTCGGATGGCATTGATGGTGTTCGGGTATGGATCGAGTCAGAACATCGGGTGATTCGTAGCAGAGATGTAGTATTTGAACATGAAAAGATTGGAAGAACGACGATACTGCATCCGATTAAAGATGACGACTGATCACGATTGACGATGCATGAAGGTCCTGTAAGCGAAGCTGATGGTGAAGAGTTTAAAGATGCTGACAGCACTTTATTAAGTAATGCAGGAGGTGGTGAAGAAACCATTCCCAGTCTATCACCGAGCTGCAGACAGTTGCGAGACAGACAAACTCTCAAGAAAACAGAGCGACTGTCGGAGATGCTGTTGGCTGAAATGGGTGAACCGAGAAGTTTCGCTGAAGCAACCCAATCTGCGGAAAAACACCATTGAAAGACGGCTATGCTCGAAGAGATGACTTCACTGGATGAAAACGAAACGTGGAAATTGGTGGAGCTGCCAGCTGGTCGTAAACCGGTAACAAATCGCTGGGTTTACCGAATCAAGCGTGATGCTGATGGGAACGTTGCTCGTTATAAGGCGCGATTGGTCGTCCGTGGCTTCAGCCAGAAGCAAGGCGTTAATTACGCCTTGATTATTATTGACGTATAGTTCAGTCGCTCGATTTGACACCATTCGGTCTTTTCTGAGCGTGTCGGCCAAGCTTCATCTGCACTTGTCGCAGTTTGATGTGAAGATGGCATTTTTAAACGGCATTTTACGAGAAGAGGTATATATGGAGCAGCCAGAAGGATTTAAAGATGGGACAGGCAAAGTTTGCAAGCTCTTGAAAAGTCTTTATGGCTTGAAACAGTCGCCGAGATGCTGGAACGAGTGTTTCAAAGACGTGCTAGTTAGTTTCCGACTGACAGAGAGCAAGGCAGATCCGTGCCTGTTCTACCAACAGAATGGCAACGAGAAGTTGATGGTAGTCCTCTACGTTGACGACGGACTGGTGGCGGCAACCCGAAAACAAGATGCTGAGACGTTTCTCCATCAACTGGAAAACAAGTTCAAGATCACTTTTGAACCAGTTGGGTACTTCCTGAATATCCTCATAAATTGCCACGAAGATGGTTCGATTGCCATTAGCCAGAAGAGGTATGCTGAGGATATACTTCGACGGTTCAAGATGTCGGATGCAAACCCAGTGGCAACACCGATGGAGCAGTATCTACAAACCGATGGATCATCGAACTGCGGTTTGACAAACGCTCCATATCGCGAAGCAGTGGGCTGCCTAATGTATTTGGCAGTCGCTACGAGACCTGACATTGCATTTGCGGGTCGCATCTCAGTTTCTCGAAAGACCGGAAGAGCGACACTGGGAACTGGTAAAAAGGATTCTGAAATACATTAAGGGTTCTACGAAAACGAGCATCAAATACAAGGCAGATGACGACGCGACGAGGCTGCACATCTTCACCGACGCCGATTATGTGAGTGACCCTGGGACTCGCCTTTCCGTCAGCGGTATGATTGTAAAGTACTGCGGAGCAGCTATCACCTGGGGTAGCAGGCGACAACAATGCGTGACGCTGTCAACTACGGAGTCGGAGTATATTGCAGCGTGTGAAGAGGCACGAGAAGCCGTTTGGTTGACTCGACTCTTCGAGCAGATTTCTCCACTGGATGGCATTCCGGTTCTTCTTGTAGACAACGCAAGTGCCATTAAATTGGCGAGGAATCCGGAGTTCCACAAACGGTCGAAGCATATCGACGTGAAATATCACTACATCCGAGAGCAAGTTCGGAGATTCAGCATATTCCAGGTGTAGAGCAAGTAGCGGATATCCTGACGAAGCCTGTTTCGCGTGTTACATTTGTTCGTCTTCGATCCTTGATAGGGATGTTGTAAAACTACAACATTTTAGGAGAAGTGTTGAAGTAAACTATTATAGTTTTTCATTTCAATAGGAACACTTTTCAAACATACAACTTTGAACTTCCCCTTTCATTTGTTAACTTGTTATTCCTGTCTGTCAAATAAAAAAAACTGACATTACGAATTGTCTGGCTGTGTCTAATTAAAGAATATTGAGAGAATCCACAACACTAGTGCTGCCTTGCAAAGACGCCCAACAGAAGTTCCCAGTGATGCTGAGATCCGGTGTGGGAAGACCGAATCCCCTCACACCTCAACGATTCACCTTTGTGATGACATAACCACGACGACGACTTCAAGTAGCAGCCATCATATGCATATACTTTCTACGCACTTCAAAATTCTCTCGTTTTCCAGGGCCGTTTGTGATCGGCGCTTAGTTTATCTACGCGTCTATTTTAATTTGCATTTTATGAGCTAACCATTGCTTCTTTTCAATATTAACGTAAATTCCGCATTATTGAAATTTCCAAACGAGATAATTTTCGAAGAAGTACAGCTGATAGTGTATATTTTGGAAGTTATATTAGTACTCACCTGCTGGCTTCCACATAATGGTAAACAGGTGTCGATGGAGAAATGGATACTCTATGGCTCTCCTGCAGGATGAACTGCATAGGATCCAATTTGCTCTGCAGGAAAGTCTCCCTGTCGCAGGTGATCTTACCGGGATAGGTTTCGATGAAAATGGATGCGTTTTTTACGCCGACACTCATCACCGTATATTCCCTGCGCAGGGCGTGCCCTATGATTCCGCAATATGCCATACCTAGGCGTGCAAACATTTTAAATGTTGTTCAACTTAGTAAAGGTTTTCACGGATTGCAGTGCTATTGGAGAACATTCGGTATAATCGGTCGAGATTGTCAAACTTAAAATTTAGCCCAAAATTGTTATTAACTGAATGATGAGACTCGTCTCCATAGCTCTCGGTCATGCCTCACTAACTCTAACAGAGGAGACAATTTTTTAACACTATTGCTTTTGATTGGTGGATTTTCATTTTTTTAACATGCATTTTGAGACGCTACACAGTGGTTCAGAATTCGAAAAAGCTGGCCAAAAGTCGAAAAATGAAAGTTAATATTTTGAGTTTAGTACAATATAGTCGTGTCCAGAGGGCTCCACGGGATGCCACACTGGATAAATATGGTTGCATCTACTTCAAAATGCCTCGAAATTCGCGTTCAAACTTGTTACTTTGTTAGACGCATGGGAGACGTTCGGACAAAGTGAAAGTTTGGCGTCGGTTTTTCACTATAAATACTAATCTTTATGTCCTGGGATTTTTTTCCTTGTTATTATAGATCTTCCTGAAGGTAAATTAATGGTTATTACATTTAATATGCATATAAAATTTTTGTTAGCAATTATAGGAATATGCCTTAAAAATAGGTAGATGCATTTTAAACATTCATGAAAATATTTTTTTGCCTGTATATGCCTGTGTTCCTATAGCAATAAAACTATTTATTATAGTGTCCTTTGACGTGATAAACAACAATTAGCTGCATTTACTTGCATTCCTCAGTGTAGGATTATTTTTATTGCTGATGTGTAATATCGTTGAAAAATTCGACTTTATATTTTATTAAATATCTTGTATTTATGATGTGTATATGTATACAGGGTGTAGATGAACAAAACGGAACATAGGATTTTCAATGTTAATTTTTTTATATTGGAATATTATCTTTCCTGATCATTTTAGAGGAAAGATCTCCTCCTAGTCAGAAAGTAAAACAGAACAAATAAGGAATTTGAAAGAAGTTAGTACGGTGAAAGTAAAACATAAAAATGACAGACAGATAGACACAAAGGCAGATACTCAAACTTTATTTAACAAAAATTGTCGAAATCGACGAAATGGATACTTCTGCAAAAAAAATTTTTGGAATTTTTTTTCGATCACCATACTTTCTCGTAGTTTACAGGGAGAAAGTAAAAAATAAATATGACAGACATGCAGACACACAGACACACATTTTTTACAAAAATTGTCGGAATCGACGGAAATAGATTTTGCCACAAAAAAAAAATGTTTGGATTTTCTTTTACGATCGCAATAGTTTACCATAGTTAGTATGGAGAAAGTAAAAAATAAATATGACAGACAGACATATACAAAGGCAGACTCACATTTTTTTTTTTACAAAAATTGTCGGAATCGACGAAATGGATAATTTCGCAAAAAAAATATTTGGAATTTTTTTACGATCACAATATTATCTCTTGGTTTGTAAGGAGAAAGTAAAAATAAATATGACAGACAGACACAAAGGCAGTCACACAAACACATTTTTTTTCATAAAAATTGTCGGAATCAACGAAATGGTGATTTCCGAAAAAAAATGGAAATTATTTACGATCGCAATACTTTCCCGTGGTTTGTACGAAGAAAGTAGAAAATAAAAATGACAGGCAGACGCACATAAAGGCAAACACACAAATTTTCTACAAAAATTGTCTGAATCGACGAAATAGATATTTCCACAAAAACAATATATTTGGAAATTTGTTACGATCACAATATTTTCCCCTAGTTTGTAAGGGGAAAATAAAAAAAAAAAAGATATGACAGACAGACAGACACAAAGGCATACACACAGACATTTTTTTTTCACAAAAATTGTCGGAATCAACGAAACGGCTGTTCCGCAAAATAAAATGGAATTTTTTTACGATCACAATATTTTCCCGTAGTTTGTACGGAGAAAGTAGAAACTAAATATGACAGACAGACACAAAACCAGACACACATATTTTTTTACAAAAATTGTCAGAATCGAAGAAATTCATATTTCCGCAAAAAAAATTGGATTATTTTTACAATCACAACCCTTTCCCGGAGTTCGTTCGGAGAAAGTAAAAAAATCAATATGACAGATAGACAGAAAGGCTGACAAACATTTTTTTAACAAAAATTGTCGATATCGACGAAATGGATATTTCCGCAAAAAACATGTTTGGAAATTTTTGATGATTACAATATTTTCCATGACTGTAAGGAGATACATGTTTGTCAGACAAATTGTAGAAATCAACGAAATGGCTATTTCCGCAACAAAATATTGGAAATTTTTTACGATCACAATACTTTCCCGTGGTTTGTACGAATAAAGTAGAAAATAAATATGACAGACAGACAGAGATAAAGGCAGACATACAGTTTTTTACGAAAATTGTCGGAATCGACGAATTGGATATTTCTGCAAAAATAAATTTTTTGGAATTTTTTACGATCACAATAGTTTCCCGTAAATTGGCACACACCCTGTATAGTATAAGTTATGGTTTTGGCCCGAGGGTGGAGAGTGCCACTGACTCGAAGCCTAAGGCCAAAAAACATTTTATTAATTAATCCGTGGTGATTTTTTGGTACATTATTTTTTTTTAATATCGTTAAGTTTTAAATAAATTCAAAAAACGAAATATAGCCTGAATATATAAATATTCAACCTGTTCGTAACTCTGCAAGCAAAATTAAGTCTTACTAAGACTATAAACAAATAACTTATTGAAACAACTACTTCCCTGGCTAGTGCCACGCCGGATAGTGAATGATACAAAAGAAATTTGCGTTATTACTAGTACTAAGTACTAAGTGAAATAACATTGGTTTAAGATCTCTTATTTCTACCCACAGGACTAACTTGAAAAATAAAACTAAATTGAATTTGAAAACTTTAAATTATAAAACTGAACCTAAAAATATGTAAAAATTAAGTAAATAGCCATCTGCAGACGCGTTTCGAGATTTATCTCTCATCAGTGCAGCTTCGCATTTAAATTGAATGTTAAAGAATAAAATACACTTACGTGAAGGTGACCGTGACCGTGAAGGAGGCGTAAACAAATGAGTTGCTTGCAGAGTTACAAACAGGTTGAATATTTATATATTCAGGCTATATTTCGTTTTTTGAATTTATTTAATACTTTCTGCAATAAGTAAGGTTGTTTCTATTTTATTTATCATTAAGTTTTAATTTATAAAAAATTCAAATTACAATTTATACGAGAGAATAGAAATAATCGTAATTTATATGACACGTTTATTCTGTTCGTAACCATGGTAATAGGTGTAAATAAGAATGGAAGTTTTTCACTAATTTTGAAAATAATCATTAAATTGTTGTTATAGTTGCGAATTTCTTCAGTGTGGCTAATAAAGGTAAAAACGATTGTGACCAACTTAAAATTTTCAAAATTTATTCGAAATGTATACCATTTTATGGCATAAAAAAGACCGTCTACACACCCTGACTAAATTATAAAATAATCACCGGAGAGCTGGGATCAATGGTTTTCTAAAATATTGGATTTCTCCAGTGAAGACAATAATAATTTTATCACTTATGTCCGCCATATTGGATCCGCCATTTTGATTTTTTAGTTTTGACATCAAATTCATAATCTACCCATTTATATTAATGTTTATCAAGATTTAGACTTTTGGCCAGCTTTTTCGAATTCTGAACCATTGTGCGCTATGGTAATTGGATGCATGACCCTTTTCGCTCTCAGACATGTACTTGAAACCTGGGGAATCAAGCAGGTAGTTGAAGACAAGGACATTCCCGTCTAGAAACTAAAAATCCATAGAATTGCATTTCCTTCCCTAATAATTTGCGCACAGCAAGTGTTTAGATAATGGTGGGCACCAATTTTAAGTCATAATTTGAGTTTCCCGTACAAAAATTTGAGGATTTGAGTCCCGAGTGTTAAGAATACCGTACAATTCCCAATTTAAACCGAAAGTTTTGACCCGAACGCGTCTTCTTGAAAATGCAAATGTTCAATTTACCTGTAGTGACCGAAGCCGAGACCATTGCGATATCAAGCAATTTACTTACAGCCTCGTAGCACCCTGTGGCACAAGAAAGGCCCCTCCTGCTCTCCAGGGTGTGCTTGAAGCCGCGGAATCCGAAGATTATCACGAAGCGGGCGTTGGTGTCGCGAACGGACACATGGTTGATAGTGCCTTCCATCTGAGTTACAATTCTAAAAAGATTAATCGTGTTATCATTATCTACGCGTTGTCGCGTGAAGTGCCAAATAATAATAATAATAATGATAATAATCCCTGTGGATAGGGATCAGAATACATCCACTGTCCATCCCGCAGGTCGTAGGAGGTGACCAATAGATACCAGCTTGTGGGAGCCCTTGTGGCCGCTAGATGCCGATAGGAGGGACATCTTGATGACGCTTCTGGGTGCATGTCCTACCGGAGTGTTCGCCGTGCTTTGCGACCCCTGCGGGAGGGGACGGTGATCCTGGTAGTTGAGGGATGGCAATCCTGCGGATATGTCTACTAATACACCACTCCGGCTCCTTACTCTCCTTAGACGGGTGGTCCCACCTAACCGAGTGTGGATCAACCGGCTTAAGGTGAGTCGTTTTGGGCCTAAAGGCGCCCTTAATCTAAACGTTAGTTTCGCTCTTCTAGTATTCTCTGACGTGTGGATTCACGTCCCATTTGAGGCTCCAAGGAGGGTGGAGAAACTGGGAGAATGAAATATATCACATTATTATGGATATTTCACCTTATACTTCAGAGGTGTCCACCTCTTCAAAAACGGGCAACCATGGTCACGAGACGGCGGACGGCTGGAATTTCGTCAAGTCTAACCCCTTCGTTTTGCACAAACTGTTATATGGATTAGTTGGAGACCTGGTATCAGTTCGTAAGATTAAAGAAGGTCTGCTTGTGGAAACAAAAACGGATAAACAAGCAGAACGACTATTGAAAGTTGAGAGATTAGGACAAGACGTTGTAGAGATAGTTGCTCACAAGTCACTAAACTTTAGTAAGGGCGTGGTATACCACGAAGGAGAAGATATTAAAAGGACTTTTGGACGTTGGATTTATTCAGGTTAAAAGAATCAACAGAAATGTAGACGGGAATTTGACCCCTACGGCGTCATTAATACTTACCTTCGATTCACCGCGAGTACCAAAATCAATAAAGGCAGCATTTTACAGTCTAGAGGTTAGAGAATTCATCCCTAACCCAATGCGATGCTTTAGGTCTCAAAAGTTCGGACACGCAAGTCTTAGGTGCACATAAGAACCCAAGTGTGTATGTGGACAGGAATAAATCTTTACTCTCCCACCTTTCGCTATTGAGGTTTAACAACCCTCTATCCAACGAAAACACGGCCAAGAAAACCCATCCCTTCGCCACACTCCAAAAATTAGCGAGGAAATATTTATAATACATTATATTTACAACTACCAACATCTTCAACTTATTCTAACACCTCTTTATATCCCATTCACTCCATAGTGGACTCCTCTTCTTCATTCATCGTTCCTCTTTATTTTTCTTGTTCCTAGTCTTCTCGTACTGTTTTATTAGCCCACATGTTAATTTTCTCTATTTGTTTGTTATTTGATGTTAACTGTATGTTTGTGTTACCATAAACTTTTATTACTTTCATTCTTGCTGTGCTTCTTGATTCCAGCTTACACGTAGTCATAATATGTTTTGCGTCTTCTAGCTCCTCTTGACAGTCGCACAATCCGGAAATTTCTTGTCTTTTGAACCTCTCGATGTAAGAATTCATATTGCTGTGGTTAGTTACCAATTGTGTGGCTTTATAGCTTAGTTTCAGCTTGTCCAGCCCTATCTCCTAACAGAACTTGTGCCCTTGTCTGCCCTTGTTGCCCTTGTCCCATTCCTCTTGCCATTTTCTTCTTTTCTCCTTCTTTTCTTGGTTATTACTAATTTTGCCTTCTGTGATTCCATTCTCGTTCTCTTCTTCTGCACCTTTCTTCGCCATCTCATGAGCTATGTTATTTCCGGCTTTTCGGCTTTGTGACCTCTTTTCCAAATTATGGCGATCCGTTTATTAGTATTATTAATTTCTTCCACTGTCGTTTGAATTCTAATTGCCGTGCTATTTATTGTGTGTAAGTTTTGTATCATTTTGATCGCGTTCTTAGAATCAGTTACTATATCTGTGTCTGTGTCGCTATCTTTGTCCCCTCTAAAATTGCTAACAATTCAGCCTCATGAATATCCGAATTATTTCTTATTCTTTTGCACCCTGTTTTGCTGGTTATATCTTCCTTTATACTCCAGCCTATCCCGGCCTTGCATTCTTCTCGCACTGTGGCGTCGACACTAATCTGTATTCCATTTGTACTCTCTGTTACTTCTACCCCTTCCCACGTAGGATGTGGTCTGTTTGCTCTTGCTCTTGCGTTGCCCTCTTTTTCTTTCCTGTCTCTTAAATGCTCTTCTGCCTCCTGCTCTATCTCTAGGTGTAGCGGTGCTAGCCTCGCGATCACTTGTAGCGCTACATTGGGTGCTGTCCTGTACGCTCTTGTGATGCACAATAAGAAAGGTCTTTGTATTGTTTGTAAGAGTTTTGTTATCCTACTGTCTCGGGCTTTTCTTCCCCAAATTTCTTTCCCATACATGATTGCTGGTTTATAAATTCTTGCGTATATTATCTTTATCATATCGGTCTTATTTTACGTTTGTCTTTATTCCGACTATCTCTCCGTCCATTCTTATCACGGGTTCTCTGACTCTTTTGCTATGTGTAATTAGCATTATTTCGGTCTTACTGTTATTTTACTTCAGTTTACATTCGTCCGCAAATTCTTTACATATCCCCCATGTCTCGCCCCATAACTTTTCTAGTTCTTTATTTGAATTACTACTGATTATAATTGCCTGATCGTCGGCGTAGGCTTGTACTACCACTTTATGTCGTTCGGTCTCTCAGTATTGTTCAGGTATAACTTTGTTTTGTCTTCTGCTCCTATTTTCTTTTGTGTCTTCCATCTTTTCGAACCACGCTTCCATCATTACGAAAAGTAAACATTGATCGACAGGCATCTACTAAAAATAAAGCCCAGGAAAAGAAACCTCTAGAATATAGTCAAGTCGCACAGTCATCGGTTTGCGCGGATGCTAATACCACGAGCGCCCCAGACGTATTTATGAAGACGCCAACGAGAGCGGCCTCCACCATTTCGCCCGGGCCCAACAGATGGATAATTCTGAAGTCAACATGGATGCAGAGAGGACAGGCGAATGGACTAAAGTGCGCGTCCGAAACAGGCGTAATACAAACAAGACTTACTTTAAAGGCTGCTCTGAAAACAGCGCACTCCAAGTATGTACCTACGTAAATCGTAAATGGATCTTCGTATCAAGACTGAAGAAAGGCGTTTCGGTAGAACAAGTAAATAATTATCTACAAGACAACAAAAAAAAGTCCACTAGCGGTTCATTCGTCGGGGATTTTATTGTCCATGAAATGGAACCCAAATTTAAAAACGGCGACTACTCGTCATTTAAAATCGGAATTCCACAAGATTCTTACGACATTGTATTCAATCCAAATTTTTGGCCCATAAATACTTTTATTAACCGTTTTTATGTAAAGAGAAATAACCCGTCTCAACCAAATTTTCTGGATCGACCTGCAATAACACCGTCGAAATAATTAATAACTCTAAATACGATTTGTTACTCTTAAATATTCGCTCTATAAGTATTGATAAAATCAATCAAATCTTAATAGATTACGGTCAGTACAATTTAAAGTTTATTTGTTTAACGGAAACATGGGCCGAAGAAAAAACAATTTCTTTTATAAATATTAGCCAATATTTTTTAGGTACCAAATATTGCAGACACGGTAGAGGCGGTGGCGTGGCAATATGGTGTAAACTAGATCTCAAGACAGAAACTGTAAACCTGGACAAGTACTGTTTGGATAATACTATAGAAATATGTGCTCTACTCTGGACGGCAAGTAAAAACAATTCGATGTATATTGTTACGTGTTACCGTCCTCCATCCGGGGACATGATACTATTTATCCAGCAACTACAACTCACTTTAAATAATATTTATAATATTAAAATTCCCATAGTGCTTACAGGAGATTTCAATATTAACTCTTCTTGTCATTCTGATCATTTATCCACACTTCAAAATCTATTATTGTCATATAACTTATATCAAGTAAATACCGAAGACACAAGAATCACTTTCACTTCGTCTACTTGCTTGGATCATATCTATTCAAATTTACAGTCAACTGACACTATCACGTTAAATAACACAATATCAGATCACAAATCAATATTATTTAACTTTCAATTACCGAATAATTCATTATCACAAAATGTCACTTATACATGTAGAATCTATAGCGCTGCTAATATAAACAATTTTGTAAACCATCTAAAGTCAGAAACATGGATCGATTTGTTCAACATTTGCGAATTTAATGCCCAGTTTGATTATTTTCATAATACAGTTTTACACTATTTTAATATTAGCTTTCCTTTTGTAAAGAAATCCTTAGTTCCAAATAAGTCATGGATTAATTCGAACATAAAAGCTTCCAGCAAGACACTGCACGACCTTTACATTATGGCAAAACAACACCCAGCACTTAAATCAACCTATCAAACAGCAAAAAAAATCACGAAAAACTAGTCTCAAATACAAAGAAAGTATTTTATCAGAATTTAATAATAAACTCCAGTAACCAGGCAAAAACCTCTTGGAAAATTATAAACGAACTTGCAAAAAAATCTGACAATACCAAAAACATACAAATACAGTCGAATGGTATTCAAGATAATCCTCAAATTATTAGTAATGCATTCAACACTTATTTCATTGAAGAGCCACTCAACTTAATTCAAAAACTTCCTCAAACTGGACTCGTGGCGACAACGTGTAAAATAGAATCGCAGTCCATATTCCTGAAACCATTTACGGAAACCGAAATTTTACATGTTATAAATAAATTAAAAAACAAAAAATCAGGTGGTTTTGATGAAATTCCTGACATTATAATCAAAAATGCTGGTCATACTTTAGTCAAACCCTTACAATATTTAATAAATAAATCATTTGAACTTGGTATATTTCCTGAAAAATTGAAACTATCCACTATTTTGCCTATTCACAAGAAAAATGACCCTCTCGAACTTAAGAACTATAGGCCAGTCGCACTTTTGTCAGTATTTTATAAAATATTTGAATTGTGTATGTTAATAAGACTGCAAAATTATCTAGACAAATTTAAAATTTTGACACCTTCACAACACGGCTTTCGTAAGAATCACTCAACCACATCGGCATTTCACTCATTTTACAAAACCCTTATTAAATATCTAGAAAGCGGAGAATATCCGGTCGGATTATTTATCGATTTGAGTCGTGCATTTGACTGCATTGACAATGATCTACTGCTTGAAAAGCTCTTTTATTATGGAGTAAGAGGGGTCGCACACGACTGGTTCAAGTCTTATTTAACAAATCGACGGCAACGCGTGAAAATAACTTCAAACAAAAAGATATTTACTTCAACCGATGAATATATCAACTTAGGTGTCCCACAAGGTTCCATTCTTGGTCCGATTCTATTCATTATTTTTATAAATGACCTTACAAACTATATACCAAATAATATTTTTATGTATGCCGACGATACATCTGCAATTATAAGTCATTCTTCAAGCACATCTCTTGAAATGAACTGCAACACGGTAATGAAAAAAATGGTAGATTGGTTTATACAAAATAGATTAATTATTAATCTAGATAAAACTGTCTTCATTCGATTCCAAAATAGACAATGTAGACAAAATTTAAATATAAATTTAAAAATAGAAACTGCTTCAATTCCATCAAATGAAACCACTAACTTTCTAGGTATTACATTAGAAAAAAATTTAGACTGGTATGCACATTGCCATGGTTTAGTTAAATCACTCCATAAGTCGTGTTATCAAATAAGGATTTTAAGATCTGTCTTGACAACTGGTCAACTTAGAATGTTTTATTTTGCCACGATACAGTCGCGTTTATCATACGGATTATGTTTTTGGGGAAACTCCAGTTCATCCCAATCGGTTTTCATAGCTCAAAAACGCATAATTAGATGCATGGCTAACATTCCACCAAAAACTTCATGCAGACCTTATTTCAAAAATTTTAACATATTGCCTCTACCATGCCTGCTTATATCTGATCTATGTCTGTCTACATATAAAAACCGGAGCAAATATGTTAGTATTAATGATGTACATAGTTATCCTACAAGACAAAACGATAATATATACATACCGCACTATCGATTAAAATTAACAAGTGACTCTCCAGAAATACTTGGCGCTAGATTATTTAATAAACTGCCAAGCAGTATAAAGGAAAAAGCAAATTTATATTCTTTTAAAAAAGCCCTACGCACGTACCTTTTAGAAAATGTATACTATAGTTTAAGTGACATGCTGTCATAAATAGTTTTAATTTCCATTGTTACGTAATTAACCTGACGCGTCTAAAATGCATTTACTAACACACTTGTAATCATTCACAGACAATAAATCATTATTATTATTATTATTATTATTATTAGAATCCACAAAGTGGGTCCTAAGCTGGAGCCTTGTGGACAGCCTCTGTTTGTCTCTACCGTGGTTTTGCCTATTTTGATTATTCTATTTAATGTGAAGTTATGTGCTACTCTCCTCAAGTTGTCGGGGATTTTTGTTTTTTCGAGCTGTCTATCAATGGCCACAGGCCACGCCATGTTAACTGCATTTTTGAGGTCTAATAGTATTATTAATAAATGTCTTTTTTCCGTTTTGTTTTTCTTTATTTCGTCCACCAGCTGTTCCAGTCTCTCTGCCTCTACTGAAACCAAATTGCACCTCTGATAGGCTGCAATCCCTTTCCAAATGATATTGTATTCTGGTGTTTACTAATTTATCCATTACTTTTCCCAGAGTAGGTAAAATACTAATGGGCCTTTGTGTACCATCCTTTTTGGGTATAAGCGTAATGTTTGCTGTTTTTGTCAGCATTTAGGAAACGTGCCCGTTTCCAAACACTGGTTGTAAATTTTTAGTAACTTCTCTTTGTCTGTTTAGAAAATATATTTAAGCGCTTCGTTAGGTATATTATCATCAGCTGTCGCTTTCCCAGTTTTTATGTTATCTATGATCGTTTTTAACTCATACATTGTTATTTTGACGTCATTTTTCCCTGAATATATTTTTACTTTTCGTCTTAATAGTGCTTGTGCTTCTGTATCCTCTCTTTCGTAATCCTGTGGAAAATGTTTATTCGCCTCTTTTAAATTATTCTCGTGTTCGTCAGTTGTTCCGTCCCGCCTGGCGTTTAGTTTTGTTTTTTCTAGCTCTCTTTTACCCTTTTTACCTAGAATTTTCCATACTTCATCCCATGGTTTTTGGCTTGTTGTTTCTTCCACGAATTCCCTGAACTTCTTTTCTTTTGTTTCCTTGATCTTCTTTTTATATTTATTTCGTATATCTAAATATACTTTTTTACTTTCAACTTCGTGGTCGCCTCTTTCTGCTATTTGCTTTTGCCAGTCTTTTCTTTTTCTAGCTGTTTCTCCTCATAGTTTATCAAGTTCTCCTGTCCACCATGGTTTACGGTTATTTGTCACAATGACCTTTTTAATACACTTTTTACATATCCTAGAAATCCTTTCCTCGTACTAATCTACTTCTTTCTCTATGTCTTCATACTGTTCGTATTTTTGTCTGCCTATTTCCTCCTGCATCTCTTTCCACTTTATCTCATTAAGATTATATACGCATCTTCTAATATCTTGTTTGCGTTGTTCGCTTTCTAATTCGTATTGTGATCGCTTAGTGTTTCAATGTCTTCTCTTACTGTCCAGTTTCTTATCCTGCATCTCTTGCTTGCCGTCATGTCCATCCAGCTCTCTCCTCTACTTTTGCTAAAAGTTGCCACACAGTTCCTTTCATTGGCTATGCTATACCCTTCTGCTACTACCCAGTTTGCAACCCAATCCCCTCTTTCATTCTTAATATCTCCTCCCCATCTCGTGTTTTTCGCATTCCAATCTCCAGCCACTATTTTTGCTTCTCTCCATTTATCCGCAATTGCGCAATTTCAGGTACCCGTCCTGTTGGTTCATTATATACGTTCATTATCATAGTCTCTTGTCCCCCGTTATTTATCGTGATTGTTGCCATGTTGTTGTTTGTCCCCTCGCTTAACTCTCTCACTCCGCTTATGCCTTGTTTTACCCATATTTCTGCCTTCCCTTTTTCTTTTCCAGCTCTAGTGTATCCTCTCCATGTCGCTCTGTGGTACGGCTCCTGTATCAGCACTATGTCTATGCTTTGTTCAGTAGCTAGCTGCTTCGTGACCTCCATTGCCTGCTTCCCTTTACCAATATTTATTTGTATAATCTTGTACTCTTTTTGCCCTTTTGCCATTTACTAATTTATATTATTCCTCGCCTGTTCTCTATTTATTTTTATTGTTGGGCAATTAATGTCTCTGGCGCTATGTTGTCTGAAATCTGATTTGATGTCCAGCCTTCTGCAATTGATACATTCCAGCGTGCTTGTCCCATCACAATCCTTTCCTTCGTGACTTCCTGCATACTTGTGACATGTACTTATGCTTTCTTTGCAGTACTTTACCACGTGCCCAATCCTACAGCATTTGTAGCACATCACCATGTCTATATTTTCCTCAACGTATAATGATTGTAGATCTAAATTTATTTTCCCCTTGCTCATAATTTTTCTAAATAACTCCTGATCGTCGATTTCAATTGTCCAATTTTCCTTGCTCTCGTTCCTGCAGCCCTTACGCCTTATTGTTTTTATAACACTATTATTTCTTTCCATAATTTCCGCTATCTCTTCATTTTCTATCATCATGTTCTCTATCAGTTCTTCTTCAGTGTAACCAGCATTTACCCCGGTTATTGTGACTGTTGGTGATTTTTTGTTACCTTTTTAGTGCTAATTCGTTCCTTTCCTTTAAGCATTGCTAATAATCATTCTTTCTGTTCAGTTGTTGTGCTTTCTAATATTATCTTCCCATTTCTTAACCTTCTAACAATGGACTCATCTTTTTGATGTTGAGCTTTCTTTTTATTTCCATGAACGCCTGTGATGGGTCCTCTTTGCCCTCTACTTCAACTATAATCTCGTGTCTGACTATTTTTTTCGGGCTTGTCCATACTTTTGGATCATGTCTTGTCTGATCCCTTGATGATTTTTCCGCTATGTTAGCGTATGTTCTTTGGGTCTTTGTTTGTGACTCTCTGCTTGTTGTTGCCTCCCTATCCGTTATTTGTTTGATTTTTTGTATACCTATAATGTTTGTCTCATTCGTTGCGCTTTCGCTCCTTCTTCTCTCAGACGTTTCTTTATACCTCCCATCTATCTTGCTCGCCTCTATAGCTTTGCTCTCACCTTCTACTTTCCCAATCTTATATGCCCACTTTATAATTATATTTTGCAAGTCTAACAGTGTATGTAGACAGCCACCACATGAAGATTCACCATGTAGCAGTTCGCCTGTATGCATGAACTGCTCAGGATCTCATACAAGTAGATCAAGAGACTGTCCAGAGTATAAAACGGAAATGGCAATCCAACAGTTAAAGACTAGGGAAAAAAATCGTATACTGAGGCCAAAACTCGTCTCGCGCCCCCTAGGATGCCAACTCAAGGGGTATCATTTGCTAGTGCTGTTGCAAAATCAAGTGCAAGTATTCAGGAAGTCGTCTTTGCGTTGGTTCCAGTGATGCAAGAAATGATAAAAAACACGTTGGCTACGGTATTAAAAAACGCAGCTTCTCTGCGTCATGTACGAGCTTCAATATCACCACCGACCACTCCAACAGGTTATTCAGAGGCCACAACTATGGTCCCAAAAATTGCGGAAGCCATCGAGACCTCTGACCCAGAAAAGAGGAAAAGGCCGGTTGAAACTGACACAATTTTAGACAATGCGTGCCGTCCGTCCGATTCCGACAAATGTGCGCGTAGCTTTATGTGACTAATTCTTATAAATTAATCAATTCAACCTCTTCATTCAGTTTGTATTAAAAAATATACGGCAGCTATTAATACAAACCGATTCATTACCTGGATCGTAACATATATACAACTGATTCCTGATAAAAGAAAAAAAAAACGATTTCTTGAACCATCTATACCCTTAATCCCCTTAATACAATTTATGAAATCAAAGTCTTTCTGATTAATATTTATGTTAGAAATAATATTGAAGAGCTGCTATTTAGCACGGCTTTTCAAATACTGCGTGCCCCAGGTGCAAGTCGAAATTGACAAACCAATAATTACCTTACAATTTTTCGATGGCAGACATCCAAGACCTTCGTGTAACGTTCGTTGCTTTCGCTTTCTATGACGATGTCTATGTACAAGAGAACGATATTCCTCAACTCTGTCAAATATTCGACCGGTTCCCCCAATTCGATGCCACGTAGAACGGATGGTGTTATAAACTTTTTTAGTCCTTCCCTCAGGGTCGACTCGGGGGCAATGGTTAGAGCGGGTCGTACTGCGAATTAAAAAAGTTGAAGACTTGAAATTTTTACGATTTTGGATTTTGCTCATAAGTTTCATACGTTCAAAAATATCAGCCATTCCACCGTCGTCGACATTATCCGCTTTTTCGTGCGACTGTGTTGCTACCTCTGGAATTAAGAAATTATTTTTTACGCGGTGAAGACTATTTTACCCCATACCATAGTATTATATAACAGGTGAGTGTGCAGAGAGCATATTTAAAGTCATTTTGTGTTGTAATTTCAACTTATTGCCATATTAGATTCTGCTCATCTGAGTTAAGATAAGCACACACTTGTCGGAATCGGACGGACGGCGCGCATCGGATAAACTTGCTTAACACAGTTGTAAACGAGTCAGCGCACATTTATCCGTTCCATGCCGTACCGATAAATGTGCGTTGACTCGTTTACAACTGTGTTAAGCAATTTTTGCCGATGAGTGCCGTCCGTCCGATTCCGACAAGTGTGCGCTTACCTTTAGTTTTGGGTTAAGTTTTTCTATTATAGCATTGTACTGTTCTTATTCATATTTAGTATTCTGGGATTAATAATGGTTATGGTTATTTATTTACAAGTACACAATAATTGAGGAGTTGAACTGCAAAACTTAACAAATCCACTTTTATAATTTGAAATTATATATATTATTAATTATTAATTATATATACATTATTATTTATTATAAGCGAAAAAAATGGTGATGTGGCCATCATGTTACTTTCTCCGACAAGATAATATCATTTATATTTACGCTTTCATGGTTTATTTTTAATTGAAATCATATTTTAAATCTACATCGAGCGTTGCGTAAACTCGGATGAAACTGACGTTTAAAACGTCAAAATTATGAAAGTTGGAAAAATTATACTTCAAATTCAAAAACTCGGTTTACACAAAAACTAACGAGATTTCGAAAAAAACCTATTTTTTAGAAGTTGTTCATTTTGGCATTCTCTACAATTATTATTCACATAGTTTTGCTGTAACTATTATCGTTTCATAATTATAAACCAAAAATTAAAAAAACATGAATAAATTTTTTTCTCGAATAGCAATGATTTTATGAAAAATATTTTCAAGCAAAAGATGTTCATTTCTTTGTTTTCTTCAATGTGTGTATAAATGTTTTTGTGATATTTTTCATATTCAAGAAAATTTTGGCAAAAAACAAAAAACAGTTAAGGTAAACACCCACTTCCGGTGTACGAAATTTTACCAAAAGCTTTTCAGTTCTTCAGATTATCAAATAAGACGGATGTTCAAAGTTTAATATCAATTGCTCCATTAGTTTTTGAGATACAGCGCACACAAAAGACTTCTAAAAATAGTCCTGATTAAAAAGTCCTAAACAAAATCTAATAAAAGTCCTGGGCAGGAAAGTCTTAAAAAAGATTTCTAAAAATAGTGCTAATTAAAAAGTCCTAAAATCCCTGAACAAGAGAAAGTCCTGAACAAGAAAGTCCTGAACAAGATTTCTAAAAACAGTCCTATTAAAAAAGTCCTAAAACCCCAATAAAAGTCCTGAACACGAAAATCTTGAAAAAAGTCCCGATAGAAAAGTCCTGATAAAAATTCTGAAAAAAAGTCCTGACAAAAAATGTCTTGAAAAATAGTTCCTTTAAAAAAGAACAAAAATAAAGTCCTCAGAGTCCTGAAAAAAGCGTTCTGGGAAAAAAAGATCCTGAAAAAAAGTCCTGGAGAAACAGTTTTGAGAATAAAGTCTTGAAAAAAGAGTCCTGTTAAAAAGTTGTGAAAAAGAGTCGTTAAAAAGTCTAGAAGAACGTACTGCAAGAAGAGTCCTGAAAAATTAAGTCTTCATGTAAAACACCAGAAATAAATGTCCTCAAAAAAACCTGAAAGAAGTCAGAAAAAGTGTCTCCAGAAAAAGTGTCTCGAAAAAAAGTCCGGAACAAGAAGTCCTGCAAATTAATCCTATAAAAAATGTCCTGAAATATAGTACTGAAAAAAGTCCTGTAAAGAAGGCTTGAAAAAAAAAATCCCGAAAAATGTAATTAAGAAAATTCAGAAAAGAATCCTGAAAAGAAGTCCTGAACAAGGGGTTCTTAAGAAATTCTCGAAAAAAATCCCAGTCCTGGAAATAAAGCCTTGAAAAAAGAGTCCTAATAAAAGCCGCGAAGAAAAGTCCTGAAAAATAGTCTCCATACAAAATACCAAAAATAAATGTCCCGAAAAAAAGCCTCAAAAAATCTTGAAAGAAATCTAAAATAAAGCATAAATAAACAAAAAAAATCTGAAAAAAAATCCTTAAAATGGTCCTTAAAAAGATCTGAAGAAATTATCCTGAAAAAGAAATCCCAAAGTGTCTTGAAAAAAATCCTGCAAAATGACTTAAAATAAGTTCTTAACAAAATTCCTGAAAGTTTTGAAAATTGTCTTTCAATTCAATTCAATTCAATTTTATTGGTGCTATACAATCAATTGTTTACACAAGTCAAAAAAATGCCAAAAATATCTGAAAAAGTCCTTAAAAAGGTCCAAAAAAGGTCTTGAAATGGAGAATTCTAAAAAATGTCATAAAGAAAATTCTGAAATCTTTTTTCTGAAAAGAATCCCGAAATATCATAAAAGAATTGTCCTGTAAAATAAACAAAAAAACCTGAAAAAAGCATTGTAAAAAATCCTTTAAATGGTCCTTAAACAAGATCTGAAGAAATTGTCCCGAAAAAGAAATCCCGGGTTTGAATTAAAGTCCTGCAAAAAGGCCTACAATAAATCCTTAACAAAATTCCTGAAATAAAAAGGTTTTAAATTGTCTTGAAAAAAATGCTGAAAATATCTGAAGAAATCCTTAAAAAGGTCCAGAAAAGTAAAAATTCTAAAAAATGTCATGAAGAAAATTCCGAAAAAAATCCCGAAATATCAAAAAAAAATATATTTGACAACAGTCTTAAAAAATTGCCCCGAAAATAATATGAAAAGTAAAAATTTTAAAAAATGTCATGAAGGAAATTCCGAAAAAATCCCGAAATATATAAAAAAATTTACAATAGTCTTGAAAAATTGCCCCGAAAATTATATGTTTAAAAATAAAATAAAAAATATCTGAAAGAAACCATTGTAATAATGGTCCTTGAAAAGATCTGCAGAAATTGTCTTAAAAGAGATTTCAAAGAGTCTTGAAAAAAAGGCCTAAAATAAGTCTTTAACAAAATTTCTCAAATAAAAAGTTTTGAAAATAGTGTTGAAAAAAAAGCTAAAAATATCTGGAAAAGTCCTCAAAAAGGTCCAAAATAGGTCATGAAAAGAGAAATTCTAAAAAATATCATGAAGAAAATTCTGAAATTTTTTTTCTAAAAAAAAAACCAGAAAAGAAGTCCTCGACGAAAAGTCCCGAAAACGTTCCGAAAAAAAATTTTCCGTCAATACTAATCGTGAAAAATTTTGAATTTTGCTTCAAAATTTTGAAAGGGCCATCGTAGGATGGATGTGAGATGTTTCTCAATTTCCTCAAGTAGGATTTACTTTTCTGTTATGTCAAAATAATTTGAATATTGAATATTTGAAGTAAAATAAATTATTATTATCAAAGTATTGAATGTGTCAACATGGTTTTTACAAACCTCGAAGGTTTTGATATGCTGATGTTAGGTGAATGCGGCCAAAACTATCGTGCTGCTGAGCGATACCCTCAACGAGTCAATCAGTCAAAAAATGTTTTTCGGCGCCTTGCAGAACGAGTTAAGACAACTGGTAAGCTACAGCCCAGCCACAACAAAGGTCGAAGTATTAGAAAACGTGTACAAGATGAAAGAGCACCAGATATTCTTGCAGCAATTGCTCTGGACCCAAACATCTCGACTTGAAGAATGGAAATCGATGCTGGAATAAGTCGCTCCACTGCTTGGAGAGTTTTAAAAACAAACAAATTCCATCCATACCATATCTCTCTACACCAGAAACTTGAAGAGCGGAATTTTCAATTTTTGTGAATGTCTCATAAAAATTATAATTTCCATCACAAAATTTTATGGACAGATGAGGTAACATTCAAAAGCAACGGAGTTGTTAATTTATATAATGCTCACTACTGGAATAATGAAAACCCCCATTGGTTAAGATAAGTTGATAATCAACACGCGTGGACCTTTAATGTTTGGTGTGGTATTTTAGGAAACCAAATAATTGGTCCGCATTTTTTCGATGGTTTATTAAACGGAGCTAAATACGCTGATTTTTTAGAAAATAATCTTGTTGACCTTTTAGATGACGTTCCATATCCGACACGTGTAACAATGAAGATGGTTGTCCAGCTCATTAGGCAAGAGTTTCTCGTCAAACCGTTGATCGCCTTTACCCTGGTCGATAGATTGGAAGGCTAGGACTATTTCCATGGCCACATCGTTCTCCTGACATAACGCCTCTTGACTTCTTCTTGTGGGGACGTATCAAAGACCTAGTCCATAAAGAGCTTCCAACCACGAGGGATAATATGAAGGAGAGGATACGAAATGTCTGCCGTTCACTTAGTGAAAATGAGATAATACGGGCCGTCAACGACGTTCGAAATCGGCTACAAAGATGCATTGATCAAGAAGCAAGGCAATTTGAACATACCATAAATAATTGAATAGTTGTTTTAATTATCATTTTCTTTACTTTCACACTCTTATTTGAATTGTTGAATAAAATACTTTGAAACAATTGGTATTTTTTAATTATCGTAAATATGCAAAATATTGTGTAAGGTGATTTCTGTTAACAAAAGAAAACATACCTGTTCTTAGAAAATTCCGTTGGGTACTCCTCCAAGATGTATTGGCACCACGAATCTGTAAATTAACCAAGCTAATATTAAAATGGCTACAAATGCGAGGAATGCAAAAGTAAGGGATGATAAAAATAAACGAAAGGTGATTACGAGAATAAAACACAAAATTTAATTGGAGATTAGGTGAATTAAAACTGAAAAGGGTAACGAATAATAGAGGTTAATAAATGTCTAATTAATGCAATGAAAGTTTGGGCGATAGAGGATTCCTCAAACGATTTATAGAGCTAGTATGAGGATGAAAACCAACATGAACAAACAGTAAAGATAAAGAGCACACTAGAACTAAATTATTGAAAAGAAAAGAGATGAAAAATAGGCAGTTAAAATTAATACACCACTCATTTTATTTTAGTATCGTGGATAATTTATTTATTAGCTATTTAAACGGAACGGTTATATTCGTATTTAATTTTAATATAAACTCGAAATTCGTGAAATTTCTACCATTTTCAAACCACCACAACTCGGCGTATTTTCAATAGATTTTGATGAATTGTCGAGGGCGAGAAACTTTGAAGTGTCTTCTTTAAAGTCATGCATGCGAACTTAAGCGTAATCTCTTCCGCCACCCTCTAGCGCCCCTGTGAAAAAAAAGTTTTTTCTGGAAACCATGTCCAACTTTGAAGATGTCTACGGAGTCGGAAAATTTTTTTCTACTCGATCCACTATAGAGGCATTAAAATTTAATCAATTTCCTATGCAGGACTCAAAGAACGAAGTTCCTACGACGATTTGGCACCAAGTTATGGGTGTTTGAAAAAAAATGGATTTTGAGGTTTTTCGCACATAAACCACAATATTCGATTTTTTCTAAACACCCATAACTTTGTCCCAAATCGCCGTAGGAACTTCGTTTTTTGAGTCCTGCGCAGGTAATTGAACACATTTCAATGTCCCTTTGGTGGATCGAGCCGACACATTTTTTTCAACTCGATACACATTGCAAAGTTGGACTTTTTTGCCCAAAAACGTGTTTTTTTTTTGTTCGGGGGTTGAAGGGTTCGAAAAGGGATCATTCCAATCTGAGTTTACCCCCTTAAAGTAGAGCCGAAATGGGATCTTTCCCGAAAGAATCATCAAATTTGGTTGAAAAGTCACTGAGTTATGTGCGAAAAAACCTCAAAATGCACTTTTTTCAAACACCCATAACTTGGTACCAAATCGTCGTAGGAACTTCGTTCTTTGAGTTCTGCATAGGGAATTGATCAAATTTTAATGCCTTTATGGCGGATCGAGTTGACAAAATTTTTCCGACTCCGTAGACATCGTCAAAGTTGGACATGGTTTCCAGAAAAAAACTTTTTTTTCACAGGAGCGCTAGAGGGGGCGAAAGGGATTAGGCTTAAGTTCGCATGCATGACTTTAAAGAAGACACTTTAAAGTTTTTCGTTCTCAAAGATTCATCAAAATCAATTGAACATACGCCGAGTTATGGCGTTTGACAATGGTAGAAATTTCACGAATTTCAAGTGTTTTATTTTTTTCCCTTCAGTATATTATAGTAACTTTTATTTGAAAGGGATTGGATTAATTCCAATTCCAGTTCTTAAAAAAAATCTAAAAAGACGGTTTATAAGTGATACTACTCACGATACCAAGCAGTTTTTTAGAACATCCGGTCATAGTGAAATGATGACATCAGGGAGCTACAGCGACAATGCAACGAAAGATAGGTAGACTATTAGCTATTATCATTTGTAAATTGTAATATTAAAAATGAATTGAATAGATGAATATAAATCACGGACCTGAGCGTATATTTCGTGTTCAGAAAAATGTACCGCCCGGGCGGTAAACTCGAGCCCACAAGACTTGTGTATAATTTTTCATTGTAAATCTGCAATCAAGGAAGAACATTTTCGGTTAAATGAATGAATTTGATTGTTGAAATGAAATTTGCGAGACTCCGTGGCGCAACGGTAGCGCGTCTGACTCCAGATCAGAAGGTTGCGTGTTCAAATCACGTCGGGGTCATGTGTTTTTTAATCCTTTATTTTTGGACTAGTTTCAAATTCATTTCCAGCTAAAGA